>CM061228.1:3831510-4560790 GCA_030844895.1 Ambrosia x helenae
ACCACCTGTCCATACTATAACAAATAGAAAACCAGTATACGCTAGCTAGGCGTACGTTTTGTTACTACACGATTGGAAAACCATTACTAACGCGAATACAAAAGTGTGCCCGATGTATGTTCCTGTTGTTCCTGTTGTTCCTGTTTGAGACAATATGCACTCGCCCGGCCCTCCAAGCCGACGAGCGGGGTTGGTCACTCCCAATAGCGCTATTCACATTTCCCCGTTGTGCAAACCCGCACATTCATGGTTCCCCCCGGGACTTCCAAGATCGTATAGTAAACCATAGAAACCCATAGTATGACAGTAGTTACCAAACATAAGTTTTAACACATGTTTTCTCCCCGAAAAGCGAAACCAGTTAAAAGATGGGCGTAAACTCACCTTAAACGTGCCAAGCAAAGAATCACCTTAACGGGAAGCAATGAATCGAACAGCAAGCAATATATGCTAACGACACCCTAAATAACAGTGTGTCGCTCAGTGAGTATAGGCGTAATTAATATCATTACCCATATAACTCGTTTGTCCAAGGCGTTTTAGTTTAAATGTTCAAAAGTGTGTATGCGACGCCTAGTGATTCTACATGCAATAGTAAACCCTGCGGACCCGTTTGGTGAATACGTTGGTTACAATTAGTTTCTACATTCCGTATGTGTCTCAGACAAGTGTACTCCAGTTACATGTCAATTCCATACCACCTAAGACCTCAATTAGCACATAAGCACATAATGCACATCTGTGTTTTCAGGACAGATTGTGCGCCATCAAAACGAATTTATTTAAAATAGTAAACCAGTGAGTTAACCTCCCAAATTTTTACTGAATTTACTTTGGATTCACTCGACAATACCTATTTTTGTTTGTTCTCAATTCCAAACACAAAAATTATGAAAATTCGTACAACACAACTAGGTCCCAGAAAATCTCCTCAACAGGTCAGTTTAGTAGGAAAATTCTTAAAAAATTGTGTATTCATCCAAACGAGATGAATCCACTTGGAAAAGCTCTATTTTTCCAGTATTGACCTACTGTAAAAATTTCATAATCTAATTCCTTGTAAATCTCAAGTTATGACCATTTAAAGTTAACCCAATTTACAAATCCGAAAATCTGATATGACCCCTAATCAATTAAAATTCCAAAAACGACTCAAACGACGTCCAAAATTCGATGGTTTTGCCCATTATAAAAGCTAAGACCTTGTACGTTACAATCATGCAAAGAACCGATCAAATCAATTGTTTTCAAGCCACGAAACAGACCCTACAAGTCGACTTTCAGAATCTGTCCAGATTCTGATCGTACAATATCATCAATTATATCAAACCCTAGTTGCATATTATCAATCAATAATACCTAATAATCATCATACAACTTTCCTAATACCTATTCCCATCAGATCCTATTATCAAACATGTCAAGATCAAAGCTTTTGAGATCAAAACACCAATAACTTGCGCAACAAGCATCCTATGATGTTACTACGCGTTTATTATGTTTTAATCCGTTTTAATCTTCAAAAAGACTCATGTTTTAATGTTTATTAAATCCAATCAGACCTGGACAAACTTGTTATAGGATTTTTACAATAAAACATAAAGTAAAAAGCGTAAGAAATCATGAGTTATACCCTTAGCTCTTCAAATCAATCAATCGCGCGCCTTGGAGCCTCCCAATTGATGATCTTAAGCCTTAGCAGGTTTTTTTGGAGTGAAATATTCGTGTGGGGCAGTAAGGGGGATTAGGGTTGAGTATGAGGGCTGCATGGGAGTTAAGGATGTTTAAATACGAGTTTGAGGCGGTTTAAACCCGTCAGTGTCCTTCGAGCGGCCGCTCGAGCCTGTGAGCGTCTGTCACAATGATAACCAATCCACTTGCGGAGTTTTACCGCGAGGCGCATGACAAACCAGGATCCAAACCAACGATCACAATAAACAAGTCTAAATGAATATAAATGCAATTTCAAACATAGTTTAAAATCCCGTTTACACGAAGCTTATTCAAAACAGTATCTCAAAAGTAAACCAATTGTTCAACATATGAAAACCATGCGACTCTATCTAGACGCCGTGCATACGCGTGCGCCCTAGTTCCATTGTGCTACCTTAGCGACCTGAGAAAACATGGCCGCCCCTCTCATCACCAATATTGTCCGCTTTGCCCATCCAGAGCTCACGGATTTGTTTTTGGTTGCCCACAAGTGGAGACTTCCCAGGAGGTCACCCATCCTGAAATTTCTCCCACCTGAGCACGCTTAACTGTTGAGTTCTCCTCTCATCCACAAACATTAAGCCCCAAAACGCGTTGGTGATTTAAGAGGCAAGACATTACTTATGAACCAAGGATCTCTCCTGGCCACGGCCGATGTGGGATTTTCCTGGGTGTCTCCGCAAGTGATTTTGAGGTGTGACAACTCCGCAAGTGGATTTTGAGGGTGTGACATCATCCCCACGTTAAAAGAAATTTTCGTCCCGAAAATTGCTCAAGTACCAAAAGATAGAAACCAAGAGAGAGAGAGAGATTCACCCGAGTTGTCACAGAGATAAACAAGGCAATGATCCTGAAAACGTAGAAGCCGTTAATTTGGATGATGACGAGTTTGAAGAGGAATTGAGTCGCCCACCCGGTCGAGATAAGTCAAAAAAGAGGCGCAAAAATCTACTGCCTCGGGTTTCGGTTCTGGATCAACCGCGCGCCTACAGCGCTGACTTGCAAGATTTAAATGCCACCATGATTCAGTTCAATACGATTCAAGAAAAAATGCTCGAGGAGAAAAAAAAATATTCGCGAAGCGTTTGAAAAAAATTGACTATGAAAGAGCGCAAATTGTCTATCAAAGAGCAGCGCGAAAAAACGCGAGGATTTGAAATTTCTCGCCATGACACCGACCATATGCAAGGGCCGGAGTTAGAGATGACGCTTCAAATGAAGCGTGATATTATGGAAAAATATAATCTGAACTAATTTGTTAGTCTTTAATTTTTTTCGGTTTTATTGTATTTTTTTAATTTTTCTAGGTTTTTTTTTTGTATTTTCTAGGTTTTTATTAATTAAAAATATTTATTATTATTATGGTTTTATATAACAAAGTTAAAAAAAAAAAAGAAAAAACAAAATGCCACATGGCACTTTCCCCCACCTCTTCCCCCCCTTCCACTCCCCACAATTATTTCCCCCCCCCCCCACAAGTGCCACATGCCACATGGCGCTTCATCCCCCTCTTTCCCCCCCCCCCCCCCCTCTCCTTATATCTTAATGTAGTTTGTTACAATATGGGATGGTTTAAGACCAATATAAGACATATCCAACAATTTAGGTTTTAGAGTTAGGACTGGCTCAGGTAGGGATATGAAGTTTGACACCTGTTAAATAATTGCTAGGCTGAGATAGTTTTTAAGCATAAACACAATCGTGTAATGGATTATAATCACGTAACATGCTAATGATTGTCTATTTGTATAACAAAGTATTAATTTAACCATCTAATTATGATTCTTACTATAATCACTTTAAACACACTTACTTTTCATTATGTTCATCGCTTATATATATTACTCATATAAATTAGTTATACACTATATTATAAAGCATTTGGGAAGGATTTCAACCAAATTTAAGTAAATACTACATTTTCAGCTTATGGTGCTAATAATGAATATTTATTACAGTTAGTAAGGGGACAACATTGTCTTTCCACATGAATATTAAATTGAATAATGAATATTTTTTTATATACATCATGATGATCACATTCATTTTGCGTTACTTGAAATTTTGACTATTGAACAGTTTTAATTCTTTTCCCCTTTCTTTGTTGTTGTTGATTGGATTTACTAGGTTTGATTGTTGTTGTTGTTGTTGTTTCCCTTTCTTTGTAACGGTCGAAGCCTAAGATTTGTATGATCATAGAAATGGAAATTATTATAAAAATAACATAAAGTAATAAGAATATGAAAAAACACTAATAAATATTAAGATCAAATGTCTTTCTACTTTTAATTAAGTTATACGAATATGACAAAATCTGGTCGTTATTTTGGTTGACCAAAACATAGTTAACTCTTGTTCACTATACATTTTACTCGTATAAATAGCTATATCTTAATATGTGTATACAACACATATTGCTTGTGTTTTCTTTTAAAGCTACGTTTTTTTTATTTATCTTCATTTAAGCTATACTTGTATATAATAATGTGTTGTAATGAAATTGTTCACCCCGTCGCATCGTGCGGTTCCCTACTAAATGCATTTGAGAATGATTCCACAAAAAAAAGTAATTACAACAATTTAGGCTTATGTACAACAACTTAGTGAAGTTAGTAAGGGAATAAAATTGTCTCTCTATATGAATATTAAATTGATAAATACAATTAATAAATTGTAATATATATATATATATATATATTTTATTAGAAAAAAAATATCAAATTATTACGTGAACTTTTGGTATTTCGATTAAAAGTTTCATTTAAGCCTTTGTTAAATTATTACGTAAACTTTTAAAAGAATTTAATTTAACATTTATTATATACTATAAAAATGGTAATAATAAGAATGATGATATTCGCAAATGGTTGTTATGATGAAAAGTTTCATTGAAGCCTTTGCAAAGTTTTGTAACTATACACGAAGTAACAAAAGAAATATATATTACTAAATCCATAACATGGTTTATTCTTTAAGGTTCATTAAATTGTGATTTTTTTAAGTAAGAGTAAATACATTTTTCCTAAACCTTTTGGTAACCCTTACCAGATATTTTAATTATATGGATTTCTATTAAGTCATCAATAGAGGGACCGGAAAGATTAATCATAAACCAAAGACCGTTTCACTTCATTGATATTTATGATCATCAACGGTCTTTAAGTCACCATCATAACTGATTGTTGCCTCAACCATATAACCATCATCTGTGTCTCATTTTGTGGCCTCCCCATCTTGAGTATATCTTTCTCCGTAAATGTTATCTCTTAGATTCATTAGTTCAAATTGTTCTTTGCTACTTCTGTTTGGAAATATTGCCGACAACATTCACGACCTTTGCAGCAACCAAGGATCCGAATCATCATTATTTGGTTCAGGCAATGATATCGTGACAATTGTTATCCTTTTATGCGATTCAAAGCGTGATAATCGTGACACTTAGAAACATCTTACGAATAGATAGATTGGTTGACAAAAAAAAAAGCACTCATTAATTACATATTCATTACATGTTATGTATTCTGGACGACAACTTATATATGGACCAATTAATCAATGTACTATTACTATTATAAACTAAATATATTTTTAATTATTTAAACCGGTGATGTCATTTGTCTTTTTATAATAAATTGAGAAATAAACATAACATGGAATGATGGCAGCTTACTACATATTTGTAAGGTAAAACAAAGAAAGAAATATGTTTATGTTTTATAAACATGAGAGTTAAAAAAAATGTAAAAACTAGAAAGAAAATAAATTCGTAATAATTGAGCCGGTAGTTTAAGTTGAATAATTCTGAACCTAAACAATACAACGTATGTCGCTTTATCAAGAGAGATATCACGTGAAAATACAGAGGTATTCATACGTCCAACCAAACATTTCAAACAAGATGGAGTATATAGCTCAAATGTTGTCTATATGGAGGTGTTACGTGATGGATGTTCTGTTTGTGAGAGACAAATGTAATGATTTTTTATGCATTTTGTCATTTAACCCATTACATTCTAAATAAAGGTACGAGATATTATTACTATACACACTTTGTTTACTTTTATTTCGTTATGAAAACATGCTTGGTTTAACTTGTAAATGGTCTATTGCATTGTGTTTCGAAACAGTTGATTAAAATTAAGTAATTATTCGTGCATCCCACCAGATTATCAACTATACAATTAAACTTATACTTGTAATTTGTTCACCCCGCCGCATCGCGCGGGCCCCACTAGTAAAGTAAGGTGTTTAAACGAGTCAACTCGTTTCTTTTATGGGTCAACCCGAACTGTTTTAAAACATGTCAATCTAAAACCACCACCCGTTTTAAACACATACGTATCAACCGATTCAAAACCTGTTTTCTTGTGTCGGATTCCGTTGGATTTTGAGTCGTGACAGAAATTACCACTCTTACTATTTATAGGCGCGTCTAGTCGTATCCCCTCACCCCATCTGTATGAGTTGAGAAATATCTCCCCGAGTACGTCAGTACATCTAGTGCAATGTTCACAACCGTAAAGTAAAACATTTAAAAAGCAATACAAAATGGAATATTTTTTTTATATAATTATAAATTTAAATAAAATAAGGGAAAATGGCTAAAATAGCCCTTGACCGGGCGTTTTGCACAAATAGCCCTCTCCACCCTCTTTGGAGAGAGGGGTCACGGTTCCCAACATGCCTGAACTGTCTCCCGAGAGGCTTCCCATTTCAGCCAACAGAGGACCGCCACGTGTCGTTGTTGATCCCGAGACAGACCTGAGACGTGAGACAGACCTGAGACGTCTTCGGTGACGTCTCAGAGACGCCTCCGGTGACGTCTCAGAGACGCCTCCGGTGACGTCTCGGAAGACGTCTCCGGTGAAGACGAAGAACAAGAAAAAAACAGTAAACTTCGTCGGAGAAGACGGAGAACTCACCGGAGAAGACGAAGAAACAAGAATCAGTACACCAGCAGGGTCACCGGACCGGTGACCGGCCCTTCTGTTTCCGGCGAACCCTCAGTCCGTCTTCCTCCCTCTCTGTCCGTCTTTCTCTCTCTACTCTCTGGTCTCACCATCTCTCTCGCAGATCTCTCTCTAACTCGGATTCTTGAGGATGAAGTGATGGTGGATATGTTGGTTTATTAGGGAAGAAAGGGTGGGGATTTAGGGTTGATTCGCTGGTTCCGGTGGCCGGAGGGTGGCCGGAGCTCCGCCTTGGAGACGATGGCCGGCGAAGTTTACTGTGAACACTAAATATAATCGTTGGTTTCATCATAAATGGTTTGAAGATTTTATTACTTAAAGTTTTGGGTATCAAAATATATTATTACTTAAAGTTTCAAATATATACATTCGAGAAAACTTCGCCGGCGAAGTTTACTGGGTATCAAAATATAAACTGAATAATCGAGGGTGTAGGATAAGAAAATGCAGCTAAAAGAGGGTTCAGGAGAGAGAAAGAGGGTTCAGGAGAGAGAAAGGTCTGTCTCGGGATCAACAACGACACGTGACGGTCCTCTGTTGGCTGAAATGGGAAGCCTCTCGGGAGACGGTTCAGGCATGTTGGGAACCGTGACCCCTCTCTCCAAAAAGGGTGGAGAGGGCTATTTGTGCAAAACGCTCGGTCAACGGGCTATTTTGATTATTTTCCCATAAAATAATATGGACAAAGAAGAAAAAAAGAAAAAGAAAATTAGAAAGGGTTGAAAGGGACGGGACAAGAGCAGAGGGTGATATGGGTGGAGTGTCAGCGTTGCGTGAATAACCAACGGAATATCCTCTCCCTCTTTGCACGCACCCATTCATTCCCCACCATCCCATTTATTTATATATTTTAACTCAATTAATAATATGAAGTATGACCATATACACCACTACACTCTATTCTTTGTCTGAAGATTTTTGCTATGCTATAAATAATATGAACATATAGAAGGACATATGTATTAAGAAACTCACTTTTAATAGAAAACCGCGTATAATAATGTATCTTTTTTTTTTTATTGTAAGTATGTTGTATAAGATAGTTACACGACCGTCGGGTTCACTCTCTTTCTAACTCTTGTTATATCATTTAACGTTATGTACATTATCGGTTCTCATTAACATTAGTTATATCAAAGTAGGGTCAGAGTGTCCACGATGTGGCCACACGGGTTTGTGGGGACTGAGAAAGAATGCAGCCCCTCGTCCCGCAAAATCGTAGTGTGAAGAGCAACACCGTCTTACTTGTCTTACGAAAAAGGTAGAATCCGATAATGATTTGGGGAAGGAAGCTAATGTAAAGGTGTGGGGTGATAGGGAACACCACATCACTATTGAGGGAGAGAGAGCAGGAAGCGGAAAACCCTGATGTATAACGTTAACCTAACAAGATAACTACACCTAGCCCCTAGTAGATCGTAAAATAAAAAAAGTCACTAATAGATTATTAGTGTCTGCAGTGGTGAAGCTTGGTTCTCGAATCGGTGAGGGCGTACTCAAATTTTTTTATCGGTAGAGGCCGGAAGATCAAATTAGTGGGAGTCGGACTCAACCCGAACTCAATTTACTTACGAAAATCACAAACTTTCACCATTTCACCAAAAATCGTGATGTCCGGAATCTGCCAACTAGTAAAAGATATACCGAGAGTGTTGGCATAAAACATTTCTTCATGCCCCGATAATGCTAACAAAGATTGGGATGACAAATTATTCCTAAAATAGTTGTACTATTTAGTAGTTAGGATATAAAATAAAAAAAAATAGTATTATTTTATACATAGAATAATACATGATAGCTGTGACACATGTTTTCAAAGTTGATATAATACGGATTAAAATACTTTATAAAATATATTAATATTAATACGCTGAGTAAGAAAAAGTGTAGAAAATATTAAACAAAAAAAAAAATGATACAATTCACACAATCCTTCCTTGCTACAAAAGGGAAATAAATAGTGTGTGAGAAGAGACAATCGAAACAAATGCGAAGACAGATGGTGACAAGGGTAACTGTGGTCTCAAACCTGACAACTTTAACAAAATTTATTATCTATTTTCATTGAATATGAAACTAACGGGCGTTTATACAAACATTTATTTCATTTAACTGATTTTAATCAATCATGCACTGTCACATTATTTCACTAATACATTTTTTTTGAGGCAATACTCTACTGATTCTTTTATTTATTTTTATTTAAATTCAAATCTTAATCTTTGTTTTTTTTTAAATTCACACGGTTTTGCCACCAAACGGTCAGATTTCTAATAAATCGTCCTAACAACACGGTCAAAAATAATTATGTGCATTAAAATCGGTTTCATCTAACCGTCAGAAATATTGAATTTTACATGCAATACGGTTAAGATTTTTTGTATATAAACCACCATACCACGGTGGTGAAAACACATTTCAACCGTCAGAAATATTGAATTTCACATGCAATACGGCTATGTTTTATGCTTTTTATTTAATTTTGTTTTCATTTATGTTTAAAACGCACAATTTAAATAAAAAAATAAATAACAAAAATGTGTTTCGAGAACGGTTATAATAATAAATGGTTACCAGGCCGTTAGAAAGAATCAGAAAACGGTTCACGGAAACCCTACCAGCATGGATGGCGGCGGCGTTACAGTGCTGGTGGTGAGATACCTGTGACCAAATCTGGTAACGCCCCGTCCCCCCTCATATAATATTGTATAAACTCCATTTTGTTATTAAATATTTATAGATTATGACTTTTTATTACTGGCCGCTTCATAAATTGATATCAAGAGTTATAAGAAGCGAGTCACGAAAGAATCTTTTAATACTTTGTTTCAATTTAGTACATAAAAGGTTCATATGTGATTATATTATAATAATTTATAGTTGTTGTTTATAAATATATACTGATACTTTACACATTACAAATAAAGAATGTTATACTGTTGTTTGTCATGTAAGATATTAAGTACTACTATCGAACAAATAGTTATATTTATGTTATAAAATGTCATTAAACGTCATGTTATACGGTTTTTCCTTTGACTTGGAGATCTGCAGTGTGTAAACACGAGTCTCTAACCTAGTTATTATTCTATAACATTTACTTCAAATATAATTACTTTTTTCTCTTCGGAAAAGTAACACCCCATTTCAAAGAGAGATAATTTATTTATCGTTAAAAGTCCGATCACTAATTTGGGGGAAGGAATGAGGAGAGTAACGTGACGCTAGGATGAACAAAGGGGGAGCACCCCCTCAGCATATAGACAAAAGATTATTAACACGTACAATCATAGACAACTCTAATTACCCGGCTCGTCACCAATTTCAAAGAAAACCTCTAACTCGCACTTAACATTTTATCTCAAGCTAAATTGTAACTGAAAAAAAAAAAAAGACAACAATATCAGTTAATAAAAATTACTCATATTTTTTTATATAATCATAAAAAAAGGAGAAAAAGGTGATAAGAAGAAACAAATTTAACATTTGCAGGTAGTAGGGTCAGAGAGAGACACTGTCTGTTTTAGAGAGAGAAACCTAGAGAGAGAATGCTTCGCTTCACCTCTTCTTATGGAGGTATCTTCCTTCCATCCCCACTCCTCTCTCTCTCTCTCTTATTATTATTATTATTATTATTATTATTATTATTATTATTATTATTATTATTATTATTATCATCGTTATGATCGTACCGGTCGATCTGTTTGTTTTCTAAACTCTGTTAACTGATTTAATTAATATTGCAATTGTACAGCGTCGGCCACTCGATGAACGCTTGAACGCTTTCTACAAAGCCTTATTCAGGTTATTAATGCTTTATTCGAAGTTATTATTGCAACATATGCTTTGTTAATGTGTGTAAATTGCGGTTACTGTTTATTAGAAGTTATTACTGTACATAATAAGTACTGTGTTAGTTAGTACTGTTTCACTTGTGTTAGGTAGGTAGGATGATTGTTAATGCGGAATTGCTTTTGCTAGGACTGTGCTAACTGCGGTTCGGTTCGGTTATTAGCCAAAACCAAACTCGTTAGGTTATCTATCTTATTAACCGATCGGTTTTCGGTAAATTGGTTCGGTTTATTCGGTTAGGTTTTAGGTCTAAATTGTTTTCTTAAAATACATAAAATGGAGGTATAGATACATGAAATGAATGTATAAAGCATAAAATACAAGAAATGGAGGTATAAAAACTAAAGATATATCAAAATATGAATGGTTCGGTTAATTTTGGTTAACCGATGGAACAAGAAAAAACCGATAACCGGTTTTGGGATAATTTGGTTTTCGGTTCGGTTTTGTCGGTTTTCAGTCAAGTTTTGGTTATTGTTCACCCCTGCTACTTTTTGCATACCATTAGTTATTATTTTAGAAACTATTTGAATCTGTTTTAATTTTAGTATATGTTATCTGCCTACAGCATTTACAAGTGAAACAGCCTACATAGAGTACATCAGTACAACTGTGCTTTTGATAGGTAGAGATTTGAGTAACAAGTATGAAAGAGGTAGATAAGAGTGTGGACTCGAGATTATGGCATGCTTGTGCTGGTGGGATGACTCAAATGTGCGTACCGAATTCGAAGGTGTTCTATTTTCCGCAAGGTCATGCGGAACACACGCTTACGAATGTGGATTTTGCTGGGATGCCTAGGGTGCCACCTTTTATTCTTTGCAGGGTGATTGATGTCAAGTTTTTGGCGGATTTGGAGACGGATGAAGTTTATGCTAAGATTATGTTGAGTCCACTTGGAAATGATGTCAGCTATGATAATTTTGATGATGAAAGAAGCAAGGTGGAAAGTTATAACGTTGCTGATGCTTCAGATAAACCGTCGTCTTTTGCGAAAACGTTGACACAATCTGATGCGAACAACGGTGGTGGTTTTTCTGTCCCAAGGTACTGTGCGGAGACGATTTTTCCTAAATTGGATTATTCGGCAGATCCTCCTGTTCAAACTGTGGTAGCTAAGGATGTTCATGGTGAAATTTGGAAGTTTAGGCATATCTATAGAGGAACACCAAGGAGACATCTGTTAACTACTGGATGGAGTTCTTTTGTGAACCTAAAAAAACTTGTTGCGGGTGATTCGATTGTGTTCGTGCGAGCAGATAATGGTGAGCTTTATGTCGGGATTAGACGTGCTAAAAGAGCGGGAATTGGTGGGCCCAACTCCACATCAGGCTGGAGTTCTTCCTTCTTTCGGGAACCTGGGAATAAGTTGATTACAAATGGTAGAAATGTTAATTGTAGTGGAAGGGGAAAAGTGAGGCCTGAAGATGTTATTGAAGCTACATCACTTGCTGCAAATGGTCAAACATTTGAGGTTACTTATTATCCTCGTGCAAGCACTCCAGAGTTTGTTGTGAAGGCTTCTTCTCTAAACGCTGCATTGTGTGTCCAATGGTGTGTTGGAATGAGGTTCAAAATGGCTTTTGAAACAGAGGATTCATCGCGTATAAGTTGGTTTATGGGAACTGTGTCTTCTGTTCAAGTTGTTGACCCGTTCTTTTGGCCTACTTCTCCATGGCGTCTTCTACAGGTACATCAACTCTTTAGACCTTCTAAAATGTATTTTCTTAGCAATTTAGCATTGTTTTATTGATGTGTTCAATGTGATTTTTGATGCATATTTGATACAGCATGTGTTTTTATCAATTGTCTAACTGAATCCAGTCATATATGGTGTGCTTATAGATAATTAAATTGTTGTCTTCAGCATGAAGTGTGTTTGACATCATGATGAACTCTTTTTGCTGCAGCTTCAGTCTTTACGTTCCAGTAATTTGTTTCTGGTTTTATTTGATTTGTTAGAAATAGAGACTGCTTATAGTTTCACATATTGGGTTGATTCGGTGGTTTGAGACTTTGGTCCTTCAACATGCCTAATATAGTAATTTCATCCTTCCATTTTCTGTTGGAATTAATTGGTAATTTCACTAGTTGAATGTATTTTCTAAGAAATTAAAACTCCTGACAAGCTCTTTTGCAGAATAGTTTCTATGAAAACTCAAAAGGCGGTCCCAACAATGGTCAAAGGAATTATGAATTAGAATAATTTCTTTTTAGTAAACTTAAGATAAAAAAATCATTTACTAAAGTCATGTTGTAGTTTTCATTTTTTTAAGAATATAATAAACTAACGAATATAATATGTAGGTTGATTGGGATGAGCCGGACCTGTTACAAAATGTGAAGCGCGTAAGCCCATGGCTGGTTGAATTAGTGTCAAACATGCCACCAATTCATCTCTCACCCTTTTCTCCACACAGAAAGAAGCTAAGATTACCTCGATCCCCAGATTTACCAAAAGATGGTTTTGCTCTTCCGCAATCCTTTTCAGTCAACCCTCATGCGCCCAGCAGTTATTTTCCTGCAGGCATACAGGGAGCCAGGCATGCTCGATTTCAGATCCCATTTTCGGATCTTAATCTAACCCACAAACTTCAGTTAAACCTTTTCCCTAAACACTTTGATTCACCCAACGGTCCCCATGATGTCATTAATTGCAATAATGATGACATATCATGCTTGTTGTCCATTGGTAATCCTAGCTATAAGTTGAACCCAAATGAAGACAAAGTTAAACCACCTATTTTTCTACTGTTTGGTCAGCCAATACACATTGAACAGCAAAGTCCACAGGTTATGCATTCATCCGATGAAAATTCTGCTCACAAAGAGCTGGTTTGGGGTAATCATTGTGAAGTATTCTTGGAATCTGAGAATGTGGGTCGGACTCTTGATCTTTCTGTTATTGGGTCTTATGAAGAACTTGATAAAACTCTAGCCAATTGGTTTGGAGTTGAACAGTTAAATGATACGTCATGTGTGATTTACAGTGATTCAGATGGTGTTGTGAAACGAATTGGCGATGAACCTTTCAGGTACTCCCCCTTTTCATCTGATATTTTGCGTTCGTTACTAAACTTCGTTACATATAATGATTCGTAAATGCATTTTTAAGCTCTCTTTTTAATGTTGTAGTGAGTTTGTGTTGAATGCAAAAAGGCTGACCATTCTAATGGATGTGTGTGGCCGCACTGATGGAAGGTAATTGTTTGCGCTTCACATTACATAATCGACATCATATTCGTACTATTAACTGGCCTTCATGTTAGCTACTGTTTTATTTTATAAAATAATCTTCTCTTTATTATATAGTATGTAGTTTAAATAAGGTATTTAGGAACCATACACCCTATAATTGGGATTCATACACCCTGACCCACATCACAGACCAACAGGAAGCTGCCACATACGCAGAATGTGATGTCATACACCCTTAAATGTGATGTCTCATGGTGTATGAATCCTAGAACCCTTAAATAAACACATACTTGAATCAACTTATAATTGGGACACCCCCCCCCCCCCCCCTCTCTCTCTCTCTCTCTCTATATATATATATATATATATATATATATATATATATATATATAGGGGCAGGATTAAATACAAAGTAATATAAACGTGCGAAGCGTGCGAAGGATCACTTTGTACATGATAATTACGTAATGATAATTACGTAATGCCTTCATGAACATAAATGCATGATAATTACGTAATGATATTTACGTAATGATAATTACGTAATGCCTTCATGAACAAAAAAAAACATTACGTAATTATCATTACGTAATTATCATGTACAAATGCATGATAATTACATAATGATAATTACGTAATGCTTTCATGAACATAAAAAACATTACGTAATTATCATTACGTAATTATCATGTACAAATATCCTTCGCACGCTTCGCGCGATTCTTTATTTTTGTAGAATAACCGCCCCCTATATATATATATATATATATATATATATATATATATATATATATATATATATATAGAGAGAGAGAGAGAGAGAGAGAGAGAGAGAGAGGAGGGGTGTACGATATACCAATATTAACACCCTTTTATAATTGAATCAACTTAATGTATATGCTTGCAGAGAACTGATTACAGTGGTGGGTGGCATCTCTCAAGAGACGGGACATGCGAGCATATTTGTTTAAGAACATGGAGTTGGTTAGTAGTTAGTATTGGACATTTTTGTGGTGTTGGAATGTAACCATATGGATATGTTGGCTGGGCTCTGTATGTTTCCTTTGCTATGACTAGACTAGACTAGACTAGACTAGATAATTCATATGCATATGCATGCACTCTGAACAATCATTTAGATTGATGCAACTTTCATTGACTATTACCAAGTCAAACTACCAAATGGATTTGAAATAGTACGTCATTATCAATTTCATTTTTTTTTTTCAATACTCCAAAGCTGAGATAAATTGAACCATATGTACGTTGAACATATACACGTACTGATGTACATACAGATTGAAACGTACATGTGTTGGTTGAAACACGCATATATGATGAAACCTCAAAATCCTAATTTATCACAAGTAAATCAAATCGAACACAATTTTGAGATAAATTGATGGAATTTAGAAATTAGTCTTTAGGTCACTAGTGAAGTGGTTGGGGAAAGACTTAGGGCCTGTTTGGTAGCCTCTTAATGAGGCTCTGAACTATTCAGCTCTGAATGGTTTAGTATCTAGACTGATTGTTTCAACCCGGTGGCGAAGCTTGAGAATTTGGACCGGGGGGTCGGAAGTCAGCGGTTACGAGACGGGACCTAAATTTTTTTATTATTTTTTTAACTATGGTTCGAGTGATATGTTCGAGTCGGTGATTCGATTCAGGTCGAGTCGAGTCGAGTCAAACAGTAAATACAATAAATATCAAAGTTCAAAGCATTGCTTAACAATTGAACAAAGACACTAAAACATTAAAAATGAGACAAAAGGTTGGTACCTGGATGAAGAATTACAATTCAGCCCGTCGATCTTTAAGATTTTTGAATTCTTCAATTATGGATAGGGGTGCAAACGAGCCGAGCTAAGCCCGAGCACGACCAGGCTCAAGCTCAGAAAACTTATGAGAACTCAAGCTCGGCTCGTTTACTATCTATTAGTTAATATTTTAAATAAAAGTTATATAAATAATAGGTTCGGAGCTAGATAAATGAAGTTCGGCTTGGGCTCGTTTAGTAAACAAGCTTAAATGAGTGGGTAAATATTAATAAACCTAATATTACACTAAGGCTCGACGAGCCTGACGAGCTTCACATGCTAGGCTGAGCTCGGCATCGATTAGTAAATGAGCTTTGTTTTAAGCTCAAGCTCGGGCTCGATAAGGCTCGGCTCGTTTCGAGCTTTTTACCAAGCCGAGCTCGAGTAGCTAAGAAATAACAACTCCATCGTTTGCTCATTGAATCTACTATCACGCTCATGTA
This sequence comes from Ambrosia x helenae, assembly GCA_030844895.1. Taxonomy (NCBI): domain Eukaryota; kingdom Viridiplantae; phylum Streptophyta; class Magnoliopsida; order Asterales; family Asteraceae; genus Ambrosia; species Ambrosia x helenae. Next base: position 3,847,504 of record CM061228.1, read on the forward strand.
GTTGTTCGGCTTAGGACTTTAGAATTTGGGTTTTACATTTACTTTGTTTTGGGTTAAAGTTTTGGTTTATATAACTATTTTTCTTTTAAAACGGGGGGTCGAAACCATATATATATATAAAAAAAAAAAAAAAAAAAAAAAAAAAACTTCATACGAAAACTAGATATTCGAAACTTCTGAACGAAAATTCAGGGGGGTCGGCCGCCCCTCCCCGCCCCTTAAATGCTCCGCCCTAAATTCAACCTAAATGAAACTTTTTTTAAAGAAAAGTTCAAAGTTGATGTCTTTTGGCTTAAACTCTCCACAAAGTTACAATAAAAAATCTACACTACATTGCATGTTTTTTCACCTAATATAATTAATTCATTTAGTTAAAAACTGGATTATATCAGAAATTATATAAGAATTTAGAGAAAAAAATAAAATTCAATGAGCGTATATTCATCAGAAATACATAAAGTTAAAAAAAAGTTGTATGTTGTCTCTTGTTTAGGTGATTGGAAACCCCAATCTGTGGCTTAAAGCACATCAATTGCAATTCATGATCCATTATTTTTTTTAACGGCCAACGAATCAATTCCGAGCACTATCGGACACCCATTTTGGCGAATCAGGTACTCAAGAGTACCTGGGCCACCAATTCCCGGAAAAACCCGACCACTCACCCGCCCGAAGGTACGACGGTGAAATAGTCGGTAAAAACCGGTCGGGATCAGGACTCGAACCCAAGCCAATGGCCGGGTCATCCCTCATTTCCCATCCACCAATGTCCTTCAAATGTAGCTAGTGGGAATTGAACCCAAGCCTCCCATAGGAAACTTTAAGCCCTCAACCAACTAGGCTACAAGTGTTGGACTCATTATTTAGTTTGTGGAAAATGACCTTTTTAGGCACTAGTCTGATTGGCGTATAAAGACATCAACAACATTAGTAAAAAAAAGATAAAAAGCATGTCAACACACCTAGATCAAATCTCAATGGACCACATGCCACTCACTAACATTTAAAAATCATGTAAAAAGCCATTAATTGGACCATTAAGATCAAGATTATATGAATGACACATCATAACAGCCTTTAAGGATGGAAAATCTAAACAAAGGCCTAAAATAGTACATGAAACCATAGTTGTCAAAAGCGCGCCTAGGCGCACCAAGTGCGCTGCGTCCTGTGAGGCGCGCGCCTAGGCACCGAGGCGCGCTATCGGGGTTGTTTTCAGGCTGATTTCCGGTCAAATTCAGGCTAAAAGTTGTCTAAACCTCTAAAACATCATAAATGAGTTATAAACAAGTCCTAAACAACCATAAAACATCCTAATGTAGCCCTAAACAAACTTAAAACATCTCTAAAATCCTTAAAAAATGCATTTTATGCCATGCGCCTAATTATAAAAAACCCTCGTTTTTTATGTGCATTGCGCCTGGGCTCCAGGCTCGGCCTATGCACCTTGAGTGCGCCTAGACGCTTTGACAACTATGCATGAAACTATAAAAGCTTGTTAATTTATATTGGGTACGAAAATTTGGACCAAGGGGACTTGTTCTTTTCATAACCAAATTTATGTGGCCAATGATGAGAACCATATCTATCTATACATATAATAAACCAAAGCCATTTTAATGACATGGCATTCAAAGAGGGTATTCTCTTTATTGAGTGTGCCATGTGTCATCCCATGTGGCAAGACCTTTATTTTAGAAAAATAATAATTTAAAATTTAAAAACACAATTAGATTTTTATCTCTAATGTTTCCTCCCATAAATTTTAAACGTTAATATCTTTTATACACGAGATTTTTTAAAGAAAAAAATTACACCAAATTAACGAGCGTTTTATTATCTTTCCAACGAGTACCATAGTGCTATATAAAAAACGGAGAAAAAAAACGACTATTTTTTATAACCCGACAGGTATTGTGTCAGGTTTGGAATTAGTTTAAAAAAAATTATGGGTTTGGGTCGGGCCTGGGATTAGGTGATACCCGACCCAATTACCTTTTTTTTATATTAGAATATGATAACTTATGGCAGAGATTTGTTTTAAAATAATAATAATAATAATAATAATCATTAATCATATATTGGCAAATCATTAATTATGTTGTCATATTAGATATTTTATTATGAGGGTGTTTGGGATTGCGTTTTGAATCTGATTGTTAGATTATTGCGTTTTGAAAACGCAAATAATCAGTTTTTAGTGTTTGGATTGCATTTTGAAAACGCAGATAATCGTTTTTTAGGCTACCAAAACGCAATAATCTATAAGCAGCTCCACCCCTGCTTTTTCAAAACGCATAATCTGTTTTAAATAATCAATCCCAAACACCCCCTATGTCATATTAGATATTTCAACCCGGTACGCTCTCCAACAGGTAATTGCTATGTTTTCTTTTTCTACCATATTCTGAAATAGCCCAAATCTTATTGTATGCAGTTAAAGACCTTTGACTGAATGTATTGGTGCTAAACAATCTATGTCCCCTTGAAGTGCTTGGGATCTTAATATTCTGTTTTAGGTGTTGATGTTGTAAAGTGAAATGGATCTTTTGGTATTTTTTTTAAAGTATCTAATGTAAGTTGATACATATATGCCATTTTTATAGTTTAGATACTTCTAATTTTAATCACTTTACTTAGATTTCTCAACCCGGGACGCTCCCGGGGTATAAGCTAGTAAATGATAAACCACTTCTACGATTTGGCTATGTGAACTGTTTTCTGATTTACACAAGATAGGTTAATAATAAACTTAGACGAGCGAACATTGCGAAAGGTTGACCGTGGTCAACGATTTGGACGTTTAAAGGTGAGCTCTACTAAAATTGCCTTAATATCGTTTTAGAGTGTGATACCTAGTACTTGTTTGCCGACGTGTGTGTTGATCGCATGTTTACTAGTTATGTTTTGCCTCAACGCAAAAGATATTTCAAAGCGTTCCAACTAAGGCGTCAGGTCAAGCCACATTGGTATGTTAGGAAACTCGTGATGGCATGAAGACGAATGATGTAACACGCGTTATAAAAAACCTAAACTTTGGATCTTCCAGGTTGATTTCGCCTTGTGCTTTTAGTTTGCAGGACTTCAATTAAGAAGGTTCCAGTTTAAACTCAACCAATGTCACGCCTCGAACCACGCTTAACATGAAGACTTGACCAAAATAGTGTTCTTCATTCGGGTTGACTTGTTATTAAGTCAACCCGAATAACGAATGCTTCAAAAGTACAAACAAAAACAGAATCCTAAACATTTTTTTACTACAACTTTACCAATGGGCAAAGGGTGCTGACTGAAAACATAAAAATTACAGAAATGACCAATTGACAAAAGAGAAAGCAAGACAATGAACAGTACTTTCATCTGCTGCAAGAACCTTCCACGCTACGGCTTGTTCGTATGTTACATGACGCCCCATTGTCGACATACAAATTCCGCCAGGTAAATGAGCATATCCCTGAAAATTTTATATAAAAGGAGGTGCGTATTCAATATTCATCGTCTTTTATTGAAGAACATGCATAAAGGTATGATCTTTAACTAAAATAATGCCTAAAGTTGTGATTTTTTTAGTTAAAGAGTTGATAAATGGCGTAATAAAAGTGTAATGTAATGTAATGTAATATACCTGTTGCATTATCTTGGCAAATTCGGGGACTAATGCTTTTCGCCCAGATTCATCGAACATTTTGTCCAATGTGATGTCTTGTAAAGAAACAAGAGTTGTCTCCAACATGTCAAGCCCAGCTTGATTTGCAAATATGAAAACTGGGAGCGACTGCAAAACCGAAACAAATACATTTTTCCAGGGGTGAGCAGAAAACCGAAAAAAACGAACCGAAACCGAACCGCAAAAAAGATGAAAAAACAGAACAAAAAAAAAAACCCGAACTGAATAACCCAAAAAAACATTTTTTAATATATCTTATACATTGATTTAGGAATTATTAGTTTTATTTTTGAAATAAGAAATTTTCAAAGTATTACAAAAGAAATGTCTTAATAAAAACTTTAAGAAAAACATAGAAATTGTTTAGAAAGTTCGGTTAATCGGTTATGTATGGAATTCTTTTAGAATGTTCAGTTTATGTGAACAATATTAATTTAAAGGGTTAAATATATTAATAATATAAACATATAGAAAAGATTTTAAACCTTGGATTATAAGTTCTATTTTTAAATTTTATGAAATTATGTTCTAAAAACCGAAAAAAAACCGAACCGTTACTAAAACTGCAAACACCGAAACCGAAACCGAACGGTTTTGGAAAACCAAAAACGAACACTTCGGTTACGATTATGGTTTTACCAAAAAACTGAACCTGTTATACCTTTAGAGAACAGCACAAAATGGCATCTTGATGTTGCCAAAGATCTTTCAATAACGATTCCCCAACCACCGAACCCGTGCTTAACAAATCTGCGCCTAAATGATACCTGAAAGAATAACAAATCAGAATCGAATGTTTTCAAAATGTCGGGATATGTTAAAGAAGATAGTAAAACTTACATGTAGCTCTGGCAGATCCATTGAGCTAAAGTGACTGCTTCAGGCGAGCCGGGAGATGGTTTGGGGCCCACACATGGGCTCAAACCAGAAGGAGATATAGCCATGGCAACTCTCTGAACCGAGTTGATCACACTTCGAACATATTGTCGAGCCATTGTGGCCACACTTTCGGCTAGACTGTTCTCAAAAGGGAACTGAAAGGTGATTGTTAGAACCGACCTCGTGGTTTGGCATGTTGACATATCGGTTGAACCATGGTTAGCTGCAGGTGTCACGTCTAGACTCGAGGTTAGGTCTAGTGTTCTATGTGTGGTTACTAATGCATTCTTAGCATCGCCCTGGTTAACATTGATCGGTTAGTCAAAAGGGTCAAAGGTGAGAGAAGGAAAAAAGCGAAATGAATTATGAACTCAACTGATTTGGGATCTAACGGGATTATACGAAATCCTGATGGTATGAGTGGTGCATCGTCAGGAAACATTTCATCGATCGGAGCAAAAATGAGTTCAGAACAAGCTCCCACGGAGTTTTCTTCAGTTCCGTTACATAACTAAATAAAAAAGATAATAATAAATCAAGAAAGTGTACCAAACAAATTATAAGAAACAGATTTGCAGTAATAAAGATAAAATGTCGAAAAACGAACCTGCAAGAGATGAATGTCACGTGACGTAAAAGGATCCTCTTGTCCAACCGCCTGACCTTCAAGTCTTACAACTTCAAGCATCTACACGTAAAGGAAGCTGCTCAGAACTGTACACGTACATTTATACAAATGAACGTGAGAAAAATAATTTTTTTTTATATAAATACCTCTTCGTGTTCAATTGTGTGGCCGAGAGGCATAATAATTTGGCTGCCGGTGAACCGTGTAGGCCTCATTCCTGGATATGTGTTATACGGGTTGGCTTTAACCGATGCAGCAGAATAAGCATCCACATTAAAGTCGGCCCATTCTGACCGATGCTCCCTTAAAAACCGAACCAGCACTGCTGGTGGCACGTTCTGGGTAATTAATAAAAAAATAATGTTAAAGAAACGTCTCAGAACTAAAAAAATGAGTCAAACGGGTCGCAGGTCACCCAAAATGTTTTAATGCATAAAACCCCCCCAACATCATTTCATTCAAAACTGGATTACCTTAAATGATATGTTTTAGTGATCAAACTTGACACGCTAATTGTTTGTAAAACAAAATAGAATTATGGGACGAAGAGTTTAAAGTACGCGTAGCGTATTTCAATGCATAAAACCTGAAAATCAATTTATTTAAAACTGGATTATCTTTAAGTAACCTACACAAGTTTACAACCCTTACCAAAATGTACCCGTTTAGACCCGTACAAAAAAAATAAAAAAAAAATAAAAAAAAATTATAGCTTTTGCCCTCAACACGATACTCACTTCGAATAGCATGGAAGCCTTTGCACAGAGAATCCCTCCAAGGTATGGGGGAGAAGTAGATGGATTCATAGAGTTATTAAGATTCTTGGTTGAATTCACTGCAACAATTACGTCTTCAGCGCCATCACAATTCATTAATGACCACCCATCATCACTAAATCCATTTACGGCATCATTGAAGCCTCTGTGATCGCACGAAAAAAAAATGTACGTTTGAAATTACATAAATGATAATAAGAAAGTTACCACTTTACATATAGACAAATATCACAACGTTATTCGGTAGGTACCTGCTTAATCTTTGACTTAAAGTTCTCAAAACAGCCGGTTGCCTTCCCAATCCATAAACTACCTCTCCACTTGATTCCTGAGCTATTTGCCGAACATACCGCAATGCCTAGATCCAAAAGTTGAATAAATAAAAAACATTTAAAAAAAAAAAACATTTTTACAACATGTAAATATGCTAAAAGAGTTTTGAAATAAGATTCTACTAACCGCAATGGTCATTTTTTGGGCGACAACTTTGGAGGATTCGTAAAGTGGACGGAGAACCTCTGGCACACTCCATGCCTAAGTAAAGCGTAAACATTTTTAGCAATAAGTTGTAAATTTATGGTTATGAAAACAAATAAATGCATACTCAGATAATATATTTATAGTACACAACTAATAACTAATTTACCTCAAGATTTAGGTGATCAACTATGTGTATAATGGAACCACCACCTTCACATGGACGAATAAGATAGCCACTCGGTAACATTTCCGCTCTTACAAACTGCGTAGCAGCAGCCGGATTTGGGCCAGCACCAGAGCCTGATAGGGATCTCTCACACACCTTACACGAAGGAAAATCGCATCAGAATAAAATATAGAGAAACTGATGAAGAGAAGGATTAATGATAATTATAATAAGCATACCACAAGACTTCCGTTTTCTAAACTTGTAGTGTATCTTAAGGTCCAGAAATCCCGTGCAGGAGCGAGTGTCGTTGGAGCAAAAATCTAAAATGCAAAAATAATACATTAACTTTAAAAAAAAAACAAAAAACTGCAGTCACGGAACCGCGTATATATTTAACTATTTTTACATATTATTAAGTTACCTGCGTATATACAAGTTCGATTGTCCCCCCATTTCCAGCAGGAAACATTGTAAAAACTTCGAGGTTCCGACAGTCGCGGAACCAAGAAGGGCGATCTTTAAGGATCTCTACAACCTATAAACCATGGAAATCGATTATACATAAAATTATTAATGTCAAATAAAACTTTTTAGCTTGTTAATAATATAAAAGAAGAAGAATAACATTACCTTTGCAGGCTCTAAACTTACAAGACCGCAGGCTCTAGCTGCCACTCCACTGCAACTCTGTGAAATGGCAAATATGCCAACCGAATCCGGACCAGGCTACAAAAAAAAAATAAAAAAAAAATTAGTTTCTTAGTTTATGATTACCAATTTTGACATTTTAATTAATATTGTCATGATATTAATACAATTAGAGTAAAAGAATTTATATAACTAAAAAACCTTCATCCCAGGCATCTGGACCCAATCAACAGCAGTTCCTGTGGCCTTCGAAAGGAACTCTGCCAAGGTCTCTTCTGCGATCGAGAGGAGTCTGCCAAAATAACGAATGATAATCAGATCACAAATACCAAATTACATAAAAATGAACTTTAAAAATAACAAATGATAATCTATCGAAAGCGCAACTTACCCAGCCGGGTTATTCGCATCTCTTAGAGACTGCTGTGGAGTGGTAATCACAGATTCGCAGCTTGCATCCGTAGCCAAACCCTGAAAAAACAAATTTATTAACATTTATTCAAAGACATACAAAATAAACGTCGGTTAATTTTTATATAACTTAAAGATGTTTAAATCGAAACATATATAATAACATACTGTGTGCAAGTGTTGGCGCATATATCCGTTTTCGCATACAAGCTGAGACACTTGTTTTTGCAGGCGATCATTTTCCTCCATTAATAACTTGTTCATTGCAGATAGCTTCTTGTTAACTGTCTGAAGCCTAGAAGACTCTTTCCGTTGCTTCTCTCGACATCTAAACCGCAGTAATCGCAAACTTATATAACAAAACTATAAAAAATGAAATAATTTTACATACATTCCATTTTCCCTTTAGACTCTTTTTTTTTAAAGAAAATGTCAGATTTTCATTCCCGGACAAAGAAAATTATATCAAGATAATGGGCAGGCGGGCAACATGCTGCGCTGCCACCCCTTTCTAGTCACTACATCTAAAAACAAAATAATAAACCTAAAGTGTAAAATTAACCAATTTTACCTACATTCTATTTTCCTATTGACTCTAAACAAAAAACAAAACAAATCAAATCACATGTTCCTATTGACTTAATTTAAACACAAGCATTGAAATTCAAAGATCAAGATTCTCTCTACATCTAAACACAAAATAATAAAATTAAAGTGTATATCAATAACCATTCTACATACATTCCATTTTCCCCTTTTGATTCTAAATTAAAAGAATTTAAAACCACATGTTCTCTCTAACTAATTTATAATAACACAAGCATTGAAATCAAAGATCCAGATTCACACTACATCTAAACACAAAATAATAAAACTAAAATGTAAACCACTAACCAACAATACCAACATTCCATTTTCCCTTTTGATTATAATATTATTATATCATATAATAAAAAAAATGTAAAACTTTATGTCCAACCTAATCAAATTATCACATAAACATAAAACTTAAAGATCCAAATTTCTTGCAACAAAAATAATAAATTAAAAAAATAAAAAGAATTCCAAAAACAGCATATGCAGAATTCTATTTATATATGTATTTGTTTATTTATTTATTTATTTATACCTGCGATTTTGGAACCAAACTTTGATTTGTTTAGGTTCTATATTGGACAAAATAGGACACTCTCTGATCAACTGTTGTCTCCTCAAAGAAGTAGGTTTAGGACACTCTGCATAAACTCTTTCCAAAGCCTCAACTTGTTCTGTTGTATACCTTACATATTTTCCATTATCTAATTGGTGTTTTGTGATACTATTATTGCCACTGATCTCCTTGTACTGCTGATGTTCAACTGCCATAGCCATCTTTAACCAATACCCAACTCAAAAAATCACTACTTTTGTTTGTTAATTAATTCACAAACTGTTCCAAGATTTTTTTTTTTCAAGAAACATAAAAAGATTAAATTTTGAGCAAAAGGGTGTGATTTTGGAGTTGATTTAGACAGACCCAGATGAAAAAAGATTAAAAAAATAAATTAAAAAAAAAGATTGTTGAAGGGTGTGTTATTTGTGAAGGGTTTTAAATGTTAAGTTCCTGAAGTGTAGAAGAAGAAGATATGAAGAGGGGTTGAAAGGGTAGACATGGTGTGGGTGACAGGTGAAAATTTAAGTAGCAAAACAAATGCAGAGAGAGAATATATTTATGAATCAAAAATGGAGGAATAGGGAATAGAGACAGGAGAGAGAGGGAGGTATTGGAAATCCAAAAAATGACAGAGTTATATGCTGCTGGTGTGAGCAGCCTCTAGCCAGGCTTTGCCTTTGGTTTTGTGAAATATTTAATATTCATATTTATTATTATTATTATTTTTTATTTTTTAATATAAAAGACTCACTTGTACTTTTTTAATCTTTAGCTAGTAGTATTGTTTTAGAAGTTAACAATGTTTCTAAGATGTAATAGTTGTACTTTGAATGGATTGCTTGTTCTTATGAGTTTACTGTAGTTAAGATCCTTTTCTAAGGTTGTACTTTGTGAACATACGAACAACCCACCCGGCGGGCTTGAGCGAGATATTACTATATCAGCTACTTGCCTCGCAAACAATACACCACAACAGTCCCATGTTAATCCGACGTGAGTGAGCCATCGCGAGCTCAAGCGACCACGGTCAGTCGGTCACGGCGCGATGTCTTGGATTTGAACGTAGTAGTCGGACAATAAAAGCATAGACTTCGGCGTGCTCGATCACCAGTAGTCGCGACAGGCTGTTCGCGTGTCCACAACAGACCCGGGAGGGGGAGGGGGTTCTCCATCGGTGAAGCCTTCCACCTAAGTTCCATGACCATCACACCGTTCTCATACCCCCCCTCAACCTAACATGGATGAAATTTTATAGAAAATACTAGTCAGCAGCTAGAAAGAGAAATTATATTTAGGGTCCATTTACATCTTTAAGCATTAGAACAAGTCTAAAATTTAAAATCCGTAACTTCAGCACCCCGTATCTTTTCACACTGGACCTAAAAAAGTTACATACTTAGAGCATTCACATTTTGCCCACCATAATATTGTGAGACAAAACCCCCATGTTTTTTTATGGGGTTGGGAGTTGTTGTGAATGAAGAAAATGAGGAACCTACTGTTTATCAATATATTTGAGGATGCTTAGGAATATTTTGAGAAAAACGGTTTTCTTGTATGTATTTTTTGCATATTTCCCCCAACACTAAAACTAATTCAGGCCTCCATCTCACGCCCCACTTTTATATGTGAAATATTTTATAAAATTGTGTGATCATGACCCACCAAACTTGTCCAAAACAAGTCCACTGCGCTGGACGTGACCGAGCAATGGCTTGTGCTCCAACGCGCCTCCATATCCAGTTTCAAATCCGGAGCAAATGGACTCCATTCACTTTCGTGCGGTGAAGATGAATAGTAACTTTAGTAACAGGCCAATATCATCTTGTTTGTACTAGTAACTTTGTAATGTATAAAATTTCATCACATAGCCAATGTGGGGCTAGCCCACTTGGTAGAGACATATGTCTCTTAGATGGGAGGTCCAAGGTTCAATCCTTGGTAAGGGTGTTGTAATTTAGAATTATTGGTATAATATATAGGGAGATGTAACGTTTGCCGTTAAAAAAAATAAAATTTCATCACATCATTTTTTAAATAGTTTAAAAGTACTTATGAAAACAAAATGAATAGTTTTATTAATAACTATGATGTGATTTATTACTGTAAAAACAAAATGAAAAAGGCTACAACCCAATTACCCAAACAGCCTTAACATATGCATGTTATAATATTTATTGCATAAATCTTGTAGGATCATTGTAATTATAGCATATATTTTTTCCTAAAAGAAACAAGAAAAGATATGGGAGATGGGTTGGATTTTATTTATTGAAATAGGAGTGGCAGGGCAGGGTCTCACTTTATTTGGGTCAAATCCCATCTTGCCATAGCTCCGCCTGGCCCATCACCTCCCCCTACCATTAGCCCTTAATTTAGTAGCACCCTATTTTTTGAACGGCAAATGGTGTAACCGGTGAGCTCCGGCTAACACCCTGGACCAGCCTGTACTGATTACTCATTCCACCTGGATTGGGGATCTCCCCAGGTGTAACCCCCACATGTGGTAAATATGGTTCCAACAAAAATTGAACCCTCAACCTCCACATGACTTCCACTCTAGCTCCTTCAATTTTTACCAATTGAGCTAGGCTTCATTGGCTACCCTTTTATTTATACTATTCGGCCGTTTTCAATTTGAGTAGACATGAAGTGGTGTTTCAATTTTATTTATTGAGATAGCTTTATTGATGAGACTTGCATCCCAACCAAATACAAAAACGGTCTCAACGGGTTACCTTGCCTTAGATTTTTTTTTTTTTACATTGATATTCAAAAGTAGGCGGCCCGTTAATCAAAATTGTCAATCTCGCCAATCTCAAAATCCCTTCAATCCACATACACCATCTTCCCGGGAACCCCATTTGCACCAAAATTGACAACAAAAACTTCCAGCTGGCGTTATCATAAGCTTTTTCGAAATCTATTTTTAACAAAAAAAAAAAAAACCTGCCTCCCTTTTTTCTTTAGCCAAGATAGGAGTTCATTTATCTGTTTAATTGAAGCATATAAAATTTGAGAAAAATATATCACTATGAGACGGGTACAAGATTAGGTGGCCTAGTTTGATTACCCGAAACTATGTATCCATTTACCAGATACATATCTCCTAGATCTTTTAAAAAAAATCTTTTAGCCGTTGTTTAGTAATGCATTATTGAATAGATTCGTAAGAAAAATAAACTTTTATTAATCCCAACGTGTGACACCCAAACGAAAACCATCACCCTTGAAGAGCTTTTGAAGTCTTGGAGGTTAGAGATTGAAGATACAGAGTGCTAGGGTTTGTTTTGCTTTAGTTTCTATACTTTTATCTCGTATTCTTGCCATTTGATTCATGTCTATGAAACCCTAAGTTATCCAAACCTAATTCCAATCAATAAAAACGTGTATCTAATGTTTTGTTTATGATTTTGAAGTTATATGGTTGTATTTTTGTTTGATGAAAAGTTCCCTAGATGCATGTTCGATCAAAACTTACTAAAAGAGAAAACTTTATTAATGAGAAACTTTGTGGGTTGATTTTTAGATGTGTATGCTGAACTTGTATGATGAGTATGTGTTAGTCTAAGCATATTAACATGTTTAGAAGGCTTGGATTATAGAAATCAACTAGATGTCCATGACTTGCCATTAATGAAAACTTTATGGTTTTAACAAAGTTGGTTTTGATATCTAGACATGTTTAGTGTAGCATGATGATGTATATGCTTGGATTAGACATATTAACATGACTAGAAACGTTGGTTTGTTGAAATTAGAGGTTGTATTTATACATTACTATATGTGGAAACTTTGTGCATGGGAATACATTAAATGTCCATACCTTGCATTAATATAAAAAAAACTTAGTTAACATGCATATGTGTTATGGTTCATGTATAGCTATTCCAGATTTCCAGAAGGTTTTGATGTTGATACATACTTAATGATAACTTTTTAATAAAAGAAACTTTTGTGTTTTCAAAAACCAAACCGTTAAGTTATTAAGACATGTAATTGCTTTAATTGCTTCGTGAGTATCTTGACATGCTAGAACAATAGGAAAAATGCTTGTTGATTGTTTACTTGCATAATTTGGATAATATGAACATAAACAAAGTATTTTTATTAAACAAGTCACCAACGGCTCGTCAGGTCAACTTGGTCAACAAAAGTCAATTTGGTAAAACTAGTCAAACGTGTAACGTTTCAAATACACCAACATTGGAGTTGTTTGGATACATGGAACACATGGACCACGTGAACACACACTCATATACTTATGTATAATAGGGTGGTTGTTACTTGTCACTAGTCATACTTTATCAACTTACCGACTGATTCTTAAGTGATTCTCACTACCCATCTTTTACTAATTTTCTTTTTGGAGGAGAAACATGCACACAAACATTTTGGATCACATATCTAGTTATATCACTTGTTTACTTAGGCGCAAACACATAATGCAAAGTCCTCACATTATTAAAATCGTTATTACGGGATACATGGCAAGGTAATTTGAATAGTAATATCGGGTTCGACAAAACCACCTGACTCGACTGGAGGTCGAGTGGGTGAACAGTTGACCTAACACATGCCATCGTTTATGCTAGACGCGGTCAAAAGCAAACAACATCAAACAGTCAACTTTGGTTGATTAACTTTTGAGAAAAAAACAACAGATATTTGTCCCTTTTTGACAAGCCACTAGAGTTCCTATGGGACTCTTCTCTGGACACAACAACAAAGGCTTCTTTCACAGATAGAAGCACATCTTTAATCAACAGATTGGTCCTAACACTTTGGTAAACACTATCCAAACCCATAAGAAATTGCATCAGTTTAACCATGTTATTAAAGTTATTAAACTCCCTAGATGCTTCACATGTACATGCAGACAATTGCAAAATCTGATCTAGCTGTTTCTACATAACATTCAACTTATGATAATATTCAGAAACAGACATACCACTTTGACTAAATGAATTAATCTTCTGATATAAATCAAAAACCACAAACCCATCAACTTTATCATATGTTTCTTTTAATTCAGACCAGACATCACTAGCAGGTCTAGAAAACACATGGCCCATATACAATTCTTCACTAATAAAGTTAAGAATCCATGTTAACACAATAGAGTTACATCTATCCCATTGCCTAGCAAGCACATCATCAGTTTGAGACTTCACACAAGACTTATCAATGAAACCCCATTTATTCTTGACTTGTAAAGCAAGTGTTAAAGCATTTGACCAAACAGTAAAATTCTCAGCACCCGGCTCTAATACCATGTCAAAAACAGTCGGCACAGGTTGACTTTATTACCAAAAACAATAACAGAGTACAGTAATCTCCAACTGAAACAAAGATTACAAGTAAAATCTCACTACAACCCTAAAAAACTCTCAAAGATTATCACAATGATAATCAGAAACCAAACAAAAGAGATGGACAGACTATTAGATCAAGATGATCTGAATAGTTACAAACCCAAGAAATTGTAAGTGTACGAGAGAATAACAATCAGAGAGCAAAAGAAAGAGAGAGATCAAAAGTTGTATGTGCTCGAAATCCTCAGCTATTTATAGATGAGGAAAGTGTGTTTCTTCAAATGGTCCAACGGCCAACAAGAACATGATCAAATGACTGAGAAGACTTGTGTTAGTTTGACGCAGATTGCTACATCACCCTGGACAAATATAACACACGGGCCTTAGACTAATGGGCTCATACACAAACCACTTGGGCTGATAACACTTGGACTTGAACAAGGAACACCTGGACTGGACTTGACATCTAGACTGGACCTCTTGAACTTACATGAACATAAACCAACTCCCTTTTCAGGATCCAAGCTTCTTGTCAAACTTTGTTACCAAATCCAAGCAATCCAAACTTGATTATTCAACCTGAAACAACACACTTATGCAACATATTAAAGACACTTATCAAATTGATACTAGAAAATGTATATTTCAACAGGTTACCTACTCGTTTAAAGTGCTCTCGTACTGCTTTTCTTACTAATAATTAATCTTGCAATAAATAAACCACATGCACAAACATAGAGGTGTAAACGAGCTGAGCCCGCCCCAACTCATCTAGGATCGAACTCAAGTTCAATTTGTGTGTCATTAGACAACTTTTGTTTAAAAATAAACTGAACTAATACGTCCCGAACAATATCAGTATTGCTACATGCCAATATTTGTTTTATGGTTTTTGGTTTTGATACAAGTCGATTTTGGTGTATTACATTATTC
Source organism: Ambrosia x helenae (assembly GCA_030844895.1). Classification (NCBI taxonomy): domain Eukaryota; kingdom Viridiplantae; phylum Streptophyta; class Magnoliopsida; order Asterales; family Asteraceae; genus Ambrosia; species Ambrosia x helenae. The sequence goes on from CM061228.1 coordinate 3,862,563, forward strand.
TTTTAACAACCGATGCTGAAGCTTTACCATACCGTAAGGTAATTTTGTAACTCTCAACTATATATCTGTGACTTTCATCTGATTAGGTTGAATGCTATTGTAAATAATATTTTATGCATGGTTTGTGCTTATAGTGATTTCCTGTTGTATCGCTTAGGGATTCTCGCTAGTTATTTTATAAACCATAAACTCAAGTGAAGCATGAGTTTGAATCGTATACCTTTTATATATATTTATTACGAGATTATAATAAACATAGTATATAGTATTATGTTATGTTATAAAATTACACAACACATATATAAAGTATGAGACATACAAGATGTGACAAGTATCTTACTCACGAATTACTAAAGTAGCAACACAAAATTTCAACATCGTTGTGAAATTCTTACATGCCCCTTGACACTTCCACTTCTGTGAGAAGGTAGAGTGCAATAGTGAATGACACGAGTACCTTACTACTCTCACGAGTTCATTATTGCCAGTAATATGTTGTGTGCCACAACATGCACATGAAAAACAACGTGCACATGAATAGCAGAGTGGGTCATAGTCCATTTACTTATTAGTTATTTGATGGTTTTGAATTTGTCTTTGTTTTAGTCATGGTAGAAGGAGGGTAAGTGGTTGTAGTTAGCGGTTAGTATTTTTCTCATGTGTATGACTATAAATTAGTCCATTAGTCTTTTATTATGGCCATGAACGGAATGAATTAAGTCTAAATTTCTCTCTGGTCTCCTTCTATTTTCTTGGATCAATTGATTAACGATTAGGTTCATAACATAATCCAGGGAGTGGGTATCTGGTAGTCTCGTGTACCATTTCAGTTGTCTAACTCACATGTGCAAATGAGAGGGAGATGCAGAGGAGAGAGAGGAGGAAAACTCCACAGGTGGTGCTGCCGATTGGAGGGATTCACGGCTGATGGTCCAAGTGGCGAGCTGCGATTGATACGGAGGAGGTGTTTCACGGATGCTTCGCTGGTGGCGCCCCTCCCTCCTTTGGTAATTTTTGTTTAGCTGCCCAATATATATTATTATTTTCACATAACGCGAAGATCTTTTGATCGACAAATACAAATAAAATGAATATAGAGATTGATGATATAAACTCACACCAAAAAATTTGATAAAATCCAACTAAAAATTTTGGTCCCATACCAATAAATAAAGTGTTTTAGATGATTAAATTTCGAGGAATATATACAAAGTTAAGGGATCGTGGACCAAGGTAGATGACAACAAGGCATAAGTATGGTTTCTTAATTCCGGACCAGCATTATACAAAACCCATTTGTGCTTGTAACATGGTCCCACTTTTCATTATTTTCTCATACTTATATTTTTATAGTTTTCATTGTTATAAAAAAATAAACTTTAAACGTACATAATAGCATATGCAACGACACAAACAGAATCTGTTCATAACATTATTGCATCATTACAATTTACATGTTATATTCTAAACATTAATTAATATGTTAGCAGCAACTCACAAAGGCCTACAAGTCACAAGGATGTCAAGTGGCTACCAAATCTATACATGAGTTGCATCAAGTGCAACAAGAACCTAACATTAAATTCATAGGTTTGGGTTAACTAGATGAGTTGGTAGAGTCAATCGAATCCTTAATACACCAGTGATGTAACACCCCTAACGACATGTGTTGTAAAGACGTATATAGCTTTTGAGCTTATGAAGCATTTTGTATATCCAAAAGCACCTCACACTAGATTTTTTAAACAAATGTTTAAGGGGTATATTATGTTAGCACTTACTTTGTTTAAGTATTTTATGGAAAAACATATATATTCTAAAACATATATATTGTAAGCACAATTATCAACGTTCTTTTTTTTCCTTTGTGACGGGAGATAAATATTTGTTTAGATGAGAGATCAAGGCAACTGTAGTCTCGATGAGTGAGGGATACCCAAAAAAGACACATGGGTGTGAACGGTGTTCGAGTTTGTGGATGTTTGTTGATGGGGTGAGGGGGTAGCAAAGGCATCCGAAGACGCGGAGGTGATCATAGGTGGGTATGGACATATATAAAAGCTCGGTTGGGGTTTTGTTGTTGGTGGTTTTAGAGGGTAGGATGTTGAGTAGGTAGGTGGCGGTTTCAAGAGCATAGTGCCATAGGTGGGTGGGTAAGGAGGCATGGGCCATTAAGGTGCGTATCATATTGTTTATTGTTCTAATTTTACGCTCGGCCTTGCCATTTTGGGAAGAGGTGTGCGGGCATGAGAGACGGTATAAAATACCGTTAGTGGTGAAGAAGTTTTGGAAAGAAGTGTTAACGTACTCGCGTCCGTTATCACATTGGAAAGTTTTAATGGTGTGGTTAAATTGCGTTTTGATAGTTGTGGCGAATTGGGTGAAGGAGGAGAAGACTTGTGATTTTTGGGTTAGTGGGTAGGTCCATAAAAAATTAGAGTAGTCATCGAGAAACAAGAAATAATATTTATGGCCAGATGAGCTAATAATTGGTGATGTCCACACGTCACTATGTATGATATCAAAAGGTTGTAATGTAATATTATTAGAATTAAAGAAAGGTAAACGTATACTCTTTCCAAAAATACAAGACTGGCAAACATTATTAGAAATAAAATCAAAGTCTAAAACATTGGAATGTTTTAATTTATTCAAAGGAGCACGTCCTGGGTGGCCAAGACGGCGATGCCAGACTTGAGAAGAGATAGTAGCAAAGGCGGAGGGTTGGTTGTTGGAAGACCCAGGTACCAGGGGATAGAGATCACCGCTGCTGTTGCACCGTAGGAGTGGTGCCTTGGTCTTGTAATCCTTCACAAGAAAACCAAATGGGTCAAATTCAACAGAAATTGAATTGTCCGTGGTGAACCGACGAACAAAAATTAAATTCTTGACAAGTCTAGGTGAGTACAAAACATTTTTAAGGATATAGGTGGGAAAGGTTTGGGTAGGTATTTTGTGCCTTGGCCAAGTACCGGTATGGTATCGCCATTTCCTACAATAATATTACAAGACATGCAAGAATTAGAAAAGGAATGAAAGTCACCTAACTCGTGAGACATAGTGGATGATGCGCCAGTGTCCATGTACTGTGTGGGGTCCGGTTGTTGAAGGCTCACGGTGTAAAGGGCTTGCTCAATATCAGTTGGACAATATGCGGTGTGGGCTTGTTGAGGTCGTGGGCCAAGCAAACCGGGCTGAGTGGGCGTTTGGTGATTGGGCCGGTTAGAGGTGGGGTATGGGCAAGGAGGTGGGTTCCAAGTTTGTGGCTGTTGGGCTAAAGGATAATAAGGTATTGGGCCGGTGATGAGCCGGTCGTCACGGTTCATACAAAACCTAATTAACCTAGGTAGATAGGATAAGTAGGGTATCAATCCAAGGAGCATGTGGTTAGTGGATATTGTTTAGTTGATTAAACGGTGTTACTTATGAAGATTGCTAGAGAGCTTATGAAGTTTGCAATTGGTTCATTTTAAGAATTTGGTTGGAAGGTTTTGTTATTATATTAAAAACTTGAATTGAGTTCTAAATAAAAGGATCACACCTAGGTTTCAACAACTGAAGTCTAAGGTTTTCACAAATGAGTCAAACAAATGTAGTGCAATTGGTGTTAACGGGGTGATTGTTCAATAGGCTTAGGTGTCAAGTTTCATCAACATCAGAGATGGACTAAACTACACTTCATTACCTAGAACATACAACCATGTGTTTGTATTAAGCAAGAAAACATGTTCATGACACTAGAAATTGGCACAAGATCAATTAACTAAAATGAATTCAACATAAGATTAATCGCAATCTAATACAGTATTTCAAACACACAAACACACATTCAATAGTTTAAGAAAATACCCAAATGTTAAACCCTAGGTCTTCAATTGTTTACTTCCTATGCATGATACAAAGAGACTAGCCACTCATGGCCATGGAGCTTCTTCAAAGGTCTTAAATCTTCAAAGTCTTGAATAATAGAATGATTTGGTGTTCTTGAATTGAAGGAATGATTAGGTTTTGATAATATGGATTGGTGGTGTAAGAGATGAATTATGAGGGATGATGAGAGATTACTCTCAAGACTTCATTATATAGTCTCCATTGTCAAACTCCTCTTAATGACCATTTAGTTTAGTCAAAATCTTGGTCAATAGTCTTGGTCAAAGTCCCATTAATTTTCCTAAAAATATTGATTTCTTTGACTTTGACTAACAGCGTCCGTCAGCGACAGGCCTTCACCAGTTTCTCCATTTTTCTTCTTCGTTTTTCTTTCCTGAATCATCCTAGCTCCAATCCAAAGCTTCATTTAGCTCCGAAATACACCTTAAACTTTGTTAAACCTGCAGAACGCAAAATTTATCAAAGTAGTGTGTCCAAAACCATAAAATTGCATAAAAATACAATCTTAAACACGAAACGACTAAGATTTCCCCCCGCATATCAGCCAGCCCATTGTTGTGGCCATGGGGAGACATGCGACGACCACGTCTCCCAGACCGGGCACGACCACGACCCATTGATTGGTTATCCGAGCGGGTGTGGTCTGGGACAGAAGACCGTTGTGCGGTGGCGGCAAGGGCGGTGGAAGTGGTTTTAGAGGCTTGGAGAGCAAGTTCGGCCTTGCGGGTTTCGACCTCAATAATTTTAGAACGGTCTTTGTAGAAAGAGGGTAGGGGTTCTTGGCCGGTAAGGAGGGTTGCAATACTTTCGTATTGCTCATTGAGGCCGGCTATGAGTTGGAGGACAAGACGGTCATTGCCCACGGGTGCATCAACATTAGCCAATTGATCGGCTAGGACTTTCAATTCTTGGCAATAGGCGGAGACATTGGGAAAGGCATCAAGACGGGTGTTGGAGAATTTGTTCATGAGGTGTATGGCCCGAGAACTTTTGTTGTCTTGGAATAAGTCTTCAATGGCCACCCACGCTTCATGAGCGGTGGAGGTTTTGTTAATGATGGTATGGAGAAGATCATTGGAAACGGTGCTATATATCCATTGTAAAACAATGGCATCAAGCCGCTCCCAATCATCCATGTGTTTAGGTGTAGAGGAGGATTCGGTTTCGGGTGGTGGTGGGTAAGGTAAGAAGTGGTCATGGACTAGGAAGGCTTTGCAATGGATTGTGAAAAGGGTGGCCCAAGAACCATATTGAGACGATTCAATTTCCAGAACAATCGGTATAAAATTCTTAATGTTCGAAATCGTTGTTGCTGGATGAATGCGGGACTCGATGGTAATAGGTGGCGGTGTGTTTGGAGTGGAGGGAGATGTAGTCATGGTGAGATAGGTTGTTGATGAGGAAGGTAGGCGTAGGATAATAGAGGTGTGGTAAGGCAGTAGATGTGTGGAGGGCAGAAGAGGAGGACCGATCAGCAAGAAGAAAGTGATCGGCGAAGGGGTAGCAGGGATTTTGGGTTGGGCAATCTAGGGTTATGCCTCCTGGTCAATGATACCATGAAGGAGATCAAGCATTGCCTCTTCTCATTGATAATTAGGTTTAAATAATTACAATGTGTCTCCTATATTTTGGTAAGTGATAACTTCTACCATAATTACAAATCAATCATACAAATCATACTAAATATACATATTATATTAGTAAATATGCAATCTTATAGTAATGTGCAGAATAAAAATACTAAAGAAATAAGCTGGTTAAACGGATTGTATATGTGTCTACTTGTGAATACAAGAGTCGTGTTTAGATCCGTGTATGCTATGATTTTTAAATTCATGTGGGGTTCAACCCTCAACCCACACGACCCGTAACATCCCTAACTACATGTGTTGTAGTCAATGACCCCCAGCTCAATTGGGAGAGGTACACGATTCGAATCCTAGGGCCTACAATAATACATCCCTTGACGTTGAAAGGGCTTATGCCCTCAGGGACGATGCGGAAATGAGGATTCGAAAAGGGGTACCGAGGTGATGTCCTTAGCCGATCCAAAAAAAAAATACATGTGTTGTAAAGAGGCGTTTCCATTAGGTTATTTAATACCATAGTCTGAATGAGAAGCTTGAGGGTTGGTGTGCCGCTTTAGAGGGCAAGGGTCTAAGGATTAGTCGTTCTAAGACTGAGTACATGTACTGTGGTTTCAGTGGTGCAGGACATGACGAAACTACTCAACTTACGATTGAAGGTCAAGTTGTCCCTAAGTTTAAGTACTTAGGATCATTTGTTTAGAGGGATGGAGAGCTAGATAGTGATATCACGCATCACATACAAGCTGGTTGGTGTAGGTGGAGGGTTGCCAGTGGGATTTTATGTGACAAAAGGTTCCCAACTAAATTGAAGGCAAAAATTCTAAAGGATGGTAGTGAGACCTGCTATGCTATATGGGACATATTGTTGGGCCATCAAAAAGACACAAGCTTGCAAGATGGAAGTAGCAGAAATGAGGATGCTAAGATGGATGTGCGGCGATACAAGGGTAGACCGGATACGAAATGAGGTTATTAGGGAAAGGTTAGGGGTAGCTAGTATATCCGACAAGATAAAGGAGGGAAGATTGAGATGGTATGGGCATGTGAAGAGGAGGCAAATGACGGCCCCAGTTAGATTAGTGGAACCCTCACTATAGAGGGAAAAAGATGTTGAAGCAGACCCAAATTGACTTAGGATGAGCGAATTAGACATGATTTAGTAGAGATGCACCTCTCTGAGGATAGGGTCGAGGATAGGTATTCGTGGAGGCATAAGATTAAGGTTAAGGATTATTAGGGGAGGGTTTGGGTGTATCATAGCGTGGTTCTAAAATCTTAGACATCTTCTTGCATTGGTAAGAGGTCTGGAAGGGTGATTTGTATTTAAGTATATATGGGTTATGTTTTTTATGGCATATTGTAACAACCGGAAAATTATGACGTCATAATTAACATAATTAGATTAATTTAATAACAATTAATTATTATAATGATTGGGCCACCTATGGGCCCAATAACTACCCGCATCATAAATCCGGCCCGATAAACCTTTTCATGTGGGCCGAATGAAAAATAGAGCCCGATTAATTATTGGGCCTAACTAGTAACCCGATATAGAAGTGTAATGGGCCGAGTACCTTAAAAACTGGGCCAGACTATTTGGGCTTATAGTGGGCTTCTCTAATTGATAAGTAGGGATCAATACATGTGAAAAATAATCTATATTAAAGACCCATGTTTATGAAAGCCCAATTGTTAAGCCTAAGCCCAAATACCCCTAGATAATTGATCGGCCCATAAGAGGAATGGTTGTAAGTTGCCGCCACTTTACAAGAATCTTCCATCTTGTCTTGTTGAGACACCTCAACACTCCAAAGTTGTATAAGACAAACACCTCACTACCTATGGATCTACTAGCATGATTACATGCATGAACATCAAGGCCTATAAGAAGCCTTGGAAACCATCGGCTCTCCTTTTAGAATTCCACTTCCAACTCTTCAAACCACCCTTGACAACATGCAAACCACCTCTAAACCTCTAAAACCAATCGGCAATCATGCAACCATCTTCAACCTATCTTATTAACCCTTTAAACCTATTCTTCTAAGTCTAATATACTTCTTATTCCAACAAAAACCCAACCAAACCCAACCCAAAAGTAATCGGCCTCCATACTAAGTAACCAAGCAATTGTGGATCAAGTTGTTTTCTTGAGTAAGTTGAGTCTAGAGTCCCATAAGGTCGTGTGCCAAGCTGTAATGGCCAGCTTTTAGTTAGATCTTTACGCCTAAGCTGTAATGGCCAGCTATACGTATGATTATTTGTATATATATGTGATATAACTTGATTTGTGTTGAAACAGGAAACCGTGGAAAATAGAATTCTTGCCTTGAACGAATTCGTAGACTCGGAAGTAATTAACGTGAGTGCATGTACCCCTATGTTTAAATGATTTTGGGGTGAATGCATGTTAGTTTTTACGTGTGATTTGGTAAAATATTGGTTCATGATCATGAAAGAGTTAATAGAATCGGTCGAATAGAAATCACGTAGAATGGATCCATTCGGTATCAAAGGGATGTATTTTTCTAAACCAAGTAGAGGTTTGGAACCACACTAAGCATTTGTATGGTGCTCCATCGTTAAATATGCCCCACCTTAGAATGACCGAACCATATGAGAATTGTTGTTATTATTTATAAACGAGTCTAAATCTGGCATCACTCACTAGCTTTGTGGCTAACGTATTTTTAACATGCATTTCAGGTTGATTAGATTATGGGAACCCGAGCTCAAAATGTGCAAGTTCAAGTTCTAATGTTTAGTTAAATGAAAAAGGCCCTTGGGCCGGTTTATAAAATAATTGGGCTTCGGCCCAAGTATGTAAGAAAGAGAGATGTTTAAAAGTTATGTTTTTAAGTTTAAATGGGCTTCGGCCCAAGTGGTATGAACTCGGAATCATGAAACGGGCACAGCCCGGTTGGTATGTAATGGGCTCGGCCCAATTATGGTTGTGTTGGGCTCGGCCCATGATAAATAAATAAAGATGTGTTTTATAAAGTATAAAAGAATTATTAGAATAAATAAATTGGTAATTAATAATACGTGTCACGATTACCAATCCGTAATGACTCGTTAATTTTCGGGTCGTTACAGGTTGGTATCAGAGCTCGGGTTCGGGGATAGTGGGGAGTTTATAGAACTAACTTAATAATACTTGTTGTGATTATTTGTAATAGAATGACTCGAGGGGAAGAGATAAACCAAGAAGGACAAGACAATCGGGGAAAAGCCCCGATGGAGTATGAAGAAGGAGAAATTAGGAATGAAGAGGTTGTAGAAGACAACGACAACTTACGCTTCCCCGACATAGAAGCGCTTGTAAATGAAATCCCGGGTCTAACATGGGGAAATAACGGGGTGGAGTTAAATTTAGGAGGGGTTGGCGTTATCGGTCCTCTCCCCGAGCCTATCCTCACCAACTCCGAACCCAATCCATTTATACCCGAGATGCCATTTTACGGGCCCTCCCCTTACTATTACTCGAACTCGCCATTCCAAGACTTCACTAACGCATCAAGTAATTTATCCATGGAAGGGTCGAGTAATTTAAGCCCATATCCCTCGCCGTTTGGAAACCCATACCCCACGGCCCACCAAGGCCCATACCCCACGGCCCCTTACCCAATGGTGCCACCTACGCCCGTGGTAGATCCATATTACGAAGCCGCCATGTTTAACCATAATAATATTCCCTTTCCACCCAACGAATTTGTGCCAAGAAAAGACTATTTGGAACTTGTGGAAAATTATTATCGAATGAAAACGCAAAGAGACCAAGCACTAAACACGGCGGAAGACTTAAGGAGGTTGATCAAACGATTCGGGTATCAATCCCGACAATTGATCGATGAGTCGAAGTATCCACTTCCTTAGAGGGGATCGAAGGGTGGTATGGTGAGGGTGGGGTGAGAGTAGTGGCGAGGTCTAAATAAATGGGTTTGGTGTGTATGTGTGAAGTTGTTAGTTTAAGTCTTTGTGGTGATGATATGTGTGGTGTTTTAGTTATGTGGTTATGATGGTAGCATGTTTAATGTGGTGATTGGAATATGTAACATCCAAAAATTTTGGCTATAAAATAGTTACATTTGGATGTATAAACTAGTGTGTTTAATTAAAAATTAGATTGTGGTATAAATCAAGAAGTAACATGAGATATGACTATACAAATCTTAATGCTAAAATGACAAGTTAAAGTATATGTGTGCACTAATTAATAAGCGCAAATTATAAAGGACTTGAGTAATATAGTAGTAAATTGTTATAACAATAATACTAATCTAAGTAAAATGTATTATTATAGAAAAATGCCGCGAAGATCCGAGAGAGGCAAAGAACCAGAGACACCAAAAAGAAATAACGCTTCTTCATCCAAACAAACCACGGCCGAGGAACCCTTGACCGAAGAAACCCCGGTAACCCCGGACACTAGTGAACTAGAAGAGAAAATGAGGAAGTTAGTCCTAGAAAGTTTGCAAGATTCCATTCCCACCCTCATAAGTATGATAGAAAAGTCACCCGGTTCAAAAACTCTAGAGAAAAATCCGGAAAATATTGTAGTAAATGTGGAAGATGAACAATTAAGGTCTCGATCTTGTGACTATAAAACCTTTATGGCTTGTAAGCCAGAACTCTTTGACGGCAGCACGGGAGCTGCCGGAGCCATTCGTTGGCTTGAAGAGATGGAAGCTAGCTTAGAAATAAGTAATTGTGCTCCTAGAGACCAAGTTAAGTTTGCTACTCACTCTTTACGAGCTGAGGCGCTAAACTGGTGGAATATGATTCGACAAGTTAGAGGTAGAGAAGTAATAGCCACTATGACTTGGATAGAATTCCGAACCCTCTTGACTGAAAAATATTGTCCCATGAACGAAATTGAAAAGATGGAAATGGAATTTCTAGGACTCGAAATGAAAAGTCTAGACTGTGTTGGCTATATAAACCGTTTCAACCAACTTGCTCGATTAGTACCTCACCAAGTTACCCCTGAACCAAAAAGAATTAGTAGGTTCATTTGGGGGTTAATCCCTCAAATTCAAGGAATCGTTAGAGGAGCTAAACCGACTAGGTATGACACTGCTTGTGAATTAGCTCTAAGCTTGACCGATGATATAGTTAGACACAAGGAAAGAGATAAAGTGTCGGTAGGAAGTAAAAGGGGATGGAATGAAATCTTTAGGTCCACAAATTATAATACATCAGGAAAGAGCCAAGAAACCCCCAAAGAACAGGAAAATCCGGGAAAAAGACCCTACCGAGGAAATAATCCCTACTGTTCCATGTGTAAGTACTATCATGTCGGTGAATGCAAGCAGAAATGTAATACTTGTGGTCGGTACCATTTTGGTGAGTGTAGAGGAGCCCATTGTCAAAAGTGCAAAAAGGTAGGACACGCTACGGCTGAATGTCGATACACTCCAGATCGTCCACGAGTCTGTTATGAGTGTAAGGAATCGGGACATTACAAGAACGAATGTCCAAAACTCAAGAATCAGCCCAAGAAAGACCAAGCAAGGGGAAGAGCATTTGTAATCAATGCTGCAGAAGCGCGTGACGAACCGGATCTAGTCACGGGTATGTTCTATATCAATCAATTACCTGTTTATGTTTTGTTCGATACAGGTGCAAACCTTAGTTTTATCTCTAAAAGGTTAGTCGAAAAGATAAACATCCTTCCCGAACCAATGACTCAAACCTACGAAATAGAAATAGCTGATGGTAAGGTTTTGCAAGCCAATGAAGTCTTTAAAAATTTGACTTTAATTATGGAAGAACGAGAGTTTAAAATAAACTTAATACCCATGAGTCTAGGAGAATTTGATGTAATTATAGGGATGGATTGGCTAGCCGCAAATCAAGCAGAGATAGTCTGTAAAGAAAAACTTGTGAAAATCCCCTTAACCCATCAAGAAACTTTAGTAGTCCAGGGAGAAAAACCAAGAGGTATCTTAAGTTTAATCTCTAGCGCAAAAATGATGAAGTATTTAAAAAAGGGACATCAATTCTTTTTAATCCATGTGAATTTAGGAAATGAGGAAAAAGAAGCAGAGATTAATAAAATTAAGGTAGTGTCGGAATACAAAGATGTATTTCCAAACGAACTCCCCGGGTTACCACCATTCCGACAGGTGGAATTTGAAATTAACCTAGTTCCTGGAGCCGCACCTGTTGCCCGAGCTCCATATAGGTTAGCCACCACCGAAATGAAAGAACTCACGAACCAATTAGAGGAACTGATAGAAAGAGGTTTTATAAGGCCAAGTACCTCCCCTTGGGGAGCACCAGTACTTTTTGTCAAAAAGAAAGATGGTTCCATGAGAATGTGTATAGATTACAGGGAACTAAATAAGTTGACAATCAAAAATAGGTACCCATTACCTAGAATAGATGACCTGTTTGATCAATTAAACGGAGCGAAATATTTTTCAAAAATCGATCTTAGGTCTGGATATCACCAATTGAAGATAAGAGATGAGGATGTTCCAAAAACTGCTTTTAGAACTAGGTATGGACACTATGAATTCCTAGTTATGCCATTTGGTTTAACCAATGCCCCTGCCGTTTTCATGGACCTAATGAATAGGATTTGTCGACCTTATTTGGATAAGTGTGTGATTGTATTTTTGGATGATATTTTGATTTATTCAAAAACTGAAAGTGAGCATGAAAAGCACTTAAGAGAAATCCTAGAGACTTTAAGAAACGAAAAACTGTACGCCAAGTTTTCAAAATGTGAATTTTGGGTAAGAGAAATTAAGTTTTTAGGACATGTGATCAACGATCAAGGAATTCAAGTAGACCCAACCAAGATAGAAGCAATACAAATGTGGGAAGCTCCTAAAAACCCAAGTGAGATTCGACAATTTTTAGGGCTAGCTGGATATTACAGGCGATTTATAGAAAACTTTGCTAGACTAGCCTTACCACTCACCACCTTGACTAGGAAAAATTCTAAGTTTGAGTGGAAAGAAAAACAAGAAAAAGCCTTTCAAGAACTTAAGGAAAGATTGTGTAAAGCCCCAGTGTTGACATTACCAGTAGAAGGAAAAGCTTTTACTGTGTATTGTGACGCATCCCAACAAGGGTTAGGATGTGTACTAATGCAAGAAGATCAGGTTATAGCATATGCATCTCGACAGTTAAAAAGACATGAACAGAACTATGCTACGCATGATTTAGAGTTAGGAGCTATTATATTTGCTTTAAAAATTTGGAGACACTATTTATATGGAACCAAGTGTACCGTTTACACTGACCATAAGGGTCTTCAACATATTTTTGATCAAAAGCTGCTGAACATGCGTCAGAGGAGATGGATAGAAGTTCTAAGTGACTATGACTGTGATATTAAATATCACCCAGGAAAGGCCAATATTGTAGCAGATGCCTTGAGCCGAGAGGAAAGACCTTTAAGAGATAGAGCCTTTAAGGTTACTTTGATTAACGAATTTTTAAACCAACTCCGAGAATGTCAAAGGAGAGCATTAGAACCTACCCAGTTAAGTGAAGAACTTTTGAATGGAGAAGAAGCAAGATTGGAGGAAGGAACGGATGGAATCTTTAGGTATAACCGAAGAATCTGGATACCCAGATATGGTGATCAAAGAAGAATAGTTTTGAGCGAAACCCATAACTCTAAGTATTCTATTCACCCAGGAAACCATAAGATGTATAAAGATTTGAGGAAAAACTTCTGGTGGCCTGGCATGAAAAAGAGTGTGGGAGAATTTATAGCTCAGTGTGTGACTTGTTCGAAAGTGAAAGCCGAACACCAAAAGCCTAGTGGGTTATTGATCCAACCAGAGATTCCAGTCTGGAAATGGGACCAAATCACTATGGATTTTGTGACCAAATTGCCAAAGACCCAAAGTGGTAACGATACCATCTGGGTTATCGTTGATAGATTAACCAAGTCTGCCCATTTCCTACCCATACAAGAGACCTTTGGAACGGAAAAATTAGCAAGAATCTATATAAAAGAAATTGTGTCCCGGCACGGGATACCTCTTTCAATTATATCAGATAGGGATAGTCATTTTACTTCCCGATTTTGGAAAACGTTCCAAGAAGCGTTAGGTTCCCAGATTAAGCTCAGCACCGCCTATCACCCTCAGACAGACGGGCAAAGTGAAAGAACAATTCAAACATTAGAAGACATGCTGAGAGCATGTGTCCCGGAGTTTAGTGGGAGTTGGGATACACACCTGCCGTTAATAGAATTTTCTTATAACAATAGTTACCACGCTTCCATTCAAGCTGCACCCTTTGAGGCGTTATACGGCAGGAGGTGTAGATCTCCGATCTGCTGGAACGAAATCGGAGAAAACCAACTCACAGGGCCAGAAATTATCCAAGAAACAACAGACAAGATCGTGCAAATCAAGAAAAGATTGGAAGAAGCGAGAAGCAGGCAGAAAAGCTATGCGGATAAGCGAAGGCGACCTTTGGAATTCCAAATAGGAGATTACGTCCTATTGAAAGTGTCACCCTGGAAAGGAGTGATAAGATTCCAAAGAAGAGGAAAATTGAATCCACGTTTCATAGGACCTTATCGAATTAAAGATAAGGTGGGACCGGTAGCCTATCGTTTAGAACTACCGCCAGAGTTAAGCGAAATTCATGATGTGTTCCACGTCTCAAATCTAAGAAAATGTATAATAGAAACCCAAACTATCATTCCATTAGATAATGTGAAAGTTAGTCCTCAACTCCATTTTACTGAGGAACCCATAGAGATTATGGCACGACAAGAAAGAAAAATGAGAAGAGGAAAGATTCCAATTGTACAAGTAAAATGGAATGCTAGATTGGGGCCCGAAATTACTTTTGAAAGAGAAGACGTGATGAAAGCCAAATACCCCCACCTATTTGAACATCAGGTATTATAAATAAAAATTTCGGGGACGAAATTTCCTAAGGGGGGGAGAGTGTAACAACCGGAAAATTATGACGTCATAATTAACATAATTAGATTAATTTAATAACAATTAATTATTATAATGATTGGGCCACCTATGGGCCCAATAACTACCCGCATCATAAATCCGGCCCGATAAACCTTTTCATGTGGGCCGAATGAAAAATAGAGCCCGATTAATTATTGGGCCTAACTAGTAACCCGATATAGAAATGTAATGGGCCGAGTACCTTAAAAACTGGGCCAGACTATTTGGGCTTATAGTGGGCTTCTCTAATTGATAAGTAGGGATCAATACATGTGAAAAATAATCTATATTAAAGACCCATGTTTATGAAAGCCCAATTGTTAAGCCTAAGCCCAAATACCCCTAGATAATTGATCGGCCCATAAGAGGAATGGTTGTAAGTTGCCGCCACTTTACAAGAATCTTCCATCTTGTCTTGTTGAGACACCTCAACACTCCAAAGTTGTATAAGACAAACACCTCACTACCTATGGATCTACTAGCATGATTACATGCATGAACATCAAGGCCTATAAGAAGCCTTGGAAACCATCGGCTCTCCTTTTAGAATTCCACTTCCAACTCTTCAAACCACCCTTGACAACATGCAAACCACCTCTAAACCTCTAAAACCAATCGGCAATCATGCAACCATCTTCAACCTATCTTATTAACCCTTTAAACCTATTCTTCTAAGTCTAATATACTTCTTATTCCAACAAAAACCCAACCAAACCCAACCCAAAAGTAATCGGCCTCCATACTAAGTAACCAAGCAATTGTGGATCAAGTTGTTTTCTTGAGTAAGTTGAGTCTAGAGTCCCATAAGGTCGTGTGCCAAGCTGTAATGGCCAGCTTTTAGTTAGATCTTTACGCCTAAGCTGTAATGGCCAGCTATACGTATGATTATTTGTATATATATGTGATATAACTTGATTTGTGTTGAAACAGGAAACCGTGGAAAATAGAATTCTTGCCTTGAACGAATCCGTAGACTCGGAAGTAATTAACGTGAGTGCATGTACCCCTATGTTTAAATGATTTTGGGGTGAATGCATGTTAGTTTTTACGTGTGATTTGGTAAAATATTGGTTCATGATCATGAAAGAGTTAATAGAATCGGTCGAATAGAAATCACGTAGAATGGATCCATTCGGTATCAAAGGGATGTATTTTTCTAAACCAAGTAGAGGTTTGGAACCACACTAAGCATTTGTATGGTGCTCCATCGTTAAATATGCCCCACCTTAGAATGACCGAACCATATGAGAATTGTTGTTATTATTTATAAACGAGTCTAAATCTGGCATCACTCACTAGCTTTGTGGCTAACGTATTTTTAACATGCATTTCAGGTTGATTAGATTATGGGAACCCGAGCTCAAAATGTGCAAGTTCAAGTTCTAATGTTTAGTTAAATGAAAAAGGCCCTTGGGCCGGTTTATAAAATAATTGGGCTTCGGCCCAAGTATGTAAGAAAGAGAGATGTTTAAAAGTTATGTTTTTAAGTTTAAATGGGCTTCGGCCCAAGTGGTATGAACTCGGAATCATGAAACGGGCACAGCCCGGTTGGTATGTAATGGGCTCGGCCCAATTATGGTTGTGTTGGGCTCGGCCCATGATAAATAAATAAAGATGTGTTTTATAAAGTATAAAAGAATTATTAGAATAAATAAATTGGTAATTAATAATACGTGTCACGATTACCAATCCGTAATGACTCGTTAATTTTCGGGTCGTTACAGGTTGGTATCAGAGCTCGGGTTCGGGGATAGTGGGGAGTTTATAGAACTAACTTAATAATACTTGTTGTGATTATTTGTAATAGAATGACTCGAGGGGAAGAGATAAACCAAGAAGGACAAGACAATCGGGGAAAAGCCCCGATGGAGTATGAAGAAGGAGAAATTAGGAATGAAGAGGTTGTAGAAGACAACGACAACTTACGCTTCCCCGACATAGAAGCGCTTGTAAATGAAATCCCGGGTCTAACATGGGGAAATAACGGGGTGGAGTTAAATTTAGGAGGGGTTGGCGTTATCGGTCCTCTCCCCGAGCCTATCCTCACCAACTCCGAACCCAATCCATTTATACCCGAGATGCCATTTTACGGGCCCTCCCCTTACTATTACTCGAACTCGCCATTCCAAGACTTCACTAACGCATCAAGTAATTTATCCATGGAAGGGTCGAGTAATTTAAGCCCATATCCCTCGCCGTTTGGAAACCCATACCCCACGGCCCACCAAGGCCCATACCCCACGGCCCCTTACCCAATGGTGCCACCTACGCCCGTGGTAGATCCATATTACGAAGCCGCCATGTTTAACCATAATAATATTCCCTTTCCACCCAACGAATTTGTGCCAAGAAAAGACTATTTGGAACTTGTGGAAAATTATTATCGAATGAAAACGCAAAGAGACCAAGCACTAAACACGGCGGAAGACTTAAGGAGGTTGATCAAACGATTCGGGTATCAATCCCGACAATTGATCGATGAGTCGAAGTATCCACTTCCTTAGAGGGGATCGAAGGGTGGTATGGTGAGGGTGGGGTGAGAGTAGTGGCGAGGTCTAAATAAATGGGTTTGGTGTGTATGTGTGAAGTTGTTAGTTTAAGTCTTTGTGGTGATGATATGTGTGGTGTTTTAGTTATGTGGTTATGATGGTAGCATGTTTAATGTGGTGATTGGAATATGTAACATCCAAAAATTTTGGCTATAAAATAGTTACATTTGGATGTATAAACTAGTGTGTTTAATTAAAAATTAGATTGTGGTATAAATCAAGAAGTAACATGAGATATGACTATACAAATCTTAATGCTAAAATGACAAGTTAAAGTATATGTGTGCACTAATTAATAAGCGCAAATTATAAAGGACTTGAGTAATATAGTAGTAAATTGTTATAACAATAATACTAATCTAAGTAAAATGTATTATTATAGAAAAATGCCGCGAAGATCCGAGAGAGGCAAAGAACCAGAGACACCAAAAAGAAATAACGCTTCTTCATCCAAACAAACCACGGCCGAGGAACCCTTGACCGAAGAAACCCCGGTAACCCCGGACACTAGTGAACTAGAAGAGAAAATGAGGAAGTTAGTCCTAGAAAGTTTGCAAGATTCCATTCCCACCCTCATAAGTATGATAGAAAAGTCACCCGGTTCAAAAACTCTAGAGAAAAATCCGGAAAATATTGTAGTAAATGTGGAAGATGAACAATTAAGGTCTCGATCTTGTGACTATAAAACCTTTATGGCTTGTAAGCCAGAACTCTTTGACGGCAGCACGGGAGCTGCCGGAGCCATTCGTTGGCTTGAAGAGATGGAAGCTAGCTTAGAAATAAGTAATTGTGCTCCTAGAGACCAAGTTAAGTTTGCTACTCACTCTTTACGAGCTGAGGCGCTAAACTGGTGGAATATGATTCGACAAGTTAGAGGTAGAGAAGTAATAGCCACTATGACTTGGATAGAATTCCGAACCCTCTTGACTGAAAAATATTGTCCCATGAACGAAATTGAAAAGATGGAAATGGAATTTCTAGGACTCGAAATGAAAAGTCTAGACTGTGTTGGCTATATAAACCGTTTCAACCAACTTGCTCGATTAGTACCTCACCAAGTTACCCCTGAACCAAAAAGAATTAGTAGGTTCATTTGGGGGTTAATCCCTCAAATTCAAGGAATCGTTAGAGGAGCTAAACCGACTAGGTATGACACTGCTTGTGAATTAGCTCTAAGCTTGACCGATGATATAGTTAGACACAAGGAAAGAGATAAAGTGTCGGTAGGAAGTAAAAGGGGATGGAATGAAATCTTTAGGTCCACAAATTATAATACATCAGGAAAGAGCCAAGAAACCCCCAAAGAACAGGAAAATCCGGGAAAAAGACCCTACCGAGGAAATAATCCCTACTGTTCCATGTGTAAGTACTATCATGTCGGTGAATGCAAGCAGAAATGTAATACTTGTGGTCGGTACCATTTTGGTGAGTGTAGAGGAGCCCATTGTCAAAAGTGCAAAAAGGTAGGACACGCTACGGCTGAATGTCGATACACTCCAGATCGTCCACGAGTCTGTTATGAGTGTAAGGAATCGGGACATTACAAGAACGAATGTCCAAAACTCAAGAATCAGCCCAAGAAAGACCAAGCAAGGGGAAGAGCATTTGTAATCAATGCTGCAGAAGCGCGTGACGAACCAGATCTAGTCACGGGTATGTTCTATATCAATCAATTACCTGTTTATGTTTTGTTCGATACAGGTGCAAACCTTAGTTTTATCTCTAAAAGGTTAGTCGAAAAGATAAACATCCTTCCCGAACCAATGACTCAAACCTACGAAATAGAAATAGCTGATGGTAAGGTTTTGCAAGCCAATGAAGTCTTTAAAAATTTGACTTTAATTATGGAAGAACAAGAGTTTAAAATAAACTTAATACCCATGAGTCTAGGAGAATTTGATGTAATTATAGGGATGGATTGGCTAGCCGCAAATCAAGCAGAGATAGTCTGTAAAGAAAAACTTGTGAAAATCCCCTTAACCCATCAAGAAACTTTAGTAGTCCAGGGAGAAAAACCAAGAGGTATCTTAAGTTTAATCTCTAGCGCAAAAATGATGAAGTATTTAAAAAAGGGACATCAATTCTTTTTAATCCATGTGAATTTAGGAAATGAGGAAAAAGAAGCAGAGATTAATAAAATTAAGGTAGTGTCGGAATACAAAGATGTATTTCCAAACGAACTCCCCGGGTTACCACCATTCCGACAGGTGGAATTTGAAATTAACCTAGTTCCTGGAGCCGCACCTGTTGCCCGAGCTCCATATAGGTTAGCCACCACCGAAATGAAAGAACTCACGAACCAATTAGAGGAACTGATAGAAAGAGGTTTTATAAGGCCAAGTACCTCCCCTTGGGGAGCACCAGTACTTTTTGTCAAAAAGAAAGATGGTTCCATGAGAATGTGTATAGATTACAGGGAACTAAATAAGTTGACAATCAAAAATAGGTACCCATTACCTAGAATAGATGACCTGTTTGATCAATTAAACGGAGCGAAATATTTTTCAAAAATCGATCTTAGGTCTGGATATCACCAATTGAAGATAAGAGATGAGGATGTTCCAAAAACTGCTTTTAGAACTAGGTATGGACACTATGAATTCCTAGTTATGCCATTTGGTTTAACCAATGCCCCTGCCGTTTTCATGGACCTAATGAATAGGATTTGTCGACCTTATTTGGATAAGTGTGTGATTGTATTTTTGGATGATATTTTGATTTATTCAAAAACTGAAAGTGAGCATGAAAAGCACTTAAGAGAAATCCTAGAGACTTTAAGAAACGAAAAACTGTACGCCAAGTTTTCAAAATGTGAATTTTGGGTAAGAGAAATTAAGTTTTTAGGACATGTGATCAACGATCAAGGAATTCAAGTAGACCCAACCAAGATAGAAGCAATACAAATGTGGGAAGCTCCTAAAAACCCAAGTGAGATTCGACAATTTTTAGGGCTAGCTGGATATTACAGGCGATTTATAGAAAACTTTGCTAGACTAGCCTTACCACTCACCACCTTGACTAGGAAAAATTCTAAGTTTGAGTGGAAAGAAAAACAAGAAAAAGCCTTTCAAGAACTTAAGGAAAGATTGTGTAAAGCCCCAGTGTTGACATTACCAGTAGAAGGAAAAGCTTTTACTGTGTATTGTGACGCATCCCAACAAGGGTTAGGATGTGTACTAATGCAAGAAGATCAGGTTATAGCATATGCATCTCGACAGTTAAAAAGACATGAACAGAACTATGCTACGCATGATTTAGAGTTAGGAGCTATTATATTTGCTTTAAAAATTTGGAGACACTATTTATATGGAACCAAGTGTACCGTTTACACTGACCATAAGGGTCTTCAACATATTTTTGATCAAAAGCTGCTAAACATGCGTCAGAGGAGATGGATAGAGGTTCTAAGTGACTATGACTGTGATATTAAATATCACCCAGGAAAGGCCAATATTGTAGCAGATGCCTTGAGCCGAGAGGAAAGACCCTTAAGAGATAGAGCCTTTAAGGTCACTTTGATTAACGAATTTTTAAACCAACTCCGAGAATGTCAAAGGAGAGCATTAGAACCTACCCAGTTAAGTGAAGAACTTTTGAATGGAGAAGAAGCAAGATTGGAGGAAGGAACGGATGGAATCTTTAGGTATAACCGAAGAATCTGGATACCCAGATATGGTGAACAAAGAAGAATAGTTTTGAGCGAAACCCATAACTCTAAGTATTCTATTCACCCAGGAAACCATAAGATGTATAAAGATTTGAGGAAAAACTTCTGGTGGCCTGGCATGAAAAAGAGTGTGGGAGAATTTATAGCTCAGTGTGTGACTTGTTCGAAAGTGAAAGCCGAACACCAAAAGCCTAGTGGGTTATTGATCCAACCAGAGATTCCAGTCTGGAAATGGGATCAAATCACTATGGACTTTGTAACCAAATTGCCAAGACCCAAAGTGGTAACGATACCATCTGGGTTATCGTTGATAGATTAACCAAGTCTGCCCATTTCCTACCCATACAAGAGACCTTTGGAACGGAAAAATTAGCAAGAATCTATATAAAAGAAATTGTGTCCCGGCACGGGATACCTCTTTCAATTATATCAGATAGGGATAGTCATTTTACTTCCCGATTTTGGAAAACGTTCCAAGAAGCGTTAGGTTCCCAGATTAAGCTCAGCACCGCCTATCACCCTCAGACAGACGGGCAAAGTGAAAGAACAATTCAAACATTAGAAGACATGCTGAGAGCATGTGTCCTGGAGTTTAGTGGGAGTTGGGATACACACCTGCCGTTAATAGAATTTTCTTATAACAATAGTTACCACGCTTCCATTCAAGCTGCACCCTTTGAGGCGTTATACGGCAGGAGGTGTAGATCTCCGATCTGCTGGAACGAAATCGGAGAAAACCAACTCACAGGGCCAGAAATTATCCAAGAAACAACAGACAAGATCGTGCAAATCAAGAAAAGATTGGAAGAAGCGAGAAGCAGGCAGAAAAGCTATGCGGATAAGCGAAGGCGACCTTTGGAATTCCAAATAGGAGATTATGTCCTATTGAAAGTGTCACCCTGGAAAGGAGTGATAAGATTCCAAAGAAGAGGAAAATTGAATCCACGTTTCATAGGACCTTATCAAATTAAAGATAAGGTGGGACCGGTAGCCTATCGTTTAGAACTACCGCCAGAGTTAAGCGAAATTCATGATGTGTTCCACGTCTCAAATCTAAGAAAATGTATAATAGAAACCCAAACTATCATTCCATTAGATAATGTGAAAGTTAGTCCTCAACTCCATTTTACTGAGGAACCCATAGAGATTATGGCACGACAAGAAAGAAAAATGAGAAGAGGAAAGATTCCAATTGTACAAGTAAAATGGAATGCTAGATTGGGGCCTGAAATTACTTTTGAAAGAGAAGACGTGATGAAAGCCAAATACCCCCACCTATTTGAACATCAGGTATTATAAATAAAAATTTCGGGGACGAAATTTCCTAAGGGGGGGAGAGTGTAACAACCGGAAAATTATGACGTCATAATTAACATAATTAGATTAATTAATAATAATTAATTATTATAATGATTGGGCCACCTATGGGCCCAATAACTACCCGCATCATAAATCCGGCCCGATAAACCTTTTCATGTGGGCCGAATGAAAAATAGAGCCCGATTAATTATTGGGCCTAACTAGTAACCCGATATAGAAATGTAATGGGCCGAGTACCTTAAAAACTGGGCCAGACTATTTGGGCTTATAGTGGGCTTCTCTAATTGATAAGTAGGGATCAATACATGTGAAAAATAATCTATATTAAAGACCCATGTTTATGAAAGCCCAATTGTTAAGCCTAAGCCCAAATACCCCTAGATAATTGATCGGCCCATAAGAGGAATGGTTGTAAGTTGCCGCCACTTTACAAGAATCTTCCATCTTGTCTTGTTGAGACACCTCAACACTCCAAAGTTGTATAAGACAAACACCTCACTACCTATGGATCTACTAGCATGATTACATGCATGAACATCAAGGCCTATAAGAAGCCTTGGAAACCATCGGCTCTCCTTTTAGAATTCCACTTCCAACTCTTCAAACCACCCTTGACAACATGCAAACCACCTCTAAACCTCTAAAACCAATCGGCAATCATGCAACCATCTTCAACCTATCTTATTAACCCTTTAAACCTATTCTTCTAAGTCTAATATACTTCTTATTCCAACAAAAACCCAACCAAACCCAACCCAAAAGTAATCGGCCTCCATACTAAGTAACCAAGCAATTGTGGATCAAGTTGTTTTCTTGAGTAAGTTGAGTCTAGAGTCCCATAAGGTCGTGTGCCAAGCTGTAATGGCCAGCTTTTAGTTAGATCTTTACGCCTAAGCTGTAATGGCCAGCTATACGTATGATTATTTGTATATATATGTGATATAACTTGATTTGTGTTGAAACAGGAAACCGTGGAAAATAGAATTCTTGCCTTGAACGAATCCGTAGACTCGGAAGTAATTAACGTGAGTGCATGTACCCCTATGTTTAAATGATTTTGGGGTGAATGCATGTTAGTTTTTACGTGTGATTTGGTAAAATATTGGTTCATGATCATGAAAGAGTTAATAGAATCGGTCGAATAGAAATCACGTAGAATGGATCCATTCGGTATCAAAGGGATGTATTTTTCTAAACCAAGTAGAGGTTTGGAACCACACTAAGCATTTGTATGGTGCTCCATCGTTAAATATGCCCCACCTTAGAATGACCGAACCATATGAGAATTGTTGTTATTATTTATAAACGAGTCTAAATCTGGCATCACTCACTAGCTTTGTGGCTAACGTATTTTTAACATGCATTTCAGGTTGATTAGATTATGGGAACCCGAGCTCAAAATGTGCAAGTTCAAGTTCTAATGTTTAGTTAAATGAAAAAGGCCCTTGGGCCGGTTTATAAAATAATTGGGCTTCGGCCCAAGTATGTAAGAAAGAGAGATGTTTAAAAGTTATGTTTTTAAGTTTAAATGGGCTTCGGCCCAAGTGGTATGAACTCGGAATCATGAAACGGGCACAGCCCGGTTGGTATGTAATGGGCTCGGCCCAATTATGGTTGTGTTGGGCTCGGCCCATGATAAATAAATAAAGATGTGTTTTATAAAGTATAAAAGAATTATTAGAATAAATAAATTGGTAATTAATAATACGTGTCACGATTACCAATCCGTAATGACTCGTTAATTTTCGGGTCGTTACAGGTTGGTATCAGAGCTCGGGTTCGGGGATAGTGGGGAGTTTATAGAACTAACTTAATAATACTTGTTGTGATTATTTGTAATAGAATGACTCGAGGGGAAGAGATAAACCAAGAAGGACAAGACAATCGGGGAAAAGCCCCGATGGAGTATGAAGAAGGAGAAATTAGGAATGAAGAGGTTGTAGAAGACAACGACAACTTACGCTTCCCCGACATAGAAGCGCTTGTAAATGAAATCCCGGGTCAAACATGGGGAAATAACGGGGTGGAGTTAAATTTAGGAGGGGTTGGCGTTATCGGTCCTCTCCCCGAGCCTATCCTCACCAACTCCGAACCCAATCCATTTATACCCGAGATGCCATTTTACGGGCCCTCCCCTTACTATTACTCGAACTCGCCATTCCAAGACTTCACTAACGCATCAAGTAATTTATCCATGGAAGGGTCGAGTAATTTAAGCCCATATCCCTCGCCGTTTGGAAACCCATACCCCACGGCCCACCAAGGCCCATACCCCACGGCCCCTTACCCAATGGTGCCACCTACGCCCGTGGTAGATCCATATTACGAAGCCGCCATGTTTAACCATAATAATATTCCCTTTCCACCCAACGAATTTGTGCCAAGAAAAGACTATTTGGAACTTGTGGAAAATTATTATCGAATGAAAACGCAAAGAGACCAAGCACTAAACACGGCGGAAGACTTAAGGAGGTTGATCAAACGATTCGGGTATCAATCCCGACAATTGATCGATGAGTCGAAGTATCCACTTCCTTAGAGGGGATCGAAGGGTGGTATGGTGAGGGTGGGGTGAGAGTAGTGGCGAGGTCTAAATAAATGGGTTTTGGTGTGTATGTGTGAAGTTGTTAGTTTAAGTCTTTGTGGTGATGATATGTGTGGTGTTTTAGTTATGTGGTTATGATGGTAGCATGTTTAATGTGGTGATTGGAATATGTAACATCCAAAAATTTTGGCTATAAAATAGTTACATTTGGATGTATAAACTAGTGTGTTTAATTAAAAATTAGATTGTGGTATAAATCAAGAAGTAACATGAGATATGACTATACAAATCTTAATGCTAAAATGACAAGTTAAAGTATATGTGTGCACTAATTAATAAGCGCAAATTATAAAGGACTTGAGTAATATAGTAGTAAATTGTTATAACAATAATACTAATCTAAGTAAAATGTATTATTATAGAAAAATGCCGCGAAGATCCGAGAGAGGCAAAGAACCAGAGACACCAAAAAGAAATAACGCTTCTTCATCCAAACAAACCACGGCCGAGGAACCCTTGACCGAAGAAACCCCGGTAACCCCGGACACTAGTGAACTAGAAGAGAAAATGAGGAAGTTAGTCCTAGAAAGTTTGCAAGATTCCATTCCCACCCTCATAAGTATGATAGAAAAGTCACCCGGTTCAAAAACTATAGAGAAAAATCCGGAAAATATTGTAGTAAATGTGGAAGATGAACAATTAAGGTCTCGATCTTGTGACTATAAAACCTTTATGGCTTGTAAGCCAGAACTCTTTGACGGCAGCACGGGAGCTGCCGGAGCCATTCGTTGGCTTGAAGAGATGGAAGCTAGCTTAGAAATAAGTAATTGTGCTCCTAGAGACCAAGTTAAGTTTGCTACTCACTCTTTACGAGCTGAGGCGCTAAACTGGTGGAATATGATTCGACAAGTTAGAGGTAGAGAAGTAATAGCCACTATGACTTGGATAGAATTCCGAACCCTCTTGACTGAAAAATACTGTCCCATGAACGAAATTGAAAAGATGGAAATGGAATTTCTAAGACGCTCTCAATGTGTCTCTAACTTCCAGTAGCTCGCTATTACGTTCAGTGTTGTTTGCTTGTTGACTGTATTGTTGTGGAGCTAGGGGTCTCTCTGGAAGCAGCCTTTTTATCTGAAAGGATAGGGGTATGGTTTGCCTACATCTCATCCTTCCTAGACCCTACTCTTAGCTTTGCTAATTGTAGGATTCACTGGATAAGGTTGTTGTTGTTGTTTTGTTTGTACCTTTTGAGCTTATGAATCCAAAACAAGCTTTTATTCAACAAGTCTCCCTTTACTTTTAGGTAAAATATGTTGACACATTTACATTCAAATTACCCTATTGTATATAGATAATATAGTAAGTTATATGAATAAGCTTAACCTAAATATCCTCTGAGTTTATTTAGTGTGCAATGGCTTTTAACATCCCATTAGTTGATTAAATGTGGCATGACTTTAACATTCTGGGGTTCAAGATTAAATACACAGTGAAAAAATAATAATAGAAAGTATTAGGAAAGGTACCAAATGGATTCTGATTGAACTCATTCAAGCGGTATTGGAACCATCTCATCGAACCTTACGATCTTAGTTTTTAGGTATTCGCTTTTTTGGGTTTTAAGGTTGTAGTTTTTAGAATTTGTATTAGACAATTGTGTTTTTTGTGGCAATGTGTCTTTCTTTTTATTTTTGTCATTGTGTCATATTAGTGATCTACCGTGTCTTTTTTCCTTGACATTGTGTTATATCTTTGTTACCCATTGTGTTGTATTTCGTGATCCATTGTGTTTTTTGTATCATTCTCACATTTCTCATTTGTTTTACACTATGTAGGATACTTGACCCTGATTTAGTCTGTTATGACTTTAAGTTAATTTGTGATGTATATAATGTAACACCCCAAAATCCTCATTTCGCCTAATTACACCATTAGGCGTGATTAACAAAATAATAAAATGAGACTCGAATAATGAGAACTTGGGTTATATCCTATTATGGGAATAACACTAGTTTTGCTAAATGAGTTTTTAACAACAAAAGACTTTGGGAAAAACTTGAGGGGCCATGGTTGCCAATATGATAAAGTGGGTTTTATTAATAAAAACAAAACAATAAAAACACACACATTGTGTGTGTGTGTGTGTCGTGTAATGATCAGGAGAACCATCTCCTACACCAACCTAAACCCTAACTCATGAACCTTGCTCAAATCCAAGCCAAATCAAGGGGGTTTTCAGTGCATTAGCAAGAAACGGGTCATCTAAGGCCTAATGAACATCAAGATACCATTTATTTGGTAGAAATTGATGTTATACTCGTTTTTTATCATGATGAAAATCCAGGGTTTTGTAAAAAACGTGAGATTCTAAGTTGTTGGAGGTTTCTCTAGCTTTAGGGAGCCTCAATCATACCTAATTTGGTTATGAATCACATTCTACATATGTGTTTGATTCTCGTCATATGGTTATGTTAATATATGGAAATTGGGGTTTAACCTCTAGGTTGAAACCCTCTATGTTTAATGATTTAGTTAACTCTTAGGAATTGTTTTAATGAGGAATTGAGGCTAAAGAGTCTAAATAACATGATGTGATGATTATTAGGTAAAATGGGTATGTTTTTGGCTAAACTTTAAATCATGAAAATCAAGTGAATTTGGTGGGTGCACACCAAGTGTTTGATGAATGCCTCAATAGTCTTGTTTGCAAATTGAGGTGATAACTTGATTTGGGTAATCATGGAATTACCCGCATATAAAATGTGAACACATGTTTAAAAGATGGATCACACCATACATGAAAAATATAGCCCAGTGATAATTGGGAAAGTGAAATAATGGTGTGAATAAACTCATGAGATGTGCTAGTTATTGGATATGATGACTAACTTAACTAATCTTATGAGTATGGTGAAGGTTGGTCTTGTCAAGATAGGTGCAAGCTTGGATGGAATGGATCAACGAACAAAACAGGTCAGGCGGATATGAGCCTAAAGTGCAAGTAAATGGGAATGAATACAATGTAAGTTTTACTTACACCATCAGACTATAACATAGCTTAATTGTTGTATACACTCGACTTAATTCTAATGTATGTGATAAAGGTAAACCCCAATGGGGTGGAATCTGTTAAATGGGTCGCCTTATGTGCACTCAAGTCAACACGTGGTTTATGATCTTAACCGAGACAATGAGTTATGCCCGAATGATGAAATCCATCAAACGGGCCAGTTAATAAAGACATGTGAGAAATGATGTTTTAATCCAAATGAAACTATATGAATTAAGTTGTTAAGTAAGATGTTAAATGGGTCAAGTGTGTGTCACTTGAACCATAGGTAAATAAACTTGGGTAACATAGTATCATGAACTATAGGTCTAAACGGGTCAAATGGTGAAATCCTCATGATTTGAGTCCAACACTTAATGCTTGTATTCCAAGCATTAAGATCTTGAGGTTAAACGGATCAAATGGCAAAGTATTATTAGGGGTGTTCATGGTCCGGTTTTCGCGGTTTTTGGGTCAAACCGTAAATCGAACCGCTAGTAACGGTTTTTTACTTTTGTAAACCAAAACCAAACCGTAGTGTCCTTAAACCGAACCAAACCAAACCATTAGTTCCGGTTTGGTTCCGGTTTGGTTTCGCGGTTTGGGCAAGTTGTGCCTTATTTGCCATTAAGTATAAAATAGAACAAAAAAAACACACACACACACAAGCTGTCCAATTATGGGATATTATAATTGTTAGCCATAATCCTTACATTAAATTGTTTCAATAACAAGTTATCCACAAATTCCACATAGCACAAAAGGCCGTCCTATAGGCAAAATCAAAAAAACAAATGCACAGAGACATCAAAATACAAGTTTTGGACTGTTGGCTGTTGTACACAAGTAAACATGCCTAAATGCATCAAAATAAAGGTGTTGGGGGCTGTTGTGGATGTTATCTCAAAAAGTGTTACCCATGCCACTACTTCCATAACATGGGTTTAGTGGATAGTTGTTGTAAAATGGGTTGCGCTCAATTATATTTTACAAAACTTTGTACAGATTATATAGTTTACATATTTTATTTTATCTATGCATGCATAATAAAATTACGTATACTATTAAATATTTAAAATAAATAAATAAATAAATAAAATCATACGGTTCGGTCCGGTTTTTTACGGTTGATTTTTGCTATAAACTGTAAACCAAACCGTTGGCTACGGTTTCAAAATATTGAAACCGACCGACCGAAAGATCAATAAAAAAAACCAACCGTGAAACCAAACCAATGAGCGGTTTGGGCGGTTTCACGGTTTGGAACCGAACCATGAACACCCCTAAGTATTATCATTTGAGTTCCGAGAAATTAACGTGTCTATCTAGAAAGCACGCAGGTAAATGCACTAGCGCATGCACGCTTGATGCTATGAATCATGGAGGATAAGCACAAGGTATGAATATAGGTCAAGGCCACCCGTAAATCCGTAGCTAATTAAACGCCTTCGGGCGAAGCAACATGGGTACTAAAACTACCCACATGAAGTGTAGGTGCGAATCAAGTAAGTTATTTCCATAACTATGTCTAATGCGAGCTAATGCGCTTAGAATTTACTAAAATAAGAGAAAAATTAAGAAAAGTTGAAAATCTAAGTCCGGAAGGACTTAGAGGTTTTTAAACAAGTAAATGAGTCAAAAGCAATGGGTTGAATCAAAAGTGTCGCCATGGATGACTAAATTTATGGATTTGGCTATAAAGGGGCATTTTGGGAATTTAAAGATTTACTAAAGGTTAAATCTAATAACTAAGTCATAATGACACAAAACAGACAATGCTTTCAGTTGAACATGTGTCCAATGAGTTGACAATATGATTTATATGCCTTTGGTGTGATTAAAAAGTGTCTTGTAGAGTCCAAGGCCTTAACGGGTTGATTTGGGTAAAAATCAACATAAACATTAAAACTAGGAACCGGGTCTTAATGACATAAACCGGATGATGTTTTTAGTTAAACAAGAGCCCAATGAGTTAACAAAATGATTATTATGCTTTTTGAATGGTCTAATGAGGTTTTGTATAACATATGGCCTTAACGAGTCATGGTTTCCCTTTTTTGATGTAATCCAGAACCTCAAGGGGGATCCAAGCGAAGACTTGATTCCCCTGTTTGGTTCTACCTGAAAATCTCAAGGGGATTTGAGCTGTAAATTTTAGAAACAAAGCTCATCTTTTTATACTTTCCATCATATTCGATTTTAGTAACGTTTAACGGGTTATTTCCTCGTGTTTAACCCTCAGGGACTCAGGTACATGATACGGATGATGAATGTAACACCCAACCGATGGCGCAAACATCGAGGTGTCACGTAGTGACGATTGTTTAATAGCTCATGGACTAGAAATGTAAATTTTGATACATTGAATTGAATAATTTATTACATTGGAAGGAATACAACAATTAAAACTAGCAATTTAACCTAAAACACAGTAAATCTCGATCTAAGTCTAAGTTCCAAAAGCTTAGAAGTGATCTCATAAGAACCTGAAACATGTACGAAAATAATTTGGTCAATACAAAAATGTATTGGTGAGCATACCCCGTTTTGAATACATATATTATAAAAACGTTTCGCAATTCATGTGTTGTATACCGTTTGCAATTATGTAATTTAAGTAATATCCGTTCAAAATCAACCCTAAGAATCAAGTATCCAGAATCAAACCATTTTTTAGTATAATGAATCACAAGACAATGACCAAGGTCTCTCAACAGAGTCACAAGGGGTATATACCATAGTACTATTCATTAAATTGTCAGGCCCTCAAAGGTTAATGGTTTTGACAAGTCATAGACACACAAATTAACATAAAGCAAACACACATGAGATTTTCATTTAGTGAAAGAATCATTTAGTAATAGTGTACATGAATAGCCCCAAAAGAGTAAAACATGAAAAATGGGAAATATATACTCATAGTTTGCGAAAGCGATCAAAATCCAACTTAAGTGGTCGTGAGCTAAGTAATGGGAATTCCGAGGAATTCAACCTATAATGTATATGAATACTAATAAGGAAAGAGTCTAAGGTAACTAGGGTACTAAGGCATTAGGGTTTACTAAGTTGATTTGAGGAATTAGAGTTTTTATGATAAGTCGAATTAATATAAAGTTGTATATCACAAAATAATATACCAAAGTTTGTAAATATGGTTTAGGTAATATAATTATTACCAATTGAATATTTGGATAAAAAATATGTTTTGAATAATTAAGACAAAATAATTTAGTTAATTACTATAACTAAATTACTGTAAATAAATACAACAATCATAAACGTTTAAATAAATAATTATGAGTTACACCATGATCCAACAAATGGTAATTAAGATTTTCAAACATAGGAATATTTCTATTTTATAAGAAAAGTATTTATAAAATAGATATTTAATAGTATAAATAAATAAATGATTAATTATGTCTAATTAAACATAAATAAGACTAATAATTCAAGACATGATCAAAAAATGTTATCTTTATAGAAAATGGATGCTTTCTGATGTACATAAATGAAAATAATTTTCCCATAATTTTTATAAACTTATTTATATTTAAAACTGATTTAATAAGATTAAATCATGTTTAAATGATTAAAAATAGGAAAATTAATAAAAAGAAGTGTTTTCTGGACCAATAATTTTTATTTCAGTTCATAATGATTAGAAATAATTCCCCAAAAAAGTTTGAGATTAAAATCATTAAAAATGAATTTATAATCAATTAAATATGATTAAAACAAATAAATTCAATAAAAATATGAAAATAGGATATTTTCCAGAAAATAAAAATGGGGAAATTTTCTATGAAGTGTCAAGAAGCTACTCCTAAATATTTATAATTTTTGGAGCAAAAATGAATTTAATATGAATATTCTAAGTTTATATGTATTATATATATAATAAATAACCAAATAAATGGAAACAAAGAAAGAAAAGCTGACAAAAAAAAAACGGTGGTGCTTGGATTCGAACCTGAGCACCTTCAGTAACAACAAGCAGACACAACCCTTGGACCAATCCACCAAGTTGGTTATAATTTGAAACAATTATAGTTTTAATCAATATAATAAATATCATCTTCTTCCCAAAACACACCTAAACCCTAACCCTAACCCTAACACCCGATTCAATACCCTTCAATTCAGCCATGATAAATAACGAAACTAAAGGGCTTTTGTAATGGAAGATCTAACGAACAAAATGGCACAAGAAATAAGGACTCACATCGCGGATTAAGGTCGAACCAAAAGCTTCTATGACCGAACTAACTATCACGAACTGAGGGGCTTAGAACTCGCTTTTATGTGATTTTCTTGTGGGTTTTCAAATATAATAGGTGCAGAAACGTAAAGACGAGTTCAGTTTATATAATGGTTGATTATAGGTCGGGTTTTAATGGGGTTAAATTGTTCCGGCGGTTACAACTAAGAAACGAATCAATACTTGATAATAATACATTATTTGCACCTTAAAGGACTTGCAACGAGTGTGTAATGATGAAGGAATAATTGACAAGCGATAAAAACGAGTTATTGATTCATTATCCGGGTTTTTGAAGGTGGCCGGAATGAAATTCCGGTGGCCGAAATGCCTCACCGGAAAGCGAGCAAGGCAGGGAGGGAACAGCTTTTGTTTTCAATTCTTTTGAGTTTTGGCAAGAATGGTCCCCCTAGATCTAACCTAGTTAGTTTTATTATGTTTCAGTTAGTTTTTCCTTTATAAAAACTTAACTTGGTTAACTAATTTAACTTAAAAGTTTGTAAAACTTTTTAAAACTTGAATTTTTTTATAGAACCCTTTACGAATACGTTTCAACATATGCATTTGCTTAAAACTTATACCCGATCCATAATAAATATAAATGATAAATTTTTTCGCTCTAAAATTAAATTTGAAAACGACGAAACTTACAGGGACTATAATGGAAATATTTGAAGGGCTATTATTGTCAATTTGATGAAAAACGAGGGTGACGGATGTCACAGTCTCCCTTACTTTAGAAAATTTCGTTTCGAAATTTCCTTCAAGTTGAGGTTACTATGAAACAAAAGGCGTTGTAAGCGTCAACCAGATTTTTTTTTGAAATTTCATCATCTATGATTTAACAAAATTTAAAATAGTTGTCTAATATTCAAAGTAAAAGTGTCAAAATCTTTGACAGTTAACCAAAAGTTAGAAAGTTGAGAGTTTAAATGAGAAAGGTTTTGGGAATGTGTAACGGGTGAGGGCAGAGGCACTAATGAAACAGTCTTCCCTACTTTAGAAAGGTTTCTAACTGAACTTTATTAGGATACGTAACAAGAATCCAAACAACCGAGGATGTATGAGTACACAAGGTTTTAGTTTTCTGTGTGGGTGGTCAAAAGAAAGACTTTAGGAATACGAATTGTAGCCCGTGTAAGAACGTTCTTATCGAAAATGCTAGTTATTAGTCAACGACCTAATGAAGAGGTAATAATTGGTAGGTTCTTGGTCAGACTCCTAGTCCGTTCCAGCAGTATCGTTTATGCTTATATATAGGGTGTACCGCAGCTGACCCACCACACTCCCGATACTTTGGACTCGTACTGATTGTCTGCCAACAGCCTAAGTAGAATTACACACCACCCTCATGTACCTGTTAATCCATGATTGCGTTCCGGACCGTAATCATCGATTTACCTTACACTAGGGTGTTATGCTTTTCTATAACCCTAACAAGAAATAAATGTGTACAACCAAAATATGTAATAGCTACTGTAATGAAATAATGTTCAATCATGACATGGTTAGAGGTCCTTCCCTTCCGGGTTTTCCTTTTAACCGTAATGTGAATAACATGTAAGTATAAGACATGGTTAGAGGTTCTTCCCTTTCAGGTTCACCTTTAACCGGTAACTTCTGTTCACATCGTTGGCTCCAAACACTCATATTGATAAACTCTGAGGTTTACACCGTCCCCTCGGATTAAAGAAATTAATACTCTAACCCGAGTAGTACGTGGGCACTGGCTTAGATCTCATACGAGTTATCAACTAGTATGTTCATTGGCCATGATGATGAACAAAATAATGTAAAGTATAACAGAGTTTTGCTCAAAACAAGAAAAAAATATGCATACCAAATATGCGTTCATGTAAGTATAGAAGTATAGCATAAAATTTCGATTGAAAGAATAGTATAATATAAATCGAGTAAATCGCACAATTTGCACAAAATGAAAGTAAACGAGTTCAACTCTTGCACATAAGCAGTGTAAGAATAATCACAAATAACGTGTTAGAGATAAAAAATGGTGCAAGAATAAAATAATGAAATTTACGGCAAATGGGGGTGCATGGAACATACGTATAGTCTACTGGTCATGAGGGTTTAAATTTAGTAGTTTTGGATATATGCGTTATACTATAAAAGACATTTAGCAACATTCTGATAAGAGGATAGGATATGTCCATTGTCTAAACCAAAAGTTTTGCATCTAAAAAAGGAATCCAGTGAAAAAAATTCTTGGATCAGCTACTGTTTGTATCATTTCTAACCGTCCTCATTTTATTTTAGACTATCCGTTGTAGGTAGAGATGAGTGGAAGATTTATCGAATAATATTTTGCCATGTAGGCGTCGACGTGGAACTGGCTCGCGACCGTGGGCTGGTATCTTGATCCCGTTGTAGCTAGAGGTGAGCGGGTATTTTTTTTTTACCAAATTAATAAATATTAAACATAAATTTTACTTTTTTTTACTTTATAATATTTTGGTATTTTTTTTACCAAAAAAAAAAAAATACATTGGACTTAAGAGAAAAAAAAAAACAAAAACAAAAACAAACAAACAAACAAAGTGTTTCGTTCCTCACATCTTCATCTCACAAACAAACTTCATCTTCTTCATTCCCATATCTCTACAACTTATCTTCACCACAAACACACACAAACAAACCTCATTTCTCCTTCATCATTTTCATCATCCAAGAGCAAAAATCCAGAAACAAACCACAATACACACACAAACAAACCTGATTTCTTCTCGCTAGCCCACACGATCCAGCTCACGTCTGCTCGCTCGCGTAGCCGTTGACGTGTAGGTGTTGTGGTTCCGGCGATCCACGTGGCTCACACGGTCATTCACGCAGATCCAGTCGCGCACCATAACGAACAGTCTTACACTGTGTATGATAACTTGACCTATAAACATATTCATAAGTGACTGTTCTAAAAATATATGAATAATAAAGGTTAAACGACTAGTTTCAATATACAAACTACATGTTCCAATTTTCAAACCACCTGTAGAACTATTCCATAAATCTTAAAAGTCAAATTGAACCGAACTGTATAAACTTCAAGTCGTTAACTTAAATCAACTTCATCGGCTTCTGAATAAACACACATATTTTACTAATAAAAGCAAATTGCATTTTTTATTTTTTACTATTAATTTGGCGCCGCGAGCCGGGCCCGTTTGCTTGTCATATTGCCAACTTTCCGTCCACAATATTTTATTATTTATCAATTATTAATTTATCATACACTTTGTCTTTCTTTTAATATATATATATTATATATATTGAGCACTAACTCTTATGTTAACTTTATTTTATGCTACTAACTTTTAAGTTAACTTTATTTTCTTTTAATTTGACTATTAAACTTTTAGCTTTTAAGATTTAGAACTTTGATCACTCACTTTTAGCTTAACTTTATTTTCTTCTAATTTAAACACCAAACTTTGACCATCAAACTTTTAGTTTTTAGGATTTCAAACTTTGACCACCCAACTTTGGCTACTAACTTTCTTACTAACTTATGTACTTTATTTTCTTTCAATTTGACCACAAAATTTTGACCGCCAAACTTTTAGCTTTTAGGATTTCAAACTTTGACCACCCAACTTTGGCCACTACCTTATGTACTTTCTTTTCTTCCAATTTGACCACCAAACTTTTAGCTTTTAGCCGCGAGTATTTTTTTAAAGCACACGCGAGAATAACAATCACTTAATATTATCTTTTATGTCCACGAAACCCTTCACGCAACAGGAGCTCCCACAACAACCAAGGGTCTTTAACGTCCACCGAACCCTTAACGGAACAGGAGTTCCCGCCGCGAAGCCAGAGGTGGACATAGTACTAAACTATGGGCCGCGCCCATTGCTCTTGAAAAACGCGCGCGTAGTGGAATTTTATTTTATTTTTACGATTTTTAAAAATGTTACTACTGAAATAAAATTTACGTTGCTACTAATATTTAATATACGTTACTACTAAATGAAATTATACGTTACCACAACCGTTGAAGTTAGCATAAAACTTTTCCTTTGGTTTATCGGGTGTTGAAGTTAGCATTAGTTTTGCCGGTTGCAACCGCAACCATTGAGAGGTGTTTTTCTAAGATGAAGCTTATCAATACGGATTTATGCAATAGAATGGGTGAGTACTATTTGAACAATGCTTTGATTTGCGCGGTAGAAAGAGACACTTTTAATAAAGTAAAAGAAGATGACGTAATGACTCGATTTCAAGCTTTCAAGAACCGAATGGACGAAATCTATTAGGTATGTGTCTAAAATTATCTATTATCATGTTGTTAGCTTTATTTCCTTTACATTGTATGAAACTATGGCAAAAAAAAAAAAAAATTGAACGTTGCTACTGAAATTTTTTTCTAGATCCGTCACTACACGAAACGCAGGTACTAGAATCCTAGTTTGATAAAAAGCTAAAACACTACCATAGTTATTAAAATATCATAGATATTCATACATATACCTATGTGATCTCTCTCTTGAAAAATAAAAACTAACTATATTAAACAAACTATAGTCTATATATATGTTTGGTAATAAAATAATAAATAATATGAATGATAAAATATAAGGATTTTAGCATGCGGGAAAAGAGTCTCACGTGCTCCCCACCTGTCAGTATTATATAAATTTAAGGTTTATTCTGAATCATTTTATATATAAAAGAAAAAATATGTATAATTAACATAGTATTAGTTACTAGTTTATCCCCGGGAGGTATTCGAAGTAGACAAATGTAATATAAAGTGACAAAATGTGTGTACCTTAAAAAAATGTATAGGATTAACACTTAATAACTCATAAAACCTATGTCTACTTGTACGTGTGCACGTTTTATTTTTCTAGTTAAGACTGCATTTGAAAGGAATATGTTAGATAGATACATGTTGTGATGAAACTTATATGTGTATCAATATTTACATGCTTTCAATTTTTTTTTTAACAAATTGATTACATATGTAAATATATATGTAGTTAGCGGGTTCTTATATGTAATAACAAGTTTTTTTAACAAATTGATTTCAAAGCTTATTTTTTAACAAATTGATTACATATGTGAACAGTGGCGTAGCTATTAAGGGGCGGGGAGGGGCGGCCGACCCCCCCCCCCGAATTTTCGCTCAGGAGTTCCGATTATATAGTATTCGTATAGAATTTTTTTGGTATATACAGTTTCGACCCCCCGAAATAGGTTTTCGACCCCCCGAAATAGGCTTTGCCACTGTATGTGAATATTTTTTTAACAAATTGATTACAAATTGATTAATCTCATACGATGACGCGAGGGTGCTAAGTGAACCATCAAAGTGTCACATTGCACCAATCATTCACGCCACACACATGCAAGCGTGTGTGAGTTAGCGTTCTTCGCATCCTTGGGGTTCCCACTCGTATCCTTGATGTTCCCACTAGTTTCTTTGTCTAAAGAAAATATTTAAGGGAACCTCTTGGTTCTCACTTATATACGACATCAAAGCTTGTATGTATACTACTCTAATGCTTTGGACTACATGCTCATTCTCGTTTCCACTTTTGTAACTTAATTTCACAGCTTCAAAAACACAATTCATTTCATCTTCGTTTTAGACACGGCTTAGTTCGTTAAAATGCTCTCACACAGTATAACACAAATCTAATAAATAACAATTATGTTAACAACAATAATTATAAACAAATGAACTATTTCTTTTAGGCTTGAATCATATTTTAGTGAATAGTTGACATCTCGCCCCTTATTGTTCTAGGATCCATGATTTGCGATCATTTTCTTCCTTTGTTTTTGAAGATTGGACAGTAAAAAAACATGTTTCTCAACATTTAAAAATCAGTTTGTTACTCTGATAGGTTTTACAAAGAAAAACCTACAAAATTAACTTCCTAAAAATCAAGATAAAAGTGGGATCAAGCCAAAGCTTTTCAAATATTTTTCATTCTTCCAAATAAACATACACTAGAGCTATTTTTATAACCTTACAAAGAAGAAAAGGAAGTTACTAACACTAAACCCACTAACCTAACATTAACCAACATTTAAGGATAAATAATAAAAGAAATAATGCACTAACACTGAAATAAAGAAACCATGTTCATATTGGGTGCATGGATGTATCACGAAATTAATGGCACATAGGACATGGGTGTTGTGCAAGGGATACGTGGGTGGTGTGGCACGTATCATACTCGCTTATTTACTATCCAGATATAACTTGGTTTTTATTTGAATGAAATTTAATGTTTTTCTCTTTTTTTAAGCTTAGCCTTAAAAAATACGATCTGCCTTGCTTATTTACAGATTTATATCATACTAGTGGGTTTACCCGCGCATTGCAGCGGGATTCACAAATGGGTTGCAAAACAACATTATGATACTTAGGTTTTTTTGCCGCAAGTTACACAGAAAGAATAGAAATGTGCACACTATGTTTTAACAAGTATTCGTAGAAAGAAAAAAAAAGAAATGTGTACCGCCACTTACAACTGATTGCAGTTCACCACAAAAATCATGTACTCATTATTGAACAAAGTTTAATAAACCAAAGGTATGTTACTGTAACATACCAATATGAACATAAACATCACTCTTGTGTAAGTTGTCCGATCATTGCATATCTACATAACCGTGTCATTGAAGACACCTTGCTAAATGATAAAAAGTTCATTTACATGACAAAAGCATATAGTAATAATATAATATTATATAATATATACTATCATATGAATGTCACTGTCCATTTAGAAATTAAAAATTGTAATTTGTAAGTTTATAATAGACTTGCCCAACTTGACCTAGCAGCTAAAAAATTGCCCAATGTAGTCAGTGAGCCGAACCATCCCGTCCACTTTGCCGCTGAGTAGACACACACACACACACACACACACATATATATATATATATATATATATATATATATATATATATATGAAAATGGTTTATAATATAAGTATATTATTATGGTAAAGTTTTAAGACTCATACAAGTTTAGCCGAGATAAGATTATTCATTGTAATAACATAAATTATTATCTTTCATCGCCATTATATGAAATTTGTTCAAAAATATTGTTATTCCGTGTGTTTATTTAGCTTGGGTGAGTTCCATTTTCATAACAAAGTTGATTATCTTCTAAGGGCATATAGGGAATAAAAGTGATAAAATTTAAGACATTATAAAGAAACCCTTGATATGTCATCTTAACTTTAGACAATTTAAACGTCGTAATGTAGTATAGATAATATATTCTTTTAGTAATTATTTATAGCCTTTTTAAATAACAGTTACGATGTCCAATAAAAGTAGCTTTGATATCTTTTATTGCATCTCAAGCAACGAAGCAAAAAAGGGAGTCAGAATAGTATTATTCTGTAGTGGCATAGGGACATAGGGTTAAACTTAATCTTTTGGAATCAATGATTTGCATATATTATTTAATATTTATTTATTAAAAAAGTGGGATTATAAAGTATGATCAAACAAATCATAGAATCTTTGATAATTAAACTGAACAAATATGTGATTGAATCCATGGTATGACAGAAAGGGATACACGAATAAATAAAGAAACAAAAGAACATGGGTAGTCTATAAACGTAAATCAAGATAAAGCAATAACAAGTATAGCTATATGTATAGTACTTTTATATAGTACTTTTATCTTTTAGGGGAAGGTGTGTTTCTATATTTAACTCTTTTTTTTTTTTTTTTCTGATTTTAACCAATCCTGCGTTGCCATACCACTTCAATGATTTACCTAACTGAAACACTTTTTTTGGAGGCAACACTCCACTGATTCTTTCATTTATATTTTCATTTAAATTAAAAGATGTAGTTGTGCAAAATTTTATGTGAAGAATATGATTTATATAGGGTAAAATATAAAAACTATCAAAATTTAAACGGTCAAAAAATAAAAAACGGTCAAAGGGAAAAAAATTTGGCAACTATTTATTGGTCAAGAAAAAAGATCGTTTCTTTGTACAAGCACGGTAACAAAAACCAGAAATTAGTTCATGGGACCCCTACTAGCACGGGAGGCGGCGGTGTTACCGTGCTAGTAGTGGGATACCCGTGCCCAATTCTGATGGCGCCCCATCCCCCTTTATCTATGATTATAAAAGCTTTAATTACACTTTTTTCCCTGAATTTATCTCCACATGTCATATTTTTATTCTCCTAACATTGAAGTATGGATCCAGGGCCGGCTCAACCCTTTAGGGGGCCTAAAGCTACTTATCAATTTAGGGCCCTTTTTTCGAAAGCATAAAATATTTTTTACTTCCTATATAGTTTGTGTTGCGATACTCTATGTATAACAAGCCAAACCAAATCATAATGTATGTACAAACAAACGATAAGGCTTTAATACCAATTTCAATCAGTAAACTTAAGCTAAATTTATCAAACTAAATTGATCAACAACTTAATTTCATTAAGGCCCTTAACTTACTATATCAAAAGTAGCAAATATCACAAACCACAGTTAGGCAATTAGGGGATTAGTGCTTATATCACATACTTCAATATGTTAGTGTACCTTGATTTTGAATATGAGGCCTTCAATTTTGAGAGAGTCAGAGACCTTCAGTTCCTCACCGATTTAGAGTCAAAGATTCAAAAGCCTACAAATTCTAACAGAGAATGAATGAATGATTGTGAGAGAAAAATAGAGAATGGTTTTAAACTCAAACAGAATAACTAGAATGGTTATAAACCCAATCCAGTGTTTCAAAATAAAAAATGGTGGCCCTATAAATTTGGGGGCCCAAAGCCCTAGCCTCATTTCACTTGGGCTTGAGCCGGCCCTGTATGGATCGTATAATTTTATAAAGAGTAAATTGGCAAAATCATCCATGAGGTTTAAGCGCTTTTGTCATATCTATATAAAGAAGTTTTATTTTCTTAACCGTACTACTCAAGTTTCATAAAAGTTGTTAAATCCATCAATTTATCTAATACCGTTAAAAACACACGTTAAATGAAGGATATTTTTATGAATTTGACAAAAGTGCAAACCTAAATAACGATTTTGTTTAATCTTTTTAGTGTTTTTTTTTCTAAATTTTTATTAACATTTTCTTAGCTTAAATTTTATGGTCCGCAGCTAATATTTTGAAATTCATTTTAACTAATTAGTCATTTTTAATAATTAAAATTATACATTATTTTTGAAGTTAAATAATAACTTTCTTCCTGGACTTGACATTTAATTTATCTTTTCCACTTCAAACATGTTTTATATAGTTTAGATAACAATTCTATAATATACAATTTTATAATATTATTTTTTCAATAATTAATATTTGTTTTTATCTATACTATATTATAATGTATGAGAGAGATAGTTTAAGATACCAAAAAGTTAAGAACTTTATTTTCATTAATAACTCTAAAATTGAGGTAAAATAGTCATTCAAATACTTTTACACTTTAGTACCTCATTTTAGTTACTTTAATTTCCTTATTTTTAGTTGGTAGTTACATTTTTCTCCCATTCCCTACAAAATTATAATTCTTTTATTTAATCCTATCATAACTTTTAAACTATTAGGTTTATAAACATTTGAAAATACCGTGACAACATGCTCATTTTTGTCGACGTTTCGATGTTTGTCTTAGTCAATATCGACGTGTAGATTGAAATGTACAAGAAATAATTGTGTTATGTATAAGTGACTATTGCATTGCATGTTTAACTAAAAGAATCCAAATTTCACGTACAACGAAATGCTTTTTAGTTAAAATTTTAAAAAATGTAACTAATATTGTTATAAGTTACATTCCATTAATGCAGAAATAAACATAAAGCAGCTGACGTGTTGTTTTATGAGAAAATATTATAAAACTTGACATAAATTAAAAACTAAAATGTAGGTGAAATTTGGATTACATATCAATATAATTTGAACGCAATGAAAAAACTTATGCATGTTTATTGTTAATATGGATGTTGAATCATAACACCATTCCATGACTAAGTAAAACTCAAAATCGTAAAATTGAATTTGGTTCTAAATACTGTTTTGCCCAATAATGAAAAATTCACATCAATCAAATGGAACTATTCAAAAAATTTAACAGGGCACTCGAAATCTACAGACCAGCTTTGGTGATTCTTAAAATATAATAATGTTGTTAAACGTTATGGTTCATCCTTGCTTTGGAAGATAGATAATTTGTCACACACTAACAGTACTGCAACATAAGCCTGGGCTATAAGAATGTTTTATCACATTTGTTACCAATAGCTTCAATTGTAGTACCACGTTTAAATAATCAACATTAGCAGTATGTGCATATGTATATGGGTATGCATGCATATATTAATAGGTGTACACATAAATATAATTAACTAAAAGAAAAACTTTTAAATATGCATGATCAGCTAACCTTAAAATAATTAAGTTTAGAAAATGTAAAGATGCATATTAGAAATTAATTGTAGGTAAAGTTCTTTTAAAAACTCCGGCTGCATCAATTTAGCAGAAAGCACCTAATGCTTATTATATATCAATGTGATTATAACATATATGTTAATAACAACAAAACTCCCTAATTTCAAGGGGTTCTTTTTTACAAGTTTAAAAAATAAAATAAAAGATAAAATCACTAGATTTGGTATTCACAAAAACATAATATTTTGTTTACACTTTATTCAAAGATAAATAAAATTTCTTAATTTAAAGGGGTGGGAAAATCATGAGTTTTAAAATTTAAACCATATACTAACCTACTAATGTTTATCCTATAAATACATATTAATTCACACCTATTTTACTTGCTAAAATACTTAGGCATGGATCTAAATCTGATTTAAATGTTGAAGATTCTAAGGTTGGTTCTTTGTTAGTTTATGGTTATCATTCGTCCCATTTTACTAATTATACCTTTTTATACATATCTTAGTCATATAAATGTTAGCTTCTTAGTTTTGTTGATTCATGTAGATGGAAAACATACGAAAATGAACAAATCAATAGCCACACAAGCGTCTAAGGTTGTATTTATTAATGTTTGCTTTTTAATATTAACATGGTTGTTATTTATGTGGTATATTGTATGTGTCTTATTGCAGGATAATGGCGACAATATTGTCGAGATTATTTGCTATGGTGCAATAGTTAATCCCTACAAATCTGATATTCAATGTGAATTTAGTGAAGAGGTAATACCAATATTTATTTCATTTTCTA
The DNA here is from genome assembly GCA_030844895.1 of Ambrosia x helenae. NCBI lineage: Eukaryota > Viridiplantae > Streptophyta > Magnoliopsida > Asterales > Asteraceae > Ambrosia > Ambrosia x helenae. Next base: position 3,905,595 of record CM061228.1, read on the forward strand.
TTAACATGTGTATTAGATATTTTTAATTTTTTAAGGATCAGGTGCATGAAATTACTATAAAGAGATCCAAGAGGCTCTCTGAATGGAAATGGAGTCAAGTTATTGATCTAGACAGTTTTGATGAAAATGACGAAGAAGATGTATTTGATGACACTGCAGATTCAAGCACTAAACTGAAAACTCCATTTAAGATACTCCGGGTGTCAATTCAGAAGCGCAATAGATTTCATGCGGTTTAATATTTTAAGTTTCTTTAAAAGTTGTGTTATTTGTAGTATCGTATTTTATTTTGTTAATTACAGTAACTTTTCATTTAATTTAGTAAGTTATGATATGATTTTTCTTCATTTTAATTATCATGTTGACTTTGCAAATCAACAACAAGAAAATAAAAATATATATGTCCACTAAAAATGTTAAAGATGGATTGGAAACAAGAATTTGTTCTAGATTTTGATTATTGAAATAAATCCCATCCATCATTCAAAAGATATAATAATCAAACATGAAGCCATACAAGAAATATCAGGGATAGCTCCTGATGGTGAATGATGGGAAGACAATATAGATAAGATCATGCAGATTTGGAAGCATACGACTAAATTGATCTCAAGATTCAAGTAGGTCACGCTTGTGCTTTTAGTTTTCAACTTTTTTGTTTATTAATACTTAGTGTTCCTTTCGTATGTTACTTTATTTTATCAAATATTTATTGAAGTACTTTATAATTTAAATGTTAAAAATTTTATTTACTTTACTGTGTAACGATTATGACATATATCCACCGCAATGATGCTATAATAAAAATCGTACGAATTTGAAATAAGTACCGTAATACAAAGTGTCACTCCCGTCACATCACTCGTGTAAACCCGAAAATAACAAACAAAACTAAAAGCTTAGCACACGTTGCGCACTACTCCCCGGCAACGGCGCCAAAATTTGACGTGATTGTCGTGGTACACGTAAAATTTCCCAATTACAACTATTGAATAGTGGCAAGAAGGTATCGAACACAGGGAGTTTGTGGAATATGTGTAAACTAATAACTTTGTGAATTAACTAATATTTAACTACTAACAAAATTAAAGATCAAAGATTTGTTGATTGATTTGGATTTAGACTTAATAAAAAGAAAACTAAATTAATGATTTGAAATGGTTTTGTTCTTCAAGTTAACAAGCAATGACCATCCCTGGATCCATTTTCCTTAAACCTTTATGCAAAAGTTCCACTAGAAAGAGTTACATAGACATAACTCGTGTTTAAACAATTATTGTGATAAAAGGGAACAAAGTACTCGGATTATAGCAATGCGAGGTTGTTTCCCGATGACCGATTAATCAATTATCCAACCCAAATCCTTCCCGCAATATCCCGATTGTTAGCAACATCAAGAACGTACGATTAAGACTAGAAATTGAGAAATTGATTAACTACTACAAGCAATTGTTCAAATACCACAATAATCAAGCAAACATGTACTAAATTATCGTTCTAGAAATGAAAGGAACAAACATAAAAGAGTTTAAGAAAAACTTCACCAAAGATGATCATCAAGAGTTCTAGCCAAGCATAGTTTGGTGAATCATCATCACAATCAAAGAAATGTTCATACGAATCAAAGACAATATCCCCATGATTATAATTGTTCTCCAATGATTTCTTTCAGCCAAAATCGCCCCTAAGATGATGAGAAACGTTCACAATGGAAGTGGTTATCAAAAGACACCATCAAGTAGTCTTTAAATAAGGGAGTTACATTTTTTTTTGTGCAGAGGCCACTGTACCCCTACGGTCCCACCGTAAGGGTACGGTGGGGTTAAAATCCTGACGGCTGTTAGAGGCTGACCTACGGTGGAAAAGTAATGTCCTGAGGCCACCGTAACCCTACGGTAGCTACCGTAAGGGTACGGTGGAACCTTTCAAAATCTTCATTTTTCTTTCTTGCATTCCACCTCGTTCCGATGCGTTCCGGTCCATTCCCAAAGCCCGTATTTCGTCATTTTTAGCTCCTTATTACACCTGCAACCAAAGCACTCGTAGTTACCCAATTCCAAGCAATAACATGATCAAGCATGGATAAAATAAGCGTTTTAATGATATAAAGGGTTGTTCCTTGAACCACCCGTCACATCCCCACACTTGACCATTGTTTGTCCCAAGCAATATATCAAAATCACTTTTACGAATAAACGATCATTTCAAAGTCAAGTTTAATGTGCAATCCTCGTACTAACCCATCCTCAATACCCCAATCAACACACCCCTCACAATATCTCTCCTCTCGGTATCAAGTAAGCTCTAGCAAAGATAAGCTAGACACACAAAAGGCAAACGGGTGGTTGCACAACCATAAGCTTGTACCTAAATCAATCATCCTCCTAACATGAACATGAGTATAAATCAAAGGGACTTAATGGTTGTAACTTGGCTATGTGTGAAGGTAGGGAATAGGATATATATAAGTAGCGCAAACTTTACCGGTCTTTTTATTACAAAATAAAACACACACGAACAAAGAAACACTACTATATACAAACACATAACATAACTTTACTCGCCTTTTCTTTTCTTTTCTTTTTCTCTTTTTTTTCCCTTTTTTTTTCTTTTTTTTTCTTCTTTTCATCATCTCTTTTTTTTTCTTTCTTTCATCATCTCTTTTTTTTTTTCTTTCTTTCATTTTTCTTGCCAAACAAATTACATAAACATACTAACACATACTAAACTTAACACTTCAATAATACTATTAATACAAGAATAAACTAAACACAAAAAGACCGGGTCAAGTTGGGTAAAATTTAGAAGCTAGTTTAAGGGTCATCAAACAATAGGCTTTAAGGCTAAAAAATGGGCAACTAAATGTCCGAACCCCCGCCCCTCTCGCTACCTTGCTCATATATGTAATGTATGAGGTCCAACCCCCCAAAAACCCACACTCGCACTCACATGATGAGGCTACCTAATGCCCTTATCATCTCTACACCCATGCCCAATTAAGAATTCAAGCTGTATTCAAGCACAAGTTCTAATGCACCCCCACCCGTTGCCACTCTCACAAAGGAAGAATTTATTTATTTACATATGTGGCTTTAACTCTCACCAAGAAAAAGAAACGGGTATTAAGGGTTGCCGGTGTGTCTAATGGGGGTTAAATCAAGGTGTTCCAATTTTTACAACATTGCACTTGACCTCAATTTTTTTTTTTAAAAATTCCCAAAAATTTCCTCCCCATCCCCACACTTGAGATGCATTGTCCCAATGCATGGTTTTGGAAAGAAACGCTCAAATACTCAAACCACAAACTTCTTTTTGGATTTTTTCATTTTATAATTTTTTTTTTAATTTTTTAAACAAAAAACACACATCCTACTACCACAACCCGAACTCATCAACAATTCATTAACAATTCAACACACCACCCGACCACCCGAAAACCAAAGGTAAAAACACAAACATAAACAAACAAAATATAAAGCTATGTACAAGAAGCACGACCTGATTAGTAGTAGCGCGGCTGAGGCGACCCGAACACCGAAGTGAACAAATCATTCCATTCGCCAAAGCCAAATGCTCCATCGCCGCTTCCTCCTTGATATGTGGGTTGTTGTTGCTGTGGGTTGACCCATTGAGAATGGTGGATTGGTGGGGTCGGATAGGAGATGCTTCCATCATACGGTGGTAGGGACCCGTAATCCACCGGTTGTGGATTTGCGACTACGGGTCTCCCCGCATGCCAATCATCATTCATTCTCCTGTTCTGATCATCAATGTATCTGTGATTAATCTCCACTTGCTGAGCATAAGCGTGTCCTCGGTTCCATAATTCCTGACGATCAAAACCTTGTTGCATCCTTCGCTCCATGCTAGCTCCCATCATTGTTTGATGATCAAATAATGTTCGTTCTGAACCCGACCAAGTGTCAAATACCGAGGTTGGGGGACGTTGACTTTCAATTACCTCCTGCATCGATCCCCCAAAGGCCCAACCATCAACATACGCCCTCTCGGTAAAGTCATAAAACCCTCCACCATGGGTCCCACTCGAACTCCCCTGGCCTATATCCAAATGTCCTCCCGCCGGATTGTCTTCGTACTCTTCATCATCACTTGGTGGCGCTTCACCTCCACTCTCAGCTTCATCCTCCTCACCGGGCAAAAGTGCCCTCGCATCTTTCTTTAGCATTCTCCACTTTTGACCTCCACTTTTCAATTTATGATATCTTTCGGACTCAGAATACACCCAACCAGACCCCATTGTTGCTAGATCAATAGGTTTGAATTTTTTCCTTTTTCTTCCTTCATCTTCTTCAGTGATCGCACCTTGCTGCTTCAACAACCCAGTAATTATTCGACAGTAAGGAATGATTGACCTCTCCGATGAATTTCTACATATCCACACATGATTCAAGACCAAGTACCGAAAAGAGAATTTCGGACCACCATGCGTCAAGGCATATAAGATAGGAACCTCGGGAAAACGCACTTGTTCCTTATCGGCACGTCTCGGTAATACGTTCAGGATGGTAAAATTCAGCAACAGTTTGGGCTCTTCAAATTCCTTCGATATAAGGTACCATGATAAGTACCCGGCAAAAATAAATCATCCAACATGTCCATCCAACGTGGATGCTTCTCTGGATTAATTAACAACTCGTCGATGCTCGGATTCTTATATTCTTTCGCCGGTAAATTGTCAAACTTTGCAAGCCTGCGCAATGTCTCGTAAGACATTTCCACTTCTATCCCATTTACTTCACCGGTTAGCTTCATCTTGGATGGTGAATCGTATCTCGGACATCTTGAGGTTGCCATCCATTCCTCGACCTCATCCAAATACACCCTCCTCTCTTCTTGATCATAGCAGTAAAGTGCCGCTTCCCAACCTAACGCCTTAAATCTATCGAAAACCCCGAATGGTTCAAAGTCTTTTCTGCTCACCTCTCTTTCATAAATAAATGCCCCTGGCCGATCTGACAACTTTTTAAGTTGATCATGAAATAAAGTAGGTTGCCAGATCCTTGGTTTTACGTTCAGAGGGCCAGTCTTCCATTCCGGCTTATCAGCCGGGTCTAACCTTGGCGGCTCCGGTGCTTGTTCCATCTCTACATCAGACTCGGTATTTTGGGAAATATACTTCCTTCGTTTGTACTACTGAGCAGGTTGCTTTCCCTTAGCCTTGGCAGCGGATGAACTTGATCCAGCGGCTTCACCAGTGCGTGCCATTTTCCTATACAATGTACAAACAAACAAACAAGCAAAAACAAACCAAACAAACACATTAGCCAACATGACAAAAACATCCCCACACTTGCTTGTTATCATGGTAGTAGATGTTATTGAACATACACTTCTTCTTTGGGTTGACAAAAATTGGGCATGACGCCTCTACAATCATAACATTACCAAAAGCTCACAATTTTCATCTCAACAACACTTCTACTACCACATTATTATCACACAAAGCTATTCACACACTACATTATTAACAAGCAAGTGGGTATAAACTAGGTAAGAACAAAAACCTTAATATCTTACAATGTAGCATCAAGTTGAAGAAAATAGGATACATACCTTGGAGTAGATGATAATATCACACAAGAAAGACAATATCTTGAAAAACCCCCAAAATTTCGGATTTTAGGGTTTTTAATACGACCCAAAAACGTGTTTTTCTTCCAATTTACTCCCCAAAATCAGAAACTAGATGAAAAATTAGCCAAGATAGACCCAAAAATCGTTGGATTTGGTGAAGGATTGAAGGTTTTATGGAAGGTTAAAGGTTTAGAAAGATGGGTGTTCTTGAGAGATTGGTGAAGAAGAAGAAGAAAAAGTGGAGGTGTTAGGTATTGGACCGATCGGTTTTATTTACAAGTGCCCAATTTTTTTTTTTTTTTATAAAGTCGTTGCTGCACAGGTCCACCGTAGGGTTACGGTAGGACCGTACCCTTACGGTGGCTCAAACTCCCTTTTTCTTCACCGTAGTCCAGATGTGAAACACCGTAGGGATTTTCAACCCACCGTACCCTTACGGTGGGACCTGGGCCAATTTTTTTTTTTTTTTTTTTTTTAACTAGTAATTTGAAAACCTGAAAATTACCCTACCCCCTCGAAAATCCCGTGTTGTCCTCAACACAATGCTAGAACCGTTTTGTGACCCAAACGTCCCCACACTTGTTTCAAACACGGGTTTCGAACACACACAAACGAAAAATAAAATAAATGCTAACTATTTACACTACCAAACCTGGCCTCTCATTGTTGCACTTCTTCCACCGGGCTTAAGAAATAGCCCGCTTTATCCATCTCCAACGCATTGATGTCATTTCCATCGAAGTATGGCTTCAAGCGGTGTCCATTCACCGTTTGTTGCTTATTGGTGCTTTCATCTAATATTTCAACCTCACCAAATTTACCAATCCTGCAAACGATGTATGGACCCATCCATTTACTTTTCAACTTGCCCGCAAACATCTTCAATCGTGAATTGTACAACCACACTCTTTGCCCCACTTCAAAAGTCTTTTTTCTCAATTTGGCATCATGAACCTTCTTTAGTTTATCTTTGTAAGCCGATGCACATTCATAAGCCTCATCTCTAATCTCCTCCAATTCACTTAGTTGCAACTTTCTTGTTCGCCCCGCCTCATCATAATCCGCATTTACCGTCGTGATCGCCCAATGTGCTCGATGCGCCAACTCCATTGGCAAGTGACAACCCTTCCCATACACCATCCGAAAAGGTGTCGTGCCAATCGGAGTTTTGTAAGCCGTACAGTATGCCCACAAAGCATCATCTAATTTACTTGACCAATCTTTTCTATCCACACGAACCGTCTTCATGAGAATTTCTTTGATTTGACGGTTGGACACTTCAACTTGTCCACTCGTTTGCGGATGGTATGGCGTTGCAACCCGGTGATTCACTCCATATCTCTTCAACAACTTCCCAAAATTGAAAATTTTAAAATGTGACCCACCATCACTAATGATCACTCTAGGAATACCAAAACGGGCAAAAATATTGGATTGCACAAACTTGCAAACCACCGAATGATCATTAGTCCTTGTAGCAATTGCTTCAATCCACTTCGAAACATAATCAACCGCTACCAAGATATACAAAAACCCATTAGAATTTGGAAAGGGACCCATGAAGTCAATGCCCCAAACATCGAATATTTCTACAATCAAGATTGGTTGTAGAGGCATTTCATCCCTCTTGGAGATACTTCCCATCCTTTGACAATTTACACAATTCCGGGCAAATTCACAAGCATCTTTAAATATGGTGGGCCAATAAAACCCGCATGACAGAACCCGGTAGCCGGTCTTGTGTCCACTAAAATGCCCCCCACAAGCGGATGAATGAGCATGTGTAAGAATATCTTTCACTTCCGATTCGGGCACACATCTTCTAATCACTTGATCGGGTCCAACCTTGAAGAGATCCGGTTCATCCCAAATATATTGCTTCACTTGGACCATAAATTGTTGTCTTCGTTTCTTGGTCCAATGATCCGGAATGACCCCCGTGACTAAATAGTTAACATAATGAGCAAACCACGGTGCATGAATAGTAGATGTCGCCATCAATTGCTCATCGGGAAACCTCTCATTTATTTCTCCAAAATCATCATTTTTATCCACCGGAATTCGAGACAAATGATCCGCCACTACATTCTCACTTCCTTTCTTGTCCCAAATTTCCACATCAAACTCTTGCAACAATAGAACCCACCGAATCAAGCGTGGCTTGGCATCTTTCTTTTCCATCAAGTAACGAACCGCACTATGGTCCGAGTATACCACCACTTTGCTCCCCCAAATATACGAACGAAACTTATCCAAAGCATACACCACCGCTAATAATTCTTTTTCGGTTGTGGTGTAATTCAGTTGCGCTTCGGATAAAGTTTTGCTCGCATAGTAAATCACCACCGGCTTTTTATCAACTCTTTGGCCCAAAACCGCTCCAATTGTAGTTTCACTTGCATCACACATAATCTCAAATGGCTTCGACCAATCCGGCGGTTGCAAAATAGGAGCCTTGACCAAGTGTTCCTTCAAAACATTGAAAGCTTGCAAACATTCATTAGTAAAGTCAAATGGAACATCTTTCAAAAGCAAATTACATAAAGGTTTGGTAATGACACTAAAACCTTTAATAAAACGTCTATAAAAACCCGCATGTCCCAAAAATGACCTTACCCCTTTCACATTCCTTGGTGGTGGCAATGATGAAATAACCCGGATTTTTGCCTTGTCCACCTCCATACCTCTCTCCGAAATCACGTGACCTAACACAATTCCCTCTTGCACCATGAAATGGCTTTTCTCCCAACTAAGCACTAAATTTTTCTCAACACATCTTTTTAAAACTTTTTGTAACTCATTGAGACAAGATTCAAAGCTAGTGCCAAATATTGAGAAATCATCCATAAACACTTCAAGCGACTCTCCAACCATGTCCGAGAAAATACTCATCATACATCGTTGAAAAGTAGCCGGTGCATTGCACAAGCCAAATGGCATCCGCCTAAAGGCAAAAGTACCATAGGGACAAGTGAAGGTGGTCTTGTGTTGGTCATCCGGGTGGATTGCAATTTGGTTGTACCCCGAATACCCATCTAAAAAACAATAGTATTTTTGACCCGATAATTTTTCAATAATTTGGTCAATAAAAGGAAGTGGGAAATGATCCTTAGAAGTGGCGGCATTTAATTTGCGGTAGTCAATACACACTCGCCACCCGGTTACGGGTCGAGTGGCTATTTGTTCACCACTTTCATCTTTGACTACTTGAATGTCGGACTTCTTAGGTACCACTTGAGTAGGACTTACCCAAGAGCTATCCGAAATTGGATAAATAATCCCCGCATCTAACCACTTAATTACCTCCTTTTTAACTACCTCCCTTAGGTTAGGATTCAACCGTCTTTGCGCTTCTCTTGTGGGCTTTGCATCTTCATTGGTGATAATCTTGTGCATCACAATGGATGGACTAATTCCTTTGAGATCGGCAATCGTCCACCCAATAGCCCCTTTGTTCTCTTTCAACACTTCCAACAAAGCTTGCTCTTGAGCCATCTCCAAATTAGAGGCAATAATGACCGGTAATGTGTCATTATCCCCTAGAAAAGCATACTTCAAGTGGCTCGGTAAGTCTTTCAGTTCCAACTTTGGTGCTACTTCTAATGAGGGTTTGGTGCCCGAATCAATTTCCACCGGCAAACTATCAAAATGGTGGGACCATGGTGGTCGACCCTCCTTCAATGCTAGCACATCTTGCTTTTCTTCTTCACTCTCCAAATCAAAAGCATGTACCTGTTCAGAAAAATTACAAGCACACAATTCCATTCCATCTTTCTCATACTCACATGGATTGCATCCCTCGATGACATCTGCCATAAAACATTCTTCAACACCGGAATCATTAGTATTGTTAGTAAAAACATTTAAACGCATTTTCTGGTTTCCAAATGTCATGTCGACCGTGCCAAATCTACAATCAATTACCGCATGCGCGGTGTTCAAAAATGGTCGACCCAATATGACATTTTGTTGCTGTTTTGAATCTGCGGATGAGTAATCCAATACCAAAAAGTCAACCGGGTAATAAAATTCATCAATTTTCACAATGACATTTTGAACCATCCCCCGGGGTAACTTATGGGACAAATCGGCTAAAACAACCGTTGTCTCCACCCTAGCTAATGGACCAAAGTCATATTGATCATACAACCCACCCGGTAAAATACTCACCCCGGCTCCAAGATCTAGCAACGCCTTTGCCATTTGAAAATTACCAACTTGAATGTTTATTAATGGCGTGCCCGGATCTTGAAGCTTAGGAGGGAGCTCCCCATTTAAAACTGCACTCACTTGACCCGTAACATTTACCCGCTTAGGCATTTTTTTCTTTTGTTGCCTCTTTTGCGTACACAATTCTTTCAAAAATTTAGCATATGCGGGTACTTGTTTTATTGCATCAAGTAAAGGAAGATTTATTTTTACTTGTTTAAACATGTCCCACATTTCTTCTTTTTGGGGACCTATTGATGCAATAAAATTTTTCTTACCCGGGTCAAGTAGAGCCGATGGAAATGGAACTTGATTCGGCTCATTTTCAGTTTTTTCACTCTCACTCGCTTCCGGTTTTTTAACATTTATTTCTTTTTGTAAAACCGGTGTAACTTCATCATTTTCACTTTCCTCACCCGTGACATCCTCGACTACCCCCTCGACAAAACCCGATGACAAATCAGCTTTAAATTCTTTCCCACTCCTTAAAACACTCACTTGATTAACATTAACATTGTTACCTCGTGAAGAGCCATGTGACGGATTTACCTGAGTATCGCTAGGAAGCTTGCCCTTACCTTTCTTCAATTCCGCCACATCAGTTGCTAATTGCCCCATTTGAGTTGTCAATGCTTGAATGCTTTTATCACGAACTTCATCCTTTTGTATCCGTGCTTCATCAAGTTGGTTTCGCCTTTGCATGTCTTGTTGCATAGCTTTAAGCATTTCCATGACTTCATTTCCGCTTGACGAATCATGACCCGAATTTCTTTGTCCAGTTTGAGCTTGCCCTTGGTAGCCACTATTGTATCCGCCTCTATAATTCCCTTGATTGTATTGTTGGCGAGGCACATAATTACCTTGAGCAGCTTGAAAATTCGGGTTGGCTTGATTAGAAGCATTCCCATATCTAAAGTTGGGATGATTTCTTAACCCGGGGTGATAAGTGTTGGAGTTCATGTCATAATTTCTCCCACCCCCTTGAATAGCATTCACTTCTTCACTTGGTGCTTCTTGCACACCCACTCCACAAACCTCCGCCGTGTAGCCTATCTCTTGACAAGTGCTGCAAACATTGTACAATTGATTAGTATTCTGCACATTACCACCTTCTACCGCATACACCTGTGGTCTTTGAATCACATGTCTTGCCCTTCTTGAAGATTGGGCCTTCCTTTTCAAAGTCACCGCCATTTGCTCTAAATATGCCCAATCATCTTGTTCAAAATTTGTACCAAAAGTGCCATTTGTGATGGACATAAGATCCCGTGCATCCTCCGATGTCAAACCTTCATGAAAAGCATTTAACAATTCCCATAGTTGGATACCATGGTGAGGGCAATTTCGTAGCATCATGTTGAACCTCTCAAATGCTTCATGGAACATCTCTCCCGACTGTTGTTGAAAGCTTCTCAACCCCCTCCTTGCATCATTGGTCTTTTGCGAACTATAGAATTCATCCAAAAAGATTTGTTGCATATCGGCCCATGTGAAAATTGATGCGGATGGTAGAGTGTGAAACCATCTTTTTGCCTTATCTTCCAATGAAAATTGAAAGAGAACCAACTTGACATCATCCGGAGTAAATCCTTGACCCCCAATAGTGTTGCAAATAGAATCATAAGTTTCCAAATGAAAGTAAGGCTCTTCCGTTGCTAGCCACTTGAATTTTGGTAGACTTTGGAGTGCGGTTGTTCTAACTTCAAAAGTTCTTCCATTTGCATTTTGCGGAATCACTATTGGTGATGGATTATTAGTGATAATAGGCCGAAAATGTGCTTCAATTCCCCGTACAACATCACGGTGGAGTCTTCTAGGTGCTCCCAATGGCGCTCTTGGTTGACCCATTTGTCCTTGCATTGCACCCTGTGGTGCAAATTGTTGTTGATGTTGATTTGGATGCATAGGTGGTTGTTGTTGGTGATTCGGCCTTTGATGTTGAGCTTGCATGTTTGGAGGCCGCATTTGATTGAGTGGCGTGGGACGTTGCAAGTGCAATCCTTGCGGTCTAACATGTTGCACACCAACCGGTAGTCTTCCCGGGTCTTGAAATGGTAAAAGTGGTTGACTTACTTGACCCGTTTGAGCTTGAGAGCCCACATATGCACCTTCTCCTCCATAATAATAACCTTCTTCATTGTACCCACTAAACTCCTCATCATCATACCCATCGTCATACACATCTCTTTGAAATCTCGAATTTTGACCACCTTGGAAAGATGAATAGTAAAAACCCGATTGGTTAGGTGGTTGATAAGTAGATGTGGTATAGACAATTGTTGAACCTTGTCCTTGTGGTTGTGGGATGGTAGAAGATGATTGACCCGTAGTTGGAAAAAAAATGGGAAAATGGTGGTATGGTGTTTGATGGATTAAAGGTAAGGTTCTGATCAATTTGAGTAGAACTCGGTTGGGTGGTATGAATTGATGTTTCAGGACCAGTGGAAAAGTTAGGTAATGTGGTGTTGGGTGAAATTTGTGAGGAAGTAGGCATGAATGACGAGGTCGTTTGACCCGTTGTTGGTATGTGAGAGTCTTGCATTATGTTTCTTGGGGTGAACGGTGAAGTAGGTGAATCAATGACTTTGTTTCTTCTAATCAAAACTCGGTTCTTTCTCAATGTTCTTTCAATTTCCGGATCAAACAAAAGTGGTGATGACTCGTGAGAGCCTCTAGTATGCATACACTTGAAGTACCTGCACACTAAACACAACCCGTGTAAACCCGAAAATAACAAACAAAACTAAAAGCTTAGCACACGTTGCGCACTACTCCCCGGCAACGGCGCCAAAATTTGACGTGATTGTCGTGGTACACGTAAAATTTCCCAATTACAACTATTGAATAGTGGCAAGAAGGTATCGAACACAGGGAGTTTGTGGAATGTGTGTAAACTAATAACTTTGTGAATTAACTAATATTTAACTACTAACAAAATTAAAGATCAAAGATTTGTTGATTGATTTGGATTTAGACTTAATAAAAAGAAAACTAAATTAATGATTTGAAATGGGTTTTGTTCTTCAAGTTAACAAGCAATGACCATCCCTGGATCTATTTTCCTTAAACCTTTATGCAAAAGTTCCACTAGAAAGAGTTACATAGACATAACTCGTGTTTAAACAATTATTGTGATAAAAGGGAACAAAGTACTCGGATTATAGCAATGCGAGGTTGTTTCCCGATGACCGATTAATCAATTATCCAACCCAAATCCTTCCCGCAATATCCCGATTGTTAGCAACATCAAGAACGTACGATTAAGACTAGAAATTGAGAAATTGATTAACTACTACAAGCAATTGTTCAAACACCACAATAATCAAGCAAACATGTACTAAATTATCGTTCTAGAAATGAAAGGAACAAACATAAAAGAGTTTAAGAAAAACTTCACCAAAGATGATCATCAAGAGTTCTAGCCAAGCATAGTTTGGTGAATCATCATCACAATCAAAGAAATGTTCATACGAATCAAAGACAATATCCCCATGATTATAATTGTTCTCCAATGATTTCTTTCAGCCAAAATCGCCCCTAAGATGATGAGAAACGTTCACAATGGAAGTGGTTATCAAAAGACACCATCAAGTAGTCTTTAAATAAGGGAGTTACATTTTTTTTGTGCAGAGGCCACCGTACCCCTACGGTCCCACCGTAAGGGTACGGTGGGGTTAAAATCCTGACGGCTGTTAGAGGCTGACCTACGGTGGAAAAGTAATGTCCTGAGGCCACCGTAACCCTACGGTAGCTACCGTAAGGGTACGGTGGAACCTTTCAAAATCTTCATTTTTCTTTCTTGCATTCCACCTCGTTCCGGTGCGTTCCGTTCCATTCCCAAAGCCCGTATTTCGTCATTTTTAGCTCCTTATTACACCTGCAACCAAAGCACTCGTAGTTACCCAATTCCAAGCAATAACATGATCAAGCATGGATAAAATAAGCGTTTTAATGATATAAAGGGTTGTTCCTTGAACCACCCGTCAACTGACACAGTCTGACGCCGCCTGATATAGTCTGATGCAATGAAAAATATCCGCCTCCAGCCAATCACAGCGTGCCACGTGGACCAATGGCAAGGTGCCGCTCCTTATCCAGTTGCTTTATGCAAACTCCTAGTCCAAATCCAACTTGATGTGCTGAATGAAGTCAGGCCCAGAAACCAGACCCAAGCCCATTATTTCAATCATAGGCCACTATGTTTGGCCCATGCACTCCCTATAAAAAGGAGGCCTCTCCTCCTTTCAAAGGGATAATACATTATTGGTCAAACAAACACACTTAGAATACTCTTTGTATCTCTCTCTTTAATACTGGTAACTCTTTCGAGTAATAAAGAAGATCACATATTTCACAGTGGACGTAGGTCAACCAGAGAGAGACGAAGGATTGTGTAAAGGAAGACAGAGAGATCAAAAGTGATTAGGGAAGAGAGAGAGAGGGCTATATATAGCAGCCCTCGAACCTTCCACTCAAGAAGCTCAAATCTAAAGGATGAGAATCACCCTCATAATCCAACGGACACAATAAGAAGCTCACACAAATTGCAAGGCTGGCAATATAAGTTGGCCAAAACAAAGAGACGGGTTGGGCCTAGGCCAAAGGCCAATGGGCCAAACAAACAACCAACAAACATGGGCTGAACAGCAACAACATCAACATCTCTAGCCCAAATCAGCAATCAAGATCACAAGCCCACCTGAAACAACTTATGCACCATATTATAGAAATGCAAAAATAAATATGACCAAAGAGACAAAGAACATGTTATCATGTTATATTTTTAACACCCCCTAGTTTTATTTTTGTAGGGATAAAACATTTTAATGAGGTCACAAATTCTTAGATGGTCTAAAGTAGACAATCCTTTGTAAACACATCTGCAAGTTGATTTTTAGAGTCAACCTTGCATGTTTTAATAATTCCTTTATAGATTTGTTCTCTAAGGAAAAATAAGCCAATTGCAAAATGCTTAGTTTTGTCAAAAAAGACAGTATTAGTTGCAATAGAAATGGTAGGAGAACTGTCACAGAATAGACTAAGAGGAAGATCAACTTGAATACCTAATTCAGATAACAAGTTTTTTAATCCAATTAACTTCACATACAACAGCACACATAGCTCGATATTTTGCTTTAACAGAAGACCGAGACACAGTGGGCTGCTTTTTACTTTTCCAGGTGACCAAACACTCACCAAGATATACACAATATCTAGTAACTGACCTTCTGGTTTCAAGGCACTTGCCCCAGTTAGAATCAGTATAAGCAACTAAAGTGTTTGAACTACCTTTTTTTTAAAACGAATATCTTTACCTGGGGCATACTTAAGATACCTTAATAATATAAAGGCAATCTTTATATGACCTTCAGTAAGTTTGTGCATATTTGGCTCAAATAATGAACAGCATATGCAGTATCAGCTCTGGTATGGCTCAAGTAAATGAGTTTTCCAACCAATTGTTGATGCCTAGTAACATCTGTTAACAACTTGTTTTTACTAGCAACAACATTGGTTAAAACATGATTTTGTTCAAGTGGATTAGTGACAGGTTTACATCCTAACATTCCATACTCCATTAACAAATCTGTGCAATATTTTCCTTGTGTAAGACAAATCCCATCTTGGGTTTTTATAACTTTAATTTCTAAAAAAACATTTAAGTTTTTCAAGATCTTTAATTAGAAACTTTGTTTTGAACAAGTTTTTAACCCTTTCAATCTCACTAACAGAATTGCCAGTAAAAATAATACCATCAACATACACAAGAAGAACTAAAAACACATATTTGTTATTTTTAACAAACATGGAATGGTCATGTTAACTTTAAACAAAACCAAACTCAAACAAGGAATTAACCAGTTTTTCATTCCATATTATAGGTGTCTATTTAAGGCCATACATGTAAGACCCTAAGCCAAAATCGGACGATTTACCAACAAACAAGTGAGTTAGGCTTTAATAAACCATTCCCTATTTAAACTTTTATCATTTTAAGAAAAACGACTCAATTTAAAGTTTTAACATTGGAAATAACACTTTGAATACACCATTTGGTTACTAAAACCAAAACAAAGTTTTTCTTTTTAAAACGGTAATCAAATGCGGAAGACTTTAGGTGTTCGGGAGTGTACGGCTCATCACGAGACTTGATCCTTGCTCCAGGACCTCTTTCGCTTGAATACCTAGCACCATTTCATCAAAAATGGTTAGTTATGTTAATAATATCGCAGCTATAATAAGCATTACAAAGATACGCCTCAAATACGGAACGAATTTGATCAAACGGCCAACAAAAGTTTTTGGGAGATGTTCCCGCTGTAAGCTACTGCCATTTGGCCGTAGCTTACTACCAGCAGGTTCTGTCCTACTTCTTTATTTTCAGACATGGCCTCTTTTCCTTGTTTATTTTTCCCAACCTTTGGATGCTTTTAGAACCAACTTCAAGCCCTTCCTAAGGACACTTAGGGACTTGTTTAATACCAATTAATGAGCTTGTAAAATGTCCATTTACCATGTTTAAAAACTCCTTTTGGCTTAACTAAAGTCTATGCCGTTTTCACCAAAATCGACCCGTTAAGGCCATGGGCTATCCAAAACGCTATTTGATCATTCAAAAAGCATAACAATCATATTGTTGACTCATTGGACACTTGTTTAACTAAAAACTTCATCCAGTTTATGTCACTATGACCCGGTTCTTAGTTTTAAATGTTTATATCGATTTTACCCAAATCGGCCCGTTAAGGCCTTGGGCTATACTAAACATTATTTTACCACACAAAAGGCATAAAAATCATATTGTCAACTCATTGGACACTTGTTTAACTAAAAACATTGTCCGGTTTGTTTCATTACGGTTCGGTTCTTAGATTTAACATTTAGTAAATCTTTAAATGCCCAAAATGCCCTTATAGACAAATCCTTCAATTTAGCCATTCATGGCGACACTACTTGATTCGATTCCATTGTTTTTTTGACTCAATGACTTGTTTGGGAACCTCTAAGACCTTACGGACTTAGATTTTCACCATCTTCAAGATTCCTCTAATTTAGTCAATTATAAGCGCATTAGCGCGCATTAGACATAGTTATGGAAATAACTTATCTAATTGGCACCATCGCTTCATGAGGGCAGTTTTAGTACTCATATAACTTCGCCCGAAGGCGTTTATTTAACTACCAACTTACCTGGTGCGCCTCCCTCATTTTCATGCCTTGATATTTCCCGCTCAGATATGCGTTTCACAAACACCTGCCTATATCAATGTCTTGGTCACCGTATGTGTGTATATATATATTAGTCTTAATACCGTTGTGGCGATGCCTTGTGTCCATGGCCACGTGTTCCATTTTACTTAGTCTTACATGCCGACCTTGTATGACTCAAGATGTAGCAAATACACCAATTTTCATGTCTCTTGGGGATCACATCTCCCCATTACTCAACGGTTCAGTCTAGTATAGTTTAAGACTTAAGGCCTTGGGTATGACTCAACCGACAAGTAACCCATTTGGCCATTATGATGTTATACTTATCCATCAACTTAGAAAGTATATATACAATGTACAAGTCAAGTTCGGATTATCAACATAAGCTACAATTCAAGAAATCTAGCATATAACTACAAACGAATGTAACAAGATTTTCGTCATCGAGTGACTTACCTTATGCGAGCTTCCTCTTTACCTTAATTTGAGACTTCTTTACCAACCGAAGCCTCTTATTCTTGCACCTAGATGTGTAAGCCACAATGGTGATTAAATACACGTTCTTAGACATCATTTATTTAACCACACATGTTTTCATCAACTTATCAATGCTTATTTATGCCCAAAACGAAATCAAGCTTCATTGAGGATCTTTATCAAACACTTGATAGGCGATATTTATCCAGTGTTAATTATAGGGCTTAAAGACCACATGGATCAATTCCTATCCCAAATTCAACATTACTAGCATACCAATAATAATCTAAATCATGACTCCTCATTTATATGCATAACAAAGTTAGCATTCTATGGATTCAAGACAATCCCTACCAAGTTATCAAGAAAACCCTTTTTTTAACATGAGTTTAAAAGGATAAATCACCACACATGGATTTTGTTTAACACACACACAATTTAACATGTATTGAGGCTCCCTAACACTAGAGTAGCCCATACAAACCCTTAATTCTCGTTTTATAACATTTCAATATTTTCCTCATAACCAAACATGAACATGATCATCAATTTAGGCAAAATAAAGATTGTTAGCAAACATACCACAATCATACCATAATTACCATACCAATCATACCATAGTTATTATATCAATCATCATCAACGTATTTATGTATCCTCATAAGTAGGATTGGTAGTTTCCTTGTATAAGCATATCTCTTGTAATTATTTATACCCGATTGTGATTAATGAAAAGGTCAACGATTGTGAAACTTTCATAGTATCAGAGCCATTGCTCTATACCTTAATCGCCGGCCACTTTTGCCTTCTGCAGCTTCGCCCTCGGGCCTAGTCTGCAGCTTTCCGCTTTCATTTTTTTTTGCCACATCCTCCTCCTCGCCACTTGTTTTCGGTCATGGTAGGAGATGAACCATCCAACCCAAAACTCACATCGCAGCCTCTTCACCCGGTTTATTTGGTCACCAACATCACTCAAAAAGTCTGAATACTCGACGGTGTGAATGTTTCTTACACATCGTGGGTCCGTTTATTTCTTTTACATGCCCGCGGTTATAGAGTCTTGGTTGGAGATCGATTATATCGTTCTTCAATTGATCTATAATACCCTTTTAGATAATTATCTTAAACAGATTCTTCCTGAAGATTGTAAAAAGGCTCGTGACGCATGGGTTAAAGTGCAAAACCAGTTTCAAAATAACAAAGGGGCACGCATTGCCACACTCGAACACGAGTTTGTTAACATGAATCTCAAGTCCCAGCCATCCCTGGAGGATTACTTTCTGCGACTTCGGGAACTCGCAGATCAATTGAATGACCTTCTTGATACCCTTTTTACGGACAAACGCCTTGTCCTACAAATGGTTCGTGGGCTGCCAAGCGAATATGATACCATTGGGTCTTTGATTAATCAGTCCCTTCCCTCGTGGGAGGACGCGTGTGAGATGCTACGGAATGATGAAAAGAGACGGTTGGCTAGTGAAGCACTAGAAGGTACAAATGTTGTGGCCGATACACATACTTCCGCTTCAAACCAAACCAACACCCACCCACCACCCACTGCCCGCGACCATAACACCCCTTCCTGTGACCCAACTCGTGACTACCGCCCTCGGTCCAAATAGACTCGCACTAGGGGCCGCGGACGTGGTCAAAACCATCGGACAAACCCTCAACCTCGAAACCCCTATACTCACCAATGGCTCCCTCCAAACCCCACCGTGACTCCACACTTTCCCTATTGGACACCACCCTCCTATTGGGCTCCTCCCCCTTGCCCATACCCTACATCCGGCCCATGGAACCAACCTTGGAATCCCTATAGCCCATCACAAAGCAATCCCACAACCCAATATAACCAAGCGGCCCAACAGCAGAACTCACAGCCCGCGACCCAGTCCGAATCAGCCACAACCCAGCCCGTTGAAGCCCATCTCACAGATCTGGACGCACTAGACCCATTCCAGATTGCTCAGGCGTTTCAAGCTCTATCCAATGATCCAGACGATGAGAA
This sequence comes from Ambrosia x helenae, assembly GCA_030844895.1. NCBI lineage: Eukaryota > Viridiplantae > Streptophyta > Magnoliopsida > Asterales > Asteraceae > Ambrosia > Ambrosia x helenae. Next base: position 3,925,099 of record CM061228.1, read on the forward strand.
TTGAGACATGGATACTGGGGCAACTTCGCATGTGACTCTCGATCAAGGTACTCTCTCTAATCTCTCACATTTTTCTCACATAAAGTCCGTATTAGTTGGCAATGGCAATCGTCTCCAGGTCCTTGGATCCGGTAACACGACCTTAAAAACACCCACCAAAACCTTTCAACTCAACAATGTCTTGTACAACCCACATTTTATTCGCAACCTTATTTCCGTTCGGCAGTTCACTATTGATAATTGTGTTTCTGTCGAGTTTGATACATTTGGTTTTTCTGTGAAGGATTAAAGGGATGGCACGCCATTGAGCCGCCACAATAGCTCAAGTGGACTTTACCCCTTCAACAAGAACACGCTGGCACAAGCTTTTGTTTTCGTTTCCTCTTCCCATTCATGGCATGATCGGCTCGGGCACCCGGTTCGCCACGTTATGGATTATTTTAGTTCGAATAATATTGCCATGTAATAAACTTGAACCTGATTTTGTTTGTCATGCTTGCCAGTTGGCCAAAAATAAACGTCTTCTGTTTGTCGATTCCATTACTACCACTTCCATGCCCTTTTCCATTATACACTATGACTTGTGGACCTCCCCCGTCGTTAGCACCGCCGGTTACAAATACTATATGGTGCTAATTGACGACTTCACCCAACATGCTTGGGTCTACCCATTAAAATTCAAATCCGAGGTTTTCACCAAATTTGCAAATTTACATGCCTTTGTTAAAACCCAATTTAAAATCAACATACAACAATTCCAATGTGACATGGGCAGGAAATTTAATAACCAGAATTTTCTTGATTTTTTCACCAAGTAAGGGATCCAATTTCGCTTCTCTTGCCCTCATACTTCTCAACAAAACGGTAAGTCAGAGCGCATGATCCGTCGTCTAAACGACATCATGCTTTCTTTCCTACTTCACGCCTCCCTAGCCTCCTGTTTTTGGGTTGAAGCAATTCACACGGCTTGTTACCTTCACAACATACTCCCTACCAAAACCTTACACAACCTCACCCCTTGCTCCGCTCTTTATCAGCGCCACCCTTCTTATGACCACCTTCGGGTGTTTGGGTGCGCGTGTTATCCCAACGAGTCCTCTACTCGGCCACATAAGCTCCATCCAAAATCATCCCTATGCCTCTTTTTAGGGTACTTGGCAAATTATCAGAGAAACCTGCGTCTGTGACAATGACGCCAGTCCTCCAACACGTTCTACGTCAGCGCAAGCCTGACACAATTGAAAGATACCTTTCTGGGAAGCATCGAGACACACACCCCAGGGCAGACATGTCCTGGACAACTGTTCTTAATGCAAAGACTACCCGTCAGAGTCTGCAACCAATCAAGGGCCATGCCTGGTCTAACAACCAGAAAGGACGACGACGTGGCAGCTCCTCAGTCAAATCATCTCTAACAGAAGACTTTATCAACCCTCACTTGTCTCCAGTTCTAGAAGAAGAGATGATTACACACCGCCCCAGCAAGCCAATAGGTGGACACCACATGTCCACCGACCCTTTGTGTCCACTCAACGGACGCTACGTGGATTTTTTTTACAGGACGGTAACATCTACCTTTCCCCATTTTTTTTTTCACATATCCACTTGCACAAAATTGAGCTTAGGAATTTGGGCTAGAGATTAGGAGACACCTCCACCTGGGCCGGGCCTCACTAAGGGTAGAGGATGGGTTGAATGAGTTGGTCGTCAAGCCATAGAGGTGCACAAAACCGGTTTTTTGAATACCCAGGTTCGGGTATGATCGGCTAAGGTACAACCGGGTATTACGAATAACCAGGTCGGGTTCGGGTAGGGTTCGGGTTTTCAATACCCGGTTTTCCTGTATACCCGGTTTCGTGTATTAAATACCCTGTTTTCAGGTACAAAAAAACCTATCTGTGTGATTTTTTTTCTTTTCTTTTTTGTAGTTTTTTGTGTTTAATTCATTTCTTTTTTTTTTTGTTCCTAAACTATTTTTGCATACAAACTTCTTAAATATTAGTAAATAACATAAAAATACATACTTTAATATTAGATTCCTAGAAAACATTACAAATTACATTAAATAGCATTGCTTACATCTTTTTTTTTATGTAATATCTAAAAGTTTAGAACTAGTACTTAAGAAAAAACAAACATGCATACAATATACATAAATAATTCTCATATATCTGCCTATAATTTTCTCATTAATGATATAAAATAAGTTAATTAAGCTAATACAAGTGTTATTCAACACGATGACAACTACGTTTAAAATTTAGATTATTTATAAAATTAACTATTTTAAATAATTGTTAAACTTCACAAATGAACCGAGTATTCTAGATAATTGGGTATTTTTAAATAACCGGGTACGGGAATTATAATAACCGGTTTCGGGTTTAAACCGGGTTGAAAAAAACTTGGGTTCGGGTACGGGTTTTAGGTGAGCTGGGTATACCCTCACCATACCCTACAGGTAGGGTCGGGTACGGGTTTGGGTATTAAATACCCGGGTTTTAAAATACCCGGATTCCGGTATTTTCTTCAGGTTCGGGTTCGGGTATTTTGTGCACCACTATGTCAAGGTACTATAAAAGGAGAAGCCCCTTCTCCTTTTATTGACATCTTTTCTCCCATTAAGACTCCCGTTGAAAAGCCTACGAGCACATCGTACTTTTTCAACACTTGTTTTTATTTTCAACGTGTAGAGGCTCGGCTCTTCTAACCGGTTGTCTCATCCTTTTCTTGGTCTTATCCCTCAGACCCTCGTTTGCAAATACACACTATTAATCTTAGGGGGGACGGGGCGCCTACCGAATTGTCTACGGGTACCAACTACCAGCACTGTAACACCGCCGCCACCCACGCTGGTAGTGGTCCCGTGAACTGTTTTGCTGCTTCTGTTTACCGTGCTGCTACCGGTTGTTTTGTTGTTTTTTATAAATGCAAATTTTTCATTTTACCCCGTGTGTTTTAGTGTTTTTTATTTTTACCGTTTGTTTTATATGTTTACCGTTTAAATAAATAAAAAACATAAATAAAAACATTTTATTAAAACATAAATATTAAAAATACATAAAACAAAGAAAAATAAACTTAAGGTTGGCGCAACAAGCACCATGCCTCGACATTGTCGAATTCTTGGCCGTATCGAACCTCATACTCATAGTTTGTGAAGCCGATAGCCAACTCGTCATCGAGATCCAGATCGTCTCTCATTGTTTGCTCGTAGAGGGTGGTCCACCTCGCACACTTGATATTAAGATCGTCCCACTTGACCTGGAGGTCTTGGATGGTCTTGGTGGTGTTGGTGCCCACGTGTTGGATGAAGTCGCTAAACACGTGAGCCCAAAACACATCCGGGGGGTAGGCTTCGTCTTCGTCCCTAGGTAGTTCTTGAATTTCGGGGTCGTTTGTGGCGTCCTTGTGACACACCACTAGTGTCATCTCTTCTTCTTCGGTCCACGGATTCATCTTGGTGGTGGGTTGGGTTTTTTTTTACGGTTTGTTTTTGTGGGTTTTAACCCCACGATTTGTTCTATTTATATCCAAAATTTTGAACGGTCCACTGTTAAAATTAAATTTTACTGACCGTTTAGTTGGCCTCAATTCAATTCAGACGACGGTTTCCAAGAATTAACACTTAAATTTGCTAACCGTTTGGCGTGACGGTTGTAATAGTATGAAATTCAATATTAGTATAAATGAAAGAATCAGTAGAGTGTTGCCTTCAAAAAAGTGTTTCAGTGAAGTAAATCAGTAAAGTGATGTGGCATTGCAGGATTGGTTAAAATTAGTGAAAGATAAAGGAAACTCTACAAGGCCCCTTTCCCCCTTAAACCAATATCTTTCATATGAACTCACTGCTTAGATTAGTCCTGACAGGATAATATAGATACATGTTTCTTCAATCAAAATGAATTCCTAACACTAAATTTGAATTGTTAGACTTGTGACTTGTAGCTTGTTTTATATATGTATCTATTAATCAACATTTTTTTACCGAAGACAAACGTGACTTTGCGCGTTGTCTCCTCTAAGACACGCGAACGAGAGAAAAGTTAAAAAGACAATTTGACTTTTAATCTTTTATCCCACACCCAAAAGTCATCACACCAGTGCACTAATGGGCTTCTCTTTTTGGATTTCAATTCACATTTTATGTTTATTACATAAATATAAATAAATAGACATTCGTGAGTGAAAAAAAAAATCATAATAGTTTTTGAATGTATACAAGTATGTATTGTCAATTATTAAAAATATATAGTTTAATTAATAATTTTGGTTAATTCAAAACAAAGTGACGAGGCAAATTACTAACTACAGATTAACAAAAATAATAAAATTGAAATAATTTTTAAAAAGATTTTGTTACTTTTTTAATGGTTTGAAATCAGATTAGTTACTTTTTAAAAATACCTTAAATTTAAATTAAGCAAAATCCATAAACAATAAATATGATAAATAAAGATATTTCCCCACATAGAAACACAAAATGGAATATTGGATCACACATTTGTTTTCATTCACTTTTTATTCACTTTAAACTTAAAGTGGGATGGGATGAACATCCTTCCACCTTGTCTCCTTAACTTGTTTTCATATTTTTCGATTTTTTTTGGGTACCAACAAAAAAACAATGCAATTATAGTGTACATAGTGACACATTCATTACACAAATAATTTAAGTTGAAGATACGAAAAACAACCAAAACACTTTTATATTTTTTTTACGTCTTTTTAACATAATTGGTCCTATAATAAACAATGGTGAAGGATAATGGAGCCGGCGAGCTCATCCCCCTGTTTTTTTTTCTCAGTGGTGAAAGTTTGCGATTGTCGTAGGTTATTTTTATATGAATTGAGTCCGGCCCCCACCGATAAAAAAAATTGAGTCTTCTGATTTTTGACCGTCACCACTATTTTTTCAAGCTTTGCCACTGCTAATTAACCGGTCCTTGTGTTTATATGTGTGTGTGGATAATCAAGTATTGCTTGTAGCTACAAGTAGGGCTGTTCAAATCGCTCGCCGCTCGTGCATCGCTCGTCGTTCGTTCGAAAAATGCTCGAAAAACGCTCGCTTGGTCTTCCGCTCGGTTGTAAGTGAGCCGATCGGCTCGGTTCGGTTTGTAAATGAGCCAAGCACGAGCAAAGGAATGCTCGACTCGGTTCGGCTCTGATAATTTTTTATTTATTTATTATATATTTAATTATAAATATACACACAATTTACAGATAAATTTATGGCTTTAAATATAACATTCTAATGGATTTGACTCAGTATATGTAAACAAAATAAAACTAGTTCACTTAACTCAATAAAAAATTAACACTATATTTAATAGTAAAACCATAAGTCATGAAGTGAATCTTGACTTATTTATGTTATTAGTCGTCCATTGCTAATTGTCGATTGATATCACTCTACGTCAGAATGCAACATCTGTTTTATGACATATGCTCATCGCCTCACCAACCTCAATCTAAGCCTCATCCTCAGACACTCGGATCTCAATATTAGTGTTATCATCGGATAGTTCGACCAGTTGTCTCCCGCCAATGAAAACATCGAAGGAAACATCACAGTTTTATGATCCCTCAAATTACTTTCGCTCGATTCTCGCTCGGAAAAATTTGCGCTCGAAGAATGCTCGCTCGATTTTTGGCTCGATTGTAAACGAGCCGCTTCGCTCGGTTCGGTTTGTAAATGAGCCAAGCACAAGCAAAGCTCCGCTCGGACCAGCTCGGCTCGTGAACAGCCCTAGCTACAAGTATGTTACACAGTTAATCTCAATATTATTTTCTGTGAATCTAACCGGTTTTATAACAGTTCCTAATCTGGATTTATGTTATGTTTCACGGAAAATTGCAACAAAAAATTAAAGAAAAAAAATGAGTAGTATAATAATATTTGTGAGAAATTGTTGTTACATGTGACTTTTGGCATCACCCATTGCCTTTTTCGGTCATAGGAATGGGAATAAAACGGGAGTGGTCTTAAGTGGGTCCATACTGAATCTTGGTCCAATCAGCCCATTTAAAGAGGGCCCACTTAGCCTATCATGTTGCGTAAATGTCTAGAAATTGAAGAAAAATGTACGCTAGGAAGTTAAATTTTGGCTTAAATAATAATCAAAATAAGTGGTAAACTAAAAAAAAGGGTATAGGATTTAAAATATTCAAAGTCAATAATAATCTGAACTTTAAAGTTAAACCATGATAATCTCAACTGGATATGTGGGTGTCTAAAATGAACATCCGTTAACTCTGAACTAACTGGGTTAGTGAAAGCTAACGTGACATTTGAGGTGGCATGCTGATGTGACAGTTGAGGTGCCATGCTGACTTGGATTATCCTGGTCTAACGTTAAACTTTGAATTATTATTGAACAATGGGGCAAACTTTGAATTATTTAAATCCGATACCCCAACTAAAAAACATACTTCATAATAATTTATTAATTAAAGATTTGTTGTTTTTTTTAACTTGATAGGTTCGTGGCTTTAAGTGGAGAGTTGGGCCTACTAATAGAATGTGAATGTGAGCCAACTCCATACATGATACACCGACACATTCACTGTGTACTTTACCTTTGCTTGTATTTCACACTTGAACCCTTCATTGTTTTAGGGTGTTTGATTGATTAAGTACTGAATTATTAAAATGTCTGAATAGTTAAGTGTCAAATTATTAAGTTGGATCTCTTAATGGTTAGTATTCTTGTCCCAAATTAGTAGAAAAGCCTCATTAAGGTTTAGCCTAGTTCAGTGCTTAATGGTTCAGCAACATCTCAAATCTTAATGGTTCAGCCTTAACCATTCCATTCAGAAGCTGAAACAAACGCGTTGCATGCTGAATCATCCGACACTGAATTGTTCAGAGCCTCATTAAGAAACTTACCAAACAGCCCCTTAGTCCCTTACTTTTGTAATCTAGTACACGTTTTATTTGGTGGCGAAACTTAAACTTTTTACATTGTGGGGTCGAAAAACATATGTTTAACTAAGAAATTTAGATCAAACCGATTAAAGATAATGAAATGCTTGATTTTATGACATACTATAGAATTAATAATAAGGTATTTAGAAGTTATTCGCGTTAAAAAAAGTGTAGAACTTCAATCGTAACTCATACTTGTATAATTACAAAATTGTCTAACTTCTCATCTTAGTTATTCATTTACCTTGATCAACACTTTTAACAATTTCTACACTTCTTGTTAGATCCATTCCATGTTATAAAACTCGAGCTATCGTATTTGACTACGTTTTCATGTTATTAATTTTGCTATAAATTACTTATTTAGCTATTTATAATTACAAAACTGTCAACGTCTATTCTTAGTTATCGATTTACCTTAATTAAGGCCATCCGTAACGAAAACCCGTCCGTATGGGCTTAAGAACACCTGCCCCCAGTGGCGAAGCTTGACCCGAAGGTTCAGGGGGTCGGATGTCACTAGTTTCGGGGGGTCGAAACCCTATATTTTCAAAATTTTCTATACGAATACTATATAATCGAAACTTTTACGCGAAAATTCAGGGGGGTCAGTCACCCCCACCAGCCCCAACTAAGCTGCGCCAGTGCCTGCCCCAACTCCATGTTGGCCAAGCGCGGGCTCAACAGGCCAATGTGGGAGATGGTCTATCTCTAATTGAACATTAACTCGGGGCTAAAAATTAGGTTTCTCTACATTCAATTGGTTTTTTGAGATGTCCATTCAACAATCCTATAAAGGGACCAATGTGGTTGTACCTTCTGGTTTAATGTTTGTACTTTGATCACATCAGTTTATGACTAAATTTACAAATCATGATATGGGCCAAGCCCAATAAACCAAAGGGTTGGATCAAGACCCAACCTGAGTATATTATGACCAAACTATTTGGCCACAATTTTAACAAATATCATACAACATTTAACATAGTAGGGACAGCTACACTCACATTATCAAAATTTGATACACCTGGAGCTATCTTAACTGCCAAGACCAACTGTTTTTACATTAGTTTCAAACTGAAAGTAAAACATATGCCATTTAACAACATTGGAGATATGATCATATACCATAATCTCATCATAATTTGAGATTTTGTAGGCATTTGATCGTTTCGGATTCGTTTAACTTTGGCACCTCTTCTTTCTTAACGGGCGGAGCTGAGAAAACTGGGACCGCTTGCCTTACACATATGGGCGGAGCGATCTTTACAGGCCTAGGTGCTGGTGGCATAGGCGGTGCTGAGAAAACTGGCACTGCTGTCCGCATTGTGACAGGAGGTGCAAGCCCGTGGTGTGGTGCGCGGTAATGGCGAACCGGGACGTAAGGCGAGAAATGCGGGCTAATGGGTCGGTTTTGACGGGCGGACGATGTTGCTGCAGCAGCAGCTACTGTTGTGGCTGATGGTGATGGGTCACGTGGTCCAGGAGAAACGGGCCGGGCCTGGTAGATAAAAGGGAGTATTTTAGATGCGGTCAGTGGCGGTCTTTGCGGGCTCTTTGGTCGTGGCGCAGGTGTTGTAAACTTTCTCTGGAACGGAACCGGAAGATCATTATAGCTAGCAGTTTTGTTTCCAGTTTTTTGTTTTAATTTGTAATTCAAAAGAGCCCTTGCAATCCTAATCTGTTCTTGCTCATCGTTGTTTTCGGGTTCACTAGATGAACTTGCATCTTGTTTCGCCACTGTACAAACTCAAACCAAACCAAACCAAACCAAACCAAATCAATAACAGAACACATGAAACAAATTACATAAAAGCTACTTCCTTTGACTCACATTGTTTGAGAGAAGACCAAGCTGACATGGCAGCATTTTTTTCCGCTTGTTTTTTATTTTTAGCCGGTTCACCAGTGAATGTGATTCCCGCCAGTTCAACCATACCCGTAAACACGGGCAGGTGACCAAGTCCAGATCTGTAAGTTGTATAACGCGGCAATGGCGCACCAACTCTTTGTGAAATTTCTTGTAAAAGATTCTTGTAAACCCCGGTCTCATCCTACAAATCGTTACATAAGTCAACAAACTTCGTTTAATTGACCCGGTCTATAGTCTAACAGGAGAACGGGTCAAGAGGGTCAGTTGACCCATCTAAGTTTTTTTAACCAAACATAAGTTGGACCCCTAGTTGTAACCGGTAAATAAGTTATAAAAGGTTCAGTTGTTCTGGCAGTAACCAACATCAAATGCAGCAATAAATACAATGACCCATATACAAGAAGATGGGCAGCAAGGCACATGCATGCTGCAACAAAGCATTTATAAGCATAGTTATACTATGCAGACAGATGCCATAATTCATAATCTGGGCAATCAATAACTTTCCCATGTGCCCTTTTTTATAACTTTTATTATTATTATTATTATTTTTTTAAAAAAAAATTTCTTTGAATTTGTGATCTAGGGATACAAGCCATTAATGGCCATTAGTGTTTGAAAGAAAGGGCAAAAAATCAAAGACCATTTCAAACTTACAATATAGGTATCAAATTGGTCAATATTGTTTAAAGTGTTCCCACCTTGCCTAACATTAATAATAATAATAATAATAATAATAATAATAATAATAATAATAATAATAATAATAATAATAATAATAATAATAACACTAGATCATTCATCTAAATAAGTCAACTTTTACCCTCAAGACAAATAAATGTGTAATTTCTATATTGTTGTGCTTGATTAAATATTAGATAAACTTATATTGCATCACATAAAATAAAATAAAATAAAACAAAGATAAGATAATCAAATAATGAAGGCTATAATTAAGTAATCCACCAAACTTAACAACAAATGTTGACCCTATTAAAATCTCACTTCCTATTTTCACACCAAACACAATCCTTTTGTTACAATAAATGCTACATGCATCAATGACTTGTACGTTGACCAAAATATAGATGTATGACCTTGCTAGATATGAGTTGGTGCAAATACTTAATGGTAATATGTCATAGCGTTTAATGACCGATATACCCTTCACACAACATCCTAATTACCCAGTATCCAAATCTCCGGGGTTTGGATTTACTCCATAAATCGCCGTTAAAAAAACATAATGGGAATTTGTTGCTATGTTAAAGGACCAAAATACCCTTCACGGAACAACCTAAACACCTAATTACCAAGTTTCCAAATCCTTGGGGTTTGATTTTACTCCATAAAAACTTAATGATAATATGCGATTGCATGCGATTGCATTTAATGACCAAAATACCCTTCGAATGACAACCTAATTACGCAGTTTCCATATCCCTGGCCCTTGGGGTTTGGTTTTACTCCAAAAATCGCCGTTAAAAAACATAATGGTAATTTGTCACTGTGTTGAATGACCAAAATACCCTTCACATAACAACCTAATTACTCAGTTTCAAAATCCCACAGGTTTGGTTTTACTCCATAAATGGCCATGTTAGAAAAAATTTAACGGTAAATTGTAGTGTTTAATGACCAAAATACCCTTCACATGACAACCTAATTACTCAGTTTCCAAATCCTCGGCGCCTAGCTTCTACCAATGGTGTAATTTTCAATAAATACATACGAAAATAACAAAATACGTAAACCACAAATAATAAAAGTACTAACCAAAAATATGTCACTCCATTAAATGACCAAAATACCCTTAAAACAGCAACCTAATTACCCATTTTCCAACTCCCTCTTGGGTCTGGGTTGTTCCAAATGTAGTAATTTCCAATAAATAAATAAATAAATGATAAACCAAAGTTACCAAATTGTCTAATTAATTCAAATACCAATTGAAAATTTACCACTATAACTACGTTAAATGACCAAAATACCCTTCACTTAACAACCTAATCACCCAAAATCACCACAACCCATAGGAAATGAACAAATTACACGACCACGCATTGTTAGCTTGTACAGTACAACCACAAACCTCATGATCGGAAAAAGAAACAAAGAAAGAAAGAAAACTTACGAGGATCTTTGCGGCAAGAGAGTGAGAGGAGAGAGAAGAGAGTGCCACCTCAGCAGCAGCATGCTCAGCCTGTCGGAGAGTGGAGAAATAGTGAGGGCTTTCAAACGAGTCGCCGTTAAAGTTAACGACGGCTTTAAACCGTGGCGCGTGGTCGGGACCTTCCCGGATACACGTGTAGGACGGCAGGTTGAAGCAGCTTCTTTGTGCTAGCTCTTGTAGCTGATTCTTGTACATCTTTATTTCTTCTTATTATTATTATTTATAAGACGGAGAATGATGATAATAATAATAATAATAATAATATTAAGGGTTTCTACCGGAGAAGAGAAGAGAATGAAATGAATGGGATGGAAAGGAAAGGAAGGAGGGAAGGAGAGGGTTTTTTTTTTTTTTGGGTTGGGGTTGGTAATTGTTTAATGAAGGATGTAACGTTATTAAGCCTTTTTCTTCACCTTTTTCTTTGCATGGATATGTGTTTTTGTTTTTTCAATTTTTATTCATTATTATTATTATTATTATTATTTTAATTTTATTTATTTTTTAGTTTTGGATTAAGTATTATTTTTTAAACTTACATTTTTAGTAAGATGATGAAAATTGGGTGAGGTTAAACATATTTTTGTTGTATTTATAACGTATAATCGTCTGTAATCTGTATGAGAAAAGTAGAAAAATAATGTGGCTGATTTAGCAGGACAAGACTGTATATCTTAAGGCTATACGTCGCTAAAAAAGTTGTTAAGGGAAGCTTTTTTTTTATCGGCGTAGTTCACCCGGGTAAGTCGCTTGCCAACGAACCTACCCACCCCAGTTCGATCCCCGTGCATACAAGCTTTTCAACCACTCGCCTGAAGGCTTCGTATGTTTTGCATACCTTGTGGATCGAACTCGAGACCTCCTGGGAAGGAACCCCACTATTGTGGGTAAACCTTCATACCCCCGTTGCAACCACTGGAAGCTTAATTTGCGATTATTTAATTAGTAGACTACGTATAGTAATTTATTTATTCTAGAAAATGTAGAAATTGTTATTAAAAAGTTATTTAATAAAGTATATTTATCATGGTCTTTTGCTATTTAAGGTTGTATAAACGAGGGTGTGATTAAAAAGATATTGATTTTTTAAATGAAAAATATTGGAAAAGAAAAAGAAAATTCAAAATTGGGTGGGATGAAAAAGGCAAGATTTGGGGTTAAAAAGAGGTGAAAATGCAATATATGAGTGGAGCAATAATGATGAAATGAAGCACCACTATAAGCAAAAAAGAGGCTTATCTTTTTTGTTTTCTTGGAATATTGGTGTTATGTGAATTGGTGGGAGGTTCATTCATTGGATACCTCCAACTCCCAATGCTTTCCTTTTTCTTTTCTTTTCTTTTCAATTTCAACTCTATGTATTGTGTCCATATTAGAGCAAACTTTATAATATGAATGATAAAGCAAATTCCAACAGTCAACAATGAATTAGCTTTATTATGTTTTTTTTTTTTTTTTTTTTTTGCTATAAAACTATTTTGAACACAAATATCATGTATCTATATCAAGTGCTATAAAGCTGTTATCAATATTTGACCCACCCACTAAATTCCCATTATTGTTCTACACCTTATAAACGTCGAAAAATCTGATTCCAAATGTTGTATATCACAAAAGAGATTATTCCAAAAAGTTAAATGCGTTCATGCTAAATCTTTTTTAAGGTTTTTTTTGGTATTTTTTTAATACGTTTTACTTTTGTCATGTATACATCATCTTCCTCCTAATACAATGTTTTAAAAATTTGCATACAATAGTTATCGATGCGACATTTCACAAGATCCACTTGTTAGGTGCAAACCCAATAACATATTTGAAAAAGAAAAAGTAAATAGATATATATACGTAATCCTAAGATTCACTCTCTTAACTATCGATTTATTTAGAGTAAATTAGTAAAACTACATACGCGCTTATATATTAGATGTGTAGACGGTGTAGGTTATGTGACCACTGTCTGACCTAGTTCAACAATAGGTCGTAGATCGACTTGTTTTGCTTGTAAGAAAAAAATGTTTATTGTACCATAATTTTCCCAATAGGTGCTAAATCAAGAAACATGTCACATGAACTTATATGCTTGCCACATGACAAGCATTACTAATGCTCATCATAATTTTAACATTAGTGTCGGTTTCGAAATCTGTTAGCGTGTTGAATTTTACACCAAAATGATAAACTATTATGTTCCAGAAAAAATAAGTGATTTAATTATTTACAGCTTATGCAAGCAACGGAGATAACAACTACTATATTTCTTGTTGACTTTGACCGAACACCTAATATTTGATCAAGTCATCAATCACTTTCTTGTGGACTTTTGAACCCAATCTGGCTTCTATTCATATTACTTTCAATTTTCAAACCCTATAATAATAATATGTAGTCTTTACATCTTAAGAGACCACAAGCAATTAGTTTTGCTGTATGACATATAGGCTGATGTATTTCTACTTGTATATATCTTCTCTATTAATATTGTGTCATTATTAATGCTTTGATTTTAATGGTCGTTACCCTAGTGAAAATGGCATACATCCAAGAATAATATAATATATAGGAGTGTTTATACAAGATTAGTGCGACCATAACAATAAACATAGTTGGAAATCGCTGATGAATCCATGTATTATTCGATTAGTGTCGCCAGAGGGACCAATGGGCCCTCAAAAAGACGAGTGGAATGGCTGTCACTCGATTTCAGAATTTTTGGTATGGGTTAGATTCAGGCTAATTGGGTTTTGCATGTATCGGGCTCAAAGTTGTTTTTAATTACTATGGCTAACATTCAAATATTCAATCTAAGCAATCATTGGGGTTGCTAAGTTGCTTTTTGGGTTACGGACCCGCCAACCCCCATGATGGATGAAGCGGTGTCATGTTTTGACAAGGGTCTAAGGGAAGCCATTGAAGACATAGTGGTATGTGGGGGGTCTTTTTTTGGTGACCTACAGTGGCGGATGGCGTCTTTGTCGATGCGTATGGGAGGACTAGATCTCTGCGAAGGATGTCGGCATGTATGCGTTTGTGGCGGCGCGAGCTCAGTCCTGGAACCTTCAAGACCATATCCTACGAAATAGCGGGGTTTTCGGTGCAGACTTGGACTACGTGCAGGCCCTCGAAAAGCTAAATGACTATCTCCTAGGTTTTGATATTGGTGGTTTTTCTAACAAGGACACCGCCCACCCAAAGCCTCAGAAAACTTTGGCGAATGCCCTATTTGGCAAAATCGCTCAGAGCCTGGGTGAAGTTTTTGGTCTGTCCCCCGTCGGAGGGCAGATATTGAATGCTTGCAAAGCCCACACACCCAAGATTTCCTGACTGTTATCCCGATCGAAGGTCTAGGCCAAAGCATGTCCGCTATTGAATACAGGTACATTCTTAAATATCGTCTGATGATCCCCATGTGCCGGGATGATGAAATATGTTCGATTTGCCGTAAGGCCTACCTGGATGAATACGGGGAACATGTGGTTCATTGTAAGGAGTTACCCGGTTTCAAATATCGGCATGATTGGGTTCGAGACATTCTGTGGGACATTTTAAGACAGGCTTGGATCTCAGCAAAAAAGGAGGCCCGTGTGAACTTCCTCTCGGATCCTGCAGAAGGGAGATCCACCCTACGACCAGCAGATCTCCTTGTCTTTGGGTGGGCCAGGGGGAAGCATGCTTGTGTTGACCTGACGGTTGTATCTCCCCTAGTTGGGTTAAGGGATAGTGGTTTCGTAGCAGGGCAAGCGGTGCGGAAAGCAGAGGCAAAGAAGGTAGAAAAACATGCTAAAGCCTGCGAGGAGAACCAACACGTTTTTGTACCCTTGGCTTTTGATACCTTTGGCTCATTGGCACCAGAGGCTACTCGTTTCCTGACCAAGGTCCAACGGGTTATTCATAGTAGTGTCTCGGCTTCGGGTGGGCAAGGTTACGTTTTTAGTAGATTAGGATTTGCTATTCAGAAAGGGGTGGCGGCGCAGCTTGTTGCCCGTCTGCCCGTTATCTTGATGTAATTTTCTTTATTCGGGAATGAAAGTAAAATAATTTAAAAAAAAAAATTAATTTCTTTTGGTGTAACTGGTAGAAAGAATTCGTGGGCGTTGTAAATAAAATCGTTCGTGTTACTTGGGATTTTTTTTTTGAACGGCTAACGAATCAATTCCGAGCACTCTCGGGCACCCTTTTGGCGAATCAGGTACTTGAAGTACCCGGGCCACCAATTGCCACCAATTCCCGGGAAAACCCGACCACTCACCCGCCCGAAGGCACGACGGTGAAATAGTCGGTAAAACCGGTCGGGGTCAGGACTCGAACCCAAGCCAATGGCCGGGTCATCCCTCATCTCCCCTCCACCAATGTCCTTCAAATGTAGCTAGTGGGAATTAAACCCAAGCCTCCTATAGAAAATTTTAGGCCCTCAACCAACTCGACTACAATTGTTGAACACATAAAACAAACACGACCCACCCTAATTGGGTCCCCCCCTGGTGGGTGGTAGAGACATGTTGGGTTAATGCAGTTGCATTATATTGTAACAACTTCTTGTTTAGGGATGGCAAAAAAACCCGAGCCCGACGGGTATACCCGAAACCCGAAGCATTTGGGACGGGTATACCCGATACCCGACGGGTATGGGACGGGTTTGGTATTGGAAAAAAAATATTTCGCGGGTATGGGACGGGTATGGTATTAGGTGATACCCGACCCGATTACCCGAAACTAAATACCCGTCTACCCGAAATATATACCCGAATACTTTTATGTTTTATATATATCTTTTCTTAACTATTTTTTTAGTAATGTTTTATTCTAATAGATTCATTATTTGAAGAAAAAACTTTTCGTCTAAAATATATATTTTAATAACATTATTATTTATATTTATATGCTATGAAATATATAAATAGTTTTCAAAATTCATACTATAATATATATTTACATATTGAATGTTTCAAATATTATTATGGTAATGATAATATATATGTTACTTATTACAATTTCATATACTCTATATTTTTTAAAACATAAGACTATAAAAGAAAATAAAAAAATATATACATGCAAATACTAACGGGTATACCCGATACCCGCGGGTATGCTCTATACCCGACGGGTAATACCCGACAAAAACCCGACGGGTAATGGGACGGGTATGGTATGAGATTTTATAACCGGGTATGGATATGGTATTAGTCAAACCCGACCCATACCCGACCCGTTACCATCCCTATTCTTGTTCTAGGATCATAAATTACTACTAATAAAACTAAACTATAAGCACCAATTACACTAAGATCCAAAATTAAGTCAGGCTCTTACGCCCCTCTTTGGGCTTTGGTAGGCCCATAGTTGAAATTAGTTAATGAATTCTCAGTACTAGTGGATTTATCCGTGCGTTGCAGCGGTATCGACAAATGGGTTGCAATATAACATTATGATACTTAGGTTTTTAGCCGTAAGTTAAGCAAAAAGAATATAAATGTGCACACTATGTTTTAACAAGTATTCGTAGAAAGAAAATAAAAGAAATGTGCACCGCCACCTACAACTATTGCAGTTCACCACAAAAACCATTTACCCATTATTAAACAAATATTAATAAACTAAAGGTATATTACTATAACAGACCAATATGAACATAAACATCACTCTTGTGTAAGTTGTCTGGTCATTGCATATCCACATAATCGTGTCGTTGAAGACACCTTGCTAAATGTTAAAGTTCATTTACATGACAAAAGCATGTAGTAATAATATGATATTGTATACGCTATCATATGAAGGTCATTGTTCATTTAGAAATTAAAAGTTGTTATTTGTAATTTTGTAATAGAATTGCCCAACTTGACCCAGCAGCTAAAAAATTGCCCAATGTAGCCAGTGAGCCGAACCATCCCGTCCACTTTGCCGCTTGGTAGACACATATATATGAAAAGAGTTTATAATATAAATATTATTATAACAAAGTTTTAAAATTCATACAAGTTTAACTGAGATAAGATTATTCATTGTGGTAACATAAATTATTATATTTCATCACCATTATATGAAATTTGTTTAAAAATATTGCTATCCCGTGTGTTTATTTAGTTTGGATGAGTTTCATTTTCATATAAAAGTTAATTATCTTCTAGGGGCATTTAAGGAAGAAAAGTGGTAAAATTTAGAAAATTATAAAGAAACTGTTGTTATGTCATCTTAACTTTGAACAATTTGGACATATTTGTCATGCCTTCTCCTTTATAATGTAGTATTGACTTGATGGTGATGATTATGGGTGGGCAGAACAAAATGCCTAATGGTTCACCATATTAGAGATGTGTGACCTAGAAAAATATATAAAGATAAAGAGGGAGCAAGTATAAAGATAAAGATAAAGTAATTTGTTTGAGCAATTCTCATGATGAACGACATTGTATATTTATATAAACATATGCAATTTTAAAGAAAGAAAGAAAATGTAAAATTAATATTTGTTGAAGATAATTATTTGAAGCTTGTGGTCATACCACATCATATGATATTATATATAAGAATTTGAACGGATTTTACGAGCAAATATAGAAACTTAATTATCTAGAAAATAAACTTTTATTTATCTCTACTACATGGTACAAGTATGTTAATGCGTTGAAGGGTTATTTAAGGAAGATTTATATGACATTTGAGGGTTAAAGCACATGGCTTTTCACATTACATCTTAACTTTATAAAGTTAGACATGTTTACCCATTGCTCATTCTTTATAGTGTAGTAGAGATGAAATAGCCAGTGATTTGATCATAAAACAGATTGTCAAACACAATAAAAGTCATACCTTAATGAAAGATCATAGATTAATGGATACCAGTGGTGGAGCTTGTTTTTTTTAGGGGGCAAAAAGTCATGAGACTCTTAAAACGGTTGGGAGGGGGGGGCTCAATACGTATAAATTTCACAAACGAAAATGCATAAATTTACATTATTGAGCAAAAAAAAATCGGTGAAGGCCAGGCATCCCGGCCCTTAATCCTCCGTCCATGATGGAGATTGGAGAGACATGCATACACAATTGACCAAGGCTCTTAATCTTAAGCTCAACCTCAACTAACCACCACTGACCAAACTAATTATTAACAAGAAGCGACTATGGGCCTTGACTTGAAATTTGCCAGTAATAATAATCTGGGCCTAGATTAAAATATCACTGGGCCCAGACATAAAATTGCCCATTAGTAAACAAGGAAGCCTATTTAAGCCTATTTAAGCCTTCAGGCCTTAAGCCCAAACTTTTAGATCCAACGGACTGTGTAAAATATCATGGGATTTTAATAGAAACTGGAAGTCGGGAAATCTATCTCAGATGGTGCTTGGTTGGAAAGACCAGTTGAACTCAAAACTTTTAGATCCCATACCCCCACCCCAAAACCAATTTAACAGAAAAAAACCGAAGCTAAACCGAAAAACCGATTTAACCGAACTTAGCGGTTCGGTTTCGGTTTTGCATTTTATAAAAACCAACGAATAACCCAAAACTTCATTTTTTTTAATGTTTCTTATGCATTGATGTGTGAATTATTAGTTTTATTTTTTAATGTTAAGTATTTGTAATAAGAATATTGACATGTTTATTTATTTTTTAAATGATTAATCCATTGCCTACAAAAAAATTACTAAAATTGAGCAAAAAAATAATAATTAATTTTCAAAGTATTACAAAAGAAAATGTCTTAATAAAAACTTTTGAAAACTATAAAAGTAGTTTAGAATGTTTGATTTATGTGACCATTATTAATTCAAAAGGTTTAATATATTAACATAAATGTAAACGTCTATGAAACATTCTTAAATCTTGGATTATACATTTTATTTTAAAGTTACATAATTACGTTCCAAAAAACCGAACCGTTACTAAAACAGAAAAATCTGAAACCAAAAAAACCAAAACCGAACGGTCTTCAAAAACCGAAAACCGAACACTTTGGTTACGGTTATTATTTTACCATAAAACCAAACCGAACCGTGTACACCCTATAAGGTTCTAAAATGAACTCTTTTTTCTTTGTTGATCTTTGTTAACAATTGGTGATAGTTTAATTGGGTACTAATTCAATCAACTGAATTTGCCCTCTCAAACTATTTATTGGGCAGGAATACATATAGTAGATAAAAAGTAATTGAAAAGCATTTTAATTAAATGTTATGTAGGACCTTTACATTATTACGTAGCCTAAAAATCTTCAGGCAAACTCAAATGTACTAGTAGATAATACTTGATATTGAGGTAGAAAATATGATATAACTAACGACATGTTATTTGTCAAAAACAAACGATATTTTGTGATTTTTAACATGGTATTCCGAAGACAACATTTTTCATTTCCTTTACAATTTAAAACTAAATTATTTATTCTAACTTCTAAGTAACAGTAATAGGATGAACACTTGTTTTAGGAGATTTAATTAATTTCCAGATCAGTATCTGTTAAATACTTAAAAATTTTAATCTCTATCACCTTATTAAGGATTAAAGTTAGGGAACTTTCTCATAGTACTCATGTTATTTCATTAGACTATCTGTGGTGGAATCGCGAGCGGCATTACGCGAACGGAGTTTTTTGCACCGGTGTTCACCTCTAGCCACAACAGCCCCGCGCGAACCCTGGCGCGAGCGAGCACAAGCAACGGTGGTCGTGTGGGCTAACGGGAGAAACTGACCTTTGGGCACGCCGATTCTTACCTCCAGCCACAACGGGGTCAATTGAGAGTCACGTTGGTGGCTCGTGGCTCCACAACGGACGGCCTTACCCACTTGTATCATGTTATAATACATCAATTAGTGACTCTCCACATACATGTATTTATATGATGACTCCTCATATGTTCAACTCATATATTTTTATTACTATTATATTTATGCAAGCGCCTATGACTCTCCGAATGTTTAACTCATATATTTTTGTTACTCTTTTGTTTCTATAAAAACCTTTTTTTTAACGGCAAAATTCCATATATATAAATATATAGACCCAGGAAGGAGCTGGAAAAAGTACAACACCAAACAAACGAAAACACCAAAACTCCACTAAGCGATTACAAAAGGTCGACTACATCGAAGGAAGCCCACTTATCCCAATTGACAGAGGCCGATTTGTTTCGGTGAGTGATCCACAAAAACGCGTCATCCTTAATCGCCTCCACTGATCTCATGACCGGAACGAACTTGCTCTCAAAGACAATCAAGTTCCTAGCTTTCCAAATCCTGCTCACCGCCGCCATAGCAACGGCATAGACGATCTTATTCCATTTTTGGCTACCCGGGGTCTCTTTCAAAATCTTCACAATCACCTCCAAGGACTTGGCTTCCATAGGCCAAGGGATCCGCATCCATACAAATAAATGCCACCATATACCTCTTGCAAAAAGACAAGAAACAAACAGGTGATCGTTCGACTCAAGGGCTAGGCCGCATCTATCGCACATACCACTAGACACATTTATTTCCCTTGTCAACAAACTTTCTTTTGATGGAACCCGACCCATAACAACCCTCCAAAAAAGAAATTAGTCTTCAACGGGGCCCAAGTGTTCCAATGGAAAGGTTGTTCATTCAGCTGACCCAACCCAGCCACAACAATTTCTTGTCGCACCCCTTTAGTTGTGAATTTGGACCCAAAATCATTACACCAACACAAACTATCGATACCACCTTTGAAATTAACCTGCTGCAAATGATTCCTCAAAGACGTGAATGTATTCCAACTGGCATAAGGCATCGGACCGATCGTCCAAATCCCAAATCCATTTAAACTTATTCTGACGCACCTCATAATAATCATTGGCCAGCCCATTTCTTTTTGGACAACTTATACAACCCAGGAATAGGATACACTTCCATAAGCGGACGTGTTCCGAGCCAAACATCCTTCCAAAACCGGGGTTTCCTCCCATCCGCTAAATCGACTTTCAGCCTATCATATAAATTAATATCAAATTTGTCAAGGACCACATGCATCATCCCGATATCCTTCCGAACTCCCGACATTATCATCTTAACCAAGACCAACTTTTTACCCCTAATGGATCCAAGAATGGTCTGAACTACCGACACCCACAATTGCGAAGGCTCCTCTTTATATCGCCACCACCATTTAGAAAGCATAGCAAGATTAAACTCCTTAATCCCACCTATCCCGAGCCCACCAAACTTCATCGCATTTAGCATTTTCGACCACCGAACCCACCTCACCTTTTTACCCGATGCCGAAGTACCCCAGACAAAATCCCTTCGCAAGCTTTCAAGTTTCCCGATGACACTTTTCGGAGCAGGGAACACAGGTAATAGGGCGGCAAGCTGCCAAGCACCGCCTTTGCGAGAGTAACCCTTCCGGCAAAGGAAAGATATCTCGCCTTCCAAACGGATAATTTTTTCTTGACCTTATCGATAATCGGCTGCCACCATTTTCCTCTCTTCAAATTCACACCGATAGAGATTCCCAAATAAATGAACGGGAAAGAACCCATATCACACTTCAAAATCCGTGCGGCACTTTGTAACTCAACCTCATCAACTCCCACCCCATATATCTTGCACTTCCCATGGTTTACTGTTAGCCTAGTGACAAGGTACAAACACCTGAGGAACCGACTAAGGCTTGTAGCATTACACATAGACCACTCGCCGATAAAGAGGACGTCATCGGCGTAACATAAAGGAGAAATCAACGGTCCGTTATTTGGAAGTTTCACCCATAGAACATCCCCAAATCGGTGGCCCACTTCATAAACATACTTAAAATCTCTATTGCAAGAATAAAAAGGAAGGGAGAAAAAGGATCCTCTTTTAAATTGGAATTCCTTCATAGGGGACCCATTGACTAAAACCGACCCTTTTCCGGATATGAGGCAACCTTTAATCCATTTGATCCATAATTCCGAAAAACCCATGTATTGTAGAGTTTTAAATAGGAACTTCCAATTAATGGAGTCGTATGCCTTTTCAAAGTCCACTTTAAAAATCAAAATTTTTGATTTAGACTTCTTGGCCCACAATATAATTTCACTCACCATCAGAGGACTGTCAAGGGTGATTCTTCCCCCGACAAAAGCCAATTGGGTGTTAGAGACCAAATCGTCCATGACTCTTTTAAAATGCTCAGCAAGCAGCTTAGCTAAGATCTTGTAAAAGGACCAATAAGGGAAATAGGCTTGAAATTCGAGACAACCTGAGGATCAGCCATATTCGGAATTAACGCAACAAAAGATGAGCTACATCCTTCACTGAGTTGACCCGAAGAATGAAACTCGTGCACAACATCCATAATTAGTGGCCTCAACTCATCCCAAAACCACTTAAAAAACTTCATAGTGAAGCTGTCCGGGCCCGGCGCCTTAGCCCCATCGCACGATTTTAAAGCCTCCCACATCTCATCACTCGTAAAAGGGTGGGTCAGATTCGCTGCTTGACCAGTAGACAGACTATACAGGCCCAAGTTAGTAAATGATGACCTCCTTCTTATGGGCTCCGCGAATTGCTTCTTAAATAGGCGCATCAACTCGTTCTTTATATCAGCCAGCACCGTAGCCGAGACCCCATTAATCGTCAACCCATTGATTTGGTTTCTGGCAATATTCAGCTTAATTGACTGATGAAAATAGGCAGAATTTTCATCACCGAATTTAAGCCATTTAATCCGCGCCTTCTAATGCAAATCCTTTGTCTTAGCCAATTCCATATCCGGAGTTGCAATCAAGTGTTCACTCTTAATCTTTTCTCGTCCTCCGATAAAACACCTGCCTCACCCTTCTTTTCTAACATGCTAACATCCCCCACTAAGTGTAACACCCCGAAATCTTGTTTCACCTAAATACGCCATTAGGCGTAATTGATAAAATATCGAAAGCGAATTTAGCGGTGGATGTTTTAGTCAACAGATAAAAACGAGACTAAAACCCACTACAAGATACTAATCTAGTTAATGTTATAATCTAAAAGCAAACCGAGACCAAAACTTGAGGGACCATTGTTGCCAAATGACAAAGTGAGTTTTATTAATAATAATAAAACAATAAAAACACACAAAAAAATGTGTGTGTGTGCGTGTAATGATCAGGAGATCATCACCTCCTTCAAGACTCAAACCCTAAACACAATAACATGCTTGAATCCAAGCCAAATCAAGGGGTTTTTCAATGCATTAGCAAGATACGGGTTATCTAAGGCTTATAGAACATCAAGGTACCTTTTATTTGGTAGAAATTGATGTTATATTCGTTTTTGATTCTTATGAAAATTTAGGGTTTTGATAAAAACGTGGAATTGATGGTTAATATGGGTTACCCTAGTCTTGGGGAGCCTTAAACATGTATAATCCAGTCACAAATCACACTAATATGTGTATTTGATTTTGATCATATGATTATGTGAATATGTAAGATTTGGGGTTTAACCTCTAGGTTGAAACCACACATGATTAGTAGTCTTGGGTGACTCTTAGGAGTTGTTATAATGATCAAATTTAGTTGAAATGCCTAAATATCTTGTTATGATAATAATTTAGATACATGGCTATATTTTGGTTAAACTTAGAATGTTGAAAACTAAGTATATTGGTGGATGCACACCAAGTGTTTGATGAAATGCCTAGATGAGTTAATCTTAACTAGACATGTAAGAAAATGGCTATGGATTTAGCTAGAAATGATAATGAATACATGATGTTATGGATAGTGAACAAAATTCCATATTATGTATTCTAATAGACAAGTTTGACTCATCCCCAAGTTAGGTACAACCAAGAGGGAGCAAACGGGTCAAACGGATGCAAGGCGAATACTTATGGAAACAAGAATGGATGCGAGGTAAGTTTTACTTACACCAATGTACTATAACATAGCTTAATTGTTGTGACATTAGTCTTAAATCTTGAATGTGTGATAAAGATAAACCCCAAGGGGTAGAAGCTATTAATGGGTCGCCTTATGTGCACTCAATATAAAACGTGGTTTATGACCTTAATCAAGACAATGCGTTATAACCAAATGGTGAAATCCATCAAACGGGTCAATAAATAAAGATATGTGAAAATGATGTTTTAATCTAAATGAAAGCATTTGAATGAAGCCGTTAAGCATGGTGTTAAATGGGTCAAGTTAGTGTCACTTGAACCATAATAAAAACTTGGGTAACATAGTATCATGAACTATGGGTCTAAACGGGTCATATGGTGAATTCATCATCATTTGAGTCCAACACTTGATGCTTGTTTTCCAAGCATTAAGATTCTTGAGGTTAACGGATCAAATGGCAAGGTATTATCATTTGAGTTCCGAGAAGTTAATGTGTCTATCTAGAAAGCACGCAGGTAAACGCACTCACGTATGCTTGCTTGATGCTAAGAATCATGGAGGAGGAGCACAAGGTATGAATATGGAACACGGGCACCCGGTAAGTCCGTAGCTAATTAAACACCTTTGGACGAAGCAACATGGGTACTAAAATTACCCACATGAAGTGTGGGTGCAAATCAAGTAAGTTATTTCCATAACTATGTCTAATGCGCGCTAAGGCGCTTAGAATCGACCACATTAGAACGATCTTGAGAAATGTTGAAAATCTAAGTCCGTATGGACTTAGAAGTTTTTAAACAAGTCATTGAGTCAAAAACATTGGATTTGAAACAAGAAGTTTCGCCACGAATGGCTAAATTGAAAGAGTTGGTCATGAGGGGCATTTTGGGGATTTAAAGGATTAATAAAGGTTGATTCTAAGAATCTAAGTCGTAATGAAACAAATCGGACAAACGCTTTTGTTGATCAAGTGTCTAATGACTTGACAACTCAAACGTTATGCAATTTAAGTGGTCAAAAGTGCCTTGTTTGAATTAAGGCCTTAATGGGTCAAATTGGGTAAAAGTCGCCATAAACATTCAAAACTAAGAACCGGATCATGGCGACATAAACCGGACCATAATTTCAGTCAAACAAAGGTTTATTTAGTCGGCAAGTCATTACTTAGGCTTCGGGAATCATCAAATGCGGTTGCGACATGATTCCCACGCTTAAAAGCCACCAAAATTACATCAGAAGCTTCGACGGCCGCGCGAATCGACCTGCACGTCAGCACGATCTTTAAAATTCCATATAAAATCGTAGAAAAATCGTTAGGAGGTGTTCTTTATATGCCTGGAAAGCTCTCGGAGCGTAGAACAATTCTCATTTGAAAGTCGAAGTCAGATTTTGGGTTTTAGAAGGGGTAAAAGCGATCCGAACAGCTGCTGCGCATAAGTTGCAGCAGTTTGTTCTCCTGATAAAGGGCCGTTTGGCCTGGTTCGTTCCGTTTCGACGTGTAACGACTATCGTACTAGTTAAATGTTTCATTTGACCACTCACTAACCATTCTTTGTGTAATGGTGATAGGTAAACATGTGATGGAAGTCCCGGAGCAAGGATCAAGTCGCGATAAGAGCCGAACACACCCGATCACTCATCAAGCTTCCGCATTAGAATCTAAGAAACTCCCGTTAAAACGCAACATCTTAGAGTATGTTTTAACTATTAAAATGTAAAAATTTGTGTGAATCAAACATGTATTTGATCTTAATGGGTCGACTTATTATAAATTTCAAAGTTTTAATCGGGAGTGGTTTTTAGTTAAGGTCAAAACCCGTAAGATTAGGCAATAATCGCGTGATTACGGGTTAGGGTCTTACACTAAGGCTTTCGTAACCACTTCTTCAACAATCATAACTGATTTCCTCCATGTCTTAATCCGGTTTGATCTCCTTAAGACACCTCATCAGTTTCATATCACAGCGTAACCCCACCAAATCCATTTTCGTGGCAGATCCGACAATCTCATCAAGCTCAGAAGCCCCAATCCAACTGTTGTAAAATTTAAAAGGCATCGGGCCAAAATCCCCTGTCGTGCAGCTTAACGATATAGGGCAGTGATCGGACAACCCTTTGTTAACCACCCGAAGAGACGCACTAGGCCACCGCCCCATGAACTTATCACAAACAAGGACTCAATCAAGTTTACTCATCTTAATTTACATATTATCTGAGATATATGTGAAGCTCCCCCGAACATTCTGTATTCCAATAAACCCGCCCTACAAATGAAATCATTGAAACATGTTGTAGAGGCCGAGTCAAACCTCGAATTAACCCGCTCCTCTGGACTTCTAACATCATTAAACTCACTAAGAAGTACCCACCACCCAATCGAATTAGACTTGATCTCACCAATTTTATCCCATTGATCCCTTCATTTCACCGGGTCATTCGGTGCATAAATGTTAATAGCATTCACCAAATCAGTCTCCCCTTGAAAAATCCAGAAACTATAACAAAAATGCTGATCCTTGACCCAGGACTGAGCCGAGAACCAGTCCAGGTCCCACATAGACACTAGGCCCCCCGATCTTCCGAAGGCATCCACCGAGACAGCCTCAAATCTGTACCTGCCCCATAAACGACTAAGAAACTGCAACTGGAGATCGGATTGATGAGTTTCTTGCAGAGTAAGAAACGAACAATTATTCTCCATTTTCAACCTCCTCACCCAACTCGGCTTATCCACACCGGAGACCCCCTTTATGTTTAAGGAAATAAAATTCATGATGAAATGTTGGCCACCACATCCCCGTGGACTAATTTCCTCACATGGTTGTGGAAACCCTTCATCCTTATACCTAAACATTCACCATAAGCCATCGTATCTCCCACTTCATGTTTAAAGGCTTCATTGTCATCTCCAAAATCCACTTCCTCCTCAGCATCAACATTATCTCCTTCACATGATTACTCCATATTAACCGGATTCTCCATAGATGTGATTGTCTCCCCAGTCCCATTATTAGGATGGGAAGTCTACAGGATAATGTCGTTCAAATTAAAAGGATCGGAGTCAACCTCATTTAGATCTGGGATATGCAACTGTTGGACTTGGACAATCCTCCCTTTTTTTTCTTGTTTTTAGGCCTAACAATAATATAGGAGAATCCAGATGAAGACACCAAGTTATGGGATGAATTAGAGTTAATGGGCTCCATGGTGTTAATAACGGAACAAAGGTTGTGGTCCACTGGTGGGTCCCACTACACGACAAATCTCCAGAATTATCATTATTTTTGTTGCATGAAGCACCTTCTTTGGAACTAGCAGGGGAGTCGACTGGAATTCCCATGCACGTCCCAACGTCTCATAACTGTTCACCTTCCACAGTCTGCTCCTCATCCTCCCCACGTCTAACCACCTTAGACTTTATTTTTGGACATGCCGGAACTGTAGTCTCAAGTGGCTTAGCACCCACAAAGGCCGGCAACCAGGTTTCCTTGACTTCCCGGATACGAACATCAAATACCAATCCTTTCCATTTGATCTTGGCAAATTGATTCACCTGGGAGACAGACTTCACTAAAACCACTAGCTTGCTTGACTCCAAACTAACATCGTTAGAAGAAGCTTTGGAGCTCACAATCAGCCTACCACATCTTTTAGCGATCCTGTTAAACACGTGTCTGTCCCATAAACATATAGGAACACTAGAGATGTTAATCCAGCGATTCTATTAAACACGTGTCTGTCCCATAAGCATATAGGAACACTAGAGATGTTAATCCATGTGACCCTATTATAGACTGGAGCAGCACCGTCCCAAACGTACATCCTCAAGAAGTACTCAGACCAGAAATCATAATGGGAGACTAAACACTCCTCCACCCGCTTCCTACTAGAAAACTGCATCAACACCTTATAGAGTATACCAAGGGGGTTATCTAAAATCAACGTGTTCTTAACTTCGCCAATAAGCGAGCATTGTTCCCATTCTTTCTTGGAGTTAATTTCTATTGGGGAGGGGAGGTTCCACAAACAAATCGTTCCCCTTGCTGTTTCTAGCTCCAGTAAGCACATTCTTGGTGGTGGTGGGCTGGTGAAAAAAATTGCTGCCATCCCTAGAAAATATTGCAACAGTCACCGATAGCACGTCACCCTCAATAACAACTCCTTGTCTAGTCTTCCACATCCTTCACACCTACAAATCTGATGAAACCAAACCGGTTCCCTGCACCATCTTTCTTCCCTGGGATGAAAACATCATCTAGGGACCCGACATGTTCAAAAGCTCTCCTTAAATTTTCTCCTGAACATCCGTCCGGGAGATTTGATACAAAGAAAGTTGTGGTGTTCTTTAGCCTGTCTTATCGCTTCTGAAATTGTTTCTCCTTCATTTTGTTCTTCTTGCTCATCACTGTCTGCCACGTCATGTCTTCGTTGTATCTCTGTTGCTTCACATTGTTTTGCTCGTCTGCCACGTCCTGTCTTCGTTATATCTCTGTAAGGACCTATATAAAGAAGTATTTATATTTCATAAGATACATCAATAAGAAATGCATTCTCTCACTCTCTCACTCTTCTCTCTAGGCTTATATGAGTCATGGAGTTATACACAATGTTTTCAGAATCAGATTGGATGTCGAACCGGACCCTCCATCGGGTCACCGGTCCAACCGGCCCAACGATCCGGCAAAATATTCAAAAAAATTCCAACAAAGTTATAAAATTCCCGGTCCAACCCCCTTTTTACCTGGTCCGACCAACGGTTCAACCCTTGATCTGAACCAATCCAACCACCGATTCCTGGTCCAACCGGTCGGTCCGGTCCGGGTCTGAAAACACTAGTTATACATTACATTAGGGTAATTGGTAAATTGAAGTTCAATGGGAGTTTGTTAATCTCCTTCGCTATGTTAATTAGGGGTGTTCATGGTCGGTTTTCGCGTTTTTTAGGTCAAACTTTGAACTAAACCATTAGTAAAGGCTTTCTATTTTTGGAAACCAAAACCAAACCGTGTAAATTTGAAACCGAACCGAACTAAATCATTAGCAACGGTTTGTTTCCAGTTTGATTTTGCGGTTTGAATTTGTTGGACATTTAATTATATAAGTCAGTCTCAAATTTGCAAACAAAAATAACAATTTTTTTTCTATCTAAACTTCAAGTTCCATCAAATTTTAAGTAAGCTGTACATATCTAAAAACCCATCCAAATCCACAAATACCTCAAAAAACAAAAAATTATATATATATATATATATAATAAAGGTTGGATTTAGAATTTGAAAATCTCACATATTGGGTCATCTTACTTTAGTGAAATATTGAAATGTGAAAATGGGATTATGTCTCATTTTGTTTTACATTAGTTTAATGGTAGGTTAAAACAAATATTAGTTTATTTATGTCTCTATGTCAATATATATGATATGAAATATATATAAAAAATATAAAATAAACTCTTACGGTCTGGTTTTTTATAGAGTTGGTTTTTGGTATAAACCATAAACCATACAATTCGTTACGGTTTGAAAACATTGATACTGACCGATCAAAAGTTAAGTTAAAAACCTTACAGTGAACACCCCTAATATTAATATATTATGCAGTATTTGAGGGCTCTTTTGAGTCCATTAAAGCAATTACAAAAATATAACACACGACAAATGTACAAGAAAATTTGAAAGTGTGCATTAAATTGTTCTAATATTTGTTGTCATGGTAGAAATATGACAACAATGATTGTAACAATTCAATGCACAATTTTGCATATTCTTGTACATTTGAGAAATGGTGCATTGAATTGTTCCAATCATTGTTGTCATATTTCTACCATGACAACAAGGGCTGGAACAATTTAATGCACCCTTTCAAATTTTCTTGTGTATTTGTCGTGTGATATATTTTTGTAATTGCTTTAATGGACTCAAAAGAGCCCTCAAATACAGCATAATATATTAATATTAGGGGTGTTCACGGTAAGGTTTTTAACTTAACTTTTGATCAGTAAGTATCAATGTTTTCAAACCGTAACGAATTGTATGGTTTATGGTTTATACCAAAAACCAACTTTATAAAAAACCAGACCGTAAGAGTTTATTTTATATTTTTTTATATATATTTCATATCATATATATTGACATAGAGACATAAATAAACTAATATTTGTTTTAACCTACCATTAAACTAATGTAAAACAAAATGAGAGATAATCCCATTTTCACATTTTAATATTTCACTAAACTAAGATGACCCAATATGTGAGATTTTCAAATTCTAAATCCAACCTTTATTTAATGATTGGAACAATTCAATGCACCATTTCTCAAATGTACAAGAATATGCGAAATTATGCATTGAATTGTTACAATCATTGTTGTAAGTGTGGAGATATTTTCAATTGTATGGAATTGTAGATATGTTTTGACTATCAAAAGGCCTTTGGCTATCAAAAGGCCTTTGGCCTAGTGGTATCAAGATGTTAGATATGTTGAATAAGATTTTGTTTTTCCAAATGAGAGAGGATCAAATCCCACAGGTAACAAAAAAAATTAGCCATTCAAAATATATGTTTGACTTTTACTTTCGCTGTCACAACTTTGAGATATTGAAGCAATATTATTTTACTCCAGGCAAAGTTGTTCTAGAATAATGTATATTGTCAATATTTGCTAGCTATCAAATAAATGTTTTTACAAAGCAATTCCAAATGACCGTTTGAAGCCTACCGATTATTTTTTATAATTATGTATAATTTATGTATTACACTATTGTTGTCATATCAAGAGCATAATAGGTTAAAACCTTCAAGACTACCGCTTCAATCATGCCCCGCAATGGTTGTTTCTAACTCTGCTCCTCATCTAAACATACATCTTCTTTTTAATATACATTTTCATTTTTATTCACATGATTAAAATTGTTGTTTTTTCATGGGAAATTTGATTTTAACACCCTGAACTATTGACAATTGCCGCTGACGCACTGAACTATAAAATTGAACATCGCACTGTACTTTCAACTTATTGGCCTGTATCACCCTCAGACTAACCGTGGTTAATTTTTGCTGATGTGGCATGGTGACGTGTCCATTTTTTGCTGACGTGGCATGGGGAATAAGCTGACATGGCATGGACACATCACCTCCCACGTCAGCAAAATGGACACGTCACCATGCCACGTCAGCAAAAATTAACCTTGGTTAGTCTGGGGGTGATACAGGCCAATAAGTTAAAAGTACAGTGCGATGTTGTTCAATTTTGTAGTTCAGTGCGTCAGCGGCCAATTGTCAATAGTTCAGGGTGTTAAAATCCAATTTCCCTTTTTTCATATTATAGTACATTAATTTCTATATTACATAATAACACATATTTTATCATATTATATTAGATTTATCTATCCCCAAAAAGCTTTCGGGATATAATCTAGTATGTTAATATGTTAAAGCAATGTTGTATTTTTATTCTAAGCAAGGTTTTTCTTATCTACATAAAATTCATACATTTGTATGTCTATTATTCATTTACTTTATTGGTGTTCCTCATGGTGTCAACCAAATAATCAGATATCCGATTAAGGAAAACGCATTAAAGATTCACAAAATTAAATCCCAAGGGTGATCTGATATATGTTTAAATGCACCTAAAAATCAATAAACATATCTTATTTGTAGGTGAATAATACATTTCACAAGGACCTCTTAAATTTTAAGTTTTACAACTATTATTGCTTAGAGTACAACACACAATGTACATGTTAACTACTTTTTGAGGGCAACTATGTCTTTTATACAATGCTTACACATTTTTTCCCTCAAGTTTACTCAAATTTTATTTATGTAAATAGTAATTACACTTTTGCACCCTTATTTTAACTAACTACCCCCACGATTTTTAAACGTCCATAACGTTAATATTTTCTTACTATTATTACAGCGTATACATCTTTTATATCTTCATTTCATGTATTTATATATATCCATTTCATTATTTTTTTGAAAAAAGATCTAACCCTAGTTTGGTTTTGGTTATTAATAGATTCGAACTGAGAGTCGACAATCGAACTGATAATCCAAACTAATTAACTGAAAACAAACGGTAAATAAAACAAAATAACGGGTGACTTTGGTTTCTGCTAAGGCTAATACCCGAAAGAAATCAAACCTTGCACACCTCTGGTATTGTCTATGTTCCCCGCCACAAGGATTTAAAAAAAAAAGCTCGACATTTTTTTGTTATTGCTTAAAACGCTTGAAAACATGTATATTACATGATTAACAGTTTATGATGGAATTTTAAAATTCTTAGACTGCATAGTGTGGGGGCGTGGAAGGGGGGTTTGAAGCCCCTCCACGACAGCTACACCACCCCGGGTCCGGCGTGAAGATCAGTGTGGGGCAACCCCTTTGGGATATTCCACCGACGTGGAACAACTGAGCTCGATGACGTGACAGCTCCCTATTGGATATGAAAAAAGAACCGTTGGTCTCCACAACTCCTTTAAAAAAACAAAAAAAAAATTTACCCTTATATATAAACTCATCATATCATTTTTACCGCACCACGGATCCACCGTCCACGCCATTAGCACCAGTCAGTCGATTTTATCTGTTCTTGTTCCATGCCCCCAACACCAAGGTGAAGGCCACATGTTGTTTCATGCCCCCTTAAGGTCATGACCACACCGTGTAGTAATAAAATAATGCAATTTCCTATTCTCCATTATCACCCTAATTTCTTGCTAACCGTATCTCACAAATTATTATTATTATTATTATTATTATTATTATTATTTATATATTCATGTGTTTACACATGTAACTTCTCACTTCCCCATGATCACTCTAATTTTTTGCTTAGCGTATCTCACAATTATTGCTATGTATATGTTCATGTGCTTAAATGTCCTCTAACACATATGATTCGAATGTTTCGATTGTGGTTAACGCTCTTCAAGCTCCATTAATGATTATGTTACACACCGAGACAAATATTTTGGTTAGTTGATTATGGCTTAACCGAACTGATATAAATGTTGTTTCCCGCCGTAACACATGAACACCCCACTAGTCTTATTTTAGGTGAATAATGAAATAAGTTTACACAGGGTTTAAGCTAGTGTGATAATTACATTAATTTCACATTTGATTTTACTCTCTTGAAGGATGCTTACGTTGCAAGGAAGAAGGATGCATGGGGTAACTGGTTTGGTTTTGTGAGATATCTAGGGGTGAACAACATTAACGAGGTGTTAAAGAATATGAACAATGTCAAAATATTCGAAGCAAAAGTTGGGGCGTCGGTAGCAAAATTTGGGAAAGACCATTGAAGAATAGCTCAACCTTTTCAGCCGGTGATAAAGAAATAGGTGCAAGCAGGAGCCAGTCCCAATCCGTCTATGAGGTATGTACCGGTTAATAAGGCGGTAGGTGTTTCGTTCAGGGAAGCTATAACGGGGGAGAGGGATCTACAGTCATCCTCATAGAAAGTCTTGGTGGTGAATGAGCGGGGTGCGATGTATCCAAACCATTGCACCATGAGGACAGTTATAGGGGAGGCGATTGATATTAATGCACTAATGGAGGTTAAGAATATGATGAAATCTGGTGGGTAAGATGAGAGTCCGGTTAGCCTTATTGGAGGCTTGAAGGTGATGTTGGTTTTTAGGGACAAACGAACCGCCGTGAAATTTCTTGGGAGGAAAGACAACCTTTGAAGTAAGGTTCTTTCATCGGAAAATCTGTGGGATGGGGGGATGATGGAGTTTGAAAGGATTGTTTGCTTGAAGGTGATGGGAATTCCCCTACAGCTCAGAGACGATGGTTTTTTCAATCAAGTTGGTCAGTTATATGGTAGGGTAGTTAAAGGGTCTAACTTCTCTTGGTTGACTCCGAATAACATGGAAGGGAAGATGTGGGTTAGTGTCAAACTGGACAAGCACATTGATGAGGAAGTGTTAGTTGTTTGGAATGGCAGTACTATTATGGTGTGGGTCGTGGAGGTAGATGATAACCTCATCTCCGACGTGGTTGAAACCTTGGTCTCGGGGGAATTTAATACGTCTCCTGGGTTGGAGGGATCGGTCGCTAAGGAGGATGAACGGGAGGAGGGTGAGTTCCAGGTTGGTGATGTTCCGGTTGGAACTCCGGCGGGGGCTGCTCGGCATTCGGTTCAGTTGCAATCAGGAAACGAAAGGTTAACAACATGTCAGTGTGTGCATGGGGAGAAGGGTATGCATGGGGAATTCCTAAGGTCTCTTGAGAAAGAGAGAGGTGTAATTAATGCTAGGCTATTGAATAAGGTGGGACCGGGTGAAAAGGTGGGGCATAAGAACTCTTTTGATCTCAATAGTCTGGTGGAGCATTTTATAGTGGGCCATATCCAAAAATCCAGGAAGCGTCCAAGACATACCCGAAGCCCAATACAAGAAGACGGCCCGTTGGATTTAAATAAGGCTAGGCCAGCCCAAGTTTCTGACTCTCTTTTGGATAAGTTAAATGAAGTCCAGGATACTATGATGGAGAATGTTGACTCAGCTTATGAAGGTACCAATGGTGATGGGACAGTAGTGGGAGATTCTCAATTGGGTAATGTGGGGAGAGGGGTTGGGGTCGTTCCTAACATAAACGACGATAATATTCTCCATAATGATAATAATACCACCCATATCGTTTATGATAATAGTAATTTTGGTCGGGTACAATCTGTTGTACCTACTCCGATTTTGGAATCGACTAGGGAGAAGGAGAATGATCTGCAGTCAGAGGTTCGTCTTACTGTTCAGGCGGGTTCGATTATTGGAATTCAACTTGGAAATTTTGATGACCAGGTTCGGGAGCTAGTCGTTGGTGAGGGTGTTACTAATGGTTTACCATGAATTTTATGAGCATAAATCTACAGGGGGTAAGGGATGACCGGAAAACATCCTGGATCAGGGGGCTTAAGACGTCTCATGGGTCGCATTTCATCGGTGTACGGGAGTCGAAATTGGGGGAGGTACATTTTTTCACTTAAATAGTCTTTGGGTTAGATCTGTTCTTTGCGCTGACCAAGTCTTCGCAGAAGGGAGGTCGGATGGTATCATTAGTATTTGGGATCCGTCAGTATGCCAGGTTACATCGATTGTTAAGAATATACACTTTCTTCTCACAACTAGGGAGTTAGTAACTTCGGGGGACACTCTAAATGTGGTGAATGTTTATGCACCAAACGACCCGGTCTTACGACGGGGTCTTTGGGAGGATCTGTTGAGAGTTAAGGCTTCACGTATGGGTCTATGGGTTTTTTTAGGGGATTTCAATGATGTTAGGTGTCAGCTGGAACGAAAGAATACGGAGTTTGTACCGGTAAACGCTGATTGTTTAATGACTTTATCAGGCGGGCCGATCTTTTGGAATATAACATGGGGGTCTCAAATTTACGTACATGTCAGATAATGGGGAGAAGTTGAGCAAGCTTGATAGGTACTTGGTGTGTAGTGACTTTATGGCCAAATGGGGTGACGCTTCGGTCACCGCTTTGTCTAGATTCATTTCGGATCATAGTCCCATTATTCTTTCGGTGGTTCCTTCGGACTTTGGCCATATTTCTTTCCGCGTTTTCAATTCATGGCTGGAGATCCCTGGTTTTATGGACTATGTGAATCAGTTATGTGTTGGGTTTTCATTCGTGGGTCCTCCGGATTTGGCAATTATTACTAAGCTCAAGTTTCTCAAAAAACGGATAAAATGGTGGATTGGTGTTGAAAGGGAGAGAAGTGAGGGTGTGTACAACTTGAAAAGAAAAGAGGCTGATAGACTTGATGCTTTGGCGAAATCTAGAGTATTGTCGGCAACTGAGCTTGATTCGCGGTTGGATGCTAGGGCGTTCATTATGGAGTTTGATAGGCAAAAACAAATGGATTTGAAGCAAAAGGCAAGGGTTAGATGGGCGGTTGATGGGGATGAGAACTCCAAGTTTTTTTCACGGGGTTATCGGTGCGAATGTTTCAAATAAAAGGATTCATGGGTTATTGGTGGACAGGGAGTGGATTACAAATCCTACCTTTATTAAAGACAATGCCTTTGTGTTCTTTGAGGACAAATTCGGGAGCCTATGTCGGTGCGTCCTGAGATAGTATGCCCACATCTGTCCAAGCTTTCGGACGCCGATGCCGAGGCGCTTTGTAGTCCGTTTTTGCTTCATGAGATCAAGGAGGTTGTGTGGGATTGTGATGGTGAAAAGGCGCCGGGTCCGAACGGGTTTAATTTCAAATTTCTCAAGAGGTTTTGGCCTAGTTTCTAGAATGATTTTGTTCGCCTTTTGAGGAGTTTTATAATGGGGGAGGTGTGGGGTCGGGGTGTGCTTCGTCGTTTGTCACCTTGATACCGAAGAAAAACGATCCATTGGGGTTTCAAGATTACCGCCCAATTAGCCTAGTTGGGTGTGTTAATAAGGTTCTTTCTAAGGTATTGGTGGCTAGACTTAAGCCGATTATGGGGAAGATAATATCACCAGAACAGTCCGCTTTCTTATCCGGTAGGGAATATCACGGGTGGACCTCTTATGTTGAATGAAATAGTTGGGTGGATCAAGAAGATTAGGAGGCAAGGTATGATTTTCAAGGTGGATATCGACAAAGCCTGTGATTCTTTAAATTGGGGCTTTCTTGAATCCATCATGTCGCAAATGAATTTCACGCCTTTGTGGTGTAAATGGGTGATGGCGATCGTTACTTCGGCTAGGATGTCGGTATTGGTGAATGGTTCGCCGACAAATGAGTTCACGTGTAGTAAGGGCCTTAGACAAGGAGACCCTCTTTCGCCGTTTTTGTTCGTTATTGCTATGGAGGCACTCTCAGGTGTTATGCGAAGGGCTAATGAGGTGGGTTTGTTTCGTGGTTTGGCTTGCGGTTCGGGTGGGCTTGTTTTTTCACATTTGTTATATGCGGATGATGTGGTATTTCTTGGTGAATTGTCTGGTGCCAATGCCGAGAATTTGAAGCGGATTCTCATATGCTTTTACTTAGCATCGGGGTTAAGGGCTAATCTTCGGAAATGTAGTGTCTTTGGATTGGGTGTGGAGGATAATGAGGTTCTAGAAATGGCTGATGTCTTATTGTGCAAACTCGGGTCGTTTCCTTTTACCTACTTAGGCCTCCAAGTCGGCGCGAATATGAACCTTTCTAAACATTGGAAACCGATAGTGGATTCGTTTAGGAGTAAGCTATCTATTTGGAAGGCAAAGACACTCTCCTTTGGTGGTCGCGTGACACTCATAAAATCGGTTCTTAATGCTTTACCTTCCTACTATTTTTCATTATTCAAGGCGCCCGGGAAGATTCTTGATGAACTTGAGAAGTTGAGAAAGGTGGTTTTTTGGGGTGGCTCGAAAGAGAAGGCTGAGATGAATTGGGTTGCTTTGCAAAGGGTCAGTGCTCCGGTTGATTTTGGTGGTCTCGGATTCGACTCTCTTCAAGATTCAAACCTTTCAATGATGGCAAAGTGGTGATGGCGATTTAAGGCCGATACTACCGCTCTTTGGAGGAAAGTAGTTTGGGCTCTACATGGTTCCTCTAGGGATTGGAACCCGATCCCGACGAAACTTTCAATCTCTGGACCATGGAAACAGGTCCACTCGTCTATGAAATTGGTTAAGCGGTTGGGGGTGGATGTGGTCGGGCCATTCATGGGATGGTGGGTAACGGGTTGGATGTTTTTTTCTGGCTGGATTGCTGGGCTACAGATATGCCTTTGGCTTTTGTTTTCCCAGCTTTATTCGCGCTGGAAAAAAAACAAATTTGCTGTTGTTGCAGAGCGGGTAATGCAGCCGGGTTCTGGGTGGGGTTGGGAATGGAAAAGAAGCGTGTTATCAGGGGTGGAACAGGCCGAGTTGGTTCATCTTTGCAACAACATTGAAGTTCCTGATCTGATCGATGTCAGCGACCGTTGGAAATGGAAGTTGGAAGGCTGTTGTGCGTTTTCTGTTCGTGGTTTAAAATTGCGGCTGCAGTGTTCCAGATTTGAGCCGGCTCTGTTTGTTTTCAAAAGAAATTCATGGGTCCCTCAAAAAGCTGAAATCCTTGCCTGGCGGGCTGAATTGGATAGACTTCCAACCAAATGTTCACTCGTCCGAAGGAATATTTCGATTGGTTCGGATATTTGTCAGCTTTGTTGTGATTTTGCAGAAACGACAGATCACTTGTTTGTATCCTGCGGTTTTTCACAAGCATTATGGCAACTAGTGGCGCAATGGTGTAAAGTAGGTCCAATTTATGTATTTTATCTCAAGGAATTATTGGAGCTTTATTTGCACATCAATGGAACGGCTAAGAAAAGGAAGGCATTCTACGCTATTTGCTTGACGACAATGTAGTGTATTTGGAAGCATCGAAACGAATCGGTATTCAACCATAAACAAATCTCTCTTCAAACGGTTCTTGATGACATTAAATCTCTTAGCTTCTTATGGTTAAGGCAAGGGCGAAACAACCATCATTGGAGTGGAATATGTGGTGTTCTTTATCTTTCTAGTCTTGGTTGGTGATGATGTTATGTATTGTTTTTCTTTGATTGTATGGTGTATTGCTAGTATCCCGCTAGCATTGGTGGAATAAATTTGTTGATCGTTAAAAATAAAAAAAAATAAAAAAAAACTCCACCGTCCATCATTATTGCACAATAATCTAGGGAATACATGTCTGGACTAGAAACCGCCACTCATGCTAACTTTTTAACACATTTGTAATCTGAGTCACCAGGAAACTCAGTGGGTCTATAATCTATATATTATAAAAATAGAAAGATATTGCTTACCGCACAATGATCTTAGTAAAGTGAGGTTATATATAGGATAAAGTCATTTGAGATGTCTAAACCTAAACAAACAAAATTTAGAAATTAAAGGATCTGATAATAAAATAGAAAAATAACTATTTAGATAATTAGTTATAACTAGTTAAAATTTAATATTCGATATGTGTTACCTTTCTAAACACTCTTTAATGTTGTCACCGTTAAACCTTATTAAATAAACAGAAAACTGTTCAGAAATGCACATAAAAAGAAAAAAAGGAAAAGGCTAGAATAAAATATAAGCAATGGAGATGAGCCACCCAAAGAAAGATGCATGTACGCATTAGTTTAAAAGAAAAAATAAATCATCCAATCAATCATATTCGTATAGTTTTTTTAGTTTTTCCAATAACAAAATGTCTGTAAAGTATACTTATTATAAAAATCGTGCAAAACTCTAATTAACATCTTAGATTTTGTTTTTGTGTTTACATTTTATATATTGCGATTAAGGGCCTGTTTGGTAGCCTCTTAATTTTTTTATTTTTTTTAAAGTTATTTTTGTTACTTTACTAAATTTAAGTGAAAACAGATATTCATACTAAAAGCAACAAGAATTACAAGTGAGGCGCGGGTAGACGGGCAACAAGCTGCGCCGCAACCCCTTTTTGAATAGCAAAGCCTACTCTATTAAATATAAAGCTTGTGTCCTTGGCCGCAGGAGAGTTACTCTGCACCACCTTCTGCACTCGATCTAAAAAACGGATTGCATCGGGAGCAAGCCCCCAAATGTGTCAAAAGCGAAGGGCACAAAGACGTGTTGGTTTTCAAGACAGACAGCTTCATGTTTGTCAACTTTCTTGGATTCAGCCTTTAAGACTGCTTGCCCTGCCACAAACCCCGAATCCCGAAGTCCCACCAAAGGAGACACCCCTGTGAGATCAACGCACGCGTGTTTTCCCTGCGCCCACCCGAACACAAGGACATCCGCTGGTCTTAGGGTGGACCGCCCCTCAAGTGGATCCGTCAAAAAATTAACCGGGGCTTCTTTCCTAGCTGAAATCCCTGCTCTTCGTAAGACGTCCCATAAGACATCCCTGACCAGGTCATGCCTGTATTTAAATCCTGGCAGCTCCTTACAGTGAAGGGCATGCTCCCCAAATTTGTCTAAACATGCCTTTTTGCAAACTGGACACGGCTCATCAACTGGGAACATGGAAATCATGAGTCTATACTTAAGGATAGCCCGATATTCAACAGCCGACATGTGTTGTCCAAGCCCATCGATGGGAAGGGCAGTCAAAAAATCTTGGGCATGCGCTCCTTTAAGGCATTCAAGCACAGCTTTCTGGCGCGGGGACATGGAAAACTTTTCTCCCATGGTTTGAAGGGTTTTACCGGTAAAAGCACAGCTTTCTGGCGCGGGGACATGGAAAATCTTGTCCAAGCCCCTCATCCCGACTGACGGCCCCTCCTAGGAGCTTAACACCTCCCTCTGGTCTCCTTATCTCGCTAGGAAACAAACCAGGCTTCTCTTTCGCTCCGTTGCACGATGGCCAAAAAACTTCAGATTTCTTAATATTAAGCGTAAGGCCCAAATTCGGTCCCTCAGCTCGGATGATATCAAAAGCCTTAGCCATTTCCTTGGCCTCTCCAATAATCGTACCATCATCCAGGTACCAAGCATGGAATGGAAGGGAACAACACTCCTCCAGCCGACGAACCAATGGGTGCAGGACAAGCGCAAAAAGAAGCGGCCCTAATGGGTCCCCTGCTGGACCCCGGTGGATGCCCCCATACAAGTATCACCCACATAAAGCCTAGCAGGTTGAGCATAAAGAAACTGAACCCAAGGGTAAATAGATGGGCAGCGAACGCTCACCTCCCGCAAAAGAATCGTCCTGTCAACTAAGTTGAAGGCATTCGAAAAGTCGACCGTGAGCATGACCATGGACCCTTTATCGTGAAACGCATTCAGAAACCTGTTCACGCTGTGAAGGATGGCCTCAGCCCCATTGGGAACTCCAACCCCAAATTGATGATCACCCAAGTATGTCGCCATCTCCTTCCCGACTTTACGCATAGCTACTTTAGAGACTAACCTTCGCCAAATTCCCCCAACCGCAATAGGCCTAATCCATTATCGGGCTTAAGTAACGGGGTCAGGGGGCAGATGCAATAAACTCGGCAAGGCCCTTAGGGCAAAGCCCCCCAACCAGATGTTAACCACGTCGGTGATAGCCAAGAGCAGATCAGAAGGTGGCGAGGACCCCTGCCCACAAAGTGCATCCAAGATATGTTGAGCTCTAAGGCCATCCCTCCCGCATGACGTCCCTTTCGGAAATGATTTAATATTTCGTAACACACAATCCGCGTCGACCTGAAGGGCACCCTCAGAGGGTAAGACATTAGGCAATGCTGGGGGATCGGTGACAGGGTGTTTATCAATCAGGGCCTTCAAGGTGGAATCCCCAAATGGAGCAACCCCGGAGGAACATAGAACCTTAACTGCGGCTGTGAAATGGCCATCAGCGACCTTTCGCAGACATTGCTTTGACATTGCCACCGTTATCAGAGGCAGGCCGAGTGTTGGGCCTGCTCACTAACCCTTCAGCAGATTGCATTAGGAGCGGGAGGGCAAGCTCCTCAATCCCATTGCCGTCTTTCCAAATAGCTAAGGCCCTCATAATACTGCTGCACTGTAATGATTTGCGGTTCCCAGACCGTCGCTCTTGCCTAGAGGATGGTCGTATCACATGTAGAGTGCAACGAGGCAATAACAACAGCTTAACCCAAGCCTCAACAGACCCAGGGGTAGCCACAACTCTACGCAAGGTCCCGGTTAATGCCTGGGCAAACGCCATCCGACAAGAGGATGGAATGCTTTTGACAGTCGCTAACGGCAAAGCGAAAAGTTGTTCCAAAAGGCCAATATCCACAGCCAACCTCCCATCGGGCTCAAGATTATGAACATTTTGTGATACCGATGGGCAGGGCTTGGGGATACCCAAAATGAAATCATCGACACTGTTGGAATTATGGGAGAACTTCGTGACTCCATCTTCGTGGTGACACCCCCTGCTGAGAGCATGCAGGGACATGCATCGCGCACACAACCACTGATCAATACTCCGCAAGGCTTCCCCGACCTCCCCAAAGAGGCTTAGGTCCCTAGAAATTGCATCCCGCAAACCGTCCCTACCGTCGTCCCACCCTAAATGGTCGCGTTTAAGGTGAGCAAGCAACCGGGAGCTGCTTGATATACCGAATTTGCAAGAGTGAAAAAATTTAAAGGGGCACGGGTGTGTTGCATTAGCAATGCAAGGTATGGCCACCAAATTAGGACGCCGACGCTGCCTACGAGAGGAAGGCATGGGTTTAGCTGCGAGAGGCTACATGGAACGTGAAATACGAACTACTGGGGCAGTAACCATTGTTGTTGTTATAATTATTATTATTATTATTATTATTATTATTATTATTATTATTATTAATAAAAAAGAACACAATTAAAAGGTGGAAACCATAATTTAAATATATGTGGGTTTGGTCAACAAGAAGATGGTAACGGAGGCGAATCTAATTCATGATCTGTTTTATTCAGACACTGCATTCAGCACAAGTTGATTTTTTTTCCTTCATTGCGCATATGTGGTCGAAAGAGAAAAAATATGGGAGCAAAAAGGTCGAAAGGAAAGTTAATCAGGTCGAACGAAGCACGGGAATCAAAACCGGTCGAACGAAGCACAGGAATCAAAACCGGTCGAATGGTCTAGAAAGGCTTATGAACGGAGGAACGGTGGTGTGAGAAGGGGGTAAGAGGTGGGTGGTTTCAGGCGGTGGCTTCAGAGGTGGAGGATTGGTGAGTCCGTTGGAGGTGGGTGGTTTCAGGCGGTGGTTTCAGAGGTGGGTGGCAAGGGGTCCGATGGAGGAACGGTGGTGTGAGAAGGGGGTAAGAGGTGGGTGGTTTCAGGCGGTGGTTTCAGAACCGGAACTGGGTTTGGTCGGTCGGTTGCAGATCTAATTTTTTAGATTTTTGTTATTTTCTGTTCATGAAATGCTCTGAATGAAATGCTTAAGAGCTAAATCATTCAGACATGATGCATAGCTGAACCATTCAACACTTAATCATTCAAAGCCTCTTAACCATTCAGACCACATAATGGTTCAGCACTTAATCAACTAAACAGCCCCTACGTGTTCATGTTGAGAGAGAACTTAACATCTTATATTTTGCATCTCTCTTAACAGATTTATCAATCAAACACCTTGCAGTTGTGATCTACATGCGAGTTGGTGTTCATGTTGACATAGGGTTTCGACTTCGATTCAAATGCGCATACATGAGTTTTGAGTGGATTTGATTTAATTTTTGGTGACAGAAAAAGGATGCTCATGCTTTACATTTTTTTCTACTTGCCTTAAATTTATACAAAAATATAGTATTGAGTTTTCTAGTAAAATAAACAATAATAATTACATATTACATGCACCAAATGTAGGCACACAGATAAGGTCACAAATAACAATTTTTTTCTCAAAATAAACCAACAACTATAAAAATGTCTGATTAAATGAAATCGTACAACCTTTTTCAATAACATAGACCAAATAATATTTATAACCTAGTTCGTAAATTTATATCCATAAATACGGGTGTCTCTGGTTATTTGACTTTCGAGATGCACATCCATTAATTAAAAAGGTTTTCTTAACTTATTTAAAGTTCAAAAGTACAACAATTATATAAAGTACCAACTCAGTTGACTGAGAAGTTATGAGTACTCAGTCATAGTAAGATAAATACTCGGAGATGACTCGCTTAGTACCCGGCCTAGGCGGGAATTACTCATCGAGTAATCGTCGCCTATCCATATTTTTACAACCATGTTATAACAAAGCTTCTATTAAGATCCAAGACCTATTATAACAAAGCTTCTACTAAGATCCAAGAACGGTTAGACGTAACGACATTGGGTATGCTAACCCCCTTCGTTCCAGTTAGGCATCTTTAACACGCACATTATCAGTAACGCCTTTCATGCTCTTTAAAGAGATGGTCTCCCTTCGTTAACTCCCTTAAACAAATAAATGTTAATTTGATTGCTTATGTATAAGAAAAATTCTTTCACACTCCTTAACAACTGAATGCATTAGAGTAATATCTCAAACCAAAACAAACAAACCAACCAACCAACCTTAACTCTACCTATTAAATAAAGAGGTTGTTGGGGAGTTTTGTTTTTTTTGTTTTTTTTTTTTTGTTTTTTTTTTTTTCAGAAGCTCTTCCTGACTTCTTATTTTCACGGCAAGCAGACCAGGTGCAGACATTTTGGTCTGCAAAGTATTTGTTTTTTTGGAAGACCTTTCACTAAAAAATGTCTGCGCGACCTCTTATTGGCACAAACATGGACCAACCTCTTCTCCCCTCTTCGCACCTCTTTAAACATCCTTGATAAACAACATTCTTTTTCTTCCTTCTCAAACCCTTCCTCCCCCCCCCCCCCCCCCATCTCCTCTATCGACGCTCCTTCCTCCTCCCCTCCTTGCCCCCCCCCCCCTCGACCACAGCCTCCACTATTACTGTTGTTTTTAGCCTGCCCTGTCTGATGCAGGTACCCATTTTTTTCTTAGTACAGATTAGATGAAGCGATAAGGATTGGGTGTGGATATCTTTGTGTGGGTGGGTTAAGAAATTTGGGTTTGGAGTTCCAGATTGTGTGGTTGTGGATGGGTTATTATTATTATTATTATTATTATTATTATTATTATTAAAACAAAGTGTAAAACTCGAAAGCAGGTGAAATGAATCAACCTACAATTTACGAACTATGTATCTATACTAT
This sequence comes from Ambrosia x helenae, assembly GCA_030844895.1. NCBI lineage: Eukaryota > Viridiplantae > Streptophyta > Magnoliopsida > Asterales > Asteraceae > Ambrosia > Ambrosia x helenae. The sequence continues at coordinate 3,969,495 of CM061228.1, forward strand.
CTTATAAAAATTTCACAAGGACATCTTAAAACTTAAATTTTACAAGCATAACTTTTTAAAGTACAACACACAATGCATATGTTAATTACTTTTTGAGGGCACATATGTCTTTTATATAATACTTACACATTTTTCCCCTCAATTTTTTTATTTAAATAACAATTACACTTTTCACCATTATTTTAACCAACTACCCCCACGATTTTTAAACGTCCATAATTTTTTTGTACGTTAATATTTTCTTAATATTATTACACCATATAAACGAGCATTTTTTTTCTCTTTAATTTAATTTAAAAATGATATGTTATGGTTAACTAATATAACCGAATAAAAAACAAACGAAAATGAACCGAAATCATCTATACTATACTGTATTATAATACATTTCTTATTGACCTCTTAAATTTAATTTTTATAGTATAATTTGCTTAAAGTATAACATATAATGCACATATTAACTTAATATTGTTTCTCATCGTAACGCGCGAACACCTGACTAGTAGTTTCTAAAACATATACATGATTTTGTTGTAAGCAGCTCCTAGTAGTTAAAAACAATATTCTTCATGTAGACTTCAGACGTTTGGTCCACTTCTTCCATGTCGACAGATATGATCCACAATGCTGCTTAAACTTTACCTCTTCGAAAACAAGACCAAACAGCACCAAAACCATCCTTGGAAATCAAATAGCAAACAAGCAAAAGTCTGTAATATAAAACATTTGCGATAATTAAAAAAAATAAATTATATAGATATACATCTTTGCTGCTTCGCTGTTCAACTTTGGGCGCCTTCAACATTCGAAACCTTCCAACCATTATATTGAATCATAAAAAGCTCTAAAAAGTAGAGCCACAAAAGTTTTAAAAAAAACTCACAATTTTAAATATTTTTAATGAAATTCATCAAAAACGCCTCAAAATTCTCATCATTTCATCTCAAAATTCGGAAATTACATCATCAAAATCACTAAAAGATAAACAAAAAAAAAACCTTAGTAATAATAATAATCTAACTTGCACCTAAAACTCTCAAAAAGTTTATAAAAATAAAAATCCGCAACACTAAATAACCTAAATTATCCGAGTACTAATAATAATAATAATAATAATAATAATAATAATAATAATATTAATCCTGGAACCCAATTTTCTCCCAAACAGCATTCCTAACCCGACTCAGATCCCGTCCTTTCAAAGTCCTCCCAACCCCTTCATGAACCGAAAACGACGTCGTTCTCGCCGACTGCCTCGCCAAAAACTCATGCGGCGGTACCCGTTTCCCGGCGCCGTCATCGCCGTACTCAAACTCATCAAAATCGGCTTCTCGCCGCCGGTTTTGACCCAAATCTTGTTTCAGAATCTTTGACCAGTCCGGCACGTTGACCGGCAGCGACGACGGCGTTCCTCCGACAACCTTTGACTTGGATGATGTTTTGTTCTTGATACGGGGACTGTGTGCTAGTGGTTTGTGGAACTCCGGCGATGACGTCACGTTCCAGATGTCGGATTCGTCGAGCTCGAAGATGGAGTCGGGTGTGACGGGATGGTCTCGTTGGGTGAATAGGTACCGTAGTTTGATGATGCTGCCATTGGTTCTCTCTCTCTCTCTCTAGAGATATATGTTTCTCTCTCTAGAAATGGAAATGGAAATGGAAATTACTATTGTGTGTTTTGGAGTTATTCGTTTGTGGGTTTTAGGCTGCTTTTTATAAATGGTTTTTAGTGGATAAGGTTCCTTTCTCATTTTCTTAATTTCTATTTTTTATTGTATTTATTTATTTTATTTTATTTTTATTTTGGCATTTCTTGATGAGAAAAAAATGTGTATTTATGGTAACATTTTTTTTCTCTCAAACATAGTCTTAGAGCATTCACAATGGTAACATTTTACTCGTTTGGATCTTAAATAACTTTGTTTGATAACGTTGTGGGTCTTGTCAGCTCACCTTCAAGTCTGCCGGTCTAAATTTTCCGACATCATGTTTGGGACCCTGTATTACCTGTTAATTTTTGGTTTAGATTATAACTTTATGTACAACATCATTTACACAATTACATTTCAAAAAAAATAAATATAGAATATGTAAAATTGAATTGAAATATACATTTAATTCTAAAGTAGGTGATGATGTGAAGTTTATGTAAGTTTGTATATGTAGCGAAAGTGAGTTTTTATAGAGGTTTGGAAATTTGATATCTACTAAGGTGACGTTCTAATTTGGTTTTGTTTACACTTAACATTGTGGGTGCTCTAGGCATTGATTCTTTTTTTTTTTTCTTTATGGTAATGGAATGTGAGATGCGAGAGAAAAAAGAAATAAAGTTTTGATATTGTTAAAAGGATGCCTATTAGACTTTGTGTTATGGTCTAAGGGAGTACCCTTATTATGTTTTAATATTGTTTCATATCACGTTGATTGGATTGTGACTTGGCATCGGATAAAACACCTATTGAACTTACTTAACCGTGTTGTGCTCAATGTGAAAACAAAATTTATTAGAGTGGGTGTAGTGGGGCGGTAATTGCGGCGCTAAAATGAGTGTTGTGCTAAAATGATTTTAGCGCCCGTAACACCACCACAGGGTGGCGCTAAACTCGAAAAGGGACCCAGGGCCTTAAAATATTAACAATCGATCAATGTTGAACCTTCCAATCAAATTACGCCACGTATGCTAATGTTTGACTATCTATTTGACCGGTCAAAAAAATTTAAACCCTCCCCCAACGTTAAAAAATTAACGGTTGCTTTTTTATGTTCAATTTATGTATATACAAACCACATTTTATAAAACACAACTACAAACACACTACATTACATTTTATAAACACAACTACAAACCACACAAAGCCAATTATCTCAAACATTCAAAGATATGGGTGGTGGATATCTTAACGAGCTTGCCGGACCTTCCAATCTCCGGCGATACTCTCGCCGGAGACGTCGTCAACCAGTGTTCTCTCCTCTTCCCCCTCCTCCTCAACCAATGTTCTCTATCCCTCTCCTCCTCCTCCTCTTCAACCAGTGTCATCTCTTCCTCCTACTCGAGTAACCCACATTCCTCCTTTACCAGGTTACACTCCTACCGATCCAGATGCTCCTCTTACAGATGAGGAGTGTATATGGTGTATTGACTATACCATGGCTGTCATGGGATTGGGGCAGCTACGACTGGTGGAGACCCAACCCAACCTCACGCAAAAGCCTCTTACTCTAGAGCCAAATGAGGAAGGGTACGAAGCAGAGGAGCATATGAGTATGGATGATGAACCATACTATATTTCAAGTCCTGACTATGGCTACATCCGCTCGGATACTAGGTCGGACGGTCGTGATAGCGATCGTTCTTTGTCGTCGCCGGAGTATACACTGGAGGATTGGGATAACTATTCGCCGTAGTTGTTTTTAAGGTTTTTTTTTTTTTTTTTTTTTTGAAAATTGAACTTCATTAAACACCAAAACAGGAAAACTCCATTCCTAAGGAAGGAACGGAGCACCCAACAACCAAATTACATAATGGAGAATTTACTCCAAGTATCCCAATCTACATACATATTTTTTTGTCTATTTTTAAACCATAAATAACTTATAGCTTTAATCTCTGCCACCACTTCCGCCACTTTGATCTTCTTATCTTCAAATATCAACTCATTCCTAGCCTTCCACACACGCCAGCATGCGACTATGACAATACCTCGAAACACTTCCTTCTTGGCCGATGATAGATGACCATGCCTATGTAATTCCAACAAATCTTTAACTGTGAAAATGAAAAATTGAGGAACGTCACACCACTTAGCGATCGCTTGCCATACACCCGAAACAAACATACAGGCCGAGAATATGTAGGTTTAAATAATTTAGTTGATTAATTTTAAAGAAAATAATAATAAACAACCAATTATTGGAAGAGGCCTTAAATTTAAAGCCCCTCTACCATATCTCATTTTGAATTAAAGCCTAATACTGAGGGGGTGTTTGGGATTGATTATTCAAAACAGATTATGCGTTTTGAAAAAGCAGGGGTGGAGCTACTTATAGATTATTGCGTTTTGGTAGCCTAAAAAACTGATTATCTGCGTTTTTAAAACGAAATCCAAACACTAAAAACTGATTATCTGCGTTTTCAAAACGCAATAATCTAAAAATTAGATTCAAAATGCAATCCCAAACACTTTCTGACTAAGCAGCCACAAATCACTGAAATGGTCCTTAAAAAACATACAAAGTATACAAAATAGAGTCGGTGTTCATATTCCATGAAAATCAATTTATTATTAATAATAAATATAAAAATAATAACATATCTCTGTAAAGTTAAGTAATTGTCAATATGAGAATAAGAAAATATATTTGTATAAAGTAATGATCACGGTATTCGCTGTAATATATGCATTACTTTTATTAGATAGAGAAATTTTATATTTAAAATTATAAGCTCATCCAGCTTGAATATTCTCGATGGCGCGTTCGATTGATTGCTTCGAGACATCTCCACCCTTGTTTATCCAACCAACTCACCACGTGTGTCATACAAAATATTAGGGGGCGGGGCGTCACACGTGCTGTCCACGGGTACCTCAGTACACACATGGTAATATCGTCGCCGAGGTACTAGTACGGCTCACGTGAACCGTTTTCCTAGTACTATCCAACGAGCAGCGAAGTTGATATTTTAAAACTTTAAATTCAACGGTCAATTTTTAACGATTAAATTTCAAATGTTTAAAAGCAACGGTCATTTTTTTTGTTGACTTTTAGATTAATTAAAAAAAACAATGGGACATTTTAAAGAATCCTAGTATAAATACATCTTTTTTTTTAAACTTGTTACAGCCACGACAAAAACACAAACTCAAACTAAGTAACGCAAACTCATATTACTTTCAAACACAAACAAATTGATGCAATACAATTAAAGAGTGTGGGAAAGGGTGGGAGGGGATCATCTAAATCAAGAAGAGGGGGTTCGAGTAGTAAAGGTAGAGAATCGGGGGAAGGTTATAGGCCCGTGATTAATTTTCCATAAAATCATGCACTCCATATGCACCATAACAGTTTTATCAATAAACACAATCACTCCAACAACAACAATATCAATGCAAACAATACCAACAACCTCAAAGTCAACCCCCACCCAATTATTATGCACATTATTTTATGTCACCTCAATTAACACCACAACAAATAGAGGACTTCAATATATTGCAATTAAAAAATCCAAACGTTCGTCAAGAAAATAATAAGACAGAGCGAGACCTCCATCTATATGACAATGATGAGGAGGAAGAATTTGTGCCAGAGACACAATACAAGGCACATGAAGATCAAGAATGATATAATTTAGGCGATGATGTGGAAGAGATGCTTGTTGTTGAATATGAAGTTGCAGAAGTTGACAAGCGAGGGAAAAAGAAATTCAGCAAGCAAGCGAACAAAAGCTGTGACGTGGTCAACGGCACAAGATGTTGCTTTGGCAAAATCTTGGTGCTATCTATCGGAAAACCGTGAGAAAAGTTACGAAAGAAGCAATGAGAGTTTTTGGAAGGCGGTTCAAAAACATTACACAAAATTGTTGGAAGGATCCACACGAAGCCTCGATCAAATTACTTCAAAATGGACCTTGATGAACCCACAAATGAATCAGTTCAACGGACTTTATCAACAAGGGATAATATTTATAATTATAGTTAGCATATACTTTTATTTTATTATATAAATTTTATTATAATATATTTTTACTTACTTGTCTACAAGGCAATGGATGTAGTGATCTTATACTTTTTCTTTTTTCTTATACATTTCTTATTTAGAAAGCTAAAAGAAAACGAAAGGAAGACAATTTAAACTCGATCTTTTTTTTGGAAGGTGATTTTCGTTATGAGACCATGCGTAATGAGCATTACAGAGCCATGAATCAGCAGGAAAACGCCTCCAACACCATCCCCTTGGGCGTTATATGGGCATTAAAAGGCAAGAACATTTCTAGTATAATGCCCAAAGAAGAGGAAAATATGGAAAGTAATGATTGAAAGAGCGTTAACCATACATTTATTGAATGAGCATTATAATGATGATGTGATGAAAATGCCCCTTAGAAGGCATTAACCATTACGCATGGCCTCAGTGATCCATTGTCACTATTTGAAGCTCATTGCGTCCTAAATGACTCACTATTTAATGCAAGTAAGGATTGAACTTGAGTCTCATAAGGAGAACCCAAATATTTCCACCACTTATCAATAAATCATTGACTTTTAAACTCGATAAGTTTTAATCCTTTAGGCGCGATTAACTACTTGTGCACAAAAGTTAATACTTCATTGGTTTAGTTGTTGTTGCCTACAAACCAGTACATGGAGAAACTATGGTAGTATGGTCCCAACAAATTGGGAGCAAAGATGATGACACGTGTCTATTTATGGATCGGGACATGTGTGGTGTGTACTATTTGAAGCCACGTGAAGTGGAGCCCACTGGATCCAGCTCGTTGTGGTTCTGACAGTTGGCGATGTCTTGTTAAATGGGACATAATAACGATATCTCGTAATGTTAATCTAAAATATCATGTGGTGAGATTTTGAATTGGGTTGAAAAATACCGCACAAAGATGGGATATTACCTAGGGTAAGGGGCACGCTTCTGTAATGACTACGGTTCATGGGAATATCATGTTTTACTTGTGACTAATTCTTTGAGTTGGCTCTCTTCAATGTGGCCCGACCCGACAAGACCTGAAACGAAATAATCAGAATTTAAGTTGTAAATGGTATCTTACTTTTACTTTACACCAATTATATTAAAATACCCATCTAACCCGAATTTAAATATGAGAGGTTGAGACTTACCTTTAAAGAGGCATGTGTCTCGTGAGGCAGAGAGTTATGTCTTCTGGCGGCACAACGACTGTAAAGTGGCAGCTAGCGGTATGGTTTCTCGGGGAAAGCCCAAACCAAACTTTGAAGCTAGCGTGAGCCCGGTTAAGACAACATAGTCTGGTCAAAATGAGGCAACGGGGCTCTCCAATTTAAAATTTAAAAAGTACGGTGGCCAAACAAAAAGAAAATCGTCGTTCCAAAAAGAATAACACGGAGTATTCCTTGATATTAAATAAAAAAGTTACCGAATGCCATAAAATCATTAAAAAAATGTTAAAACATATACTTTAGGCCATAAACTATTAACGTTTAATTACTTGTAAGTATATAACATGCGGTCGTGAAAGATTTCTGAAATTTTAGATTTGTTATATTTATTTGTGATTGGAATTATGGAAGTGATCTAGAAAATGAAATACAAGTTGAATGTGGAACCAATTAAAGGATATGAATACAACCCAAATGAAATTATACTATTCAAATGAGTTGATTTGAACTTGACAATAAATTAGTTGGGTCGAGTCTAACACAACTCGTTAACCATACAAGACTTCCGTTCAATTTGAACTAATATTTTTTTTTAACCAAACCGGTAATAACTAAATCATTTTTTTGTTTAGCTGATTAGTAATCAGAGCTAATTTTAGAACCCTAGTTAACGATAAAAAATAAAGGTACGTTACCTTCAATAAATATATTTTAATTATTTGTATATAATAACAAAAATATAAACTATAGTTGTATTTTGATCCAAGCATTTAATTTTGAAAGTTAAATACAGTAAAATATTCTGATGCTTTTTTTTTGAACGGGCTAATTTTCTTTCTTATTTTTACACCCTTTTTGCCTCATATGAGGCTTGAACTCCTAACCTCCCTTTTGTAACTCAACACCTTTACCACTACACTACAAGGGGGTGGGGCAAAATATTTTGATGCTTACTTTACTAAAATGTCATAATAACATCCCTGATTGAAATTGATATAACCTTTGAATGATTTATTTTCAATAGAGTAGGTTTTGCAATACAAAAAGGGGTAGCGGCGCAGCTTGTGACCCATTTACCTACGTATCATTTGTAATTGGCTGTCTTTGGTTTAATATAATTAAACGATTTTGAATGTCATATTTGATCTTTGTTATTTATTTATTTTATTTTTAAATGGATACTTTGTTAAATATTCATGTAGACATGTAGTATAATATTTACATGTTACACAATTATTATAAATAACAAATTATGAAATAAACTGTGTTTGTCTCATATGAAACTTATACCACTCTTTATTTCTTATGCTTTTTTTCACTTTTTTCTTTTTCCTCTTCTTCCCCCATGATGTATGTGAGTATGCAACGCATAACATGATATACCCATGGAATATGCCAAATGCCATCCACTTTTATTACATTTTCAAATCGTGACACACAATATTTGGAAACTTTAACTTATCCAAATGTATGTTATAAAGTCTTGAATTCACTATTTAATATCATTGAATAAATATGTCGTTTTTTAATCAACCTTGTCTAAGTCATTAAATAAGTATTGTGTTCGAATTATCCTACTATTACTCAAGAAATTCTAACTTATCCTTTGAAATTCTACTTTGGATCATGAACACTTCAACATTAAATAGATAAAAAAAAAAAAAAATCATAACTTGCTTGATACGGCAATAAAATATGAAATACGAACAAATCTAAATAAATTAAAATAAACCTACGAGTAAAATATTATTTTTATAAGTATCAAAGGACATCAAATTGTGTTTGTTTATAAAGAAAGGAGAAAAGGAAAACAGATGGACCAATCGCGAATAAAAGTGAGGAATAAAAGATAAACACGATCCAGGTGCCTCATCACAAAAAAGAAATACATTATTGTGATTCCTAAAGAGTAAAGTCCTAAAGTAATAAATTTGAATGTAAAAATAGACACGGTTTTTCATTTTAAGCTTTATTCTTTATATATATTTTTTTGGTTCACATTAGTTGGACATCCAAAATTATTATTGGGACACTGAGTTTTTCACTCTCTCTATACACATAATATAGAAAGAGATAGAATGAGAGATCATACAAATATTAACCTAGAAGAAGACCATGTATAATGGAATGAGCATTTGGACATTTTTGGGGCAAAAACGCCCCTATTGGATTTCAACACCCCCCCCCCCCTTCGTTTTTAGGGGCGTTTTTTTTGGCCCAACAATTTTTTCACTGCGTTTTCTTTTTTGTTTGGGCCAATCACATGCAATCTAGCTTTCTTTATTATTATTTTTTTATTTAAAAAATAAATAATTAATATTAAATAATTGATGCTCCATAAAAATTTTCACCTCCCACTACACCTCATCCTAATTTGAATCCCTTAATGGTCCCATATGCCACGTGTCGATTAATGCCCCATAGGGCTTGAAAATTTCCACCTCCCATTACACATGGTCTAATAAAAGAAAACAAACAAGGGACATATATCACTCTATGGAGTGATCTATATGGAGGTTTCCCGCCTTTTTTTTATATATCACATTTATCGTAATTTGAAAAATTAAACGTAGATAAAACAAAGTGATGGAATAATTACAATTTGAATGTATTTTTTAAAATATTTTTTTAAGCAAAGATGATCACCATATTAATTTGAATTTGAAAAATAAGATTTGGATAAAGGGAGTTGTAATTTTAAATTAATTTGAATTTGAGAAATAAGATTTGGATAAAGTGGGTTAGAGGTAACTTTAGTAATGTGTTGTGTGTGTGTAAGGTATGGTTCATATGATATGAGAACTAGTTTTAGGGGGAGAACTCAAGAATTAGTGTGAACACAAACAAAAAAAACATAAAAAACCACACTTTCACCCCCTAAAAAACCTAAACCCACTCACACATCCCCAAAAAACCTACTCCCCTCCCCCCCCCCCCCCCCCCAAAAAAAAAAAAAAAAAAAAAAAAAAAACCCAACTATAGCAGTGAGATGCACATGTGCATCTAAAACCTAAACCCCCAGTACACCCCATCATCCCAAAAACCTAACCCCTCTCTCACCGCACCTAAAACTACTAAACCCCTAAAAAACCCTAACTAGAACAGTGAAATGCACATGTGCATGTTGTACACGTTTATATATATGTAATAAAAAAGGTTCGAAATCCTAAATTACACAACCATTTCTAATTCTTATATATAGTTGTTTTAAGTTTATGCATGTTTTTTGTCCTACGCATGTCTTATTTTTAATTTATGTTATAATATTTTAAGACCCAACCCAAATAAAGAATGTATTATTCCTTAAACACGTGATTTATGTTGTAAAATTTGAGATTTACTTAAAACAATTGAGAATTAAACATAACCTCATATGGTGTTCAAAATAAAATAGGGTTTACGATCATATGGCGGCACCTATAACTTGATTTCTAACCCTAATACATTACAAAATTTTAGACAAGATATTTGCGGAAGCGTTTTATGAGATTTACGCGTTTAGTTCTTCGGGATAACTTGATCCTCCATCCGGCTCTAAAATAACTCATACCTTGGGTTTAACAGCATTAAACAACCCGATTCGCCATGTTGGTGTAGTACTTAACCTTCAATCAAGGTTATTAGTTAACGAGTTCACCAAATGACCCATTTTGACCACATTGGTGTAACACTCAAGCTTCAATTAAGGTTCTTATTTACCAAGATCACTAATTGTCTCATTTGACCATATTGGTGTAATACTCAACCTTCAATTAAGGTTGTTATTTACCAAGTTCACTAAATGACCCGTTTAACCATATTGATGTAATAATCAACATTCGATTAAGGTTGTAAATTACCAAGTTGACTATGTCACACCACGCCAATGGCGGAAACACGTGGCGCAACGCTCGAAAGTATATCAAAGTCAAGATTAACACAAACTATATTTAATTAGAAAAGATCAATTTATTAGAATGTCGGAAATGAGCGTCTCGTTACAATATTGCACAAGGCATTACTTAAAACGATGAGCATTAAGTTTCAATGAGGGTATTTCCGTTTATGTTCCAACCCGAAGGTAACAGTGATTGAAATCCCGACCAGTATCCGACATCCCGAAATTCCACCGCACTAGCCCCATATCTATTCAGCACTTAGTTACCTGAAAGATATGTTTAAAAAGACGTCAATATATAAAATATTGGTGAGTTCACAGGTTTTAGTTTCATAACAGCAACATTTTCACAACCATCGACTCGACTCACTTTACCGTATAATTATTTTCCCATTAAATAATTATACTAGGATCTTGTCGATCGATATTCCGTTTTTACAACATGTGCGAAACCTGCACAACTTGTGGCCTTTGTAAGGAGTAGCTAGCTCCTACAAACTATAATGATGAGCAATCCCTTGAGCCCCATAACCAAACCAAGACTAATAATAATGCCCCGCTCCAAGTCGTTCCTCGGAACCCAACGACTTAAGTTCAGAATATATGCACCCCAGGCATAACCTAATGCATAATCGACGCTATCGATTAGGGGTGGGCCTTGTCAGGCACCAATAGTACTATCCAAATATTCTTTCGGTTTCATTTCCCTGAATTAATGATTACGGAAGAGAGGACTCAACCCCGAGTGGCGTTCACTGCTCAAGTACTCATCATACCACTTATCACATTTTATCCTTTGAAAACCTTTTCAACATGTGACAATATTTGACAAACATATCTTTCCCCCAGTTAAAACAGTAAAATGGGGCCGTGAAACTCACCTGAATCACTGTCTGGCTCACTAGGTAGATAGCATAGAGGGTCTCGCACCTACAAACGTCCTAGACGTATAAGTCACTATTCCTATAGTGCATGTGCCTTGGCAAGTTGTACACCCAACTCCCGACCACAAGTTATTCCAAATCCCGTTTAATTAAGCGCGTACCCTAGGTTTCGTTGGCGTTACATTACCCTTTGTGTTACAAGTTATATATTACTCTTGTTAATATTTCCATAACTTGTATCTTATTATCATCGACTCGACGTCACTTAACATATAATTATTTTCCCATTTAAATAATTATACTTAAGATCGTATCGCTCGATATAATATATATTTCAACCCTCGACCCGACTCACTTTGCCGCACATTTGTTTTCCCATTTAAACAAATATGCTAAGATCTTGTCGTTCGACTGTATATTCTTAACACCCGATTCAACTCACCATACCGTATATTTATTTTCCCATTCAAATAAATATGCTAGGTTCTTGTTGGTACGGCATACACATATATATATCCTCGTCTACTCGTCTCGTTTTCCTTCCCACATATCTACTTTCCCATTAGGTAGATATACTAGAATTTTGCCGAGACGAGCGTACATATATATAAATGTGTAATTTTTCTTGTTAAGTATATACGTTTGTTTTAACGTCTTATTTGTTTATGTCATGTGTTTTCTCCCACGAATAATTCTCTTAACACTTAGGAAAGTGTTTATTAGTTTTCACCCAATGTATATATATATATTTCACTTCTTAAAATATATATTTTTCTTATCTTGCCGTAATGGCATTTTTCTCATGATTTGTCCGTGTACGGTTCGTTAACGCGTCTTAGTTCGATATTTTAACTCGATTAGTTAATTCTTCCAGGTCTTTCCCAACATGTGCTTTATAGAAATATTATCCACATTTCTAACCCATGTTACTTGGAAGGTTTGTATTTTAGCCCAACTTGTTAACTTAGATACAAAAATGTTTCCAATACTTTTATATTCCCATTTATATAAAAGTATTCATTTTTGTATAAGTTTCTCAAGTTCGATTAACATTTTTATAAAATCTCTATTTTATAAAAATCCTTATTTTAAAACCCTTTGTATTTTTATAATTTTCAAAAAATACGCTTTTATACAAAATACCCAAGTATTTCTACTAGTATTTACAAAAATCATCCTTAGACTTTATTACTTACATTTTTGACACCAAACTTTCCATACTTGTATTTTTGGACTAATAGTTTCTAAAATATCCATTTTAGTCCTCTAACTTTCAAAGTTACAACTTTAGTCCCTTAACTTCCAAAAGTTGCATTTTTCCACTCTAACTTCCAAAGTTAACATTTTTCACTCAAAATAGTAAACTTTGAAGATTCAACTTTTTATTGGTAAGTTATTTTTGTATCAAAACACTTATGTTAGTCTTGTATTTCATATGGAAGACTACTTATGTGTGTGTTTTATGTATTTGTCCATTTTAACAAAATATCATCCACCTAAGTAAGCTAACTTAGATTTTCCATCTTCTTCATTCATGAACTTCTAACATGTTTTACCACATATTACACCATGTATGATCATAATAAGATGATTTAAAGTTACTTTTAACACATTCAAGTTCATTCTACAAATCTTAATCAAATCATCATCTACTTAGTGTATGTGTAGATTTTATACATTTTCAAGATCACTACTTTATCATTATCCAATCCATGATCCATTTACATATCTTTAATCATCCATTTTACTTATGTAAAACCCATTAAAGATTATGTCTCAAACCACATTTTAAACCCTTCATGTACAACTTGCTTCTAAGAACACATACATGAATATTATTAATCAAAACAAGGTTAAGAAACTTACTACTAGCACAAGGCTAGGGAAGACAAAACCTTTGATTTTGAGAGGGGTTTAGTGTGTTCTTCCTTAGTGGTTAAGCTCCAAGCTTGAAACACAATAGGGGTTTGGATGAATGGATGTTTGGAAGTGATTTAGAAGTGTTGAACTTGAAAGAATGATGTGTGTGTGTGTGCAATACCTCACGGCCAAGGAGAAAGGAAGAAGAGAAGTTTTGCTTTGTTTCTTCAAATGCCCAACACATGTTATATAATCTCACCATATCTTCCATGGATTGCATGTGATCTTACTAAAGATTTAAGAGATATGTGTAGTACAAAAATTGATTCTTGGATGGATACTTTAAGGGTGTTTGGCCGTGAGTTATTGGAAGGAAAGGAAGGATTTGGTGGGTTTAACTTAGATATGGTAATCCTTGTGAAATCTTTCCTAGATTTAAATAATTCTCAAGTGTGCAAGTGTGATCTTAGTAAATGATTTGGTGTTGTCTTCTTGTGGCCCCTTGGCCGATTTTTTTTTGGACAAGAAAGCAAGGTATAGGCTTGCTTTTTGTACTACCATATCTTACACACTTATTCATCCATGCATGCTTAATCTCTTAGGTCCATAGGTTATTATTGAAAGCACCATGCAAGGGGATTACAAAGGCCTTTAGGCCGGCCCCTTTGTGGGTCTAGGTGGGGTCCACAACTCCAAATATCTACCCAATATTTGTTATGTTAAATCCCCCGTCGTTCGGGTGTCGTTCGGGTATTTTTCGGGTTTTAATCACGCGTTATTCGGACATTAAAAATACCTTTAATAACCCTTAAATATAGTCTAATTTAAGTGTTGATTGGTTATTTAGGCTTTTACCGGGTGAAATTACAAGTTATGCGCGTATCGGGTGCGGTACGCGCACTTTATTCGTTACCGGGAGGTTTGTATAAGACGTTTCCACTTATGGTTTTGGAGTTCCAAAACTCATTATATTTTGTGAAAATACCCTTTATTTTATATCCTGGGTGTCCGGGATCCTTTTCGTTTATTTAATTATTACTGGGTAATTGCCAACGTCCATACCGGATAGTTTATTCGCACATGATCCAATCATGTTTTACCATTAAACGTATGCATTCCTATGCACTATTTGGAAATTGCTATCTCCTAAGGCCTTGATAATTAAATCACACATAATTGCATTTAATTACGTTAATCATATATTAATTAATTTGTACGGAATTACCTTATTTTTGCCGGTTGTTACATTCTCCCCCCGTTAAGAGAATTCCGTCCCGGAATTCAATTCAAGTTACCCATCACAATAGTATCCTTGAACAGGGCGGGGTGTTTGCGCTTCATGAGATCTCCTCTTTCCTAGTGAGCCCAGATTCATGCTCGGCTCACGCTTAGTGCTCTAACAAACACAATGTCATAGTTCAACTACGACTAAGCTCTTGGTCATCCCACCTTGACACATCTATCGGTTTCCCGAAATAGTAGAGCTTATCGTCAACCGGACTTCCGCCGGTCGAGGAATTGACCAAAACTTCCTCAGGCCAGACTTGCGGGATTCATTAAGAGTCCCACTAAGCTCTTGCGACAATTCAAGCTTATTCATCACGAGGCCAATTTTGATCGCTATCTCCGTACCACCGAAGTATTAGGAACTTGGCCTACCACAATCTCTAAGCTTATTGACACCTTCTCGGAGTATGACTCTTAGTGAAAACCCATCATTAGACCGAAGTTCTTAAGGCCTTCGCCTTATCTGTATGACTTCTTAATAGGTTCGCATCTCATCCAAACAGTCTTTAATCTGCAAGATCTACTGGCCATCTCTCGAATAACTTAAACCAGGTTATGTATCTATCTCCGTCTGTCATTCGACGCACTGGAGATTTACACGTATGCCCTCCAAGGGCTTTGAGTAGTACACCCCGAACACTGGGATGCTAATTCCTATCACATAGGAAAGTTTGGTGAGGAATCTCATGGGTTTGATCTGCCACGAACATCAATCGTGACAACACGAAACAATTCCGTCAAGTATATTCAATTTGTCTGAGAATGACAAACCATACTCGTCTCAAATCGAGTATCCCATGCTTGTGTACAAAGTTTGTCGAACTTGCGGCGGTACGAGTATTACAATCCGATATAATGGAAGTTGGCAATCCAGTGCCTAGCCACAACTCTCTCCGAGAGTATAGGTAACTGTCCGTATGCCTCATCTCGAAGCCACAGATGAGTACGGAATGAGAGGGTTCCAAACAACAATCAATCATCACTTGGGTCACATCTGACCCCGGGACACCTCGGGTGTCATGGTGATGTCAACCAGGTGGTCTTACCGCGCCACATAAAAGTCCCCTTGGAAACCTCGTCGGGTATCCCTTTTTATTTATCCTTCGGCTCGACTCACTTTACCGTATACCTACCTCCCCATTAAGATAAATATACTAGGTTCTTGTCGACCGAACAATCACATTCAAAATGGGGCTTTATTTCCGTAGAGTCCTCTGGGTACTGAATTGCTGCCTTCCTCCTGAGTAATTGTGGTTAATGGTACTAGGACGCTTAGTATGGACTGATGGAGGTCGAAAGTTTTTGCGTTGCTTTCACCCCTCAGTTCCCTGACCTTAAGCAGTGTCTACATGACGCCCGGGCCGTACAATTCCACAATTTTCGAGTAGAACGAGTCGACTCATCACCAACGACAAGATGCTTCCAGCACATGGGTCTATACCGAAAAGAGATATATGAAACATCATAAATTGTTGTCGCAATGAACAACGTATAAGGTTTATTATGACATATCAACACGTTGGCCCCCATTGCGACAAGTATACAGAACACCAGTAGCTACCCAAACCATGGGTATCCAGTACCAGTTCTGTTATATGTGCTTCATGGGCACTAGTGTTCTATCGTCAATAGCAACCTAGTAAATCAATTCCGAATAATACAGGCCACATGCCCTTACATTGACCTTCAGATCTTATGCAGAGATCTGAGTGAAAGGAGTCCTGAAACCAAAACCCTCATTCATCGAAGGTTCCATCCTTTCGGAATCTTTTTATGTAAATGGTGAAATCGGGTCATAGATGCATGCATTTAGCATAGATTTCACATTTGGCTTGACGGCTTCATGCGCTCAAGTCGTTACTTAAACAAGCGAGCGACTGATATCGCACCACAAGTAATAGTCCTGAGCCTTCCCATAAGGCATCCCATTCAATGCCTCAGTAGTCACACATATGGGCGGAATATGTAAGCCTTCAAGCTCGTCCTGATTAGTCCGGTGCCATACGCCCTGCCCTGGCAGCTCATATCACTATGGTGTCTCCAACAGTGTCTGTTGAGAACCGAGTATTTTACTCTAGGGTGAGTAATGCTAGTTAAAGTATAACTGGGAACACCACTATCAACCCAAGCTCGAAAGAGTTCGACTATTCCAAGAATATACTCAATGACACCAAGGCAAGATAAGCCTACCATCAAATGAATAACCACATTAATCGAAAGGCCGAGCTGATCGACCATCTCGTAATGATAGGGTAGTACCCTTATAGAGTAGATAATGCTACACGCCCTTCTAGATTCAGGGTTCATAAAACCTCCGAATCATATACTAGGGACTTCACCAACGCACGCCCATGGGTGGGTCCACGATGGTATTTCCATAACCATCAGTATGACCCGTCGGTATGTATGACTTCAAATGAATCCACTGGAGTGAGCAATAAATGATTTGAACCTTTCAACTCTTGCTAGTCCCAAAGGTATAGATCATAATATCGCTCATAAATACTCGATACCTTCAGGTTCGAGACGTATTCGAAATCCCTTATCACAAAGGCAAGTCTCGCCTTGTCACGTGCAGATCACAGGGTTTCTTCCCGACATTGATTTGCATAACCGATCGTTGGGTGACCAAATTGCACGTAAAAGGTTAGGGCTGGACATAGCGTCACTGGTGCCTCAGATTCTGAAGATGTATTGCTCACGAAATGCGTGAGCATATGCAGGGGTCGGCACATGATTCGGTCACTTACTCAGACGACCACGAGATTCAGACTTTAGGGGAATACACCCGTAATCACTAAGGCTAGAGTGTCTAAGCACGACTTTTAGAAAGTCCGTTGGACACCTGAAATCCTACATAATCAATGTCGGCACTACACAATCAAACAAATAGAACAATGACGGCACGAGGGGTTTAGGTGATGTCTCCATTCCGAGAGAAACAAGAGCGATGCAAACGACAAATCATCACGTCATCGAGGTAATCCAACAGCTGTAGCAATACGCCCTCTGAGCAACACGATAGTAGAAACAACATGGCAATGTCAGCAACATATCCACGAAGCACATCAACTAGGGAACACCGCCCGGAGTGACACGAAAACCGAGAAGCATGACGACAAGGCAACACTGCAACAGGAACCGCATGACACAGAAAAATACGACGGCAAGGCTACACTACTGCAGGAGCAGTAAACAACAGAAATGCATCACCAGCAATGTAGCGCAACCACATGAATTCGCAATCAGCTATTATAATGTAATAACGAGCATGCACTATGGCTGGGGGTAACACAGCAGCATGAATGCACCCGTCAATATGATGCTCAACATGGAAGATCCACAGTCCACATCAACAGAAAATTCCGTTCTGGTGAGCACGCATCCCCGTGCGTCTCAGATCACTTGTGGAGGTGGGATTTGCATCCGTACCTTCAGCCTCGAGCCTATCCTCCATAGGCCCTATGGTAGGAATGGTTAGGTTGGCCGGAGCATCAATCGTCATGACATGAATGGGAATGACGGGTTCCACATATTTTAGCCGACTTCTCAAGCCGATATTGTTCATGGAGAGAACGACCATAGGCTTGTTATGAGTCACTCAAACAATGGAAACAGAAACATCGACAGTTTCCACTGAGGCCTGAGAACCATTGACAATGTTAGGCTTCCTAAGAGCCCAAGGAATGATAACTAGTAGTTCAATGAAAGCCTCAAAGAGAATGGAATTAATAACAACAAACTCCACAAAGACACATAGATGGTCATAGCGGCCTGGAAAGGGTCATAGAGACGTCTTCGTTAATATCATTCACTTCTGCAGGAGCCTCAAATATATCAACAACGTCAACCCGAGCAGAGCCATAGAACAACATCATCAAGCCCAACATGGACTGTACAGACAACGACAACAATGAACTCAACAACAAATATAGAAACGATGACATCAAGCTCGATAAGTGCTATCGAACCACTGACAACAACAAACTCAGCGAGAGCTACACTTAATAGCGTCAACAGGATTCGCTTGAGCCATAGGATAATAATAGGAGCAACAACGTCAGGCTCGACTGGAGCCTTAGACTCGTCGTAGCTATTATATGTGTGGTGACTGGTATCCGTAGGACCTGGAAACCAACCTACATCTTTCCCGATAACAAGGATAGTGGTCACAACGAGCATAGCAAGTAGAGGTAGAAAGATCACGATTTATCGATACACCACGATAAAATGAAAACGATACCGACTCTGGCAAACCAGCCGAGTCATTCTTCTCATTAGGGTCTCCTTACATGCTATCTAGCACCGATAGTAATTAGCTGGAATGCCTCTCTGTCACTCAAGCGAGGCCGGTGAACTTTCTTCCTGATAGGCCACGCCGTGAGAGTATCGAAATACGGCAAGAGATTAGACAGGTCACCGTGTCCACAACGAATGGACCTTGCAACCTTAGTTTATAAGTCACCGCAACGTCTCAATATCTATGGGGATTGATGGAAAACACTTCGCGTCATTTGCCGCCCCTAATAGATTACTAGTCTCGTCGTCATGACGAGGGTGACGAACGTTATTGCCACAAGAGCAATGGGATTTCCGTCCCATGGGTAAGTTTACCAGATAAACGTGACCACTTCCAGTAGTTCGTCATTCGATTTTCGAGGGGGGGGGATTTCAATGTCAGCAAAAAGCGTCTTGCAACATTCTGATAATCACAGAACACTCTTACGATTACGATTCCCAAAGTGTGGTTCCACTTTCTAGGATTTATGACGGATTCAGGCACAGTACATGTAACGAGCCTACTCTGGCGTTCCTTGACTGAAGCGAGACCACCAACAATCCTTGAAAAACAAACAGGAGGTAGATAGAGGAGTCTTATGATAACCTTTGCACCTCAGGAAGGTAGTATGACATAAGTACCAACATGCTGAGTCCATCACAATTCATCTTCCGAACACGATCCAGCGCTATTGCAAAGGTTGTTAATCCATACTTGAATACTCAATACACCGAGTAGTGGCTTCCCACGAGTTAATCGTATGCACTTCCGAGTGAGTCCATTGCCAAACGCCGACTGGGGCTTGCTGTTCTACTACACGCCGTCATCCTATCACTGGCAAACCATGTCGCGGTCATGATTAGTGGCCGAAATTCTGACATCATCAAAGTTTAGCAAAGCACTATGACTCGCGGATGTGCAATGCGGCATGCTGATTTCATCAGCAGTCCATGACTGCCTGGGAACAACCAATACTGTTGATTCAGACAAGGGCTATCGAACTTTCAGGATAACAATGATCAAGCTTCCTAATCCCGTAACTTCGATTCTGTCTTCCTACTGGAGAAGAAAAATACTCGACCCTTGAAGACAGCTTGGGCATGCGTTAGGTCGAACATGACTTATTCACCATAATAACACCGCAGCACACGGCCACGAGTCTCATATTTAATCCACGCAGGGTCCCGTTCTCTAGACGCACTAGTCTAGCAGGGACGCACCCTAAGTCTTCACTGGGTTCCAAGTTTAGCATTCCTCGCATCGTTCCAGGCATTTAACTCCTATGCAAGGAAGTTTTCGTCTCCCGTCTCTATCCGATGCGAAGATTTACGTCAGATTGCTCAAATGAATAGACGTTCGAGCTCTTCCGTGCTCGTACCTTAAAGGTGATGCCGAAGAACGCTCATTAGGTTTGCTAGGATCGAAATCAAGGAACATCGGCGAAACCTCCCATTTAACCCATTGGTCAACTAAGACTGAATCTAAAGAATCAAGAACAACCAAAACAAGGAGTGATCACCAATCCCGGCCCTAGCGCCCACCAAGGTTACCGTGCACCCCAAACTATTATTACGTGTGCACCCGTAATGATAATTTGTGTTGCCAGGTAATCTTGTTGCCCGCTAGTTCCGAGCTTCCTGATCCAAAACCGAGATTTCATACCACAAAGACTTGATCTAGTTTCGCCTCTAAATCATAAACAACGTGGCGACATCCATTAACGCGATAGAGATTAGTCCTTCCGATCATCCCGTCTACAGGCAAGCAGGTAGGCTCCTCGTAGACCACAGTATCCTTCCTCTTGGCTGGTACCGGTGATCGATGCAGGAGTGTGGACTAATGTGAAGCGTGACACAACAACCTTACTGGCAAAATATCCGTACTACGTATATGTATTAACTTAATCTTAGAAAATCGGATTCTTATGCAACATAAACATCTTATCCGCATTTTCTAATACTTCATATATTGACACACAAGGCTAGTCGGTCGGAATTTCCCCTTGTACAATCCATGTACAATCTTCTTTCTTTTCTGAAAATATTTCGTTGTGTTTTATTTTTGAAAACTTCGTTTTCGAGCCAAAACCGGTTATAGTCTAGATTTTTCAAAAATGCTAGTTCGCTACAACCTTGGCTCTGATACCACTTCTGTCACACCACGCCAATGGCGGAAACACGTGGCGCAACGCTCGAAAGTATATCAAAGTCAAGATTAACACAAACTATATTTAATTAGAAAAGATCAATTTATTAGAATGTCGGAAATGAGCGTCTCGTTACAATATTGCACAAGGCATTACTTAAAACGATGAGCATTAAGTTTCAATGAGGGTATTTCCGTTTATGTTCCAACCCGAAGGTAACAGTGATTGAAATCCCGACCAGTATCCGACATCCCGAAATTCCACCGCACTAGCCCCATATCTATTCAGCACTTAGTTACCTGAAAGATATGTTTAAAAAGACGTCAATATATAAAATATTGGTGAGTTCACAGGTTTTAGTTTCATAACAGCAACATTTTCACAACCATCGACTCGACTCACTTTACCGTATAATTATTTTCCCATTAAATAATTATACTAGGATCTTGTCGATCGATATTCCGTTTTTACAACATGTGCGAAACCTGCACAACTTGTGGCCTTTGTAAGGAGTAGCTAGCTCCTACAAACTATAATGATGAGCAATCCCTTGAGCCCCATAACCAAACCAAGACTAATAATAATGCCCCGCTCCAAGTCGTTCCTCGGAACCCAACGACTTAAGTTCAGAATATATGCACCCCAGGCATAACCTAATGCATAATCGACGCTATCGATTAGGGGTGGGCCTTGTCAGGCACCAATAGTACTATCCAAATATTCTTTCGGTTTCATTTCCCTGAATTAATGATTACGGAAGAGAGGACTCAACCCCGAGTGGCGTTCACTGCTCAAGTACTCATCATATCACTTATCACATTTTATCCTTTGAAAACCTTTTCAACATGTGACAATATTTGACAAACATATCTTTCCCCCAGTTAAAACAGTAAAATGGGGCCGTGAAACTCACCTGAATCACTGTCTGGCTCACTAGGTAGATAGCATAGAGGGTCTCGCACCTACAAACGTCCTAGACGTATAAGTCACTATTCCTATAGTGCATGTGCCTTGGCAAGTTGTACACCCAACTCCCGACCACAAGTTATTCCAAATCCCGTTTAATTAAGCGCGTACCCTAGGTTTCGTTGGCGTTACATTACCCTTTGTGTTACAAGTTATATATTACTCTTGTTAATATTTCCATAACTTGTATCTTATTATCATCGACTCGACGTCACTTAACATATAATTATTTTCCCATTTAAATAATTATACTTAAGATCGTATCGCTCGATATAATATATATTTCAACCCTCGACCCGACTCACTTTGCCGCACATTTGTTTTCCCATTTAAACAAATATGCTAAGATCTTGTCGTTCGACTGTATATTCTTAACACCCGATTCAACTCACCATACCGTATATTTATTTTCCCATTCAAATAAATATGCTAGGTTCTTGTTGGTACGGCATACACATATATATATATATCCTCGTCTACTCGTCTCGTTTTCCTTCCCACATATCTACTTTCCCATTAGGTAGATATACTAGAATTTTGCCGAGACGAGCGTACATATATATAAATGTGTAATTTTTCTTGTTAAGTATATACGTTTGTTTTAACGTCTTATTTGTTTATGTCATGTGTTTTCTCCCACGAATAATTCTCTTAACACTTAGGAAAGTGTTTATTAGTTTTCACCCAATGTATATATATATATTTCACTTCTTAAAATATATATTTTTCTTATCTTGCCGTAATGGCATTTTTCTCATGATTTGTCCGTGTACGGTTCGTTAACGCGTCTTAGTTCGATATTTTAACTCGATTAGTTAATTCTTCCAGGTCTTTCCCAACATGTGCTTTATAGAAATATTATCCACATTTCTAACCCATGTTACTTGGAAGGTTTGTATTTTAGCCCAACTTGTTAACTTAGATACAAAAATGTTTCCAATACTTTTATATTCCCATTTATATAAAAGTATTCATTTTTGTATAAGTTTCTCAAGTTCGATTAACATTTTTATAAAATCTCTATTTTATAAAAATCCTTATTTTAAAACCCTTTGTATTTTTATAATTTTCAAAAAAATACGCTTTTATACAAAATACCCAAGTATTTCTACTAGTATTTACAAAAATCATCCTTAGACTTTATTACTTACATTTTTGACACCAAACTTTCCATACTTGTATTTTTGGACTAATAGTTTCTAAAATATCCATTTTAGTCCTCTAACTTTCAAAGTTACAACTTTAGTCCCTTAACTTCCAAAAGTTGCATTTTTCCACTCTAACTTCCAAAGTTAACATTTTTCACTCAAAATAGTAAACTTTGAAGATTCAACTTTTTATTGGTAAGTTATTTTTGTATCAAAACACTTATGTTAGTCTTGTATTTCATATGGAAGACTACTTATGTGTGTGTTTTATGTATTTGTCCATTTTAACAAAATATCATCCACCTAAGTAAGCTAACTTAGATTTTCCATCTTCTTCATTCATGAACTTCTAACATGTTTTACCACATATTACACCATGTATGATCATAATAAGATGATTTAAAGTTACTTTTAACACATTCAAGTTCATTCTACAAATCTTAATCAAATCATCATCTACTTAGTGTATGTGTAGATTTTATACATTTTCAAGATCACTACTTTATCATTATCCAATCCATGATCCATTTACATATCTTTAATCATCCATTTTACTTATGTAAAACCCATTAAAGATTATGTCTCAAACCACATTTTAAACCCTTCATGTACAACTTGCTTCTAAGAACACATACATGAATATTATTAATCAAAACAAGGTTAAGAAACTTACTACTAGCACAAGGCTAGGGAAGACAAAACCTTTGATTTTGAGAGGGGTTTAGTGTGTTCTTCCTTAGTGGTTAAGCTCCAAGCTTGAAACACAATAGGGGTTTGGATGAATGGAGGTTTGGAAGTGATTTAGAAGTGTTGAACTTGAAAGAATGATGTGTGTGTGTGTGCAATACCTCACGGCCAAGGAGAAAGGAAGAAGAGAAGTTTTGCTTTGTTTCTTCAAATGCCCAACACATGTTATATAATCTCACCATATCTTCCATGGATTGCATGTGATCTTACTAAAGATTTAAGAGATATGTGTAGTACAAAAATTGATTCTTGGATGGATACTTTAAGGGTGTTTGGCCGTGAGTTATTGGAAGGAAAGGAAGGATTTGGTGGGTTTAACTTAGATATGGTAATCCTTGTGAAATCTTTCCTAGATTTAAATAATTCTCAAGTGTGCAAGTGTGATCTTAGTAAATGATTTGGTGTTGTCTTCTTGTGGCCCCTTGGCCGATTTTTTTTTGGACAAGAAAGCAAGGTATAGGCTTGCTTTTTGTACTACCATATCTTACACACTTATTCATCCATGCATGCTTAATCTCTTAGGTCCATAGGTTATTATTGAAAGCACCATGCAAGGGGATTACAAAGGCCTTTAGGCCGGCCCCTTTGTGGGTCTAGGTGGGGTCCACAACTCCAAATATCTACCCAATATTTGTTATGTTAAATCCCCCGTCGTTCGGGTGTCGTTCGGGTATTTTTCGGGTTTTAATCACGCGTTATTCAGACATTAAAAATACCTTTAATAACCCTTAAATATAGTCTAATTTAAGTGTTGATTGGTTATTTAGGCTTTTACCGGGTGAAATTACAAGTTATGCGCGTATCGGGTGCGGTAGTTTCCACTTATGGTTTTGGAGTTCCAAAACTCATTATATTTTGTGAAAATACCCTTTATTTTATATCCTGGGTGTCCGGGATCCTTTTCGTTTATTTAATTATTACTGGGTAATT
The DNA here is from genome assembly GCA_030844895.1 of Ambrosia x helenae. NCBI lineage: Eukaryota > Viridiplantae > Streptophyta > Magnoliopsida > Asterales > Asteraceae > Ambrosia > Ambrosia x helenae. The sequence continues at coordinate 3,994,491 of CM061228.1, forward strand.
GCCAACGTCCATACCGGATAGTTTATTCGCACATGATCCAATCATGTTTTACCATTAAACGTATGCATTCCTATGCACTATTTGGAAATTGCTATCTCCTAAGGCCTTGATAATTAAATCACACATAATTGCATTTAATTACGTTAATCATATATTAATTAATTTGTACGGAATTACCTTATTTTTGCCGGTTGTTACAGACTAATTGTCCCATTTGACCATATTGGTCTAATACTCAACCTTCAATTAAGGTTGTTATTTACCTACAATGTTGCTTGTTATTTTTCAAATTACCTTAGTAAGTTTGTTTGGTATAAAGCTTATTTTTGTGTCATTTATATATGGGGAGGAAGATGATACTTTTGTTGATGAGACTCCTCATGACCATATCCAACTTGATAAAGATTCAGAATCAGGTAACGATACATATAATGATAAAGTGGAATCAAATTGTAAGAGAAAACAACCAACAAATATAAAATCTCCCAAAAAGAAAGCTAAAAAAAGAAGAAGATGGAGTGAGTTAGAAGTACAAAAGGTGCAAGTATTTTAAGTGGGACATTAAAGCCACTCCAGTAAGAAATGATACTCCTGGTCTCAAAAAACACTCTTTATCTTGCGATAAAAAAACCCGAGGTAGTTAGTAATCAAAGTAATTTAGTATTTCAAAAGGAAACTAGCGGGGAAGGTAATGTGAACATGTAGAAACATGATGTGGCTAGAATCAAGAAAGCTTCATTAGATTTTATTATAATTACTGAATTATTGTTTAAACTAGTGGAAAATTGGGTTTTGTTGAGTACACATACACCATTCACTTGAATACCAATATTGAGGAAAGGAAGTAACTTGTTAGCATATGTAAGTAACCCACCAATACTTTGTCAAGAGTTATTACATTGTATTCATGTCTAGGGTATTTAAAATGATATGACCATGAGGTAGACAACGCATCTAGTAATGATAAGGTAATTGACTATCTATTGAGCAAATTGCCTAATTTGAATGTTGATGGGAGACATTTTCACATTAGGTGAATGGAACACTACTAAACTTAATTGTCAAAGATGGTTTAATAGAAAAGAATTATCCATGATTGTTTGCAGAAAGTAGTTAGATATATTCGGAACTAAACACAGAATAACCAAGTTCAAAAAGTGCATCAAAGATTCGAATACTAAATCAACTAAGTTTTTTTTTTTTTTTTTTTTTGTGGAAATTTACCTACTAGGTGGAATTCCACCAATGAAATGTTGAAAATGATGATATATTTAAGGGACATATTTTTCTCTTATAAACTTGAAGATAGTAGCTATATTCATGATGTCGAAAGACTACTTGAACATTCAGACTTTGGTGCTTGTCAAAAGTTTGTTAACTTCTAGAAAAGTTTGAGATTTTAGACTAAAACAATATATGTATTGGCCACATCAAAACTCTTAGCTCACCTAAATGTTAACAAACATCTTTGGGTTTGGGACTACAATCCCAAATTTCTATAACGGTTAGATCAATGTGTGATAAATATGAAAAGTATTGGAAGAGGTATGGCAAACTTAATGACTTCATGTATTTTTGTTGTTATCTTGGATCCCACAATTAAGTTATACTTTGTTTAACAAAGATGCTTGCCTCTTAAATAACAACCAAGGATGATCCTGTGACTAAAGAAAGCATTAAAAAGATGGTATCAATATAGTTGTTTGATCTTGAGAGTAGGTAACATGAGATATTTCAAACATACAAGAAAAGATTTGACAATGTTGATTACAATTTGGCACCCCAAGATGTACGTAACCACGATGTCATTGAATGTGTAACACCCCAACCGATGGCGGAAACATCGAGGTGTCACGTAGTGACGATTGTTCAATAGCTCATGGACTAAAGTGTAAATTTGAATACATTGATTAAATAATTTATTACATTGAAATGGAATTACAGGATACAATAATTCTAAAGTGACAAGTCTAGCTAAGATACAATGTAGACAAGACTGAAATATAAAATCCAAAAGCCTAAAAGAAGCGTCTCAAAACAACCTGAAACATGTACAAAATATTTTGGTCAATACAAAAATTGTATTGGTGAGCATACCCTGTTTAAATAAATATAGTAGAAAAGTGTTTAGCAATTCATGTGTCGTATACTGTTTGCAATTATGTAATAAGTGGTATCCGGGTCAAATCAACCCTAAGAGAAGAAAGCAGATATATATAGTATGCGCTAGTAGTAATGTAATACATAGCAATGACGAGGACTCTCAACAGAGTCACAAGGGTATAAACCATAGTACTATTCATTGAAATGCCAGGCCGCAACGGTTAATGATTTGACAGGTCATAGATACACAAAATGACACAAGCAAACACACATAAGAATTGCTATTTTAGTAAAAGGAATTATAAACTTGATAGTAAGTACATGAGTCACCCCAAAATAGTGAGACAGTAAAAAGGGGAAAGATATACTCACAGTTTGCGAAAGCGAGCAAAATCCAACTTAAGCGGTCGTGAGCTAAGTAATGGGAATTCCGAGGAATTAAACCTATAATGTGTAAGCATACTAATAAGGAAATGTCTAAAAAGTCTAAGGTAACTAGGGTCTAAGGCATTAGGGTTTGCTAAGTCGATTTGGGGAATTAGAGTTTTTTATGATAAATCGCGTTAATGTAAAAGTTGTACGTCAAAAATAATATATCAAAGTTTGTAAATGTGGTTTAGGTAATATAATTATTACCAATTGAATATTTAGGTAAAAATATGTTTTAAATCGTTAAGACAAAATAATTTAGTTAATTACTTTAACTAAATTAAAATAAATACAATAATCATAAATATATAAATAAATAATTTTGAGTTACACAATGATCCAACAAAAGATAATAAAGACATTAAACCATATGAGTATTTCTATTTTATAAGAAAAATATTTATAAATTAGATGTTTAAATAGTGTAAATAAATAAATGTTTAATTATATCTAATTACACATAAATAATGTTAATAATATAAGACATGACTCAAAAATACTATTTTTATAGAAATTGGATGCTTTCTTATGTAAATTAATGAAAATAATTTTCTCATAATTTTTATAAACTTATTTATATTTAAAACTGATTTAATAGAATTAAATCATGTTTAAATGATTAAAAATAGGAAAATTAATAAAAATAAGTTTTTTTCTGAACCAATAATTTTTATTTTAGTTCATGATGATTAGAAATAATTTATGACAAATTTTGAGATAAAAACCATTAAGAATGAACTTTTAATGAATTAAATATGATTAAAACAAATTAAATAATAAAAATTACGAAAATAAAATATTTTCCAGAAATAAAAATTATGACAATTTTCTATGAGGTGTCAAGAAGCTACACCTAAATTTTCATAATTTTTGGGTAAAAAATGAAATAACTATGAATATTTCAAGTTTTGTATATTATATATACTTAAAAAAAAATGAAAATAGAAAGACATTACTAAAAGAAAACAAAATAAAGATTTGTATCCAAGGGGGCTCGAACCCTAGTCTGTATGGTAGTACCCCACAAACCCAACCACCTCCACTACAAGCTAGTTTGTTGAAATATTTCAGATTAATACTTATTTAAATTTTTATGAAACTTCACCTTCTTCCCCAATTCTAACTCAAGAACCCTAACCCTAACCTTAAGATTCAATCACCATCAATTCGACTGGATTAACAGTAGATTATAGAGGGGTTTGGTTCAGAATTAGTTATTAAACAAAACAGCATAGAAATATAAAACTTACAATAACAAACTAGCCCGAAAACGATGGTTGCACGGACGCGAACCTGAGACCAAATCTCCACGGCTTTTGGACGCGAACTGGACGAGTTTTAGGTGGGTTTAGGACGTGTATAAGTGCAGAAGTGTGTTGCCGAGTTCAATTTATATAATGGTGGGTTAAAAAATGCGTTTTGAGCCGTTTATGAATTTCGATCGGTTACACCTTAATCACGATTAAATCTCTGTTTATAGTTCGTTAATTCACGGTTTAGGCATAGTAACCGGTTGGTATTGATGGAGAAACATAAATCAAACGATTAAGAACATTAAAGACGCATTAAAACCGTGTTGTAAGGTCGGCCGGAAAACTGGTTTCGCCGGATCGGCCAAAGGGTATCGCCGGACAACCGATTAGAGGGAAAAAGAAGCTGGTTTGTTTAAAAGTTTGGTACATTGGCAAAAATGGTCCCTCTAGTTTAACTTGGTTAGTATATTGTATAACTAAGTTAGTTTTTCTTTAGTAAAACTTAACCAACCTAAGTTACTTTTAACTTTAATTAATTCAAAACTTTTTAGAACTTAAACGTTTTATCTTAACTTATCAAATAACTAATTAAGTTTGTATTTCGTAAGTTTTGAAAAAAAAAATCACACATTCAGTAAGTGTTTAAATTTTCGATTTAAATGTAACTCACGTTTTAATAAATCCGAATACATTGAAAAGTTTAGGGACTAAATTTGACAATTGATTAAAGATGAAGGTGACGGATGTCACAGAATGTGAAGATGACAATGACTTCTTCACTAACTTTTTTAATAAGGAAGAAAGTAAACCAGCTGGTAAAGAAATTGAGTTAAAGCGGTATGTAGATGATAAAAGAATGGGATTTTAGTTTCCGAGTTGACATACTTAAATGGTGGAAACAAAATGCAATTAGATTCCCCGTCGTTTCTCGAATGGCTAGAGGTAAATTTATTTACCTGTTACATTATCGTTGCTTTTGAATAATTGTTAACTATTTTGGCAATCCAAATTTCCACGATCGCATCTGAATCACCGTTTAGCACTGATAGTTGTGTACTAGACGCTTACAGAACAAGGTTGTCAACTAACATTGTTGAAACTTAAATTTACACCCAAGATTGGGCGAGGAACTAAAAAAAATCAATTGTGGTTAACGTAGACAATATATTAAAGGATGACGATGTTACTATAAGTAATAGTAAACCACTAGGTCTTTAAAGCTATGGGTGTTAACCTTAATCGGTTCTTTTATTTTTTGTGGTGATTAAAAGATGCGATACAAAAACAAAATGAAAAAGGAAAAGTCATAGTGCATGACAATTAACAATGCTTAAGAAAACTCAAATGAAAGGGAGTGAAATACTTTGTCTATTTTTGGGCATATTTGACCTTTTATTGTCTTTACTTAAAATAGATATTGATCATCCTTATTTTGATATGAAATATTTTGATTTTTAAGTATTTTTGTTATTGAAATATTTTAATGCTTAAGAATTTTGTAGTGGTTATCAGGTATCACTACAGGTGTATGATACTCAATTTTTGTTAGGTATCACTATAGGTTTTCATACAATGCTCAAAATTTAAGAGTGTTGACTATTTGAGATGTCCATAGCCTGTACAGAAGGAGATGAGGACTTACTTGCAGCAAAAAGAAATGCCAAAGGTGAAAATGTTATGAACTCAAAGTTTTGAGTTAATGTATAGGAAATTGATGGCGAGGAGAAAAAGCATGATGAATTGGCCGGTAGTAGTTAGGCAACTAAAAAAACGAGACTAAGAGGTCTTATTGTATGTTCTATAGTAGTACTCAAAGTGGGAAGCAACAAACCATCAATGAAATTTTTCGTAAGGATTTAGGAAACAAGGCGTTGTCAAAATGGTTTTGTGATGCAGGCTTGCCTTTCAATGCAACTACCTATGATAGTTTTCACAGAACATTGAGGTCATTGGACAATTTGGCATGGGATTGAAAACACCAAGAATGAAGTAAGGAAAGTTATGCATTCTAATAAATGAGCAAAAGAAATACTATGCAATCAAGGGTTATTCAGTTTTATTCTATGGATGCCATGATTCAGTGGTTCGAAGGGACATAATTAGTTTTGTAGTAAACTCTTCAAAGGGTTCCATCTTTATAAAATCCCTTGATGTTTTCAACGTCTCAAAGAATGACGACTTATTACTTATTGTTCAAGCCTTTGATGCAATGTAGAGGAGATTAGAGAGAAGACTATAATCCAAACTATTACTGATAACGCATTGGCTTATGTTAAGGCGGGTAAGAGTTTTCTATTTTCATATTAATTTTTTGTTTAATGCTTTCTATTCTCTGCATCTGTTTTTTTCTTCTGCTTTTTGTTTGCTCTTTTGTTTTGTTTTTTTAGTTTCTTTATTTGTTTGTTGTTTTGACCAGTTTAATCAATACTTTATAGAGGAGATGGTAGAAGAAGTTTGGAAACATCTTTAGTAGACTTCATGCACGACACATTGCATAGATTTTATGTTGGAGGATTTGGGGAAAATTATACCTCAAGTGAAAAGTTGAATAAAGTAAGAAATGTTCACAAAGGGTATATCTATAACTTTGTTGGTCTGCTAAACTTGATGAAGAAGTTCACAAATCAGAAGAACGTGCATAGGCATGGGGTTACAAGATTCGCCACGTCTCACACTTCTTCAATTTCACAATATCTATTTTTGATAGTCTCTTTTCTTCATCAATGGCCTCATAAATATAACACATAGACGACGATCTTTCACCATCAACTAGTTGAATGACCCCAACAAGAGGACTCGCTAACTTTAAAGAATATGCTACCTTCCTCCTAAAGAATCTAGTAATAAGATGGATGTCACTTTTCTTCCTTTTGGATCATCGGACCACTTGTTATCTAACCATTCTTGAGACGTAGTCATTTTTTTCAAATTATTATGCTATTTGTGAAATTAAAGAATTGTGATAAACGATGTAGCAAATCTTGTAGCCACATGCCTATGCAAGTTCTTCTTGTGAACTTTCTCATCAAGTTCACTAGACCAACAAAGTTGTAGATATACATGTTTATGAACATTGCTTGTTTTATTCAACTTTTTTACTTGGGGTATTTTTCCCCAATATCCATTCTTTAAGAAGAAAACTTCAAGTTTTACTAAGAAAACCCTAAACACCATAAAACTCAGATCTAGATTGATTCTTAGCTGGACAGTCGATCAAAATGATGCTATGGTGATTTGTAAATGATGAGGAACCAATCTCAAGCTTCAAATTTTCAATTTCTTGGACTTTGATTCTTGCTCTTTCAACTTTCTCTACTAAGAAAATGATTTTCTCTATCCTAAGCTTTTGGTGAAGATGTTGACTAAAAATGCAGATTATGGTTCCTAAATCTCTTTATATACATCAATAGGATGGACTTAATCATCCCATTTAGCTCTAAGTTCATAATGAACCAAATTAAGATCTTATTTACTAAACTCATGATATTCAAACTCCTAACACTTGATATCAACTAGCGTTTTTAGGGTGTTACAAGTTGTTAGGATTATTTCTTGTCATGGATCGAAATTCTTGTTTCAATTAATAAAACGAGTTGATCGTTTTTTTTTATCAAACTCGTGTTTGTCTATCTGCCAGCTATAAGGATTATAATCATGCATTTAAACATAGTTCATAGTTCATGGCTAAGTATATGATTTTAACTTTGTAAATTTCCTATTGTATTAAAAGACTTTTTGTATGTTTTATGTAAAGAAACATTTGTTGTATTAACACTAAGTGGTTGCAAATTTGCAATGTTATCTATCATTTATCTTGAACGTTTACGGTTACATTCACAACAATTGATAGTGTCGTAATATTTTATGACTACTAGTAGGAATGCCCGCGCGTTGCAGCGGGTGTCCTAACTGACATCAGATTCAATTATGATGCCTATTGCGAACCACGCCTCATTCCGGGTTTTAAACATTTTATTCCATTCAATGGAAAATATGTATAGAAGTTTCCATCCCAAGAAAACCCGCGCGATGTTACGACGACGATAATTTATAACGTCACCATCTTTTTTGTTAGTTTATCAATGATATCATGATATAGCATACGTGTATGCACAAGTAGACCATGACATCAACTATGTGTTTTATTGCCGGTTGATTTCAACATATGCCATTCGGTAGACGTTGTGACTCAAACTCACATGTGTATCAACCATGCTACTTATGTGCCTTTGTTGGTTTAATCTATCATGGTCGGATATCCCTTCATCCATGTATGATGTTTTCAAACAAATTTGTATGCATTAATTTAAGAGTCTTCAATTAGGCTTCGTCATCTGTTAGTTTGTCGGAAAAAAAAAAACTACTAACAATAATAATTTATGTGCAAGAAACATTAAAAGTGATGGACACTACATCACAAGGGAGATTTGGATGCTTGTGTGGATTGCTGGGTTGCTTTATGATGCAGTAAGTGCCAACAATTCACTTCTTCCATGGCCTCCTATACTATAAACTGTAAGTTATATTTGATGGACGCTACATTACATCACTTTTAAAGCATCAACTAACCCTTAAAGATATCATTTGATATCACCGCATGACCAAAAACTCTATTTCTTGCAACCAAAATCCAAGTTTTAGAGAATATTGCATACACCTTTTTTTTAGCGTTTCAAGAACTTCATGCAAATGCCAAGGATGATCTTTACTTCTTGAGCCAAAGTGATGAACCACCAGTGTTTAGACCTAGTGCTCCTCCTTTGAGTCCAACTTGATATGTCCATTTCTGAGATGAAAGGTCAACGACTGACCCATTTGTTAAGCCTGCAAGCTCCACTCGACCCGTGATACCCGCACCCGTTTTATAAAAAAATAGACCATAGTTCTGTACAAAAAGATAAATGAATATCGAACACATTTACTAACAAAATTATAGCTGTTGCATTTAGTTAAAATCTGATTTGTGGTTTTTTGTTATGTTTAAGAAAATAGATATTAAGGTACTTTAAAAAGATACCATTAAATTACATCGTCTTATTTTCCAAAACCAGCTAAAGCTTTGTCAACTAATCGAAACTCTCTTTTCAGACTTTTTATTTCAATGACGAGTGACGACATATATTTCCAATTACACTAAACCTAGCTTTATCCGAGTTGTAGGAAAAGAAGGAAGGCAAGGAATCTAAAAGGTTCAAAAAAATCAAAAAATAAAAAATTCTAGTAACCACACCTTACACTTTTCCAGCTATAACACTTAAAAGAAACATTGATATCCATACATGTTTATATTTTCATGTTATTAAGTTGAAAAGCGTGAGTGTTTTATGACGAATGTAGTAAGCGCTAAATTGGCAAGGTTGTTTCCGCAATACCCCAGCCCATAAATCTTATTATAAAAAGACAATTTATAGAGAACACACCTGGAAAACTGTTACAGCTGGGCAGAAATTGCTGCCAACTATACCCCTGCAGCACCCAAATGAACAATTCTAAATTAGCAACGACAATTATTAAATAAAACTTCTAAGTTACAGAATCGAGAACCACCACATGCATTTGAGCAAATTAGTTCCTGGTATGAAGCATGACACTTGACTGGAATTATTGTGAGTTATTACCCATTGACCCAAAGTCTGAAGTAATGGATTAAAGTTTTATTTTTGTGACATCTCAATATTCTAAAATTTGCTGGAAGCACGTGTATGGCAAGAAAGTTTTTTTCTTCTTCTAAAAAGGTAAGTAAATAAAGGGGAGGGACCTGATGTCACGTTTTTAGTTTGTTTGGTCCGAACCGGTGCTGGCGCGTTAGGCGTATGTAGCCAATTTTGGGGCCGTTGGGAGATCACTGGTTGAAAAGTTAAAAACGCTATGGGCTGATGCGAGTGCACAAAAGCTTCCTCATTATTTTTTTCTTTGGGGCAAAGGATAAACCTTTTGATGAGGATGGATGAGGTGTTGTGTTTATTGCATCTGTTAACATCTTAAGTTTATTAAGACAGGTCATTGACAATTAATATTTGATCACATGATATGTACAATAAGCTATACTAAAAAAAGGCATGGTAGAAAATATAACTAAAAGCATTTTGCAGGCAAGTAATAAGGATTCAAGTTTTAAAACCTGACCTTTCTTTCCTTTTTCTTAAATAATGTGGATATAGTTGCTTCAACAAGAGAGCTTTGATTACTATGAGAACCATCTTTCGACTTTATTGCTGACTTGTTAATTTCTGGAACTTTTTCAAAGACTTTAGTCACTTCTCTTTATGTTGTCTCTTTTGGTCTTTTTAAAATAATCATAATTGACCATGCTCTTAATTTATCGTATTATGAGTGTTATTAGAACTTCAAAAGGTTGAAAAGTTACATGATTAGTTTAAAAAATGCACATCCAAAACACACCCTATATATAGTTATCACTTATACACTAAGATCATCAAAGATTTTATAAGTTGAAGTTAGAAATATTCAACATATGCTTTCTAGTAAACGTACCCTCCGCTGGCCCCATCCATCAAAGCAAGAAAAAATGGTAAGAACAAATGATAGTCATTAATTTATTATTACAAACAAAAAACTAAACTTTCCAGTACAATTTGGTTGGTTGGGGTTATGTTTTATACATAGTTGTTAATAGCGACCATAGCGCCCGCTATAGCGAGTAGCGTAGCGTAGCGCTCATGTGTCGCTATATGGTTGGTAGCGACAAATAGCGAGGAAATAGCGAGATTTTTCTATTTTTAGTATTTTTTTAAAAAAAATTTGGTTGAATATTCATATAAAACATCTCTAAAATGTTCTTCTAGTGTATCGCTAAATATGAAATAGCGCCCGCTATTTGATCGCTATCCCTACATAGTGTATCGGTAGCTTGTCGCTATCGTCCGCTATTCGCTATTAACAACTATGGTTTTATATCTAAGACCATCCACTGAGTCTATGGCATACCTTTTATGAAGGTTTATCGATGCGACATATCATGCCACTTCATCATCATCTCTTAAGTATGTTGCTACTAAGTTTGTTTTAACATATTTTGTACATTCATTATTTTGTTAATTTTAAAAGAAAGGAAAAACTGGTAGAAGATCAACCAACCCGACCCGTTTTGAACCCATTATACCCCCAACCTGATGAAATTGCCACCATAACTTTGCAATAATTAGTAATTTTCAGCTATAAATGGCACGCATGATGGTTTATCTGCATTTACCTTACAATGATGTGCCCAAGTTGGCGTTGCTCATTTTTTTGCATGTGGTGTTTTTAATTTTACATAGTTGCATCAGGGATCTTTTATTTGCAGCAGAAAATAAATACAAATATTTACGATAATTAAAAAATTGATCCAACTTTGGAAATAAATTGCTCAAATAAAGTCTTACCAGTAGATGGGGAGTCGGATTTCGCTCCATTAGCGGGCAGTTGGCTGTTAATGGTGAGGAAACCCTTGAGGTTTATTGAAGCTAGTTGTTCATCATTAATCTTTGTCTCTGGCTTAAATCCATCTAGCTCAGACCAAGGACTGGTTTTCAGTTGCCCAAGGCAGTATTTCATTAATCTTTGTCTCTGCCAATTCTATGAATTCAAAGCGCGTGCTTTCAGAATCCTCCGATAGATGAGAGCAGTGGCTAAACATATCATCTAACCAGGCTGCACAGAGTGCTGTTGCAACCTAACAACTCTATTACTTGCAGCGAATCATTAAGCGACAAAAAGGTAGATATTATAGTTTCTTTTGATAATCAATGTTGTGTTCAAAGTTTGTTTTGGGAATTAGAAAGAATTGGTAGCCTGGATGTTTGGTAATTATAGGTGTAGTTTTGTTGCATATGCTTGTAGACTTTTATTATATATTGTCAGATTGGATCTTGTGGTTGAAACATTTTCCTTTGAAAGTCGAACCGGTTCGACGTTAACAGTGTAATTTCCAACCATGGGGAAATTTTGTCTCTTACTAAACTTATAAAAATGTTGCATTTCCGAACATCATGATTGACGAATAAGCCACTGGGAAGTGGGTACCAGAGTTCCAGCATCATCATGCATTGCTCAAACTATGCGGCGGACAGGTAACTATTAGTATTTACTACAATAAAGCCTCTAATCGAATAAACCGGACACCATATCATCATCACTCTCCTCTTTAGGCTCGTCCTGTTACTCCTGTACAACCAAAATTCAATAAAAAAACATACATACATAAGAAGCCTAACCAAACAAATAACCATACACAATCAAAATACAAGAAAACAAACCTTCTTTTACTCCGGAGGAGGCGCAGCGGCCGCTGCAGCTCCACCAGCAGCAGGGGCAACAACAGGTGGAGCATCATCTTAGCCTGCAGTAGCCAGTTTATTTAAAAAATCAACAAATATATTATAGCTTATAACATATAAAAGTTCCTAGTAAGTGACTGATTAATAAATAATAATACAATACAATACTAACAGTTGAACTGAGCAGTCCAAATTAACAAATATTTTTAGGTTGCCTACAAAAAATGTTAAAATTATCTATAACTTAAGTTATAATTATTTAGCAAAAGGTTACGTGTATAAAATCGGTATATATCTATGCATGAACATCGGATTTTAGGAATATGTAGCAGAAGATTAAATATAAAATATCTATTAAAAAAATAGAACAGAATGTGGGTATAATTAAAAGTACATATTTATAAAATAATAACAAAACACACATAAACATCTTCAACTGTAATAACCTAGAGACTGACGAAAAAACAATAAATACACAAAAAACATAAATAAAAATCATATACTACTTACTTTCTTAGCTGAAAACAGTTTAGAAGTAGAAAAGTCTGCATATAATCAGTATAAAGGAATAAAAGTTAGGGAAAGAGGGAACTTATATCTGCAGGATAAAGGTATCTTTAAGCTTGAACACTGTCAAATCGCGGTGTTTGGGATAAAACTTCAATACAGGGCTAACCAAACTAAAACCAAACAAATAAATCAAGAAATGTAAACACAAATACAATGAAAAATCGAACAGAGAACGAACAACAAATACCTGGTTAACGATTAGGTATGAGACTAAGAAATGATTATGATTTGAGCGAATATGAATTTCGATTAGGTTAAAAGAGTATAATTGTGGGAGAAGATGAGAAATCATACAATAATAAACACAATTGAAGGGCAATTGAATAGACAATTTAACGCAGGAAATGATGAATGTGACTGATGATCACCTTTAAGTATTAATGTAGGGGTTAGTGTTTGATGAAGCTTAGTAAACGATTGAAGGGTAGAATTGAAAGAAGGGGGGTAATATTGTAAAAGTGCTTTGATGTTATAAAAGAGGAGATGAGTAAAATGTCTATAATATCCTTGTAAGTGTCTTAATTGTCACTAACATCCCCATAATACCCTTGAGTTTCTTGCTTAAATATGTTGTACTTGTTGCTTTAAAAATTGTACCTATGTCAAAATTCCAATATGGTACATCACTCCTCCTTTATAATGTATTATAGATTGGTAACTTGGTAGGACCAATTTGTGAAAAAGATATTGCTTTTCAAGTGTATAATTATTTCATATCATCTTCCAGACAACTTAACTTTACTTTAAACCATTCAAATTCAAGTATGTTAAGTTTCATTTGCAAATTAATTTATGAGACATCGTCACTTATATCTAATTTAATGTGGGGCTAACCCTTTTGATAAATGCATATGTCGTTAGGAGAGAAAGTCCGAGATACATACATGAACGAATATAGAAGTTTTAAATTATTAAAGTAAAGTAAAAGTAACAATTTATAGTTAAAAATTATTAGAAATATTATAGCTTACAAGAAAGAAATATTGTGACTAAAAAGTGTAGTTTTTGGTATGTGACATAGAAAAAAAGAAAAGAGAGTCTTGACAGTTTTAAAAGTTAAAATAAAGCTTTCTATATTAATACTACATATAATGCATTATAGATGAACAATAAAGTAATTTAACTTTATTTGATAAGGACATTATTATAGTTTACCTTAAAGCTTAAGACACATTAATACATTATTTAATAAACTTCTAATTTGATTAATACATAATTTTAGTTTACCTTAAAGCTTAAGACACATTAATACATTAGGGTAGGTGGCGATGAGCCATTTACGGGGGGGGGGGGGGGGGGGGGGGGATTGGTGATCCTTGTACAATGAACTAGGTGTCATAAAATGTTTTGGTATTTGTAGGGTGAGACGGTTTGTTAGGTTAAGGTGTAATGACTGCAAGTGTGTATGGTATGGTGTGTGGTGTGGTGTATGGTGTCGCTACTCGCTACCTTCTGGCTAGTGTCATTTTTTGTTTTAATAAAAGTTGTTCGTCGTTAAAAAAAACTTCTAATTAAATGCACTAAATGCACTTTATAAATACATAAAAAAAAACTTCAGGATGAAATACATTTATAATTAGAACAAAACAAGATTAAAGAAATTTATAAAACACAATACTTGATACTATTATTATAGATAATTAAGAAGCAAATAAATTAAAGTTATCGATTGCTAAATACCACATCTTTGATATGATACATATTAAAAATACTATGTTCTTTCAATTAAACTAACAATATAATTTCATGTAATAATAGTTATATATTGAATTGTATACCAATTGTATTATATTCTTTAAACTAAGCATTGCATTACTTATTAAGAATATTATATACAAAATTATCCTTGCACTAATAAACAAATCAAAGTATGTGAAGAGATAGGCTTGTTGCAGCTATTAGTTGATATTCATGTTTGTTCAAGTGATGTGTTAAAAAACTTAGATTTTAACTTATTGACGACATAAAGGAAAAGATGGTCCGAAAAGTGTACACTGTTACATTAACCGAACCTAAAGATAACTCACACTTTTTTCTCAAACAAATGGTTTGGTCAAGTAAGTACGGACTAAAAACCAGGTTGGGCAAAAAATAAACCAAATATTCTAGAATCGATTGAGGTTGGGAAAACTAAAACGCTTTTTTTTTTTTTTTTTTACTTTTATAATATTGTAGTTTTAGTTTTTTTATTGGTGTTATTATTACTATCTTTTTTACATTGCTATTTAAATTTCACTAAAAATTGGTGTGTGCTATTAATGTTACTGCTCACTTACCCATGACCTCTTGCTTTAGTGGTATGATGTTCTCCCTTACAAATGTGATGTTGTAGGTTTAAATCCTTGCAAATACAAGGTTATGTGAAAATAAGGTGGTATAAAATTTGTCATTCAAAAAAAATTACCACTGCTCACTTCTAGTATATTTAAGAAACCCATAAAACCAATCGTGATATACGAGTTGTTGACTTCTTGTTAGGAATAGAAAATTAATTTTCCATTTTTCGTAATCTGATATACTTTGATTCACCTAATAGTCCCAAATACAACTTATGTTTTTTTTTTAACGGCCAACAAATTGGAATCACTCACAGAACACTGGATCGAGTATCATCGTGCCACAAATGTTGCACAGTATCACCTAATAGTCCCAATACAACCTACAACCTATGTTATGTTAATGATTTTTCACTTAATATATTTTTGTTTTTATCGGTTCATCATTTACTACAAGAAATAAAAATATGTAGATTAAAACTTTTAAAAGCTGTAGGTGTTATGTTAATGATTTTTCACGCAATATATTCTGTTTAATTTATCGGTTCATTATTTACTACAAGAAATAAATATATGTAGATTAAAACTTTTAAAAGCAACAAGGGATCATCCGTTGGTTAATAGATTCTCTTATCCAGCAATAGTTTATGAAAAAAATACTATATATTCTTTAGCAATAATGTACACCAATTATTCTTATTATATCATACAACTTGATAATACAAAATAGCAACTAAACCCAACAATCAATATCTTTTAAACTATGATCTCATGTGAAAACCATTGTGGGTTTACTAAAATATGTTTTAAGTTAGCTTTAACAATTATTAACTAGCTTTTAAAAGGATATATCAAAATCTTACCTTGGATATGAAGTTTTCAAGATGCAATATTAGAATACCCATACAATGCTACGATAGTGAAAATTTACAATGCGATACACTTTTTCGTTAGTTTATCATTCATCTCATGAAATTTTGTATAATACTTTTGTTAAATTTTTTATTTGTATAATATTTTACAAGATTTATTATGTTTAGTGTTTTATTTCTTCTTAGTGTATTCGAGTTAGTAACATCAGGTTGATTTCTTTATTGTTCTCATCTTGAGCATTTAAAAGGGAGAGATAAATTGATTGATACTAGGCTTTTGAGAAGTTATACTAGCCGTCGCAAGGAAGACGAAGGGTTTAGCGGTGGCCACATCGGTTCGTAGTTACCAAACCAAGGTCATACATGGTATGTTCAATGATTTGTTTATGGTACTGGGTGTTTGCATCGCGTGGCTAGGTTGGTTCGCTAGTGGGTTTGTGGGTGAACTTGATTACACCGAGTGCTATCGTTAGCATCATCTCGGGGACGGTTATCTCGTGCGAACACAAACCGGTCATTGTGCCATTGGGCGAAGCTCAATCCATTCGTGTACTTGGTTGATGGCATGGGTTAACCTTGCAAATGTAGGGGTTACTAATGAATAATGATGTTAAGATGGTAGGATATGTTAATAAAAAGGTTTTGAAGGGGTAGGTTTAGGTGATGTTGATGTAGATTCTTAAATAATCCATACACACATTCGATGATTATGGTTAACATGAGGGAGTGGTTTAGTAATAAGTTAGGTAACAAGTACCTCAATTAATTTAGCAAGCTAACACCCACCTTAATTATAGCGATAAGAAACAAGCTAGCAACCATACAACTTTTTTTTAAAGGGTTAGATCAGTAAAATCCATGTACAACCATAACCTATCGGTCCTAAGTTTGAATCCCTACCAACGCACCGGTGTCCTCCTTGGCTAAGCTCAAACCGTCACGGGGAATTTTTTTGTGGTGTGAATGGATCGAACCTGTGACCTCCCCCAGGATGGGAACCTCTAAAGGAAAACCCATCATACCTCAAACCAGCTGAGCTGAAGATCATTGGCAGCAACCAATAACCATACACCTTAATTAGTTAAGCTTGCTAGCACACACCTCAATTATCTCTCATATTTATTTGGTTTTATTTGTGGAATATCGGGTCCGATTTTTAACGAAACTTAATCGTCTAGGTCTAGGGTTCGTTCTTTCTTATGGTTCGCCACCTTGTGAAATTTGAGCATGAAGTAAAGGTGAGATCATTGGCAGCAACCTGAATCTTACCTGTTGCTCTAGGTTTATCATCTGCAAAACAAACCTTCTTCTGCCCACAAGACTCCTTGAACTCGATTTTGTTTCTCTTCTGAACTGGGACGGTCACTCCCTTAGATGGTAAACTGACCATGTGAAGTGAACCCCGCTTTCTTCCTCGAGCAATGACAAGATTTCCCTTGATAACTTTTCACTGCCCGTTCCCGAATTTAACCTCAAATCCCTGTTCATCCAACTGCCCTGAAATCAACTGTTTCTTTAAGCCTGGAATCACCCTGACATCCTTCAAAGTCCATGAACTGGCTCAAGTTACTATATCTATATCACCCATGCCCGTAACATCAAGAATATCATTGCTCGCTAGTCTTACCTTACCAAAGTCACATTTCTTCAAATTCCGTAATGCTTCAGTACTGTAGGTAGCGTGAAATGAAGCACCAGAATCCATGACCCAGGAATCCACATAACTCTCTACACTACAGATTAATGTGTCATCATCTGAGCAGTCTGATGCAGTGTTAACTTCTTTCTTCTCGTTTCGACATTGATTCCTAAAATGTCCAACCTCTTTGTAGTTCCAACAAGTCACACCGCTTCGAGCCCTAGACTGACTCATCTTCCTGTTCTTGCTCCCACTACCTCTGTTATTCTTCACATTTAGTAATTCACTTGATGATTCACCTGAATTTCTTCGTCTGGCGACAGTGGGTTAAGAGAACCCTATGCTAAGCTGACCTACGTCCACGGGGGCAACTAGGTTTATTATTATTATTATTGAGTAATACATAATACAAGTACAAGAGATATATTTATAAGCACTAATTAAGTTAAAACCCTATGCTAAACTTGCTCAACAAGTTAGGGGTTGTTTGTTTACCCTCTTAATGATTCATTAAGAGGTTCACCTCTTAATCGGACAAAGGCTATAGTGTTTGGTTGGAAAAATACAAGGCTCTTAATGATTCATTCAGTGCTTAATCCTACAGCACTTGGAAGATGCTGAATAAAATTTTTCCCTCTTGATGCCCTTCATCTTTCACAAAATACAAACCCTCCTCACCAAACCTCTCATCTCATCTCCTCCACCCCCAAACCTCCGCCCACCCTCTCCTCACCACCACCCGCTGCCGGCCGGCCGGCCCTCCTCCTCCGGCCACAGCTCTCGTCTCTCGTCTCCCCACCACCACAACCCATTTCTCTCGTCTCTTGTCTCCCCACCACCACAGACAGCTCTCGTCTCTCCTCCGGCCCTCCTCCTCCTCCCCCGTCTCCCACCACCAGAGCCTTCCTCCTCCATCTCCCCACCACCAACCGCCCTCCTCCCTCTCTGTGCTGAATCAGATCTGCGAAAAACAAGGTATCTCATTTTTTTTAAACTGATTTTTCATTTGTATTATTATGATGTGGTTGTTTTATTTGGTTATTGTTATGGTTTGTTTATTTTTTAGATTTTGTTTATTTTTCAGATTTTTTTTCTTTTAGTTTTTTTTTTCTGAATTTGGTGATATATATGAATTTGGTGATATATTTTTACAGATTTTTTTTTCTGAATTTAGTTTATTTTTCAGATTTTTTTTATGTTGCTATGTTGTATGTTGATTGTTATGTTATGTTGTATGTTGTATGTTGATTGTTATGTTGTATGTTGTATGTTGTATGTTGATTGTTATGTTATATGTTGTATGTTGTATGTTGATTTTATGTTGTATGTTGTATGTTGTATGGTAGAATGGTTATGTTGTATGTTGAAAAAGATACATGTTTTCTTTATGTTGTATGTTGATTGTTACTAGTGGTTATATTAGAATCATTGGATAATTGGTATGATTGAGGTGGTTTAAATCCCTAATCTTTAGGAACCAATATCCAAAGAAATGGCGAAAAGGATTAGAATTAATTGGAAGCAAGAAGGTGTTGAAAAAACCTTTCTTAAAGCATGTCTTCATGAAGTAACCGTTAATGGACGTGAAGGAAGTAGTCTTAAACAAGCGTCCTGGAAAACTGTAGCTGAAAAATTGAAAACTCAAAACAATTTCATAGTGGACCAACGTCAAATGAAGAATCACTATGATTTTGTAAAAGGAAAATTTGCAGCTTGGTTAAAGCTTAAAAATAAAATCGGGAATGTCTATGATCTAGTTACAAACACTTTTAACTTGTCAGAAGAAGAGTGGCCAATTGAGATGAAGGTATTTGTTTTATACTAATAATTAGTAGTGGTATATTTCATTAATGTTATAGTATTTTAAAATATTTCTTCACACAGTCTAACAAGTATGTAGAAGCTTTGAGAACTGCGCTACTTGCTTACCTCGAGCTTTATTGTCAATTGTATGAGGGGTCTACTTCAAATGGGTTTGATAGTTGGGGCCAAGTGCTACGCTTCCTCATCCTTCTGAGGAAGTGTATGAGCAGAATTTGGATGGTATGGATGACGAATGCACTCAAGTGGATTCCCCAGGTAAAGGTGTTAGTCAGGAGTCAAGTATTCGGTCCCAAAAAAGAAAAAAAGAAAAATGAGAGAAACGAAAACATAAGGCAACATTAGAGTCAAAGCTCATAGAAGTTGGTGAAGATATTAGCAAGTTGGCAAAGATGATGATTGAGAAGCAAGCACTTTCTGATGATATGGATGCATGTTTGGAGAAGTTGGAGACATTGGGTTGGGATGAGTCGGATGCGAAATACGAAACTACGCTTTTGCTTTTTGGTGAGAGTGCCGATCTTAGGAAACTGTGGGTACGTCTTAAGCCGGATGCGAAATACGAAACTACGCTTTTGCTTTTTGGTGAGAGTGCCGATCTTAGGAAACTGTGGGTACGTCTTAAGCCGCAGAATTGTGAGAAATGGGTTAAGAATGCGGGAGCGAAGTATGGATTGTTTAACTAAGTTTGTGCTTTGATTGTTTTTTTTTTTTAGATGTTATGTTATGGATGTTATGTTTTGGATTTCATGTTATGGATGTTATGTTTTGGATGTTATGTCATGGATGTTTATGTTTTGGATGTTATGTCATGGATGTTTATGTTTTGGATGTATCTTATGGATGTTTATGTGGATGATATAGTTTATTTATGTTATGATAGGTATCTTATGGATTCAGACGATGAGATTATAGTTTTCATTATCTATTGTTCTCATTAGCCTCGAGAATAAATGTTAAAAGGATAAGAGACTTGAATTCGGCATTAAACGGTCATGAATACACGCAAGAATTATTGCATGGTACTTCTACACAATGTCATGAGATGATGCGTCTTTCACGTGATGCATTTATATTGTTGTGCAATCATTTTAAACAAAAAAATTGGTTGCAAAGTAGTAAGTCAACAACCTTGGAAGAAAAGTTAGCTATGTTTTTTATGGTCATTGGACATAATGAACGTTTTCGAATGGTTAAACGAAGGTTCCAACACTCAACAGAAATAATTCATAGATGTTTTCATGAGGTCCTAAAGGCAATGATGAATTTCTCAAGAGAAGTTGTAGTTCCAACATCTTCTAATGTAAGCGCAAATAACTCCGAACGACATAGAAGGCTAAAAGAAATATTTCTTGGAGCAATAGGTGCCTTAGATGGAATGCTTATACATGCGATCGTGCCTGCTGATCAACAGACTCGTTACAGGGGAAGAGGAAAAGGTGAATGCTTTCAAAATGTATTAGCAATTTGTGACTTTGATATGATATTCACATTCGTATGGGCCGGATGGGAGGGAATTGCACATGATTCACGAGTTTTAAAAGAAGTTGCATTCAACCCAAATTCTGGCTTTCCTTTCCCGCCACCAGGTTTTTAACCATTCTTCAATGTTCATTTCATACATTATTTGTTTTTTATATGATAGTTTTGATATTGCTACAGATAAGTATTACCTTTGTGACGTTGCGTACACCAACACTCGTGGATTTATGACTCCTTACCGTGGTACGAGGTATTGGTTAGCCGGTTTTCGACGACAACGTGCGTTAACTAAGGAAGAAAGATTCAATCATGCTCACGCACAACTCAGAAATGTCATTGAACGTGCATATGGTGTTCTAAAGGCGAGATTCCCAATCCTAAAGCAAATGGCTCCCTTTTCTTTTCCAATACAAAGAGACATAGTGATTGCTTGTTTCACCATCCATAATTTTATAAGGAAATGCAATATTTATGATCAGTTATTTATGGAGTATGATGAGAACACGATGTTTCATGAAATGTAAAGTGGGGAAAATGATGGCCTGTTAGTTCATGACATAGAGTGGGGTTCACAAGGTATTGACTATATGAATTCTTTACGTGGCCAGATTGCTATTCAGTTGCTTTCAAATGATTCATCAAATTAAAATTGTATGCAGAGTTGTGTTATTTGTATTTGGATTTCGTATGTTGTGTTATTTTGTATTTGGATTTTCGTATGTTTCCGTGGATGTTAAAGGATTTTTGTTTAATTTGGATTTTCTATGACGTTTTGTATTTTCCTTTTACAATTTTTCATCAATCTGTACACTATTCAGAACTCTGGCCAAACAGATAGATTCATTCAGCACATAATCGTTTAGAGGGGTAAAATAGTCATTCTGCACAGTCATTCAGAGATACAGCCAAACAGCTCTTAATGGTTCAGCACTTCTAAGTTTATATTAGAATCAAGGGATGATGCCCAATGAGCCTTACGTTTTAGCTTAGTGGTTGCTTGATACCTACCTTGATTTTAAAAATCTTGAGGCGTTACAAAGCATTTTTGGTTCCAAAAGCTGAGGCGTAAAGCTAGAGCTTCACGTATACAAGCACTAAAAAAAAGACTACTAAATATTTATACATGTCAATGTATAACATCCTTAACTTTGGTATCTATAATTACGTTACTTATTTGCACTTAAAAATTTACAATGAAGAGGACAAACTCCCAAAAGTTGAGCATTGTATGATCCCCTTTAAGTGTCTACCAATCTGCAGAACCACTACAACCTGCGGCGATACCTAACAAAATTGAGGATTCAATAAAAAAAAAAATGTAGTAATACCTTCTACAAAAAATTTAAGCATCAAAATATTTCAATAACAAAAATAATTAAACATCAATAACAAGAGGAGGATGATTAAAATTCTATTGTTAGTGAAACAGTGAAAGACAACAAAAGGTCATATATGCCACAAAACAATACCTCATCATTGTAGGTTTGTTATGCATAAAGCCGATTTTTATGTCCAGAAAACTTAGTTACTAATAAAATATATTTGTATAAGTGATTAGTAAGCCGTTTTCTAGTTTATATAAATATTACTACTTATTTGTTTATTAAATAAATGAACTTCTCGCCGAACAAGTTCACGAACAGTTCATAAACATTCGGTTTATTTACAGGCCTAGTAACCAGTTTAGCAAAGCATATATACCACACGTCTTACGACCTCTCCCCGTAACTTGTGGGAACTCTCATAATATTGAGATTATATAAATATTCTAACTACATAGAACAAATAAATATGGGCATGTTATTATGTAGAAGAATATCAAACTTACAAGAAAAAAAAATAGAAAACATGACACCTTAATAATATAATTCATTACAATATTGATTATATAAATTGTAACTATTAAGTTTTATAGAAATAGTGATCAAAGAAGAGGCACACTGCAAAAGATGGTTTTAAGATACAAGAGAAATGCCATCAACAAGTAAGTCATCTGCTAAAATCTTGTTTGCTGCTTCTGACGGATGAAATCCGTCCCAAAACACATATGCTGATGCGTTTTTGCACGTCCCTGGCGACTCCTTGTTGCATAGAAACGACGTCTCAACCAATCCTGTACCACAACACGCCTTCCTTGCTTCAAAGAACCCTGCAATATCCATTGTTACGTCAAATATATATACCGCATATATAAGAGTTATATGTTTATATAATGTATACCATAATCGGTAGGCTTTTGGATGAGGTCCAAAAGAGGATGGTAGATATCCAACACGACAAGATTAAGCCCCGAGAGTTTAGATTTGAGGCTTAGAGATGTCGCATTGAGCATTTTATTAAAGTATTCGGCTACTGAGTTCATCTTGGCAACACACTCGTTGCTATCTTCACCAAATAGCGTAATGGACGCCGGTAGACAACCTATCGGTGGTAATGTTGACACCCCAATCTTTCTTGCTCCTAGCTGATACAATTCCTGTGACAAAAAAAAAAGTTCATTCAATATTCATCTACAAAATATATAATTGTCCACCATCTTTAAAATGAACACGTGTTCTTTTTGTAACATTCGGCCTCTCATACCTACTATACACGCTTAATTGTGGAGTTATCCTACCATCCATAACTAATGCACTCTAAACACGTTAGTTTTCGATTGGTCATCTTCATACTTATAAAGTCATAGTACACAATGAACAGGGCCGTCTCCGAAAACTGTAAAAAAAATTTAGGCCTGGGGCCACAACAATTAAACCGGGCCCATATAATTTAAACCCAATCATGATATATAAAATCTACTATAAAAAAACAGGGTCCACGGCTGGAAGTCTAGAGTGTTCGACGTCGGTTGTATAAACGGTAAACCCTTTGGGCTTCTAAACCCTAGTTTTGGGTTGGGTTGGGTTTGCTTTGATAGGTATAAATATTTAATAATTATGGGCCTTATTAGTTGGGTAAATGTTAAAAAAAAATGATCACAATAGTCCACAACCCATAAATATATATATATAAAAACTTAAAAAAAAAAAAAAAAAACTTTGGGCCCTCGGGATTTTCGGGCCCGGGGCCGTCGCCCACGCCGCCCCTATTAAGAGCCGGCCATGACAATGAAGCAAAAGGTACGGTTAAGGTGGTGAACTGCATCTTTTAAATAAGGGAAATTGGATTTTAACACCCAGAACTATTGACAATTGGCCGCTGACGCACTGAACTACAAAATTGAACAACACCGCACTGTACTTTTAACTTATTGTCCTGTATCACCCTCAGACTAACTATGGGTAATTTTTGCTGACGTGGCATGAGGAATAAGCTGACGTGGCATTGACACATCACCTGCCACGTCAACAAAAATGAACACGTCACCATGCCACGTCAGCAAAAATTACCCATGGTTAGTCTGAGGGTGATACAGGCCGATAAGTTGAAAGTACTTGTTCAATTTTGTAGTTCAGTGCGTCAGCGGCCAATTGTCAATAGTTCAGGGTATTAAAATCCAATTTCTCTTTAAATAATGTATTAGATGCGGTTGTAAATGAACCGCACCTTTTGGTGCCATTTTTTCTAATTTAGTCTATAAGGTGCGGTTGAGGCAGTGAACCCATCGTCTGGATTTTGCCATTCACATCTTTTATCTTTTGGCTCTTTGTGTACTAGTGATATTTACCTGGACGAAGTGCGAATAGGCTTGGATGAGGATGTCTGCGAACTGGTGAGGCATATAAACTTTGTAAAGGAGTGGGTTGACATAGTAGTTCTGGACAAAATCACTGCTTCCTGAGCTAATTAGGTATATTGAACCTTTGATTATTGATGTTGCATTCGATTGCCCTATGACCTCAACTAGCTTCTTTTGGTATTCCTTGTAGTACCCAAGTTGCTTGCTCAATGGAATTGTATTCTACATTCATTTTAAAACAATGCATAATGTGATCATCGCGACATTATGATCGTATAGAAGATAGAAAAGGGTGTTTAGCCATACGTATAGTTTGGCAGTGGTGTCATAATATCCAGAGCCACCGGACGCGAAGTTGGCTCCAAGCAAGAGGTTCTTCCTTTGGCTTCTTTGCTTAGTATGGGTGGAGGGTATGAAGTGAATCCAAGATTCTCACCTGCTCAAAAAAATTATATAGCGCGTTATATAGCGCGCTAATGGAATTGTAACATGAATACATGCATAATTTGGGGTGAACATGTTACTCAATGCTTGCCTTTTGCCAGGCTTAATAACATGCATACATGCATGACATGCAAGAGAGGATATGTACTTGTTTACCTGTAAAGTCGGATGCAAGTTTTCCATTACAAAATCGACCGGTGGCATGATGGTTGATGAAGTCTCTACCATAAGGAGGGAAATTGGACTTGACAACGGTTTCTAGGTAGTCATTGTTTCCGACGTCGACAACCGAGTCTCCGAATATGAACATTGCTGGAACTAATGGCTGACTGTCTCCTTTCATACTTGATAACACTAAAATGAACAAAATCAACACAAAAGGTTGATGAACCTTTAAACATGATGCTTCATAAATGCCCATTTCACTTTTTTGTGTGTTTTGAGTATTAGATAGAGGAGATTTATACAAAACTAAAAAAATAATATTTAATTTGGTATGGTGTTGTTATTTGAATTGTTCTTTAGTGTCTTATTAATTATTATTATATATTTATTGAATGCTTTAGTTGGAAGAAATGAAGTAACACAATCGGTATTAGAGTAACTAGAAGATGTTAATTTTTAGTTGTATAAAATTGAAGTTAGTTAGATATCTAAATTTACACTTCAAAATACTCTTATATATAGTGTTTCATTAAACTGTACCATTTGATTTATTCATTTCCACCAAATTTAATAAAAATAAATTATGGTAGTTCCAACCTCTAAATAATTGACTCTGACTTTAACTTGTTGGAGAACTTCCTTCCACAATGATAAATACAGAATCATTATTGGAATATTTTAGAGTAGTGGTTTTCCAAATTTCGACTTTTATCATATACTGGTAGTGGGTTTGATATGAAGTATAGTACTTATGTATTATGCATATAAACTAGCAAACTGTATATAGCATAATACATTAAGATAAAGATACAAAATTAAACTATAAAATATATAATTTTTTTCCCCAGGAAATATGAAGATTTTCCATTTGATTAAGGGGATGGGAAATTGGATTTAAATACTTTAAATTGTAGTCAAAGTGATAGTTGGGAGTGATATCGGCCAACGAGCAAGAGTTTAGAGTATTTAAATCTAATTTCTCATTAATAAGACAAGTTACATATGGATAATGAGCAAACACGCAACAAACTGCCGATCCCCTTTTGATTCTCAGAGCCTATTATGCTAAATACAAAACTTCGGTTCTTAGAGCTCTGCAAGTTACTGTGGACCACCTAGAAATTGGTCCACTTCAAGCTCTGGCCCTCAAAATTTGTCATGCCAAAATGTGGTTAAAGCTCTCGTAAATATCTGTGTATTCGACTTGAGCCACTTCATGTTAAATGTCTAGAGGAAACAAACCTATTCCACTGTTGTAGATCAAATTGAAGAAACTTGAACTACAAAGTAATTTTGTATCACTTGGATTTCTCTAAGAATTGTGTAGGAATCACTATCAGATCAAACTAATTTGAGGGAGCACACAAATTGTTTAATGGGATTAGATTTAGAGAATCAATTGAAGGAATTTGTTGTTTTTGAGAAGTTTATTATAGAAATCAAAGCGGAAGCGATTTTCTATTTGGTTTTTTTTTTTTTTTTTGAGCCCTGCAGTGGGAGGGCTGCTTGGTTTCTAAACGTCAACGACTCTCAAAATGGCTAGGTGGATTTTGTATAAGAAATGTAAAGAGAATATGAATGATGTTATTTTATTATAATGTTTGGTACAATACAAGGAGGAAACAACCTCCTATATAAATACATAAAGGAAATACATAAAATGAGGAAGTGACTAAACTTTAGGGCATAATCCAAGAAGGCTAATCTCTAGTCTTGGTCAATGATCAATAATGTTGGTCAATGGTTGTGACATCCGTCACCCTTGACTTTCATCTAATTTACAATATTAGTACTTCAAATATTTTCATTATAGTCCCTACGAGATTCGTCGTTTTCGAATTTAATTTTGAGCGAACTAAAATTTATCATTCATTAAGGACCGAGTATAAGTTTTAATCGAATGAGTACGTGTAAACGTGTTCGTAAAACCTTTTATAAAAAAAAAATAAGTTAATAAAAAAAAAAAAGAGTTTTATAAAAATTTCGAGTTAAATCTAGTTATGTTGGTTAAGGTTTATTAAAGGAAAACTAACTTGGTTATATTATAAACTAACCTAGTTGAAACATGAGGGACCATTCTTGCCAAAACTGAAACTTTTTTAAAAAAAAAAAAGAAGCTTCCTCTCCATAAGCTCCGGCCGTTTTTCCGGCCAAACCCGCCGGCGGCGGCCATGTTTTCCGGCAGAACTCAAAAAACAAGTTTTTTTTACGCGAAATAATGTCCTTTTAATGATCTTAAACCGTTTCCCCACCTTTAAACTTCGAATTCCAGTAATAATGGTAAGCTATAACGTGTTTTTAACCGGGTTTTAATGGTGAACGGATTGTAACCGACCGGAAAGAAAACAACGCCTCAAAACGCGTCATTAAACCTCCATTATATATACCGAACCCACCAATAGATTTCTGCACTTCACCACGTCTTAAACCCACAAGAAAACTGGTGCAAAACACGCGTTATATCTGCTGAATCGGCCGCATAAGTTTAGGCTTGTTCTTCTTCGTTTCGATCCATAACGTTATTGTAAGTTTCTTTTTTTGATGCCATTTTACTTGTTTCATGATTCCGAACAAAAGCCCCTTATTCCTAATCGTTAACATTGCTTGATTTGATTGATTAAAAAAAAACTTAGGGTTAGGGTTCTTGGTTAGATGGTTTGGGGAAGAAGATGATATTGGTATTAATGGTTAAATATATTTCAGTTTTAAATAATTAAACAAAACATGATCTAGCCTAGTGGTGTGTGTGTGTATTGTGGAATGAAGGGGGCTGGGTTCGAGTCCCCATGGCTGCAATATTAAGAGTTTTTTTTTCTTTTTTTCAGATTTGGTATTTCTTATTATTATTATATTTTTTTTTGTTATTTATTTATAAATATATATATATCTTAAAATATTCATAATAAATTCATCTTTTGCCCAAAAATTATGAAAATTTAGGTGTAGCTTCTTGACATCATAAAGAACATTTCCACATTTTTATTTTCTGAAAAATGTTTTATTTTTATATTTTTATTGAATTAAATTGTTTTAATCATAAATAATTGATAAAAAATTCATTTTTAATGATTTTAATCTCAAACTTTTTGAGTAATTATTTCTAGCCATTCTCAACTGAAATAAAAATTATTGGTTAAGAAAACATTTATTTTTATTAATTTTCCCATTTTTAATCATTTAAACATGATTTAATCTCATTAAATCAGTTTTAAATACGAAAAAGTTTATATAAATTATGGGGAAATTATTCTAATATGTTTACATCAGAAATCATCCATTTTCTATAAAATAAATATTTTTGGATCACGTATAGTATTATTAGTCTTATTTACGTTTAGTTAGACATAATAACACATTTATTTATTTATACAATTTAAACATCTATTTTATAAATGTTTTCTTATAAAATAGAAATACTCGTATGATTTAATGTCTTAATTATTCTTGTTGAATCATTGTGTAACACAAAAATTATTTATTTATATATTTATGACTATTGTATTATTTTAATTTAGTTAAAGTAACTAACTAAATTATTTTGTCTTGATTATTCAAACATATTGTTATCTAAATATTTAATCGGTAATAATTATATTACCTAATCCATATTTACAAACTTTAGTATATTATTTTAATATACAACTTTTACATTAATTCGACTAAATCATAAAAACTCTAATTCCCCAAATCGACTTAGCAAACCCTAATGCCTTAGACCCTAGATACTTTAGACTCTTAGACTTTTCCTTATTAGTATTCTTACACATTATAGGTTGAATTCTTCGGAATTCTCATTACTTAGCTCACGACCGCTTAAGTGGATTTTGATCGCTTTCGCAAACGGTGAGTATATCTTTCCCCTTTTTACTATTTTACATTTCGGGGTGACTCATGTACTTACTATCAAGTTTATATTTCCTTTTACTAAAATAGCAATTCTTATGTGTGTTTGCTTGTGTTATTTTGTGTATCTATGACCTGTCAAATCATTAACCGCTGGGCGGCCTGGCATTTCAATGAATAGTACTATGGTTTATACCCTTGTGACTCTGTTGAGAGTCCTCGTCATTGCTATGTATTACATTACTACTAGCGCATACTATATATATCTGCTTTCTTCTCTTAGGGTTGATTTGACCCGGATTCCACTTATTACATCTTGCAAAATAACACACGAATTGGTAAAGTTTACCTTACTATATATATCAAACGGATGTACTCACCAATACATTATATGTGTTGACAAAATTGTTTTTGTACATGTTTCAGGTGACGTTTGATGTTTCATGCTTTCACGCTTAGGCTGGACCTAGTGCTTAAATAAAAAGTTGAACATTTAATATTTATGTTTGAGATTTCTATTAAGACTCTTTGTATTTCGTTTTGAATGATGGAAGTTATTTGCTATTAATATTTACAATTTAGTCCATGTGCTATTGAACAATCGTCACTACGTGACACCTCGATGTTTCCGCCATCGGTTGGGGTGTTACAGATTGGTATCAGAGCCATGGTTATAGGGAATTAGGTTATTAGTAAATGCTTTTGACCTAGACTATAACTTTTTTTTGAACGTTGACTTTCATTAAAACAAGGGGAAGTCCTCAAAACAAGGACAAACACCCAAAACTATAACATGTACACGGGTTTTTTACACCAATCCTCCCAACACAAATCCGGATATTGGGATCTATTCTTTAACCACAAAAACGAAGTAGTTTTTATACTACCTATCACACTATTGGTCTTCGGCTCTACCTTGTTGAACAACTTGTTGTTTCGAGCTTTCCAAATCATCCAAAGCGTAACCAGAATAATCCCATGAACGATCTTCTTTCCCCGCTTTCCACCCGTCGCTTGATTGTATAGTAAAAGGAGATCGCTCAGTTGGGATGCCAAGATGGCGTTGAGGCCACACCAATTTCCAATGTGAATCCACACCCCACAAGCAAACCCACAATCGCAAAATAAGTGTTTCGCCGTTTCTGTTTCAACGTCACAAAGCTTGCACCTATCATTGGGAATAAAAACATTGCGATTACGAAGAGCATCAACCGTAGGAATTCTATCCATCTCTGCCCTCCAAGCGAAAAGAATACACTTCAACGGCACCCAAGAGACCCACTTAAGCTTGAACCCGCGGACTAAATTCGGAGGAGCCTTCAGTTTCTTCTTTACCTCAGCCACTGAAAAAGAAGCCGATCCATCCCACACCCAAAAATCTTTTGTTTCCGATAACTGGGCCTGGCCCAATAGATCAGCCAAACCCAACCATTCTTGGACTTCAGCAAAGGACCTAGGCCGGCTATAATCGACAGGGGCCCAGCAGCCATTCAAATTGTAATTGCTCACTGTTTGATTTTTAGTGTTAGAGGTCTTATAAAGCAGTGGAAATTGTTTCATTAAGGGGACTTCTAACAACCAAATATCCTCCCAAAACCGTAAAGAACACCCGTTTCCAAGCCTCCCATGAAAGAGATCAAGAAAACTTTTGTCCCCACAAGTCATTCTCTCGCAAGTCTTTACAATAGCCGCCCAACAACCACTCGTCCCCGAAGCATGAGGGAGGCCGGACCAACGACGTCTCCCTTGGTGGCACGATAAGATAGTGGTTTTCCAAAGAGCCCCTTCCTCAACTTTGAACCTCCATGCCCATTTCGAGAGCAAAGCTTCATTCACATCTTTAAGGCGACTAATCCCCAAGCCACCTTTATCTTTATCCAAAGTAGCCGTCTCCCAAGAAACCCAATGGATCTTATTTTTTTCACTAGTGGCGGACCAAAGAAAACGTTTCATTAGACTCTCCAATTTGTTGATGACACCCCCGGGAGCTCTATATAACGAGAAGAAATAAATGGGAAGACTTTGTAAAACCGATTTCAATAAAGTAAGCCTCCCACCCATAGAAAGCAATCTAGCCTTCCAAGATGAAAGTCTTTGTTCGAACACTTCAACAATTTTCTTCCAATTATTAATTCTATTCATATTTGCCCCCACCGACACTCCCAAATACTCGAATGGGAAAGAACCCACTCTACAACCCACTTCGGTGGCCATGAAAACCACCTCTTCATCCTCCACTCCCGTACCATATAGAAAGGACTTGTTAATGTTTATTTTAAGGCCCGAACATAGATGAAAGATCCTTAAAATTCTGGCCGCCGTCTTAATGTTACCAATAGACCACTTCCCCATTAATAAAGCATCATCCGCAAAAAATAAATGGGATAAAGAAGGCCCATTCGCAGAAAAGGTAATTCCCTCAAAATCACCCAACTTGGCGGCCTTATTAAACAAACAAGTCAAAGCCTCCATAACAATTAAAAATAGGAAAGGCGAAATTGGGTCACCTTGACGAAGCCCTTTAGAACATTGGAACTCAAACGTCGGCGACCCGTTAACTAGAACTGCCGATCTAGCGGAAAACAAAATACCCTTTATCCATAACCTCCATTTAGCCGGAAAACCCATTTGTTCCATGATAGATAAAAGAAAAGACCAATTGACATTATCGTAGGCCTTTTCAAAATCTATCTTCATAAAGAAAACATTCTTACTTCTTCTCTTGCACCAAGCCAATAATTCATTAACCATGAGAGGACCGTCAAGAATATTCCTTTCGCTAAGAAAACCCGACTGATTTTCTGAAATAATATGTCCAATAACCATCTTCAGACGAAAAGAAAGAACTTTAGAAATGGTTTTACTAATAATTCCCACCAAAGTAATGGGTCTAAAGTCTTTTAACCCGAGTGGGTTTTGGACCTTAGGAATAAGGGTAATAAACGAAGACCCACACCCTTTATTAATCGTGCCAGACTCGAAAAATTCAGACATAATCTTCAAAAAATCCTCCTCAAGCAGGTTCCAAAAATGCCGCACAAAATTAAAGTTAAAGCCATCCGGACCCGGGGCTTTGTCCTTACCACATTCAAAAACCGCTTTCTTAACTTCCTCTTTGGTAAACGGAGCAATGAGGGCGTCCACCAGATGTGATGGAACACGCTTAATATCTTCACAATCTAGCCGAGGCCTAGTAACCATCTTTTCCTTAAAGTGATTGCTGAAAAAATTAAGAACCTCCTTTTTAACCAAAGACGGCTTAGTCACCCACTCCCCGTTGACCATTAGACCTTGGATGGAGTTAGTGGCTTTCCTACCGTTAATAACGCTATGGAAAAAAGCAGAATTATCATCCCCATATTTTGCCCATTGCACCCGCGATTTCTGCATCAAGTCTTTAGCCATACGAAACTCACCCTCCTCAATACCTTTTTTGCATTCCAACCAAGACCACTCTTCTTCCTCTAATAAATCCCTTTGTTCCATCTCGGATTCGAGTCTCTCTAAATCGGCTTTCATAACATTTATCTCCTCCCCCTCTTTAGCATCAAGATGTTTCTTCCAATCCCTTAGAACCGTCTTCAGGTATCTCAATTTAGCCGCTAAAACTGTGTCAGCAGCCCCTATACCTTCGTAATTTGATAAAGCTTGAGTCACGACAGACTCACAACTCTCCCTATCCAACCAAGAATTAAACCAACGGAAGGGGCGAGACCCAAAATTATCATTCACTAAAGTAAACAACAAGGGTCTATGATCGGACAAGTGTCTAGGAAGGGCTCGTAAGCAAGCCTCGGGCCAACGGTTCAGAAAGTCATAACAAACCAAAACTCGATCAATTTTGCTGAAGCGAAAATTCGAGCCTTTTTTAGTTAAACAGGTGAACAAACTACCTTTCATACCATACTCAAAGAGACCCGCAGAATCAATGAAGGAATTAAACAAATCGGCATCCGATTGATCAAAAAAAGAGTTCTTGCGTTCTTCGCTGCACCGAACAGAATTAAAATCCCCGAGAATAACCCACATCCCTGAAGACTCGTTAATCAAGTTTTCAATCAGATCCCATATCGGCCGTTTGTCGTTCATCTTCTGAGGAGCATATAAATTTAAAACATTAAGCTGAGAACCGTCTTCTTTCAAGAAACCTTTAACAACAATAAAATTCTGGTGAATATAAGACGAACTCTTCGAGAACTTAGCTGGGTCCCATAAAGAAACCAAGCCTCCCGAACGACCCCTGGCTTCCACCATATCCATCTCGAACAACTCTTTACCCCAAAACTTAGAAAAATCGACACGTGACAAATCACTAAACTGAGTTTCTTGAAGAGCCACAAAAGAAACGCCATTTTCTAGCTTCAAACGCCTGACCCAAGAGTCCTTTCCTTTAACACCCAAACCCCTAATGTTCAAAGATAAGAAATTCATACCTGAACCTTTTGTAACCCTTCTTCAGCGATAACACCAGTAACTAAGTCAACACTTTCCTGTAAATGGGCTCCTAGGGATACACCGAGCTTAATCGTCTCTTCAACTTCACAAGCTCCATGACCCGGTTCCAAAGAAGCGTCTGAAAGAGGCAAGCAGTTAAGATCCTTCGGCAAGGGATAAGACCCCATCGAGTGATCTCCCTCCTCCGCTTCCCCAAGTAATTGCTCAAAAGATTTTAACCCTGAAGAGGTCTGCCTCTCCTTGTTGACTCCACCATCCTCTGTATTCTGGGACAAATCTTCAGTCGGCAAAGGGAGGGCCTGAGCAGCTTCTTTACGACTTTGGGCTAGAACCTGTGTTGGGTTCATAGGCCCAATGATATCATCCAAGTTAAAGGGATCTCCATCTCCACTAGTGGGCTTACTTTTGGTCTTCTTTTTCATTGGGCCAGAAGAAGACTTTGACCCAGTACTTTGTCTCTTAAACCGAATGTTCTTCCTTTTTTTAGACATAATACAGACAAACCCCTTCTTCTTTTGCCTTGTGTCACATGCAGTCCTTGAATTACCATAACTCTCTGACTTCCTTTGAGTGACTTTTGAAACGCAGATTCCATCCGGAGAAGTCGCACCAACATAACTAACATCATCATTAGTCGCTGATTTGACGGGAGAGTTTCCATGATTATTGGGGGTTACCAAAAAAACCTCTTCGACATTTAATGAATCTTTCGGACCATCACCGCTGACTGGAGTTTCCGATTCCGGCGAACGAACCGGATTCCATCAGCATCTTCTTTAGATAAAACTGCCTCTTCCTTATCCAAGTGTTCCGTATCCTCTTCCATAGCTGAATCAGCTTCGTTGCCGGTTTGGACCTTATCAACAGCCACGAACTCCGGCACCCAATCAGTTTGATCTTCCTGGATCCAAACCCTATACTTCCTTGTCTTCCAAGTTAGAGTATATTCATCCGAAATTCGCTTCCCGTCACCCACCAGAATTCCGACGTACTCGAAAGACAAATCCCTATCCGTCTCAGAGATATTAGCCTGGTGCACTATCTTGCCAAACTTGCCCCCTATAAGATTATACACCTCATTAGAACACAGGTGCAAAGGGACGCCTTGAATCTTGATCCAGGCCAACCGTTCAAACCCTAATGACTGCCCTTCCCACATAGTTGCTACTAAAAAACGCTCCTTCATCGAAGTTACGTCCTCAAGAGCCTTCTTAGCCTGTTCATTATTCTTAAAAGAAATCAACACATCCAAGCCTCCCAGGTATTGAACACCTCCATGTCCAGGACAAATAACATTCAAAGTCACGTAAATGTTTTTAACCTCCTGGACATTAACCATTCTAGCAACAACAGCCGAACCATGCTTAGAAGAAAAAGCATTCACACTGCTCTCAATAGAAATAGTCTTGTTTTCAAAGAGATCCTTAAACGATTTTGAACTGGACACAAAAGGAGCAGGACAGGCTCCTTGGAAACCCTCTTTCTGTTGTGTATTATTATCATTATGCTGGACATGAGTACCTCTCTTATTATTGTTTATACTATTATCATTATTCGGAAAAAACCTCTCTTCATGTGAACCTATCTCTCCATCTTCTAAAACAAAACGAGCAATGTTAAACCAAAGTTTTGAATCCCCAAGCGAATCCCTCTCAGATTTCTAATCATCTCTGTCTTATCTTTAACATCTAAAGCAGAAATAAAGCCAAAACGATTACCACTTTTGTCGCGTTTCCTTGCGATATACAGATCGAAGATCTGTACGAACGGCCTGACTTGAGCTGCGAGATCCGCCCCGCTACATCCCTCGGGAAGATTAGTTACAAAGAGCTTGGTGATACGGGATTGCACATTTTCCGGGATAGGAACACGCCGGCGACGATGCTCCATGGAGAGAGAACGTTACAATCATTTAAACTTCTCTTTTTGCCGGTTTAACCTAGACTATAACTAAGCTACCCATTATATGTTTTCTTTTATCCTCATATTTCTTTAGATATATTTTTCTCCTTTTACTTTTCATTATATTCGAGGAAGATTTTATTCTACAAATGGAACGAAAACACCAAGTTAGGAGTGATATCCATACCTTGGTGAATAGTTTCACCCTTTATATGTTTTATTTATTTATTTTATCTTGGAATATTTTCCTTTCGAGATAAGAGACGTCCAAATCTCAAGGAATCTATCCCTCCAAAAGAAACTTACTCACTAAGCTAGGAGTGACATCCTTATCTTAGTGACCAGTTTCACTCCATCATATTTTTTACTATTTGGAAGTATATCTTTGAGTTAGGAGTGAAATCCACATCTCGAGGATATATATATTTCCACATTTCAAGATCCGCTAAAGTTTTGGAAATTATTTGTGACGGGGCACGTGCAATCTGGAAGGGTGAGCGCCTGTATTCTGAGTTTTCTGTCTAGGTTGGTAATTCGCATAAATCCCAATCAGACGAGGGACCCGTTTACCTACCTGGGAATTCTCGGGATGAGCATTCACTTATAGGCTAAAGTACGCCCCACAAGTCACTAATAATATTTCAATTACTTTAGTTAGTCAACAGTTTCTTTGGAAACACTCTTATATCTCGTTTTATACTTGGTATTGTTATTCATTTGAAGTTTTATCATGATTTTCTTTATGATACTCATAATTTTTCTTATATCAATTTATATTTACTATATCTCATGTTATGTGTTATTTGTCTTGATATAAACTATGGCATTTCCAAGATTTTTGGAAATCAAATCTCATAATTATTGTTCACTTTTGTAGATGTCTGATCGCGAATCTCGTAAGAGAGCCTCGAAGCGTCAGGCTAAACTGAAATCTGATCAGCGTATCGCGACCATGCTCAATGACAAATTGGAAACACTTGTTCCTAACATCATAAATGCTATTATTCCAAACCTTAACCTGAACGGTAGCTCGAATGGGAACTCTAACGGGGATGCAAGTGGAAATGGTGGGGCCAGTGAGAATAAGTGCACTTTCAAGCACTTCAACTCTTGCCATCCCAACAAGTTTAATGGCACTGAGGGAGCCACTGGGTTACTTGAATGGTTCGAAAGTATGGAGAATACGTTCATTAATAGCGACTGTCCAGCCAACTTACGTGTTCGTCATGCCACGGGTGTTCTTCAAAAGAGAGCGCTCACTTGGTGGAATGGTGAAAAACATGCTCGAGGGACGGAAGCTGCTTTAGCTATGTCTTGGGATGATTTCAAAATCGCCATGACTACTGAGTTCTGTCCTCGTAGTGAGATGAAGAAATTGGAGGATGAGTTTTATCACCTCAAGCAGGATAGTGGAAATAATGTTCCCTACAACAACCGTTACCACGAGTTGAGCTTACTGATTCCTCGTATGGTAACCCCGGTATCCTTGGCTATTGAGAAGTATATTGAGGGACTACCACCTCAGATCCATGATTCGGTTATGGGAAGTAAACCTGCTACTGTAGAAGATGCCATTCGTCTCGCAGCATCTCTTACTGACAAGCATGTCAAAGATGGTACTTTAACTCGTAAGAGTACAAAAAGATCTACTGAAACCCCTGCTACTACTGAACCGTCTCAAGCGAACTCTGTCTCTACCTCTAGTTCCAATAAGAAACGAAAAGGTGGCAACCAGAACTATGCTGTTGTTACACCCCTTAACCAGGTTCCTGTTGCAAACACATCTGCTGCACCTCAAACTCAAAAGGTTCAGGGAAACTATTCGGGTTCACACCCTAAATGCATTTCATGCAACTTTCACCATCCAACTACTCGACCCTGCTATAAATGTGACACTTGCGGCAAAGCAGGCCACACTGCTTCTCACTGTCGGGAAACTGGACCTGGGAATGCTCAAAACCAGAGGACTGGTCAACCCAGAGCTTGCTATGCTTGTGGTGATCCTAACCACAGGCAAGATAGGTGTCCTCATTTAGCTGCTTTCATTCAGTCCCGTCAGCAAACCCCAGCACTTCCAGCAGCTCCAGCAGTTCCAGCAATCCAAGCAGCTCCAGCTCGTGGTCGTGCTTTCAACATCAACGCTAACCAAGATCAAGCTACCAACGACGTTGTCAATGGTACATTTCTTATTACTAACTTATATGCTTCGATTTTGATATCGGTATGGATAGGAGTTTTGTCTCATTAGAAGTTGAACCTTTACTTGCTCGTACTTGTCCTCACCATACCCATCTTTTTGCTATGGAGGTTGTTAATGACAAATCTTATTCTTATATGCTCCGAAAATGCACGTAGAACCTAAACGATTATAAATTTTCTGTTAATCTAATACCTGCTTTTAGGAACCCTACGAACTGAGTTTATAAACCTTTCTTGGATCAAGTCGTAACTGATTTTCATCGATAACATGCACACATACACTAGAAACCTTCACTTGAAAGAAATTTCGAGACGAAATTTTCTAAAGTAGGGGAGCCTGTGACATCCGTCACCCTTGACTTTCATCTAATTTACAATATTAGTACTTCAAATATTTTCATTATAGTCCCTACGAGATTCGTCGTTTTCGAATTTAATTTTGAGCGAACTAAAATTTATCATTCATTAAGGACCGAGTATAAGTTTTAATCGAATGAGTACGTGTAAACGTGTTCGTAAAACCTTTTATAAAAAAAAAATAAGTTAATAAAAAAAAAAAGAGTTTTATAAAAATTTCAAGTTAAATCTAGTTATATTGGTTAAGGTTTATTAAAGGAAAACTAACTTGGTTATATTATAAACTAACCTAGTTGAAACATGAGGGACCATTCTTGCCAAAACTGAAACTTTTTTTTAAAAAAAAAAGAAGCTTCCTCTCCATAAGCTCCGCCGTTTTTCCGGCCAAACCCGCCGGCGGCGGCCATGTTTTCCGGCAGAACTCAAAAAACAAGTTTTTTTTACGCGAAATAATGTCCTTTTAATGATCTTAAACCGTTTCCCCACCTTTAAACTTCGAATTCCAGTAATAATGGTAAGCTATAACGTGTTTTTAACC
This sequence comes from Ambrosia x helenae, assembly GCA_030844895.1. Classification (NCBI taxonomy): domain Eukaryota; kingdom Viridiplantae; phylum Streptophyta; class Magnoliopsida; order Asterales; family Asteraceae; genus Ambrosia; species Ambrosia x helenae. The sequence goes on from CM061228.1 coordinate 4,032,797, forward strand.
GGGTTTTAATGGTGAACGGATTGTAACCGACCGGAAAGAAAAAAACGCCTCAAAACGCGTCATTAAACCTCCATTATATATACCGAACCCACCAATAGATTTCTGCACTTCACCACGTCTTAAACCCACAAGAAAACTGGTGCAAAACACGCGTTATATCTGCTGAATCGGCCGCATAAGTTTAGGCTTGTTCTTCTTCGTTTCGATCCATAAACGTTATTGTAAGTTTCTTTTTTTGATGCCATTTTACTTGTTCATGATTCCGAACAAAAGCCCCTTATTCCTAATCGTTAACATTGCTTGATTTGATTGATTAAAAAAAAACCTAGGGTTAGGGTTCTTGGTTAGATGGTTTGGGGAAGAAGATGATATTGGTATTAATGGTTAAATATATTTCAGTTTTAAATAATTAAACAAAACATGATCTAGCCTAGTGGGGTGTGTGTGTATTGTGGAATGAAGGGGGCCGGGTTCGAGTCCCCATGGCTGCAATATTAAGAGTTTTTTTTTCTTTTTTTTCAGATTTGGTATTTCTTATTATTATTATATTTTTTTTGTTATTTATTTATAAATATATATATATATCTTAAAATATTCATAATAAATTCATCTTTTGCCCAAAAATTATGAAAATTTAGGTGTAGCTTCTTGACATCATAAAGAACATTTCCACATTTTTATTTTCTGAAAAATGTTTTATTTTTATATTTTTATTGAATTAAATTGTTTTAATCATAAATAATTGATAAAAAATTCATTTTTAATGATTTTAATCTCAAACTTTTTGAGTAATTATTTCTAGCCATTCTCAACTGAAATAAAAATTATTGGTTAAGAAAACATTTATTTTTATTAATTTTCCCATTTTTAATCATTTAAACATGATTTAATCTCATTAAATCAGTTTTAAATACGAAAAAGTTTATATAAATTATGGGGAAATTATTCTAATATGTTTACATCAGAAATCATCCATTTTCTATAAAATAAATATTTTTGGATCACGTATAGTATTATTAGTCTTATTTACGTTTAGTTAGACATAATAACACATTTATTTATTTATACAATTTAAACATCTATTTTATAAATGTTTTCTTATAAAATAGAAATACTCGTATGATTTAATGTCTTAATTATTCTTGTTGAATCATTGTGTAACACAAAAATTATTTATTTATATATTTATGACTATTGTATTATTTTAATTTAGTTAAAGTAACTAACTAAATTATTTTGTCTTGATTATTCAAACATATTGTTATCTAAATATTTAATCGGTAATAATTATATTACCTAATCCATATTTACAAACTTTAGTATATTATTTTAATATACAACTTTTACATTAATTCGACTAAATCATAAAAACTCTAATTCCCCAAATCGACTTAGCAAACCCTAATGCCTTAGACCCTAGATACTTTAGACTCTTAGACTTTTCCTTATTAGTATTCTTACACATTATAGGTTGAATTCTTCGGAATTCTCATTACTTAGCTCACGACCGCTTAAGTGGATTTTGATCGCTTTCGCAAACGGTGAGTATATCTTTCCCCTTTTTACTATTTTACATTTCGGGGTGACTCGTGTACTTACTATCAAGTTTATATTTCCTTTTACTAAAATAGCAATTCTTATGTGTGTTTGCTTGTGTTATTTTGTGTATCTATGACCTGTCAAATCATTAACCGCTGGGCGGCCTGGCATTTCAATGAATAGTACTATGGTTTATACCCTTGTGACTCTGTTGAGAGTCCTCGTCATTGCTATGTATTACATTACTACTAGCGCAAACTATATATATCTGCTTTCTTCTCTTAGGGTTGATTTGACCCGGATACCACTTATTACATCTTGCAAAATAACACACGAATTGCTAAAGTTTACCTTACTATATATATCAAACGGATGTACTCACCAATACATTATATGTGTTGACAAAATTGTTTTTGTACATGTTTCAGGTGACGTTTGATGTTTCATGCTTTCACGCTTAGGCTGGACCTAGTGCTTAAATAAAAAGTTGAACATTTAATATTTATGTTTGAGATTTCTATTAAGACTCTTTGTATTTCGTTTTGAATGATGGAAGTAATTTGCTATTAATATTTACAATTTAGTCCATGTGCTATTGAACAATCGTCACTACGTGACACCTCGATGTTTCCGCCATCGGTTGGGGTGTTACAATGGTCAAGGTCAACATTATTGACCACTTGGGGCACAAAGCAAGCAAGACTTTGACTACAATACCTTGACTAGTCAAGTGGTCATAATCTCCAATACTCCCCCTCAAGTTGGAGCGTGAAGGTTACGAACGCCCAACTTGCCAAGTAATATTTCTTTCTTTTCGAACACTCCCCCTCAAGTTGGAGTGTTTATTTTTTTTTTGCGGGTTCAAATAACCCGACTTTTCCTTTTTTTTGCGGGCTCAATAAACCCGACCTTTTTTTTTTTTTTGAATGATGTTATTTTATTATAATGTTTGGTACAATACAAGGAGCAAACAACCTCCTATATAAATACATAAAGGAAATACATAAAATGAGGAAGTGACTAAACTTTAGGGCATAATCCAAAGAGGCTAATCTCTAGTCTTGGTCAATGATCAATAATGTTGGTCAATGGTCAAGGTCAACATTATTGACCACGCACAAAGCAAGCAAGACTTTGACTACAATACCTTGACTAGTCAAGTGGTCATAATGATTATTGATCATTGACCAAGACTAGAGATTAGCCTCCTTGGATTATGCCCTAAAGTTTAGTCACTTCCTCATTTTATGTATTTCCTTTATGTATTTATATAGGAGGTTGTTTCCTCCTTGTATTGTACCAAACATTATAATAAAATAACATCATTCATATTCTCTTTACATTTCTTATACAAAATCCACCTAGCCAATTTGAGAGTCGTTGGCGTTTAGAAACCAAGCAGCCCTCCCGCTGCAGGCTCAAAAAAATAAATAAAACCAAATAGAAAATCGCTTCCGCTTTGATTTCTATATGGTATCAAGAGCCTAAAAGCTCCCTTGAGCCATCTTCGATCCCAACCTACTCGACAGACACATTTTGTCCGCATTCTGCTTCTTTTTTTTTTCTTCTTTCGATTCACCATGGCCAAACAAATCACCCACATTACCGCCATCACAACCCGAAATCAAGGGCCACCTCGAACTACCAATACCAACACTCGCCCGACTCGCAACAATAACACCTATTGTTACTATTGTAACATTCCCGGACATGACACTAAAGATTGTCGCAAACTTAGTCGCTTCCTACGAGAACACAATGTCTCATCTCAAAATACCAACACCCCGGTGGTTAACTACACCACCCCTCACCCAGCGGCTACAACTCCATCTTGGATGTGGGACACCGGTGCGTCCAACAACACCACGAACAATAACCAACAATTTACCGTTCTTTCCGAATACGGAGGACCCGATAAGATCGTGCTAGGTGATGGTAAAACTCTCCCTATAACTCATATTGCTCAAACAACTATTCCAACAAAATCTCGTCCACTTCTTTTAGATAACATTTTAATTGCTCCTAATCTTCGAAATAATCTTATTTCCGTTGCCAAAGTTTGTCGTACTAATCGTGTTTCCGTTGAATTTTTTCCTTATCATTTTTTTGTCAAGGATCTACGCACGGGGGCGCGCCTCATGCGGGGAGTGAACATCAATGATGTCTACTATGGACCAATCTCATTGTGTCCTCAAGTCAACAACACCCAAACAAACTCTCTTCTCATGTGGCACCACATAATTGGACATCCATCGCTTCAAGTGTTCAAGTCTTTAATTTCTAAATTGGGACTTCGTTTTAATAAGGTGACCCATGAGTCTTTTCATTGTACTTCATGTTCCCTAAATAAAAGCCACAAACTACCTTTTGGCAAAAACTCTTTTGTTGCCAATCAACCTCTACAACTTCTCTACTCTGACGTATGAGGTCCCGTAAAAACGTCAATCGATGGCTTTAAATACTATGTCATTTTTGTTGACTATTTCTCCAAATACATTTGGTTATACCCAATCAAACAAAAATCCGATGTCAAAATTCTTTTTCCACAATTTAAATCTCTTGTTGAAAACTTTTTCAAAACCAACATTGTTGCGTTGTTCACTGATAACGGGGGTGAATATGTGGGTCTTTCACCTTATCTTGACTCTCAAGGTATCTCCCAATACACAACTTTCATAATACAAAAACACACAACATTGTTCATTACTTTATATTTATAACCGTACCGTTCTATTTCATTTGTTCGACCAATCCCATTGTATGTATCTGTTGGGTCAAATTAGAGAATGATGTTATCAATTACAAGCAAGTTTTCCAAGTGCTCACACAGTGGGCTGAGCACTTAGTCAAGTACTCAGCCAAGTACTCACACTGAGCACTTAGGCAAGTACTCAGCCAAGTACTCACACTGAGCACCACACTGAGTACTTAGGCAAGTACTCAGCCAAGTACTCACACTGAGCGTACTCACACTGAGCACTTAGGCAAGTACTCAGCCAAGTACTCACACTGAGCACTTAGTCAAGTACTCAGCCAAGTACTCAACGTATTTTAGTAGTTTTCCAAGCAAGTGACAGCTTGCTTGGAGGACAAAGCTCAGGATCTATAAAGAGGACACTAGACACCATAGAAGGGTGTGCATTGGGAGCCACCACCCCGGGGAGCTCACCCGGGGTGGGTGATTATCTTGTCATTTGTTTATTACATTCAATGAAAGTTCTCTTTGTTCAATCCAATATCTATCTATCTTTCTTATATTAGTTGTTTGTTCTTGGCTCAAAATCACCCGTCTCTATATTTATATCAATTCAAGGCTTAAACAAGATCATTTGGGAATATCAATTGGTATCAGAGCCACGGTTGGCTCGTTTGAGGCTTGTTTTGATTGGATCTTCAACCGAAACCCGCCGGAGACGTAAAACAGTTGTTGAATATGGTGTTTAAATGAATTTTCAGTTCACGTGTGGATGAATTCTGCGCACTTATGCTTGAATGTTGAGTACTTGTTTCATATCTTGAGTACTTGTTTCATATCTTGAATGTTGAGTACTTGTTCGTGGATGAACTTTGAGCACTTATGCTTCAATTTTGAGCACTTATGCTTCAATTTTGAGCACTTATGCTTCAATTCTGCGCACTTATGCTTGAATGTTGAGTACTTGTTTCATATCTTGAGTACTTGTTTCATATCTTGAATGTTGAGTACTTGTTCGTGGATGAATTTTGAGCACTTATATGAAGAAATAAGATGGCGGCTGATGAGCATTTGTGACTCCTAGGGTTTACAATGATTGGATAATGATTATTCTTTTGGGGAGTTGTGCATGATTGTCTTATTCTAGCAGAGCTGTACGGATGCTGCATACTTGTGTGTGTCATCCCTGAGCACTTAGGCAAGTACTCAGCCAAGTGCTCACACAGTGGGCTGAGCACTTAGACTATGAAGCTGTTTACACTACTTCAATCATTCGGAGGTTTGAACCTTTATCTCATGCCAATTATAGTAGAGATGATCAATCGAGCGTAAAGCTTACATGGAGTGGAAGTTGCTGATTGAGTTTTAGTCTCGAATTAATTAGGAGGGTCTATATTTGCGGGGGAAAACAACAATGAAAGATTTTGGGTGTTTAGCCGATTTGTGAAGATTCGAAGACAGTGTCAGATATATCAATAAGGATCATATGAAGAATTGATAGCATCATTCTCGGGAATCATTTACATAACTAGCGGGTTTATCATTTTACAAATTACATTTGGGGGGTATTGGGGGAAAAAATCAAATTTGGTGATGTAAGGAAATGGATTGGCGGTATCAAAAAAATTAAAGATGATGCCGCCAAATGGGATGGCGGTATCAATTAAGGTTTTGTCAGTGTGTAGATGCCGCCAATTCATATAGAGGGATCACCTCTAGATGCCGCCAATCCATTTGAAGGTGTCATTGATACCGCCAATTGAGTTGGTGTGTTCTTCAATGTTGCCGTCATGATCCCGCCAATCCATTTTCATGCATTAAAACCAGCAAATGAAAATCAGTCTTCACCTGCAAAGCATGCAGCCTATAAGACACACTCACAAGGTCTCTAGCATTGCATGCAATGGTCTTGTAAGTTGCAGATGATTTGATAGGCAAATAGTATTCTTGGGAGTGTAAGAATTCAGGCTTTGAAGGTTATAAAATGGAGGTTGAGGTGAAGAAGGAGCACCACCCACATCCAAGAACACACCATCAACACTACAATCTCCATCTGAAACCTTTGAAATTCATAAAAAATCATACCCACCAAATTCCTCCCACCATGAATCAAAACATGAACTTACACCCTGGTCCCCTAAACGACGATGTGTTGTATCTTCGTGATCGACATCGTGCCTTTCACGTTTTCACAGACGAGGAAAACTTCAATGCCGCCATGATGGTGAAGCGCAGCGATAGAGGAATATGGAAGTTACTTCGTGACCACCCTGTTGTAGGACGGGTTCGTCACCTTATCGATGCTGCAGGGTTTGGTGGCCTCATAGATTGTGGTTATCGATACGTTGACCACTCCTTGACAACAGCTTTGGTGGAACGATGGAGGCCCGAAACTCACACGTTCCACCTTCCATTTGGTGAAGCTACTGTCACCTTACAAGATGTTAACGTCTTGTGGGGGTTGCCTATTGAGGGAGCTGTTGTGTCTGGGGTAGATGATAATTTGTCTACTGCCGACGCAATAGCCTTGTGCCGACGATTCTTAGGTGTTACGCCTACAGAGGCCCAAATGTCCGGCAAGTCCGTTTTTGGTACTGTTATTCTTGATAAACTAAAGCAGGACTTTGTTGAAGCAGAGGCTACGGATGAAGAGTGCATTTTTCGTGCTCGTTTAATCCTTTTCTTTTTGATCGGTTCCACCTTACTCCCTGATAATAATAATAATAGAATAAATGTTTTTTACTTGAGATTTTTACGAGACCTGAACCGTACAACATCTTATAGCTGGGGCAGTGCGGTTCTGGCTTGTTTATACAGGCGGCTTTGTGATGCCACCCAGCCGGATAGGAAATGTAACACCCCAACCGATGGCGGAATCATCGAGGTGTCACGTAGTGACGATTGTTCAAAAGCACATGGTACTTAAATGTAAATATTATTAAATGAAACCCAAAAATTGTCTTACAAGGAAAATGGAAATACAAGGTCTTAAATGAAACATAAATAATGAAACAACTGCATAATAAAGCGCTAAAAGTATCTTGATCAAACTGCACCTGAAACATGTACAAAAATAGGTTTGGTCAACATAAGAAATGTTGGTGAGCATTCCTAGTTTTGATATATATAGTAGATTAAAAGTTATACAATTCAAGTGCAAGCTACGGTGCAAATATGTAAACCATGTATCAAACAAATGAGCGAAATCAACCCTGTGACTGTATAATGTACTGTATGAACTGTAGTGTACTTATCCAACGAGTGGATAATAACTTAACAATGGCCACGGATTCTCCGATGAAAAAGGGGGAGAATCAACCTAGGCGGGTTGTCAATCCAAATAGCGCTATCCAATGTTAAGGTCGGCTTGTACCATGTTAATGATTTCACTAAGTACAAATGTAATCCACATGTATTGTCTAAGCATAAAGCACGTTGTAAGCAATGCACATAGTACTAGAATTGTATTTGTGAAAATGTAAAATTGTATTTGAAATTTGTAATAGTGTACATGTAACACCCCGAAAATGTATAAAAGCAAAAAGGGGATAGGAAGTACTCACTGTTCACGTAGTAACTTGAAATTGGACTGGACAACGAAATATGAACTTGAGATTTCTCCCAAAAGATTAACCTAAAGTAATTGATAATGTGTAAGTGAAATAACTCTAGGATGCATGTATATCTAGGGCTTCGAATTGGGGATTATGTTTATTTGTGTTAACAAACAAATTGTTTATTAATTATGAGAGATTTAATAAATAAATAAATAAAAGTCTTTTAATGAAATTTGAATTTAGGATATACACAATAAAGTGTTTGAAGTGTAGAAATAATTTTTATAAAATTATTTCATTTAAAATAGATTTTTAAATCTATTAATTTATAAATAGTCATTATTTAACTTTAATATTTAAAAATACTAAAATTAAAGAATTCTTATTTTAAAAATCATATTTCTGTTCTAAATGATTAAAAATAATTTGTATAAAATTTTGGTGCAAAAATGATGAAAATTGGATTTGTTATGATTTAATTATGATTAAATCTATCAAAAATTGATTAAAAATATAAAATAAATGATTTTACTGAATTAAAAATTATTTCAGTAAAGTTTAACTTTAAATAAAGTCAGGATAAATTTTGGAGAAATTAATAAAATTGTTTTGATGTATAAATGGATTTTTATAAATCTAATAGATTAAAAATGATTTAATTATTATAAATATTAAATAAATGAATTTCTGAAAAATAAAAATTATAAATGAAACTTTTATAACAGATTTAACAAATGTAATTTTTTTAGAATTTATAAAATAGTTTTGGTATTTTTAAAAGAATTTAAAAGATTTAAAAGGATTTAATATATATATTTAATTGTTTGTTTTCAAAAAGAAAAGAAAAGAAAAAGAAGCAAAACCGGTCAGAGCCGGGACTCGAACCCGGGTGACCTTTGTTGTGGACCGTGGTCACAACCACTTGGCCTAGGCCGGTGGTTGTGATGATTCTGGGTTAAAAATAAATATATAACATACGCAAAAACAAGTTTATCCCCAATTCAAGAACACGAGCCCTAGAATTTTCAATCAGACAATCCAGGCAACATGAGCCCGATTAAATATGGGGCTTTTGTTGCTGGATTGCCGATGAACAAAACCCATAACAAAAACGAGACTCACAGTGTGTAATCGTGGGTAATTGACTGGTCAAAGACCAAAGTCAATCGTCGTGCAATAAGGAGATCAACAGAGATAATTAGAACAATTGGAGGTTTAAGAAGATGAGTGAGCGAGTTGTGAAGCTGTTCCAAGGCTCTATTTATAGTGGGGATCAATAGGTTAGGTTAATTGGTAAGTTGACCCCGATTAATTATCATACGCGTTCGAATTCAAAATTGGTCAATGATCTGTTGTCAATTGACGTGTAGATGAGTTGTAATAGGCCGATAATTGTACAAATTTACCAAAAATGAATCAATTACTCGTTAATGGGACGGATTGATTAACAAGGCAACCCACAGTTGACTTTCCTTGTCAACTGTGAGGTTTTAAAAGTGTATATTTATATAAAACGCGTCTGGGTTATAACAGATAGAAGGCTCAGCTCAGTTGGTTAAGGATGTTTGAGTGTGTGGCTTTGGCGCGGGTTCGAACCCCGGCCAAAGCATAATTATTTTTATTTTTTATAAACAGCCAAAGGTGGATTGGGCCTCGGATGATGGGCCAGACATTTAGGGTTTGGGCTGGGCTTGGAGGCTGTTGGGCTCCATCAGGTGGGCCTCAACATAATAATTATTATTATTATTATTATTATTATCTATGATTAAACGAACCCGAATTAAACGCTCAAGAATAATGTCACGTTTATTATTTGAATTATGACGTACAGGTAATAATAGAAAGAGTACAATGAAAAGTGACGGATGTCACAGCATCCCCTACTTTTAGAAATTTCGTCCCGAAATTACTTCAAGCGGTAGTCTCTGGAAAGAGGTGAGGATACTTAGACATCATTTGGTCCTCACGCTCCCAAGTAAACTCTGGGCCTCGTTTGGATTCCCAACGAACTTTTACAATAGGAATTCGGCTTCGCTTAAGCGTCTTGACATCTCGATCTATAATCTCCACAGGTTTCTCTATGAAGCGCATCGATTCGTCAATCTGGATATCCTCTAAAGGAACATGGAGGTTATCTTCAGCCAAACACTTTTTGAGATTAGAAACATGAAACGTTGGATGAACATTATTGAGTTCCGGTGGTAAATCGAGCTTGTAAGCCACCTTCCCAACTCGTTCAAGGATTTTAAAAGGGCCTACGAATCGTGGTGCAAGTTTTCCTTTCTTTCCAAACCGAAATACACCCTTCCAAGGTGAAACCTTGAGGAGTACCATGTCTCCGACTTGGAATTCTAGAGGTTTGCGCCTTTGATCGGCATAGCTCTTCTGTCTGCTTCGAGCAACTTGTAAGTTCTCACGAATGCGGTGAATTTTGTCTGTCGTTTCTTGTATCAGCTCGGGACCGGTGATTTGTGTTTCACCAACCTCGCTCCAACACACAGGGGAACGACATTTGCGACCGTAGAGTGCCTCAAATGGTGCCATGTTAATACTGGAATGGTAGCTGTTATTATACGAGAACTCAACCAAGGGTAGGTGCGTGTCCCAATTACCACCAAAGTCGATGATGCACGCTCGAAGCATATCCTCCAATGTTTGGATGGTTCGTTCAGTTTGGCCATCCGTCTGTGGGTGATAAGCCGTGCTAAGATTTAGTTGTGTACCAAGTGCGGACTGAAATGTCTGCCAAAAGCGAGAAGTAAACCAGCTATCACGATCGGAAATAATGTCTAGAGGAATACCATGACGGCTGACAATCTCACTGATGTAAATCTTAGCCAGTTTCTCAGCTGTGTAGGTCTCACGAATGGGTAGGAAGTGAGCAGATTTGGTCAAACGATCGACAATAACCCAGATACTGTCATGCCCGCGAGTAGTGCGTGGAAGCTTTGTGATGAAGTCCATAGCAATGTTCTCCCACTTCCACACTGGTATTTCTGGTTGTACAAGTAAACCAGATGGACGTTGGTGCTCAGCTTTGACTTTAGAACAAGTAAGGCATTTAGCTACATAAAGAGCTATGTCCTTTTTCATACCGGGCCACCAATACAAAGTACGCAGATCCTGATACATCTTATCTGCACCAGGGTGAATGGAATAACGAGACTTATGGGACTCGTCCATGAGGAAGGTACGCAGGTTGTCACGATCAGGGATCCAAAGACGGTTCATGAAATAAAGTAAGCCATTTTTGGTTTCCAACTGATTTTCGGCTCCACACGACATTTCTTCGTACATGTTGCCCTCAGTAACAGAGATATGTTGGGCTTCAATAATGCGGAGTTTAATATCGGACTGGACCTGAGCACAATAAAGCTGGGCATGACCTTTACGACTAAGGGCATCGGCTACAACATTCGCTTTGCCAGGATGGTAGCGAATCTCGCAGTCGTAGTCATTTAACAACTCGACCCATCGTCGTTGTCGTATGTTCAGATCTTTCTGGTTGAAAATGTGTTGAAGACTCTTGTGGTCAGTGAAGATCACACATTTTGTACCATATAAATAGTGACGCCAAATCTTAAGTGCGAAGACGACCGCTCCGAGCTCAAGATCATGGGTAGTGTAATTTTTCTCATGGTTTTTCAGTTGTCGTGATGCATACGCTATAACCTTGCCTCGTTGCATGAGAACACAACCAAGGCCTTGATTAGAGGCATCACAGTAAACCACGAAATCCTCACTGCCGTCCGGTAGGGTGAGGATTGGAGCATCACACAGTTTCTGCTTCAAAGTCTGGAATGCTTCTTCCTGACTGGGTCCCCATACATATGGTTTATCCTTATGGGTCAAGGAAGTGAGAGGTAAAGCAATCTTGGAAAAGTTGAGAATAAATCGACGATAATAACCCGCTAAGCCAAGAAAAGAGCGAACTTCCGTGGGAGACTTGGGTGTAATCCAATTCTTAACAGCCTCAATCTTAGCTGGATCCACGTGTATACCCTTTTCACTGATAATGTGTCCCAAAAATTGAACCTCTTTAAGCCAGAATTCACACTTGGAGAATTTGGCATACAGTTGTTCATTCTTCAAAAGACCCAAAATTTGTCTAAGGTGTTGCTCGTGGGCTGATTTGGTCTTAGAGTAAATGAGAATGTCATCGATGAAAACAATTACGAACTTATCCAAGAAGGGTTTGCACACGCGATTCATGAGATCCATGAAGACAGCGGGTGCATTCGTTAGCCCAAAAGGCATAACCATAAACTCGTAATGCCCATAACGTGTACGGAAAGCTGTTTTTGGGATGTCGTCTTCATGGACTCGTAGCTGATGATATCCCGAACGAAGATCGATCTTTGAGAAACAAGTCGAACCTTGAAGTTGATCAAAAAGGTCATCAATGCGAGGTAAAGGGTACCGGTTTTTAATAGTGAGCTTATTCAACTCCCGGTAATCAATACACATACGGAAAGATCCATCCTTCTTCTTTACAAACAAAACTGGAGCTCCCCAAGGTGATGAACTGGGACGAATGAAACCCTTGTCTGCCAACTCTTGAAGTTGACTCGCAAGTTCTTGCATCTCGGAAGGTGCAAGGCGGTATGGAGATTTAGCAACGGGCGTAGCACCAGGTACAAGATCAATACGAAATTCGACAGGACGCACTGGTGGAAGTCCCGGTAAATCATCAGGAAAAACTTCGGGAAACTCACGAACAACAGGAACATCTTGAATACTCTTGTCTTTACTTTTCTTTTCCACAATATGGGCCAAGAAAGCTACGTATTTCTTGCGTAGATATTTCTGTGCTTGGGTGCAAGACATGAGTTTAAGACTACTGGACGGTTTCTCACCATAAACCCGTAAAAAGTCACCCGATGCGAGAGGAAACCGAATAAATTTCTCAAAGCAGACAACTTCGGCATGATGTTTAGAAAGCCAATCCATTCCCACGATAACATCAAAGCTTCCCAATTTCATGGGTATAAGATCAATGGTGAAGTCATGTTCGTTAAGGCTAAGAGTACAACCCTGAATGATAGAATCGATTGAGATGGGTTTACCATCTGCGACCTCGACTGTGAAAGGCGCTCCTAATCTAGAGCGAGTGTGAGATAATAGAGGTTCGAATGCTAATGACACAAAACTTTTATCCGCACCAGTATCAAATAAAATTGAAGCATAACGACCATCAAGTAAAAACGTACCATTCACCACGTCATTTGTTTCCTGAGCTTCTGTTGCATTGATGTTGAAAGCTCGACCACGAGCCACTGGGTTTGCTGCATGGTTTGCTGGGACAAGTGCTGGACATTGGTTTCTGAAGTGGTTCGGATCACCACAATTGAAGCAAGCTCGACCATATGCTATAGGTTGTGGGTTTTGGCGAGCTGGTTGGGGGTTAACAGGTTGAGCATTAATAGGTTGAGGTCGAAACGTAGATCGACATGTGGCAGCTACATGACCATACCTACCACAGGTGGTACAGTGGCGGCAAGGAAAATTTGCGGGGTGATGGTACTGACAGGTGGCACACTTGGGTAAGTTTCCACTATAAACCTTCTTAACAGGAGGAGCCTGAACCATTGGAGCCTGTGCTATTGGAGCCTGAGTTACTGGGGCCACAACAGCATAGTTTCTACCCTTGGCCTTCCGCTTCCTAGTGTTGGAACCGGTATTGTCTACAGCAACTCTTGATGATTCAGTAGTAGGGGTGGGGGTCTTCTCAGTTGATTTCTTGGTTCCTTTCCTAACCAAATTTCCCTTTTTGACGTGCTTGTCAGTCAAGGAGGCTGCAAGCTGAATGGCTTCTTCCACCGTAGTGGGTCTGCTTCCAGTGACTACATCTTGAATTAGGTCAGGCAGTCCCTCAATATACTTCTCGATTGCTCGAGAGACCGGGGTAACCATGTGTGGAACCAAAATACTGAGCTCATGATAACGAGTGTTGTATGCAAGATTTTCACCACTGTCCTGTTTCAACCCATGGAACTCTTCCTCTAGCTTCCTCATTTCATTCCTAGGGCAGAACTTGGCGATCATAAGTTCCTTGACCTCAGTCCAAGACAAGGATAGAGCAACATCAGCGCCCCGATTACGCTTCTCACCATTCCACCAGGTCAATGCCCCCTTTTGAAGGACACTGGTAGCATAGCGAACGCGGAGGTTATCAGGACACTCGCTGTTCACGAAGGTACTTTCCATACTTTCAAACCATTGGAGGAGGCCAGTAGCACCCTCCTCTCCAGTAAACTTCGTGGGATTGCATGAGTTGAAGTGTTTGAAGGTACACCGAGTTTGAGTTGCACCCTCAGTATTGGTACTGTTGCTGTTCTGGGTTAACTCACTAACAAGATTCGGAATCACTGCAGCAATTTGCTCAGCGACAAGAGAAGCAAGGCGACGATCAGAACGTTGTCCAGAGGCACGAACAGTGCGTTGGCTAGCATCACGGAGCATACGGCGAGCAGACATCTACAAGACAGTCAATGAAAAGTTATGAGATTAATAAATGTAAGTGTAATAGTGCATAAGAGTTATGATCACAAGATATCGTATGTGAAATAAAGGTATATCATTTGAAATATATATGTATAACATGTTTGGATTGCCCTTGTCTAGCTATAAAGCCCAACAAGAACGTTGACTTTTCAAAGAAATTGAGCCCAATGGTGATCAAAGAAGACATGCTTTAGCCTATAAGTGGACACTCACTCCAGGAATCCCCAGGTAAGCATAACAGGTCCGTAAATGGATTTATGCGCTATGCTTGCCTATGCCAGAAAACCCAGTGTACAGGCGTCCACCCTTCCAGATTGCACGTGTCCTTTTTCACACTCATTAAAGTTCAACAACCTTGAAGGAGCAAAATAAGAGTAGGCATTATGCCTAAGAGTGTCTTTATGAAAGGTACTGCTCCCGCTCCATGATGATGTAGTCTTTCCACTCCTTGTAGGACACCATCCTTATACGTCATGATGAAAGATGAGGAGAAAGGAGAAGAAAGGGAAAGATTAAGGAAGGAAAGTGAAGGGTAATGAGAGGGTTGATAAATTAGGAAGTGTTGTACCTGAAAGTTGAAATTCGGTTATAGTCTAGGCTAAAAGGCATTCTAATAACCTAATTCCCTATAACCATGGCTCTGATACCAATCTGTAACACCCCAACCGATGGCGGAATCATCGAGGTGTCACGTAGTGACGATTGTTCAAAAGCACATGGTACTTAAATGTAAATATTATTAAATGAAACCCAAAAATTGTCTTACAAGGAAAATGGAAATACAAGGTCTTAAATGAAACATAAATAATGAAACAACTGCATAATAAAGCGCTAAAAGTATCTTGATCAAACTGCACCTGAAACATGTACAAAAATAGGTTTGGTCAACATAAGAAATGTTGGTGAGCATTCCTAGTTTTGATATATATAGTAGATTAAAAGTTATACAATTCAAGTGCAAGCTACGGTGCAAATATGTAAACCATGTATCAAACAAATGAGCGAAATCAACCCTGTGACTGTATAATGTACTGTATGAACTGTAGTGTACTTATCCAACGAGTGGATAATAACTTAACAATGGCCACGGATTCTCCGATGAAAAAGGGGGAGAATCAACCTAGGCGGGTTGTCAATCCAAATAGCGCTATCCAATGTTAAGGTCGGCTTGTACCATGTTAATGATTTCACTAAGTACAAATGTAATCCACATGTATTGTCTAAGCATAAAGCACGTTGTAAGCAATGCACATAGTACTAGAATTGTATTTGTGAAAATGTAAAATTGTATTTGAAATTTGTAATAGTGTACATGTAACACCCCGAAAATGTATAAAAGCAAAAAGGGGATAGGAAGTACTCACTGTTCACGTAGTAACTTGAAATTGGACTGGACAACGAAATATGAACTTGAGATTTCTCCCAAAAGATTAACCTAAAGTAATTGATAATGTGTAAGTGAAATAACTCTAGGATGCATGTATATCTAGGGCTTCGAATTGGGGATTATGTTTATTTGTGTTAACAAACAAATTGTTTATTAATTATGAGAGATTTAATAAATAAATAAATAAAAGTCTTTTAATGAAATTTGAATTTAGGATATACACAATAAAGTGTTTGAAGTGTAGAAATAATTTTTATAAAATTATTTCATTTAAAATAGATTTTTAAATCTATTAATTTATAAATAGTCATTATTTAACTTTAATATTTAAAAATACTAAAATTAAAGAATTCTTATTTTAAAAATCATATTTCTGTTCTAAATGATTAAAAATAATTTGTATAAAATTTTGGTGCAAAAATGATGAAAATTGGATTTGTTATGATTTAATTATGATTAAATCTATCAAAAATTGATTAAAAATATAAAATAAATGATTTTACTGAATTAAAAATTATTTCAGTAAAGTTTAACTTTAAATAAAGTCAGGATAAATTTTGGAGAAATTAATAAAATTGTTTTGATGTATAAATGGATTTTTATAAATCTAATAGATTAAAAATGATTTAATTATTATAAATATTAAATAAATGAATTTCTGAAAAATAAAAATTATAAATGAAACTTTTATAACAGATTTAACAAATGTAATTTTTTTAGAATTTATAAAATAGTTTTGGTATTTTTAAAAGAATTTAAAAGATTTAAAAGGATTTAATATATATATTTAATTGTTTGTTTTCAAAAAGAAAAGAAAAGAAAAAGAAGCAAAACCGGTCAGAGCCGGGACTCGAACCCGGGTGACCTTTGTTGTGGACCGTGGTCACAACCACTTGGCCTAGGCCGGTGGTTGTGATGATTCTGGGTTAAAAATAAATATATAACATACGCAAAAACAAGTTTATCCCCAATTCAAGAACACGAGCCCTAGAATTTTCAATCAGACAATCCAGGCAACATGAGCCCGATTAAATATGGGGCTTTTGTTGCTGGATTGCCGATGAACAAAACCCATAACAAAAACGAGACTCACAGTGTGTAATCGTGGGTAATTGACTGGTCAAAGACCAAAGTCAATCGTCGTGCAATAAGGAGATCAACAGAGATAATTAGAACAATTGGAGGTTTAAGAAGATGAGTGAGCGAGTTGTGAAGCTGTTCCAAGGCTCTATTTATAGTGGGGATCAATAGGTTAGGTTAATTGGTAAGTTGACCCCGATTAATTATCATACGCGTTCGAATTCAAAATTGGTCAATGATCTGTTGTCAATTGACGTGTAGATGAGTTGTAATAGGCCGATAATTGTACAAATTTACCAAAAATGAATCAATTACTCGTTAATGGGACGGATTGATTAACAAGGCAACCCACAGTTGACTTTCCTTGTCAACTGTGAGGTTTTAAAAGTGTATATTTATATAAAACGCGTCTGGGTTATAACAGATAGAAGGCTCAACTCAGTTGGTTAAGGATGTTTGAGTGTGTGGCTTTGGCGCGGGTTCGAACCCCGGCCAAAGCATAATTATTTTTATTTTTTATAAACAGCCAAAGGTGGATTGGGCCTGGGATGATGGGCCAGACATTTAGGGTTTGGGCTGGGCTTGGAGGCTGTTGGGCTCCATCAGGTGGGCCTCAACATAATAATTATTATTATTATTATTATTATTATCTATGATTAAACGAACCCGAATTAAACGCTCAAGAATAATGTCACGTTTATTATTTGAATTATGACGTACAGGTAATAATAGAAAGAGTACAATGAAAAGTGACGGATGTCACAGGAAAGCCGTGACCGGACCCATGATGCTCCTTCAAGTATGGGCATGGGAGAGGATCCGGTGTCTCGCGCCACGACCACCCTCAAACCGGTTTGATTATACTTGCCCGATAGCGGCTCGGTATATATCGCAAATCCCAGTTTGATTATACTTGCCTGCATGGCATCCCTTTGTATTTTTTTTTTTCTGAACACGTTTTTTAACATGTTAATTTTGTAGGTGGCGAGACCGGCGGTTAAAGTTCACGGAGGTGGCCCAACACTGCCTCAAGGCATACCGTTCACAGCTACAATCGTTGAACGAGGAGATGGTATGTTAGTAATTATTTTTAGTTTTTTGTATGTATTAATCATGCATTTATTGTGTTTTGTTACTGACTTAAGTGTTTGTTTTTAGTTCAACTGGACCCCCTACAACTCGGTTTTGGACCGACTACCGGCAATGTGCACAAACGGGATGGAAAGCTGGAGGAGTTGCTGTCCCCTTATATGCTTCGAGATCGTTGAGCATCATTACCCTCAACGGGTTTTGAGGCAATTCGGCATGGTCCAGTACATACCTCCCCAGATAACCTTAGCCGTACCCACGGCTCGGCTTGAAACACTGCATGCCTTGGGGCGGCAAGGACACAACGGGGCGGACTGGATGACTAGGCATGAAGCCTACGTCAATGCATGGAATAACCGTCGTAACACGGTTATCCGATCTGAACTCATAAGGACAGCTTCAACTCAGCCCGGTTATATGCAATGGTATATGGGGCGTACCGTTGCATTTATTGGAAATCCGGGTGTAGCACCGGCCCCAGCTGGCGGTTTCCAAGACGACGGTGCTAGAATCCAGTTGATGGTAAAGCATTTTTACGTGCCTAATTCATACATTAATTATTTTCGCAATTTGGTGTTTCTAACTAAAAATTTTGTTTGCTGCAGAGGGATGCCATGGGTGATATTTACCGGTCATCTCAGGAGGCCTTTAATAATCCTCAGGCATTCGCCACGCAGCTTGAGCGCATACAAAACACGGCGTTTCACAGTATGATGATGTCACACAACGCCGGACACTTACAAAATCCGACGCATCTTACCATGGACGCCGTTGACTTGTCGGCACCTGCACGGCCTCAAAGGGTGCGCCGGCGACGCGCTCCCCGTCAGGTGCCGGAAAACGTTCCGGAAAATGAAGACCAAGCTGGTGGAAGTCACTCTGACGCTGGGTTTCGTGCATCTGTTGCGGCCAGCAACAATCAGAACCAGACCGGGGGATATGTCCCGCAATTCATGGACAGTGGATTGGACCAGATGGGAACTCCATTTGGATTGGGTGGATCAATCGTACAGGGAACTGGTCATGTTGGTGGGTCCGGTGGCAGTCAACCGGGGGAGATGGGTCCGCTAGCTAACTTTCGTGCAGGCGGAATTGGCATCGGAGATAGTTGGGCGTTTCCTTCATCACCGGGTTACGTGACGCCTGTTGGACAGGGGTTGCCACGGTTTGATCACGACCTTTTTAGTGATTTTCATTACCATGCCCCGCATAATTCGTGTGATGAAGGACCTTCAAGCCGGCCAGGACCATCTACCACGCTGAATTTAAACCTCTTTCCTGATAACGAGTACGGTAATGAAGGAGCCCCACCCGCCAACCAACCACCCAGGAGGCAATCTGAACGTCTTCAGAATCAGGGACCCTCGAACGATCTGGACTGGTTTAACCAGTAACATTGTCGAATTCAAGTCTGTTCATAATTACCTGTTGTAACATTTTTTATAACATTAATTATTGTTTTGCCTTATAAATATATGAACATTAATTATTGTTTTGCCTTATAAACCCACACTATGTTGAAAACGGGCCAGGCTGCCCTCTTTGGGCCTCTGTGCAGCCTGGCTGGGCCTGCCGAACAGGTAACCTGACTGACGGACGCGTTGCCCTTGGGTAACACACGGGCGTCGCACGAAGTCCGGGCGGTTTTCGGGTCTCCGGGGCCTGATCCCGGTGGCCCGAAAACGGCTCGGAGGGATAGATTTATTTAAATCAAATAACACACAGACTTTCCATTTTTGGAATGTCTCAAACAAATAATACAAATATGATAGATTTATTTAAAACAAATATTACAAATTTATTTAACAACTGTTTTTCAAAACTAGTCACTCAAACTATACAATCTACGGATTTACAAGACAATATATTTTCCGAGATCACCTATTCCAATATTCTACCACCGTTTTTGTTGCATAGTTCATTAAGTTTCTGTTTCGCACCCAGAAACTTGTCTTTTCCAGTCAGCGGGAACTCAGGACCGCATCAGATTCAAACTTATCTGAATTTGATCCAGGAGAACATGGTTCTACCCGTTGAATATGTGTACCAAATCTACAGGTACCCAATGTTCAAACCAGCCTGCCATACGAAAGTAGTACGGTGAAGAATCGCATCATCCGTTGCCGGACAAGTCGCTAATGACGTGATGTGATTCATCAACACCGGATGGCGTGGGTTTGCCTGGAAAGTAGACCCGCCCAACGATCCATAACTCTCTAATATTTTAAACTAAACCCTCAATGTTGCATTCTACACGTGTTATACCACGTGTAGATGTATTGAGAGGTGTAGTTTAATGTGGATGTAACACCGATCCAAAGACACCGCTTTTTTGGACCCCAGAAAAGCGATGCCAAGCGGGGGATGAAACGGCAGACGATGCTGTTAAGCATGACTCATCCCCGCCGAAAACAGTTAAAACTCCATGTGAATGTAACATCGACCCAATATCAATAAAAAACCGTACCCTCCAGAACAATTGAGATATGTGGTGTTGTAAATGGGATTGAGATATGTGGGAATGATAGAATATATTTGTGTTGTAAATGGGATGGAGAGAATTGGAAGCTGGTCGAGTCCTTATATAAGAAATGATGCCTCACTTTGAATTGGCGGCATCAATGTGGATGAATGGTTTGGCGGCATCAATGTGGTTGAATGGTTTGGCGGCATCTTCTTTATTTTGTTAGATGCCGCTAAATCACTTCCTTACATCACCAAATTCAGTTTTTTCCCCCAATACCCCCCAAATGTAATTTGTAAAATGATAAACCCGCTAGTTATGTAAATGATTCCATTCTCGGGGGAATATTGTTGGGTCAAATTAGAGAATGATGTTATCAATTACAAGCAAGTTTTCCAAGTGCTCACATAGTGGGCTGAGCACTTAGTCAAGTACTCACACTGAGCACTTAGCCAAGTACTCAGCCAAGTACTCACACTGAGCACTTAGTCAAGTACTCAGCCAAGTACTCACACTGAGCACTTAGTCAAGTACTCAGCCAAGTATTCACACTAAGTACTTAGGCAAGTACTCAGCCAAGTACTCACACTGAGCACTTAGTCAAGTACTCAGCCAAGTACTCAACGTATTTTAGTAGTTTTCCAAGCAAGTGGCGGCTTGCTTGGAGGACAAGGCTCAGGATCTATAAATAGGACACTAGACACCATAGAAGGGTGTGCATTGGGAGCCACCACCCCGGGGGAGCTCACCCGGGGTGGGTGATTATCTTGTCATTTGTTTATTACATTCAATGAAAGTTCTCTTTGTTCAATCCAATATCTATCTATCTTTCTTATATTAGTTGTTTGTTCTTGGCTCAAAATCACCCGTCTCTATATTTATATCAATTCAAGGCTTAAACAAGATCATTTGGGAATATCAGTATCATGTATGTGTGTTTTTTATTTGTAAAACTAAAAAACCTTTTTGGTCTTTTAAATCACCAGCAAACTTGGTCGTATAACTCTTGGGGTCTATTTGGTATGAGGTAATGGAATGGATGAGGGAATGGAATGGACAAGGTAATGCAATGGACAAGGTAATGGAATGGATCATTACCATTCCATGTCTTGTTTGGTTGCCATGTGGGAATGAAACAAAATATTACTTTGTGGTGAGTGACGGTGACAGGTGGTGGAGGCGGCGGTGAGTGGGTAATGGTGGTGGGCGGTGGCGGCAGCGGCAGTGGGTGGGAGAGTAAAGGTAGTGGGTGGCGGTGGTTGGTGGCGCCGACGGTGGTGGGTGCTGACGGAGGTGGTAGGTGGTAGGCGACGGAGTCGGTGGTGTGAGACGATGGTGGGTGGTGATGGCGGTGGTGGGTGGTGGTGGCAGCGGTGGTGGGCGGTGATGATGGTGGTGGGTGGTAGTGGGTGGTGGTGGTGACGATGGTGGTTAGTGGTTTGTGGTGGCTTATGGTGTTGTTAATGAATTGTGAATAAGGGATGGAATGAAAAAAAAACATGGGGGGTGGATGGAATGGTTTTGAGGGAATAGAATGCATTGTGGAATAGGTGATTCCATTCCTTTGACCAACCAAACACACTATTTTTCATTACCTCATAATGGTCCATTCCATTCTCCCTTCCATTCCATCATACCAAACGCTGCCTTGAGCTCAATTTGAAAACCATAATGGCCCAAAATGGTTATAGCCACCTTTGTATATGAAGATTTATTGAAGTTAAACAGGGCTCAACACATAATAAGATAATAAGATGTTACTAGCAGGAACTAGCGCGTTGCGGCGGGGCTTCATGGTGTTTAGCGGTTCCGATTGATCATTAGCCTTGTTGGTGTTGTACATTATACAAACATGTTGATAATTTGTAATATATGATCGGAGGGCGTATAATTTGAATAAGAAATATACTAAATTAGCACAAATAGAGTAATGTGTATAGTGGAGTGGGATACATGGAGGCAATGGGTCTTCATATGGTGAGTGGTGTAGATGTGATAAACATTACACGTGACACAGTTGTTGGTTTTGTCGCTTCATTTGGTTTTTAGCCGATAATAGAAGTATCATTTAAAGGTTGGAGAAAAGCATAGTGAATTTTCGTAACGGTTTGAATTTGTATATATATATATATATATATACAAGTTATAAGATGTGTAAAGGGTGCGTGTTAAGAAATTACATGAGTCTAAGTTTTGAAAAAAAAAAATAATATTTCATTATTGTTGTTTGGTGATAAAGGGGTTTTTATGTTGCTCGTTGTAAAGTTATATTGAAAATCCCAGTGTTTTCACACCCAGACCCAGACCGATTACACCGGGAACCGATGGTTGAACCGGTCCGAGTCAAGGGTTGAACCGACATGCAGTGACCCGGTGGTCGGACCGGGTACAAAGGGGGCCAGACCAGTAATTTTATAATTTTGTTGGATTTTTTTGAATGTTTTGCCGGTTCGTCGGACCGGTCAGACGGTGACCCGTTCGACGTTCGGTCCGGTTTTGGATTTACTCTTGGTGTTGTGTAAAAATAAAATCCATGGCATAGCTTAGTTGTGGTTTACTTACCTGCTTAAAACATTGGAGAAATTTTAAATCTGTAAATTTTCAAAGATCATTTACATCCTAAAAACTCCAATTTTATTACAAAATGTGATAAATTTGAGCAGTCGCAATGTTGGTCTAAAATAATAATAATAACAGTAAAATTAAAATATATCATCCTTGTATGGTGGTAATTACAAGATAAGACTGCATTCTACCCTATGTTATTTTTAAATTACTTTGCATATATTATACTTACATGAAACAATCACAAATTTTTCCCAGTAAGAATGATAGGAAAATCCAATAACGTTGCTCAAGAACCACTCCACCGAAAAAACCACATTTAGAATAAAATAACAATAATAATCATTTTCCCAATAATTAAGCTTAATTCGCTGTAACTTACGGGATAATTTTCTACAATCCCTTAATGATTTCTTAAGAGAAAACAAGTTCATGTATTACTTTTGATGTGATCGCAATCAGAGTGATGGCGCGCGAGATCGAGGAGGAGCAAATGAATTAAGGCTGGCGGTTGTGTTCGGTTGGTGTGTTGTCTTTTCCTGCTGTGAAAACGTATAGACTACCGTATTGATTGCAGTTTTTGGAAATGAACAGATTGAGATGATGAGAATCGTGGTGCGACTATGTTTGAAATCGATTGAGAAAGGATGGTTTATGAGTGACGACTTAGGAAGAATAAACACCGTTTCAGTTTCGATTATAGCATGATTAGCAATAATGTGTATCTTTCGGTTATCGTATGACACAATTATTGATCCATGATGAACCTTCAATGTCCAACAGTTACAAAACGAACTAATTAAGAGCTTTTGGGAAGTGGGATCGTTTATAATACTTAAAGCATAATTCCTATTTCATACGATAGTTAGTTTGAGGGCTGATTCATGTCATTAGTCTCTTACTTTAATTACGCTTATCTGTTTAATTTAAGGTATAATCAGGACTGGTTATCAATGGAAAATGATCATATAAGTTGATCACTTGACTATAAAAGCCCAACTATTAAAGATTTTTTTATCCAATCCATGTTTAGGACATACAATGTTATGATGCGTTCACGTGAAAGCTTTCTATAGAAGTTTAAGAGACCTTGGTGCTTGGGTATAATTTATGAAATCATATAGTTACCAATATCTTATATGCTATATCCCCCATACTATCTCAAGAAAATATTGCTACATTTCACAAAATTTAAAACAATACTTTGATTTTTAAAATCAAACGTATGTTATTTCGTATATTTTAGGAGTTGAATTGTGTAAACTATTACATTATAAGAGCTTTGTGATGGGCATGTGTTGATGATTCCATAGGTTTTTTTTACATTTTTTTTATCGGCGAACAACTGTGTGGCAACCACCCTTGCGGGGCGTCGTGCCCAAGAATCGACTACTCGACCTCCAGCAGCCCCCGCCTTCTCCCGATGCGCGGAAACCCGAGCCCCACCCGCCCGAAGGCACGACAGTGTTATAGAACTCGGTAAAACCTCACCGCCCGTCAGATTCAAACCGGCGCCACCCGTATTCGATCTTCACCCGGATACCAAACCATAAATGTTGGAAGTGGGAATTGAACCCATGATCACCTAAGTGAACATAAGGCATCTCCACCACTCCACCACTATGGATGGATAGGGTTTTTTTACATGGATGTAATTATTATTATTATTTATTTATTAAGAAAGTGCATTTAGTGCTTTAATTAGAAGTTTATTAAATAATGTTTAATGTGTCTTAAGTTTTGATGTAAATTACAAATATACCCTAATCAAATGAAGTTAAATTACCTTGATGCCCATCTAGGATGCATTATATAGTAAAAATAATAGAAGGAACCCGCGCGTTGTGGCGGGGCTGCAAGATGTTTGGCTATATATGATTGGGATATATGTAGTTGATATGTTTAGTTGCATTTTCTTCAACCGTTCATGGGCCTTTCTTGACATCTAATTTATCACAACACGGATGTCGTCTTCCCATCGATTGATTGTAAAATTACAAACACAAACTCATAGTAGATTGGATGGGAATGGTGGTGGTGATACAAGTTTTAGAAACATTCATATGATGAGGGGCATTTAACAATGCCCAAGCAACAAAAGCATGTAGAATTGGCTTCCTTATATGGATACTCCATGAATTACCTCATGAATTACTTTATGTATGATGTATAGATCAAATGCAAAAAACAAAACAATAATGTCTAAAATAATATCGTTACGTGGTAAGTTTTTTTTACTAATGATGTTAGACTAATAATTGATTACATGATGTATTTGACTTGCGACATATCATAAAATGATGACTAAACCATGAAAATCGAATAGGGGTAAACTCCAATACATATGCAGCTAATTGTGCTCTAGTAGTTGACCTAATTAAAAGGACTTAGAATCGTGCTCATGTAGACCTAAAATTCGGAATGTCAAGGAAAATTAATAGTTCATGGTAAGTTTCAAAACTGAAAATGTACAACAACGTAAACAATAAAAGGACTTGGAAGATATTATGGCGTCCTTCGATGAAATTCAATCACAGCACTACAATGACAAACCAACATCAATCAAACACTCTTGATTCGTTCAATCAAAGACTCTTGTATAAACACACTAATCAAAATATAATTAAAAATAGTTATCCACAATCACCGGTGACATGACGATCATAGAATGAAAGATGAGCGAATAACTTAAATTAGAACATATTAGGGTTTAATTGGAAGTTTTTATGGGGCCAGCATGAGAAAAGGAACATATAAACGTAGTCCAAGAACAGTTGGTTTCTAACGTATGGATTAATTGATCCCATGAATGAAATTAACAACGCTATCATTAACGCTTGTAATCGTCAATCTGTGGTCTATAACCTTATGATGGCATCTTAAAGAATTTAAACATGCATGTCCCTGTTAAGAGAGTGAATGCGTGAAGTACATGTTCTACATTTAGCTTTAAGAGTTATTTTATTGACAAATCGTAGAGATAACCATAGTAGATATATTTATATAGTGATATATATACACATAGATATAGATTATTATTATTGTTTAAAGAAAGTACAAAATTGATTTATAGTTTTAAGTAATATTTGTGTAATTTTATGGTTTTTACGGATTGCATATAAGATCTGCTTTTAACAATGCTTTTTGATCTCATCTTATATTATGAATTCTCTAAACTCTTATATGCCATGATGTTAAATTTTTTAAATGCTCTAATGGTTATATCATTATTAATTACTTTTAATGGGTTAAACAAGTTAATTTAATAGTTGTATTAAATTTGTCTAGACAACTAAATGAAATTACAATTTTACCCATTTGAATAAATAAGAAATGACAATCTTACCCATCCATAACCCATTATATAGTAGTATAGATAAGTATAGATATAGATATATTTGTAACATTTTATTTGTAGCTTAATCATAATACCAAAACCGATACATACACCAAATCTTATTAAAGATGAGTTTGCACTCCCGTATCTCCTAACTTGTTTATTATTAAATAAGATTACATTAGTTGATGTCTCGGCGAGTTAATCCAATATCACCAAAATATGTTGATAACACTAAAATTACCAACGCTCCAATCGCTATGTATTCCTTTAGGTCTACCTCGCCATTCATTGCTTTTTTTTTGTCGAAGAGAAACTAAAATCTTCCACACTTATTACAAATATCTGTAAACTTTGAGTTAATTCGTTTAACATTGCGGTTGATATTACCCGATTGTTGACGAAATTTGTGCAAAAATTGTATTCCAAAACAAAGACATTCTGGGTGGCCTTGCTTTGTGGACATTCACCTAAAGCCTTAGCCAAGGCTATCTTCTCTTCTTCCCTCGTAACTTACCATTTACGAGACATTTCCATTCAAAAGATGCTCCATCTAATCATTTAGCTCTTCAAACGGCTTATAGATGGTGATGTTTATGCCCTTGAACACTTTTCCATTCCTCAAATTTTAAAAACTCCATAAAGTAAATACATTACATGAGTGTCCTTTTTATTTGTGGATAGACCCAACCCATTAATACTTTGCATTAGATCACCAGCGAAATCATACTTATGCCCAACATAATCCTTGAGCCCAGTGGCGGATCCACCCTTTATGTAGGGTGGGCATGTGCCCACCGTCTAACAACTACATGTATGTATGTGTGTGCATATTAGCAGAGATTAACTATGGTGGTTCTGGTACTTCATAGATGAAGAAGATGACTATTTTCTAAATCAATTAATTAATGGGTTGCACAGTATTTAAGACTATTTTGCTTTTGGTTCGTTTATTTTCTTTTTATTAACTAAGCTCTTCAGTTATTACCTTATTACTTTGGAATTAGTAATTTCTTTATTTTTACAAGTTATTTGTTATAAAAAACGTTTATACTTTTTTTGGAATTAAAAAAAAAACGTTTATACTGCATTGACATTCTGATAAATATATTTTTAATAAAATAGTTGGACGAAAATTAAATTTGGTTAAATACCTTACATACCAAAAAATAAAACTAGAAGAGTTCACCAAAATTGTAAATGTTACGATAAACGAATGTTTTTTTTTTTTTTCTAAATATTTTCAAAATCATCGTATTAATAAGTATAAGTAAATAAGTATGAATATTTTTACAATATTATTAAGTTGATAAGTATGAATAGGTTTTACCCGACCCATTTTGACGTGACTTCTTTTGACCCGCCTTCTTTTAACCCAACCAATGTGTGCCCCCCGTCAAAAAAATTCCTAGATTCGCCACTGCTTGAGCCACATAAATAGTTGTTACCGAACTGAATTTGCAACCATGCATCAAACCAATACATGATCAACTGTCTAGTTCACAAACTCGCACAACCTACATCCTATGGTTTGAAGTCGCATGCCTCTGTTAAATGAAAATGATACTATTCATATGCATACACAGTGGCGAAGCTTGACCCGAAACTTCGGGGGGTCGGAAGTCACTAGTTTCGGGGGTCGAAACCTTATATACCAAAAAATTCTACACGAATACTATATAATTAGGGCTTCTGAGCGAAAATTCTGAAAGGGCGGGGGGGGGGGGTCGGCCGCCCCTGTGCATACACACATCACAATTATAAAATATATGATACTATTTTTAATACCATTGTTTAAGTGATAATTCTAACGCATTATATTATATCTATCTTAAAAGGGTATGTCGGTGGCATTTCCACCACCACCTCCTCAACTTTTACATTTTGTTTTTTACACCACTCAATTTTCAACTTTTACATTTCGCTTTTTTAATCTCCCAACTTTGAAAATTTGTTTGTTTAACCCTCAAGTTTGAATTCCGCCACCACCACCTTAATTTTAATCTTTGCGGTTTTACCCCTTGCACTATACTCCATTTTTACGCCACACCCTTGCGTTTTTACTCTTTGCGCTATTACTTAATCGTTAATTATATGACGTTTGAACTAATCCATTCGATCTTTGCGATATACCTGTGCCGTGACACGCAATACATCCATGTGAAATCAAAATAAAACACTTTTTTTTAACGGCAAATTTTTATTACACCGTTGAAGAAACAATAAGTATCTCGGGGGATTATCACTAATCTCCGAGGGGTTGCACTTATGTTACTATACGTACGTTCCTTTACCCAAACCTTTTGGATTACCCGAGTGTATAGATAAGTGAGTGTGTGGTGAATAAGTAAATTGAAGACACAAGGATGTAAGTGGCTCGGTCAAGTATGACATACATCCACTATAAGGAGCCGAGAATATTATTGCTTTAGAGAATACAAAGCATATGAGTAATTCTAGCCCTAGATTACAAGTGATTAATTATCGATCACTTTGAGGGGAGTTGATGTCTTCTATTTATAATGGAGGTCGTGGGCTTGAGAAGAAGCCCATAACAAATGTTGTGATCCCTAGGGCCTTGGCTCGGCCCAACTCTCTTTGATCTCCGAGGAAGGCGGGAAAAAGGACATCCACTGTAGATGACGTCAGCGGTGGGCTTACCAGAGGACACGTGGCGGCCTGTGACCGGTCCCTATCGGTATGTCGTTCTGAACCAGTATGGTTGACTCACCTGCTGGCGTCTGATGTGGCCTCTGACAGAAGGTGAGCATGCCTGGCCTGAACAGTGATGGCAGCATGGTGGAAGCATGGAACCAGTCATGTCACTGTTGAATCTTAGTGGTTGTTGAGCAGCCGCGGACACGTGTCCTTGTCCCATTGGTGGTGTCAGTGATCTTCTGTAGGTAGGTTACTGTCTCTTGATCTTCCGTACATCGTACTTGGGAATGTCTGTGGTATGAAGTAGCCCGCGCCTTGATAGATGCGCGTGTACTTGACACAGATGTGTAGTGTCGTAACCCCAAATCTCCTCCGCCGAAACCTTGGTAGACAGATGCTTCCGCGGATGTTATGTTGAGCGGGGATAGGGAGGTCGCGTCCGCCTGGATTAGGCTCCCTATCCCTTCAACCTTTATTCCACCTTACCTTGCATTTGCAAGGATTTGAACCCACAACCTTACATTTGTAAGGGAGGACACCATACCACTAGACCAACATGTTATGGGTCAAAATAAAACACTTATTATTGAAAAACATATAAGCTTACAAAAATAATTCATTTCCTTTACATATTTTCCATTATCTTTGGGGTTTTTTTTTTGAACGGCTAGACGGAATGAAGAACCACCCATAAAAACACCCAAACCACGCAAATTCGAACCCCGGCTCCAACGTTTGCAAGCCCGCGTAAAGACGCGTGGGAACGAACCCCAACCCCAGCGCAGGAAACCGCCACAAACCGGAGTCGAACCTCCGCCTGTGAGGAAAACCTGCGCACCTCACCCCAGCTAGGCTGGGGGTCATCGACTTCTTTGGGGTTGTTTAAGTTGTTATTCTAACAAACAAATCCGTTGAAAAGACAATAATGATGATAGTGTACAATCTCACAGCTGGACGACTACACAGACGCAGGGCCAGCCCAAGCCCAAGTATTTTAAAGCTAGGACTTTGGGCCCCCAATATTTTAAGGCCCCATTTTTAAAAAATATACAAGTATCTGTATATTAAATTAGCTTCGAGAATTGTAGCAACATATATGTAACTGTACTCTAGTGGTTACCATCCTGTTTTTTTTATGAGTAGACGTGGGTTCGATTCCCAGTTATAGCACATTTTTTATAATTATCTTGCTATGAACTTTGAGCATGCCTCATCTTAAAAGCTTTATTTTTTTTTTATCTTCTCTAAATTTATCTCATGTAGCCATTTTATTTTAGATAATATTGACTTGAGAAATATTCATGTCGATACTATCATATTTTAACAGAAAAACACATAATATATAAAGCTCTATTTTGTTCTTTCTAAATTTATTCTTATTAATTTATGCCCCAAGTAAAAACTGAAAATATATATATTCAAATTGGAGGCCCTGAAATTTTATTTCGCTTTGGGCCTTTAAAACGGTTGAGCCGGCCCTGCACAGACGTAATAATAATGATACTCAATACCTCATTTAATTTAGTTTAATAAAACCAAATTCCACATTTTTCACTTAAAAAAACTTTAACCCAATAATGCGCAACCTTTTGATGGAGTGATATTAGAAATGATGGGTAAGGCCTAACTTTACTGAGATATCAGATTTGATCCATGATTCTATCGAGTTTTACTAATTGGCCACTGTCGTGAATTCAGGCGGGTAGGAGGTCGGGTTTTCCCCGGAACTGGTGGCTTGGTAGGTTCTGGCTATCAAGCGCTACCTGTGGACGGACACCTAAAACGTATCTTTACCCAAGGGCATATGATGTGCATTTGTAACAAATTGATGTATACCCCAGATACTCAGAACATCTGTTTGTTGGCGGTTAAAAAAATCAATAATAATAATAATAAATAAATAAATAAATAAATAAATAAATCTATATCTATATCTATATCTATATCTATTAATATATATAAAAGAACTGAACATTGCTGACGTGGCGTGCAATGGTGCCTTCATCCTCTCCATGAAACTGCCACGTGGCATCATAATTTAAAAGATTTTAATGTTTTTTTGAATTATTTCCTTTTTTAATTAAAAAAAAAGATAAACATAAAACCCTAAATTTATCTCTCTATCTCTCAATTCTCAATTACTAAAATTAAATTGAGTTATTTTAGGAAAAAAGAATTTAAAAACAAATTTAAATTTTTCTCTCTTATGTTCCTCCCATAATTTTTAAACGTTAATATCTTTTATATTCGAGATTTTTTAAATAAAAAAATTACACCAAATTAACGAGCGTTTTATTATCTTTCCAACGAGTACCATAGTGCTTTATAAAAAACGGAGAAAAAAACGACTATTTTTTGTGGGGTTATGTTCATACAGAAAAAAAAAAACACAAAGTGTTCAGGTTATTAATTAATCATGTTTTTTCTTTTAAACCAGGTTCTTATCTACGATGTTGAAATTCAGCTCAATCGCCATGCTATCATTGGAATTTTACTCTTCTAAAGATGGATAGGTATACTTCATCAAGAGAAGTTAGTAGAACGAATCACGCAACACTTCAACACATGGTGTCACCTTATAACAAGGTTATTTTTTTATTTATTTAATTACAAGAGTAATAATTATTACTATTAGTATTAATATTATTAGAAGTGTTATATTTTTCAACCCCCATCACGAATTCTACATCTATATAAGTCAAAGTCAAATTGTAACATATTTTAAATTACGTGAAGATGACTATATGTTGAAGGTTATCCTTTTAATACTGTATTATGTTTACTATGGTTTATGCTTTTTATTTTTTTTTTAACTTTTTAAATAAATGTTTTTTTTAACTAAGATTGATTATGTTTAAGTTATTTACGCTTTTCGTGATTTGAGTTTTCTTCTTTTATCATTTTTTTATCATTTTTTATTAAATCATATTAAATTTTTCAACCCGGGACCTTCCCGGGTAATCAGCTAGTATATAATAAACCAAAGCATTTTTGATGACATGTCATAATACTATGCAATCTCTCTTTTGAGAGATGCCATATAGGATGTGATGTGACAACTCTAGACTAATTAAAAAAGAAATAAATATGGTTTTAATATGATTTAACATAATCTATTAAATACCTAATCTATTAATATCTTTTATATACGAGATTTTTTAAAGAAAAAAAATTACACCAAATTAATGAGCGTTTTATTATCTTTCTAACGAGTACTATAGTGCTATATAAAAAACCGTAAAAAAAATACGACTATTTTTTGTAACCCGACAGGTATTGTGTCAGGTTTGGAATTAGTTTAAAAAAAATTGTGGGTTTGGGTCGGGCCTGAGATTAGGTGATACCCGACCCAATTACCTTTTTTATATTAGAATATGATAACTTATGACAAATATTTGTTTAAAATAATAATAATAATAATAATAATTAATCATATATTGGCAGATGCCATTTTTATAGTTTAGATACTTCTAATTTTATTTACTTTACTTAGATTTCTAACACAGGACGTTCCCGGGTTATAAACTAATAATAATAATAAAATAAAATAAAAAAAATACAAAAGTCTTCTTCTAAGTTCTAACCCGCCGACGGCCATTCCAAAACTCTCCTCCAGTCCACCCTCACTTTCTCTCTCTAAACCCTTTCTCTCTCTAGATCCTACCTTTTTCTTCATATTATTGCTCCGATTACAGTTGCTACATAAGCTTGTTTATCTTCGATTAGGATCGAGAAAACGAACGGACGAAATCTAGAGAGAGAGAGAAACGCCTCTCCGATAGGATCTAGAGTGAGAAACGATGGCGTTATCAGGTATGAGAGGCTTGTCGGTTTTCATCTCCGACGTCCGTAATTGCCGGAATAAAGAGCAGGAACGTCTTCGTGTTGATAAAGAGCTCGGTAATATCCGTACTCGCTTCAAAATGAGAAGGTTAGTTTCGTCATTTTCTTTCGGTTTACGACACGATAATACCTGTTTAATAAATAGTACACTAAGTAATAATATACTTTATTATTTATCGTGTTATTATGGACATGAGATATAAAGTAGTTAAACGAGTTAAGACTTGTTTTCCGAGCCGTAGTTTTTAGGTTAGGTATAGTTGGAAATGAGGTTGTGAGGATTGTTAGGGTGAGATGAATTGCAATGGAACATGAGTTTTAAACTAACATAGGGATGGATGCATAATTGTTATATATGATAGAGAATTATTAGAACTAGATAGTAGTCAAGTTTGATGGACAAGGTTAGGAGAGGGATTAGGGCTGAAATGTAGTTATAGTTGAATGAAGATTATGAAATGCGGAAGTAGGAGTAATAAGGATGTTTAGCATAATTGTTAATAGCGACCATAGAGTCCGCTATAGCGAATAGCGTAGCGTAGCGCTCATGTGTCACTATATGTTGATAGCAACAAATAGCGAGATTTTTCTATTTTTAGTATTATTTTTGGTAAAATATGCATAGAAAACATCTCTAAAAAGTTCTTCTAGTGTATCGCTAAACATGAAATAGCGTCCGCTATTTCATCGCTATCGCTGTATTTCATCGCTATCGCTATGTAGCATATCGGTAGCTTGCCGCTATTGTCCGGCGTCCGCTATTCGATATTAACAACTATGATGTTTAAGAAAGGGGGTGGGAGTGCGCGTATTTGACCCGCGTGTTTGTACTTGGGTTATAAAATGAGAAGGTTAGTTAGGGTTTTGGTTTATTTGGTGTTATGAACTTTGTCTTTGTTAATATGTATTATGTAGTTTATGGTGTATTGAATTTACATGTTAGGATTAGTTGGTTTTGAATTGTGTGGATTGTTTGGAGTTGTGAGGATGACTAGTGAGCTGAATGTCCATGGAATGTTAAATCTAAGTCATAGATGCATAATTCTTATGTCAGTTCCATAAAGAAATATTAAACCTAAATAGCAGTGAAACTTGTGGACAAGGCTAGGGCTAGGAGAGGGATCAGTGCTGCAATGTAGTTATGGTTAAATGCTTAAATGAAATACGGAAATAGGACTAATAAGAATATTTAAGGGGGTGGGTGTGGGGGTATGTCATTAGCATATTTTCACTGGAGTTCCCTTTATCCCCTAGAAATATGTATTTTATTGCTTTGGAGCTGGACTGTTACTGAAAAAGTGATAGGTTGATAAGAATGTTTGTTATACTACCATCCAATGTTGCAGAAGGCTCTAGGCACTAGGCGGGCGGTGAGGTCTAGCTTAGGGACTAGTCGGGACTAGGCGGAATTAGGCGGTTTGGTATTTTTATACGTATTATATATATATATATATATATATACACACAAATTTAGGTGTTTTTGAAAATATGTTAAGATATATACACATAATACTTATAAATACTTAGAATATATACACATAATACTAAGAAATACTTAGAAATTAAAAAAAAAAAACCACCGCCTAGGCCCGCCTAATGGCCAAAACGACTAGTTCACCGACTAGGTCCTTATTCCTAAATTGAAGCCTGACTAGCGCCCAGGCGACCGCCGACCGCCTAGAGCGATTTTTACAACACTGCTACCATCACATGAAAAATGCACCAATTACTACTTTAGTATATCACATGTTAAATGCAAGTTTTACTTTATTGTTAAATGTCAAGCTTTTATGCTTTTGAGTTTTGCCCTCAACTCAGTTTTATAAAGTCATTATGTACAATGTAGTGATTGTGGTTAATACTTGTAATAGATGCATTAGCTTGGAAACTAAAATTTAATCCTAAATCATGTTAAGAAAAGCGGAATTCTAACATCTACCATTTTAGAGACTGACTAACAATCAAACCTCAATGTGAACATATCCCTGAAAGCAATGTTAGCAACTTTTAAGGGGCGGATGGGCTAAATAGTACACAACGGATGAATCTGTCACATTCATTAGTGTATTGCGTGATCACAAGCGACTAAGTTCCTATAAATCTTGAGATGTAGCTTCACTTAAAAAGTAGCGCAGCATAAGATGGATGGGTGTGAAAGTACAA
Source organism: Ambrosia x helenae (assembly GCA_030844895.1). Classification (NCBI taxonomy): domain Eukaryota; kingdom Viridiplantae; phylum Streptophyta; class Magnoliopsida; order Asterales; family Asteraceae; genus Ambrosia; species Ambrosia x helenae. The sequence continues at coordinate 4,067,678 of CM061228.1, forward strand.
GATGTATATGTAGTATTGTAGCCACATGAGAATATGACGGATTAAAATTGAGGATATTGAAAGGTACTGTTGCACGAACTGAGTGGATATTGGCTTATTACTTGATAGGATACAGACTACAGAGCATTCACATTGGAGTCTCTAAACATTCTTTATCTTAAAAAAAAAACATATATAGAGAATGATAAAAAAACTACCAAATTCCTTCTTTCATTCGATTCTCTACTAATAGAGAAAAGATATAGAGATGCTGCAGTGAATCTGTAAATATAGAGAATTAGAGATGCATTATTTGTATTAATCTCTATAATGTTTGTGAGTGGTTGTGGGTAAAAGAAAAAAAAAGCAAATAAAGAAGTATTATTAAATTGAATAGAGATAAAAATATAGAGAATCGGATGTGGAGGGTTTTTTAAAAGATAAATAAAGTTAAGAGACAAAGGTGAATTTTAGTTAAGTTATAAAGATAGAGATCGAGAATCCAATGTGAATGCTCTTAGTTATGTTATACTCGTGTGGATGCATCCCTGAAGAATGGTAGAAGGAGATCGGATGGTAGACAAAACTAGCATGGCTTGCATTACTGTATAGGAAGTAGGAACTTCATAGACTAAACTACATTTAAGAGCCTTGACCTGGACAAAAATATGTGGAATTGGGGATGCATGCATTATACAAAGTCAAGTACTCAAATTCATCTTCTAAGCTAGGTTTGAACGTAGAATAAATGATTACAAATATGTGGTTAGGTGCAAAAAGATAAATCGTTACAAATATGACTAGTTATGAGAAGCGCTCACAATAGCTTTTTTTAGAATGGCAAACTCACATTCCAAGTGCTCATAATAGCTATTCCAATGATTTTTTGTTATTTTTCTTCAGCTTTATCTACATAGATATAACATTATAACAAAAATAAAATAATGCATAGGAAAAAGGCATGACATAAGTAATAACTACCTAGTTTAAAGCATTAGACGTCATTAAACATCCACCCTACAAATCCTTTCCAAGTATGCGGTAATATTTATCCTTTATGTTCTTGCTTTGAGTGGATACGAATATGTGTGTATACCTTGTTGCATATATTGCTTCTCATGTTCCAAGCTCTTTCATATTACTTGTTCTAACCACATATGCATTCCTGTAATAGAAACCTCATGGTATGATTTATTTATCTATCTTAACTAATCATGGATTCATAACACTATATGTAAATGAAATTATCTGGTGGATGAGTCCAATTAAAACTCCAGTCAGGGTTCTACTTTGGAACTGTAATAATAGATTCATGCGAAAGAATGTTTGTAGTCATGACATGGCCTGACTTCGACCTGTCCTCGACTCCTCGGCCATTGTTCTTATTTACTTCTTCGACACTTCTACTCACAGGGTTTGACACCATATGAAAAGAAGAAGTATGTTTGGAAGATGCTATACATATATATGCTAGGATACGATGTTGACTTTGGCCATATGGAAGCTGTTTCCTTAATATCTGCTCCAAAATATCCCGAAAAGCAGGTTGGGTATATAGTGACATCATGCTTACTCAACGAGAATCATGATTTCTTGAGATTAGCAATAAATGCAGTCCGCAATGATATTATCGGCCGCAATGAAACCTTTCAGTGCCTGGCATTGACACTGGTATGGATATAGTAACGTAATCATGAATATTTAGAATATTTATATTTTATTTTTATAAAATGTATGATCAAATGCTAGAGTTATATTTTTTATTTTACCTTTTTTTTGCATTGGCAACTTAAGGAAATTCATTTCTTACAGGTTGGGAATATTGGTGGTAGAGAATTTGCTGAATCACTGGCACCAGATGTTCAGAAGTTGCTTGTAAGATGAAAAATACATGTGGAATTTAATTGTTATGTAATCAACTTTTGATACTTACTCTGTTTACCTCAGATTTCAAGTAGTTGCAGGCCACTTGTGAGAAAGAAAGCTGCATTATGTCTATTACGGCTATTCAGGAAAAATCCTGATATTCTGAATATTGATGGCTGGTATTGCTTGTTTCTAGGATTACTGTTTTTCAGAGTTGGCAATTATGATTCATTTTCTTATGAGTGGGTCCATTTGGATCTGTTTCATCTCAAAAGGGTTCAGAGTCGCTTAAAGTCTATTTGTAGTGTATACAACCTCATATATCGTTTTTATTTAAGAATATTTATTATTATTATTGATTTACTGTAATGATATTGTTTTTTGCAATCATAATTAACAAATGCCTGTTATAATAAAAAGAAAATAGAGCGATTATGTGTCAAGTTCGAACCCCACTAAAAATTACCTGTTTTAATCTGAGCGTTGCACGACCACCCATCTTGCTGTTTCTAATGTTTCCCAACAGTTTTTTAAGCTTTCCCTCTGATTGTGTAGTTGTGGTTCAAACTTTCAGGTCAGATCGAATGTCACAACTTTTGGATGAACGTGATCTTGGTGTTTTAACATCTTCAATGAGTCTTTTTGTTGCTTTAGTTTCCAACAGCCATGAAGCATATTGGAGTTGTCTTCCAAAATGTGTTAAAGTTATGGAAAAGGCTTGCTAGAAATCAAGATATCCCTCAAGAATACACATATTATGGTATTCCTTCTCCATGGCTTCAGGTTCGTGCCTCCCTTAATACAGATGTTATATGTAACATATTTGTTATTATTATCTATAATACAAGTGGGTTTCTGCAGGTGAAAACAATGAGGGCACTTCAGTATTTCCCAACTGTTGAAGATCCAAGCATTAGAAGAGCATTATTTGAGGTATGTATTAGTAGGATTTGTTCTCTCTGTCTCTCTCTATGTTAAGTTTTGGATAAGATAAGACTGATCAACTAATTGAGCTTATTTTTAATGGTTAGGTTCTACAACGAATACTCATGGGAACAGACGTGGTGAAAAATGTTAATAAAAACAATGCTTCTCATGCTGTTCTATTTGAAGCTCTTGCTCTTGTAAGTTCATGTTTCCTGTTTCCATGTTTCAACCCATGAAAACATAATTTAATGTGGACTTTTTCTATCGTGTTAAGCTTGATTTTTTGCTTCAACATGTTGACAGGTCATGCATCTTGATTCGGAGAAAGAGATGATGTCTCAATGTGTGGCATTGCTTGGGAAATTTATAGCTGTTCGTGAGCCGAATATCCGGTATCTGGGTCTGGTAAGCTATTAAGCAGTCTAGATTACTTTTTGTATTTTTTTTTTTGCTATCTGATGGCGATACTTGGTGAAAATGGTTTGTGCAGGAGAATATGACTAGAATGTTGATGGTTACAGATGTTCATGAGATAATAAAAAGACATCAAGCACAAATAATTACCTCATTAAAAGACCCCGACATCAGGTAAATTTTGATCGCTTGTAATCACAAATCATATTTTAATGTTTTACATTTTGTTATTTGTATATAATCTTTTAATGAAAAATGCAGCATCCGGAGACGTTCCTTGGATTTGCTTTATGGTATGTGTGATGTCTCGAATGCCAAAGACATTGTTGAAGAATTATTGCAGGTATACAATTGCAAGATATAAATCTTCTCAGCTCTATTTATGTTTTCATCATAGCTTTGACCTAGAGGTGGCAGAACGGACAGGTCAGGTCTGGTTGGGTGACTTCTCAGAATTCCTGTAGTTGGTAGAAAGTATGGATTGTGTTCTTAAATTTCATTTATTAGACTGGACACTCTTATTTTTTTAAGGTTGGGTAACACTTTCAGTGATTCAGTCTCTTATTCAAGTAAAATGAAGAAAATTGCCCTTATCTTCTTCAACATTGTTGTTCAATCTTGATTTTTTGAACCACATTCTCATAATTAAAAAACCCAATAAATTGAATATAATTTTATTGACCAAAATCATAACTATTGTTAAAATTAACCCAAATATGATCGTCATCAAAATATAACAATCTATAATCCGCACAAATGTCTTTTAGAAACTTAAAATCAAACACAAATTTTTATCTTCCATTTAATATAACAATCTATGATCAGCTATAGAAAATTCCATTAATATTTTATTGTTGATTAGATTTTTATCCAGTAGATCATGCTACTGACACACCTTCTTTAGTATCTTGGCACAGCAGATTTTGCAATGCGTGAAGAGTTGGTCTTAAAGCTGCCATTCTTGCGGAGAAATTTGCCCTGATTTATCATGGTATGCAGTTCCATCTTATCAATCACATCTAACAGCATAACTCTAGAATTTGTTGGAACTTTTTTTGAGAAGTCTATTTTGTACACAAATGTAAATCTGTCTTTCACTTTTTATTTTATTCAGGTATGTGGATGTTATACTTCAGTTGATCGACAAAGCAGGAGATTTTGTCAGTGATGACATTTGGTTCCGTGTAGTGCAGTTTGTGACGAACAATGAGGACCTTCAGGTACCTTCACATCATACATTAATTTGATATCCAGACTTATTTTTAAATCTGCTGTTTTTTTTTTTTTTTTTTTTTTTTTTTTTTAAATTGGGGTGGACATGCTCTTATCGTATAATTGTGTATTTCATTAGCCTTATGCAGCACTGAAAGCCAGGGAGTATCTTGATAAGCCCGCCATACATGAGACAATGGTGAAAGTATGTAAACTTTCATTTTTATAATTATATATTATACTAAAGTTAGAAGTGGCAGTTACCGCTCGTGTCGATTCGCATTATGTTTTATCTTAGTCGGTCAATTGGGTTTAACATTTCCGGAAGTGTACTTTTAATGCACAATTTACCTAATATTAATGTTTAGATTAAATGTTTTAAAATGGGGTTACTTGTCTGAACAGGTTAGTGCTTATCTGCTTGGAGAATACAGCCATCTCTTGGCCACGACCTGGCTGTAGCCCAAAGGAAATATTTAGCATCATACATGAAAAACTTCCTACCGTGTCGTACGTATACCTTTTTTTGTAACTTCTTTTTTATTTTATTTTATTTTATCAAATAAACATCTAAGACCTGCTTGTTTGTTCAGGACACCTACAATCCCTATTCTTCTTACAACATATGCAAAGATTCTAATGCACTCGCAACCACCGGACCGGAACTACAGAATCAAATTTGGGCAGTATACAGCAAGTCAGTTAACAATTACCTTTAACTCGCTTCATATGTTCTTTCCAAGAGTTCACAGTATTTTTTTTAAACACAAATTCTCATCAATTTAGGTATGAAAGTTGCATTGATGCTGAAATACAACAAAGGGCAGTTGAGTATTTTGCATTGAGTAGGAAAGGTGAAGCTTTAATGGATATATTAGCTGAAATGCCTAAATTCCCAGAGCGCAGGTGATTATCTAATAGCTTTAAAACTTTAATATTGTCCCTTATGGTGATTTTTTTATAACATTAATGTTCTTTTTTGAAGTCCTCATTGATTAAGAAAGCTGAAGATACTGAGGCTGACACAGCAGAGTTAAGTGCTATTAAATTAAGAACACAGCAGCAGACATCTAATGCTCTGGTGTTGACAGATCAGCGCCCAGCTAACGGGGCTCCACAAGTGAGTCAGCTTGGCATGGTTATGGTCCCTAGCACGAGCAACGCGGTGAGAATATATTACATATACTAATTTTAGGTTTTGTTAGGCGTTGGTTTTTAATTCTGTGTATTTACAGGATCAAAATGCTGTTGACCAACATGTAACGCAGTCCAATGGGACTCTGAGTGTTGTTGATCCTCAGCCCCTTTCTCAGGATCATGCTCCTGCTGGTGATATTCTTGGGGATCTGTTAAGCCACTGGCTATTGAAGGTCCTCCTGGTGTATCTCCTCAATCAGAGGTTAATGGTGTTCCTTATCATGAAGGTTCTGTTGGTGCAAATGATGCTTTAGCCCTTGCACCTGTTGGAGACCAAGAATCTACTGTCAAGGTACTGAGATGGGTTGTGTAATGTGTAAAGGGTTTGGGTTGTACTTTTTTATTATGTAATATGGGTAAAAAATTGGTCCGGGCTGGCCGGCTGGGGGTAGACCCTTAAAGGCCTAAACACTTTTTTGTCCAGTTATTTTTACAGTTTTAGAGCAATTCATGGCTTATGACTACAAAAACAGTATTATTGCAATAATAATCAAATTCTTAAGTAAAACCATTAAGACTATGTGCGACTTTTAGTTGGTTTGACCCCCTTGACTGTTTTTGACTTGTTTGAGGTAAAACACAATCCAAACTGACCTATTCATAAGTAAAAGGATTGAACTTGACCTCTACTTATTGGTCCCCAATATCTCATTATTATGAGTTTAAACCATGTGTCCATGTTTTATGCTTTTCGCAGCCAATTGGAGATATTGCAGAAAGATTTCAGGCTTTGTGCCTTAAAGATAGTGGAGTACTCTACGAAGATCCGTATGTTCAGGTGATTTATAATGCAACTTAATATCATATTTTCTATTACACTCCAATGGATTCGAGGTAATAAATTTTATCAAACATTGTTGCCAGATTGGTATCAAAGCAGAATGGCGAGGTCACCAGGGCCGTATGGTACTCTTCTTGGGGAACAAGAATACTGCTTCACTTGATTCTGTACAAGCAGTGATACTAGCTCCTTCCAATTTGAAGTTGGACATCTCTCTAGTACCAGAAATTATTCCTCCACGAGCACAGGTCTGATATCAAGTCTTCCTGGCTTCCTTTTTCTAAAAGTAAGTTTTTTTATTTTATTGACTTTAGCTTTTTTTTTTTTTTTTTTAATTATGAAGGTCCAATGCCCACTTGAAGTGGTAAATCTCTGCCCGAGTAGGGACGTTGCTGTTCTTGACTTCTCTTACAAGTTTGGAACTTATTTGGTATGTAGTAATGATTTCTTTTAATCTGCGAGGTTGTGTTGTAAAGATAATTAATTATTTACATTTTTCAAATCACAGGTCAATAATAAACTTCGGCTTCCTGCAGTCTTGAACAAATTTCTACAGCCAATGCAAGTATCAGCTGAAGAATTTTTCTCCCAGTGGAGATCACTGCCTGGACCTCCATTGAAGCTTCAAGAAGTGGTTTGTGCATTTTACCAAATATCTTTATTTATTTTTCTTATTAGCTTAGGGAAATTGTATATATCCGCTTATTTTAAAACCTAATTACATATATCCCCTTTTACTTGATATCAACCGAGTTAAGTTGTATCTTTTAGCCGTGTCAAACTGTTACCCTGTTTCATGCATGGCTTTCTTTCTTACAAAATAAACGTGAGTAACCATGTCAAATCAGTTTGAGGGTGAAACGGGCTGGTCTAGTACTCTAATTAAGTTAACCCTCACACCCTTTTTTTTCTTCTAAAATTTAAAATGAATAATGTGTTGGTTATGATTGCAAAACATTGTTATTATAAGTAATTTTAATGCATCAACAGTGTTTTAGATTCACTTGCTTAATAGTGTTTAGTACAGGTTTTGCTTTATTGTTTTTTAATCATTTTGCATTACGTAACATATTATTTATATGACGAAACAGGTTAGAGGTGTGAGACCCATGCCATTGGGAGAAATGGCAAATTTGTTCAACAGTTTGAAGCTGATGGTTTGTCCTGGCCTGGTGAGTTATTGATAATATTTTAATTAAGGTTTAAAAAGGCTGAAACGGGCCTCGAGGCGTTGTCCGTTAGCCTCACGAGGCGTAAGCCTCGAGGCGGACCGAGGCGTAAGCCTCAAAACATTATTAAAATTAACAAAAAATATATATGTATATTATAAAAATACAATATAATATAAAACAAAACATCATGAATATTATAAAATCTAATTTAGTAATGAAACAAACATCATAAAATAGTTTTAACTTTAATAGCATTTTATCTTTAACTTAAGTTTGGAGACCAAATGTAAACTAGTGAACATTGAGGGGGTTAAATGTAAAACTACCAAAAGTTAATAAAATCCCTAATGCCACCTCCTTTTATATACATTTTCTCTCCTCTCCCTCTGTTCTAATCCAACCAATTGTATCGAACAATTCATCATTTTGTGGTTGTAATCACGACATAGCCTCGCCTGCCACCATATAGATGTCATCAATCGAGTCTAATTCGAATCAAAGTAGAGGGGCAGGTGTGTTTTAGTTGGATTTTGAGGTGGGAACTTGTTCCAAGTACAATTTTTGACCCGACTTGAACCAATTTTCACCACCTAGACCCAATTTTGACTTAGGTGGTGAGGCTTAAGCCTCAATGCCTCGCCTCACTGCCTCACCGCTTCGGATAGGCCGAGGCTTAGGTTTCAGTTGACCCCCATGAGGCTAAGCCTCTAATGTGTCTTTTCATAGCCTCAGCCGAGGCGTAAGCCTCGAGGCGAGCATCAGACAGCCTTTTTAAACCATGATTTTAATAAACCATATATCCCTTTTAGTGTTGGTAATAATTGCAAGCTTTTTATGCTTTTTCTTATGTTTTTGGCTCTTTTCAGGATCCAAATCCATGCAATTTAGTTGCAAGCACAACCTTTTATTCTGAAAATACCCGAGCTATGTTATGTCTGGTAAGTTCATATGCATGTTTTGAACTTTTATTTAACAGAATCGTAGTATTGTTTATTCTTCTACACTTTTAAGTTCAACATCAATCTTCTTTGGTAATTGATACTTTGTTCGTTTGTTTAACAATCAATACCCCTAAAATATAATTATATTCATATGAATTAAAATGAAAAGAAGTTCGTTAGACTTTTAAGTCAATTCTTGGCTAAAACTTGGCATTCTCTCTTTCAGATAAGAATTGAAACTGATCCAGCTGACAGAACGCAGCTTCGCATGACAGTTGCATCAGGGGACCCAACACTAACATTTGAGTAAGTTTTTAGTTTTGAGTTTCATACCAACAAGATAATGAATAAACAGGTGTAGCGGGTTGGGCCGGGTCGGGTCGGGTCGGATAACGGATCAACATAATTTTGGGTCAAATGGGTAGCCTTACGCGCATGTTGACTCACATGTATAACTACAGAACTATAACATAAGATTAATACTTGTTCGTTTTTTTATATTCATCAAATCTGTCACATGTTTACACAGGTTAAAGGAATTTATCAAGGAAAATCTAGTAAGCATTCCTACAGCTGGCAAGCCTCCTGCACCCGTGGCTCAACAACCTCAGCCAAATAATCAACCGATTGCATCATCAGATCCGGGGCTTTGCTTGCTGGTCTGCTTTAGAAAAGCCTTAAAACATTGTATTATTAAAATACATGCCCATTTGCCAAGAAAAACTGTAAAATTGTTATAAAAGCAGCTGTACAACAAAAGGGGCAGACAATGAGACAAGCGTGGGCTGGCGGGATTATAATGTAAGCTTACAAAATGAGGGGCATAGTCTTAGCGTCGGTTTGTCGGGTAACATGTGGGATATTGTGTTATGAGGTCATGCTTTTTTTTTTACCCTCATGTTTGATGAGGGTTTATTTGTTTATACAAGTTTTGAACATTTTGGCGTGATATAACTAATATATAGGGAGTGGTTGCATCAATTGGTTTATGTAATATGGATAGGGTGTGAAGAAGGTTAAAGTTGATTGTAACATTATTGATTGCATTTGGTTGTGGATGCATAAAATATTTGATCCTCTTTTTAACTTTTATATTAACATTTTTTGGTAAATCCGGGTTTAACTAACTTATGGCTTGTAACTAGCTTGGTTATAACTTATAACCTTTTAATTAGAACTTGAGCTGAAGGTAAATCTTATGAATAAACTTAACGAAGGGGTTCAATGATTTCGATTTCCTACTGTGACTCGAGTAATTGTCAACTTTTGGTGAACCGGTATGTTTTTCTACTTCATTGTACAAAGAGAAAAGGCTAGCTAGTGTAAATCGCAAGTAGGGCGTGAATTCTAAACACAACATGAATCTAACACGAAAATTGTGGGTTTGAGTTTGGTCAAACCATGTGCATTTTATCCAAATGTCTCATATTTGGGTAGACATGGCTGGCTAAGAGAGAGCATTTTTGCTTATATAGTTTATTTCATAAAATGTTTAAAAGAGAATGTTAAGTTTTATAGTTTATGTTCAATTACTTTATATACCTTTATTGTAAATTTGTTACTTTTGGAGTATTAAGATACCCCCCCCCCCCCCCCCCCCCCCCCAAAAAAAAAAAAAAAAAACAAAAAGCAATTTTAGATTAGACCACTCATATTTGTGTCTTCTCGTGAAAATTCATGTTGTGTATAAGTTAATTTCACGAATGTGACAATATGTTGGTCTTAAGTCTTAACCCATCAACCCACATACACGACTAATTGAACTCCCTTAAATTACAAAGTGATATATTTATTAGTTTAGTTTACAAGGCTAGTATTGTTTAATACTTTAATATCATGATACCATTTGATTAAATTTGTGTTTGTAGGAAAAAAAAACTATTGCATAACATCTAAAGAAATATATGTTTGATTTATGTAGTAGAAAATATAAATACAAACAATCTCATTAGAAAGATAACTATATCATACGTTAGCAAACAGTTTATATGTCTTGGCATCTAGACTTATTTGTCTTACAGCCGCAATCGCTGCAACAACTCCGACCATCGAGAAGATCACTGCTATGCTCGAGTTCAACCAAAACAGAGGGCTTCGTTTTGGCGGCTTAAACGTAAGATTATATAACACTACCGGTAACACAAAGTCAAGTGGTAAAAAACCGAATGCTCCTATCATTGCATTAATATCTCCAAAAAAAGGCAACATTGCTGCTATTGTTGTTGCCAATATCACAGATATTGATCTTGAAATCACTCTTGGAATCACATTTCTCGCTGCGAATTCACTCCTTGATGCATCCGCAAACGCTCTTTCAAGAACTTCGTTTGTTGGTTGCAAGTAAACCTATCCAAGTGCAACAATGATATAGTTTTAAATCAAATGTTTAAAAGACTTGGTTAATAATAGAGTTAAATGCCAATTTAGTCTCTGAGTTTGTCAAAAATTGCCACTTTCATCCAATTTTTTTTTTGGTCAATTTAGTCCCCGTGGTTTCATTTTTTTGTCATTTTAGTCCCTAAGGTTTGTAAAAAATTGTCACTTTCATCTAAATCTTGTTAGTCCATAGGGACTAAAATGACAAGAAAATGAAACCACAGGGACTAAATTAACAAAAAAAAGATTTAGATGAAAGTGACAATTTTTGACAAACCTCATGGACTAAATGCGAATTCACTCCTTGATGGATCCGCAAACGCTCTTTCAAGTACTTCATTTGTTGGTTGCAAGTAAACCTACCCAAGTGCAACAATGATATAGTTTTAAATCAAATGTTTAAAAGACTTGGTTAATAATAGAGTTAAATGCCAATTTAGTCTCTGAGGTTTGTCAAAAATTGCCACTTTCATCCAAATCTTTTTTTTGGTCAATTTAGTCCCTGTGGTTTCATTTTTTTGTCATTTTAGTCCCTAAGGTTTGTAAAAAAATGTCAGTTTCATCCAAATCTTGTTAGTCCACAGGGACTAAAATGACAAGAAAATGAAACCACAGGGACTAAATTGACAAAAAAAAAAGATTTGGATGAAAGTGACAATTTTTGACAAACCTCATGAACTAAATTGGCATTTAACTCTTAATAATAATAGTTAACATACTTACTGTTGCAACAGCTGAGAGCTGGAGTATGGTAAAAATATTGATCATTATAAAAAACCATCTTGGAACTAATGGGTTATTATCATGGTTAATAAAGTTGCTTAGAATGAGGCCTGCGGCTTCGTTACCAAAAGCCCAATACCCGGAAACCGAAACACTAAAGAATGTTGCTGTGATCACCGCGTAGCATACACACAAGCCCTTGAACATCTTGCCTTTAATCGGCGGTAAAAGCGTTGCCTACACACAACACACGAATGAGTCTAAATGGGTGTTTGGGATTGATTATTTAAAACAGATTATGCGTTTTGAAAAAGCAGGGTGGAGCTGCTTATAGATTATTGCGTTTTGGTAGCCTAAAAAACTGATTATCTGCGTTTTCAAAACGCAATCCAAACATTAAAAACTGATTATCTGCGTTTTCAAAACGCAATAATCTAAAAATCAGATTCAAAACACAATCCCAAACACCCTCTAAATACAAAAGACAAATTTAATCAAATGGATTGCGTAATGAGTCAAAACATGGTCGCGTTATAGTTTACTTGTATCTCTGGAATGATTCCATTTCCAAAAGTTGTGGCGATAATCGCCATCGCATTAAACATTCCGAAAATTCGTGTTTCATCGTTGTTGCTCAAGGAATAGTTCTTATGGGGTCCTTTTGAAGAATTCCCTATAAATAACGAAATAGAATATAAAAATGACTGTCCCATTCCATTTTTGGTATAACTTCAAGCCGCTATACGATGTATTAGTATAAAATAAATGAATTTTTATTACAATAATTTAATTTAAAACTTAGGAAAATTTAGACCTATGTAGATAGAAGCAGCAGTAGCAGAGGCACTATAGAGAAGACACAACACTAGAGAAATGAGGTTTATATGACGTAGGGAATGGAAGGATGGAATTTGTGCTAAAATCAACATTAAAACCCCAAAAATAACAACAAATTCGTATAGTTTCATTGTTCCATTTGAATTCCATTGTATGTATATTGCCTGCACATCAATAGTGTTTACTATTTTGTCAAAAATGACTTAATAATAATCATGTGTTTATACTAATTGCATATTATAAAGTACTAACCTTGAGGCATTGACCTCCCAAAAGGTATAGACCCACCACTGTACCATAGCAGGCCATGAATTGGGCTGGGCCCACATAATATCTACTCCATCTTGGGCCTGTAGATTCCCCAGTTAGACATACAGGTAGTGGTGCACAAAATACCCGAACCCGAAGAAAATACCCGAACCCGACCCTACCCATAGGGTATGGTCAGGGTCCAGATCACCTAAAACCCGAACCCGGGTTTTTTTTCAACCCGGTTTAAACCCGAAATCGGTTATTATAATACCAGTACCCAGTTCGTACCTGGTTCTTTAGAATACCCGGTTCATTTGTGAAGTTTAACAATTATTTAAAATAGTTAATTTCATAAGTACTCTAAATTTTAAGCGTAGTTGTCATCATGTTCAGTGGCGAAGCTTGACCCGAAGGTTCGGGGGGTCGAAAGTCACCGGGGGGTCGGAAGTCACTAGTTTCGGGGGGTCGAAAACCCGTTTCGGGGGGTCGAAACCCTATATTTTCAAAATTTTCTATACGAATACTATATAATCGGAACTTCTGGGCGAAAATCCGGGGGGGTCGGCCGCCCCTCCCCGCCCTTACTATGCTTCGCCAGTGATCATGTTGAATAACACTACTATTGGCTTAATTAACTTATTTTATATCATTAATGAGAAATTATAGGCAGATATATGAGAATTATTTATGTATATTGTATGCATGTTTGTGTTTTCCTAAGTAGTAGTTCTAGACTTTTAGATATTATATAAAAAAAAGATGTAACAAGTGCTATTTAATGTAACTTGTAATGTTTTCTAGGAATCTAATATTAAAGTATGTATTTTTATGTTATTTACTAATATTCAAGAAGTTTTGTATGCAAAATAGCTTAGGAAAAAAAAAAAGAAATAAATTAAACACAAAAAAACTACAAAAAGGAAAAAAAGAAAAAAAATCACACGGATAAGATTTTTTATACCCAAAAACAAGGTATTTAATACCTGAAAACCAGGTATTGAAAACCCGAACCTGAACTCGAGTATATAGGGTATAGTTTTTCAGGAAAATAAAATTCGTCGAATAGTTGTCACAAATTTATCATTTAATAGATTTAAGCTACATTATGATGTTCTGGTAAGCTGGTAAGAAAACTAAGCAGGTTACTACTTTTGATATTTTTAAATTATATTATTATTATTATTATTATTATTATTATTATTATTATTATCAATAAATAAATGGAAGCATATTTAAATTATACCCAATCACCCCAATTAATAAAGTGGCGATTTTACCTAAGACATCATATGCCATGTCACGAAACCGAAGATGTCGGCGACCCAACTCGGCTTGGTGTTCAAGGACGAGAGAGATAAGGTTATATGAATAGAAAGTCACGATTGCTCCAATCACCAACGATAACACTCCTAAGGTCCATCCCAGTGATGCAAATGCAAATGGTAGACTCAACAATGATGGTGCTACAATGGATGTCGTCAAATGATAGCCACTATGCCACCATGACCCTGTCACGTGTTATATTAGATCTTTGAAGTGGATGCATAATCCTAGGATAAATCATGACAGTGTAAACTAAAAGATACTAGTCCTACATGATTTTTCAGTTTTTCTAAGTGCAACAAATATAGCAATAGTTCTAACATGTTGTGCCAAAATGTGTTGGATAAAAACAATGATATTCCTCCTTAGTATGATTGACAACTTTTAAAGACATTAATATAGTTACACAACTTTATACTCCATCCGTCTCAATTTAAATGTCTATTTTTCTACCTTTTGTTATCCCAAATTAAATGTCAATTTCTAAGCAATTTTTAGTTTTGCCTATAAAAGACAAAAAATAAAAATTTTGAAATAATAACTTGAGGGTATTATTGTCATTTTACAACATACAAATAAAATTTCTTAATCTCTGTGTTTGTGGGCCCAATGACATTTAAAATGGGACGGAGAGAGTATATATTATGTGTGTGTCCTTGAGGGTGTGTTTTGTGAGATGGTAATAAGTGTTTTTGACCATTAGATTTATAAATGGAGGGTGAGGATTGATCAATGGTAAAATTTTAATAAATGTTATAATTTTGATTGACTAATTTGACTAGATATGAGTATAATATTAATTGGTGTGTTCTAAGTTTAAAAAAACCACATGCAAGGCACATGTAATTTCCTGTTATATGTGCCGATGCGGACCCGAAGGCCAAATGAGTCCGCAAGCAAATATATGTAACATCCGGCAAAAATCGATGTGATTCCGTACGTAATTAGTATATGTAATTAACGGTTTAAGTGCATGTTTAAATTAATTGGATTAATTTAATTTATGCCGTAGAGAATAGCAAATTCCCCATGAGATGCATAGGAATGCACACGTTTAATGATGAAGCATGATAGGATCATGTGCGAATAAACTTGTCCGGTACGAACGTTGGTGATTACCCGGTAAAAATTAAATAAACGAAAAGGAATTTATCAAGGAAAATCTAGTAAGCATTCCTACAGCTGGCAAGCCTCCTGCACCCGTGGTTCAACAACCTCAGCCAAATAATCAACCGATTGCATCATCAGACCCGGGGGCTTTGCTTGCTGGTCTGCTTTAGAAAAACCTTAAAACATTGTATTATTAAAATACATGCCCATTTGCCAAGAAAATCTGTAAAATTGTTATAAAAGCAGCTGTACAACAAAAGGGGCAGACAATGAGACAAGCGTGGGCTGGCGGGATTATAATGTAAGCTTACAAAATGAGGGGCATAGTCTTAGCGTCGGTTTGTCGGGTAACATGTGGGATATTGTGTTATGAGGTCATGCTTTTTTTTTTACCCTCATGTTTGATGAGGGTTTATTTGTTTATACAAGTTTTGAACATTTTGGCGTGATATAACTAATATATAGGGAGTGGTTGCATCAATTGGTTTATGTAATTTGGATAGGGTGTGAAGAAGGTTAAAGTTGATTGTAACATTATTGATTGCATTTGGTTGCCGATCCATAATATTTGATCCTCTCTTTAACTTTTATGTTATTTGTGAACATTTGTTTTGGTAAATCCGGGTTGAACAAACTTATGGCTTGTAACTTGCTTAGTAAAAATCGGGCATGGTTCATATCGTATGAACTACTAAATAGAGCTTGAGCTGAAGGTAAATCTTCCGAATAAACTTAACGAAAGGGTTCAATGATCCGATTTCCGTAGGTGACATGAGTAATTGTCAACTTTTGGTGAACCGGTATATTTTGCTACTTCATTGTACAAAGAGAAAAGGCTAGCTAGTGTAAATCGCAAGTAGAGCGAGAATTCTAAACACAACATGAATCTAACACGAAAATTGTGGGTTTGAGTTTGGTCAAACCATGTGCATTTTATCCAAATGTCTCATATCTGGGTAGACATGGCTGGCTAAGAGAGCATTTTTGCTTATATAGTTTATTTCATAAAATGTTTTAAAAGAAGAATGTTAAGTTTTATAGTTTATGTTCAATTACTTTATATACCTTTATTGTAAATTTGTTACTTTTGGAGTATAACATACAAAAAAAAAAAGCAATTTTAGATTAGCCAATCATATTTGTGTCTTCTCGCGAAAATTCATGTTGTGTATGAGTTAATTTCACGAGTGTGACACAATATGTTGGTCTTAAGTCTTAACCCATCAACCCACATACACGACTAATTGAACTCCCTTAAATTACAAAGCGATATATTTATTAGTTTAGTTTACAAGGCTAGTGTTGTTTAATACTTGGAATAATGGAAATAAATAATCCCAACTATTCACTATTGACCAATAACAGTCCCAACTACGAAAATCACCAATATTGGTCCCAACTTTTGACATATTGGAAACCAACGGACCCAAACTAACGGAGGCTAACTCCGTTAGTGTGACGCTGACGTGGCATGCCACGTAGGATGCCACATAGGATTATTTTGCCACGTGGCATGCCACGTAGGATCATCTTGCCACCTAAGCATGCCACGTCAGCATCACACTAACAGAGTTAGCCTCCGTTAGTTTGGGTCCGTTGATTTCCAATATGTCGAAAGTTGGGACCAATATTGGTGATTTTCGTAGTTGGGACTGTTATTGGCCAATAGTCAATAGTTGGGATTATTTATTTCCATTTTTCCTTAATACTTTAATATCCAAACATGATACCATTTGATTAAATTTGTGTTTGTAGGAAAAAAAAAACTATTGCATAACATCTAAATAAATATATGTTTGATTTATGTAGTAGAAAGTATAAATACAAACAATCTCATTAGAAAGATAACTATATCATACGTTAGCAAACAGTTTATATGTCTTGGCATCTAGACTTATTTGTCTTACAGCCGCAATCGCCGCAACAACTCCGACCATTGAGAAGATCACTGCTATGCTCGAGTTCAACCAAAACAGAGGGCTTCGTTTTGATGGCTTAAACGTAAGATTATATAACACTACCGGTAACACAAAATCAAGTGGTAAAAAACCGAATGCTCCTATCATTGCATTAATATCTCCAAAAAAAGGCAACATTGCTGCTATTGTTGTTGCCAATATCACAGATATTGATCTTGAAATCACTCTTGGAACCACATTTCTCGCTGCGAATTCACTCCTTGATGCATCCGCAAACGCTCTTTCAAGAACTTCGTTTGTTGGTTGCAAGTAAACCTACCCAAGTGCAACAATGATATAGTTTTAAATCAAATGTTTAAAAAGACTTGGTTAATCATAATGAGTTAATGGCCAAAATCGTCCCTGAGGTTTGGCCAGTTTTGCTACATCAGTCCAAAATCGAAACTTTTTACATCTAGGTCCTTCTGTTTTACATTTTGTTGCTAAATTCGTCAATGACACTAAACCCAGTTAACTATTGTCGTTAACTCTGGAGTACTTTTTGTCTTTTTAGCTGCCCTTTTTTACATCTGGTTATTTTGGTCTTCTGGGGGTATGAATAACTCTGTTTAAATTTGGTTTTAAAAAGGGGGCAGCCAAAAAGACAAATATAACCCCAGAGTTAACGACAATAGTTAACTGGGTTTAGTGTTAGGGAGAAATTTGGCAACAAAATGTAAAATAGAAGGTTCCAGATGTAAAAAGTTTTGATTTTGGACTGATGTAGCAAATTGGCTAAACCTCATGGACGATTTTGGGTATTAACTCTAATAATAATAGTTAACATACTTACTGTTGCAACAGCTGAGAGCTGGAGTATGGTAAAAATATTGATCATTATAAAAAACCATCTTGGAACTAATGGGTTATTATCATGGTTAATAAAGTTGCTTAGAATGAGGCCCGCGGCTTCGTTACCAAAAGCCCAATACCCAGAAACCGAAACACTAAAGAATGTTGCTGTGATCACTGTGTAGCATACACACAAGCCCTTGAACATCTTGCCTTTAATCGGCGGTAAAAGTGTTGCCTACACACAACACGCGAATGAGTCTATATACAAAACACAAATTTAATCAAATGGATCGCGTAATGAGTCAAAACATGGTCGAGTTATAGTTTTTACTTGTATTTCTGGAATGATGCCATTTCCAAAAGTTGTGGCGATAATCGCCATTGCATTAAACATTCCGAAAATTCGTGTTTCATCGTTGTTGCTCAAGGAGTAGTTCTTATGGGGTCCTTTTGAAGAATTGCCTAAAAGAAACAAAAAAAGAATATAAAAAGAAAAAATAAAAAACAAATTACAAATACATAAAACATAAAACAAAAAGCAAAGAAAAAAAAAATAAAAATACTTACAAATTACAAATACAGAAACTAAAGGGTTCGGCGGTGGTGGCGTGGGGCTGCAGGGGGAGGAGCCGGGCGGCGGAGGTGGGGCTGCAGGGGGAGGAGGCGGGCGGCGGAGGTACTGCAGGGGGAGGAGGTGGTGCGGCGGCGGGTGGTGTGGGGAGGAGGAGAGGGGGAGGGTTGTGAGAGTGAGAAGGTTGTGAGAGTGAGATGGTATGTGGGCATCTAGATCTAAGGAGTTTTAGTGAAAAGAAAGAGAGGGAAAGAGAAGAGAAGGCGGGTTAGTGAAAATTTTTGGGAGGACCTTTAGCGGCGACGGTGTCGCCGCTAATAGTAATAGGGAGTTTTTATCTTGACCGTTAATCTTATTTTGATCAACGGTTAGATTAAAATTGACCTTTAGCGGCGACGCTTTGGCGGGTCGCCGCTAAAGGTGTCGCCGCTAAAAGTCAAATTTCTTGTAGTGAGTTTATTTTATTTTTTATGTTATCAATATTTGTAAACAATAAAAAAAGTAAAAAAAATTAACGAGCTGACTCAATTTGGCTCCAACCGAGAATGTTTTATGAGCCGATCTCGAACTCAACTTTTTAGCTCAATAAAATAAACGAGTCTCATCGAGCTGACTCTTTTAAGTTTGAGCTTGAGCTCAACCTAGTTTGGCTCGATTACAACTCTATTTATTATAAACCTTTTTAAGATACTTGAAGATTGAAAGATACTTAGACATCTGAAATTGTTTTTATTTTAGATTTTTTTTGTTAAGTGTTCTGTGTAAGGGTCCAAACTGGTAAGGGTGGGTGGGTCGTCACCCTGAAGTACCTCAAACTACCTTGATTTTCTTCAATAGTGCCATATGATTCCACTAAAACACTACCCATGAAATGTTTTTTTATTTTATTAAATAAAATAGACATTTAAATACACACCTAAAATAAATATTAACACATACCTAAAATTAAAATTAATACATAACTAATTAGACATTTAAACACATAATTACACATACATACATACATGCATACTTTAGAGAAAAGAAAACCAAGTTCTTATCGATTCGTCAAATTAGCAAGTACTTTAAGACGCGTATTCGTTCAATACGAGTCTAGGTAGTTGGATAAATTATCTTTACAACCAAGAAATGAAATAAGGTCATTTGCATTAGAATTTAAGGCATTATTTACTTGTACTAGGGCACAAGAGATTCAGTTAATCCAAGTTCAGCCATTGTTTGCTAGAACTTTCACAGTGTCTTTCAGGTGAGTATAATTGACCTATTTTACGCTTTAAAACACTTTGGGTTGCAACATATACGGTTATTAAATTCACCACTATGCACACAATCAATCTTATGCAATTACTCAATAATTAAACATGCTTACTTGTTATGTTATGCTACTTGTATGATTCATGCTAGAATATTCTTATGCTTAACTACCTATCATTAACTTTGCAAGCATACCTTAATATGCATAGCGCTATAGGAGTATCACGCCACCCTATTTGTGGGTCATTGTTAAGGTATTCATTCAATCACGCCTTCGGTGAGAGGGGGGGGGGGATGCAAAAGCCAATCATTGATAACTGCAAGAGTAAGGATAGTTCGCACAATGGAAGCTTTAATGACTGGGCTAAAGGTATGAGAGTAATCAAGGCTTGGAACTTCAGTCAAGCCCTGGGCAACATGTCGTGCCTTGCATCTCTCAACGGATCCATCCGACTTGAATTTAGTTCGAAAAAGCCACCGCGAACCAACAACATTAACATTTGGAAGACGAGGAACAAGGGTCCAAGTTTGATTTTATGAAGAGCATGTAATTCACTTTTCACACTTTGAATCCATTTAATGTCCTTAGATGTTCTGTGTGAGCCAGGTCCACGTGATGACGAGGTTTAAGAATACTTGCCTTTGTTAGAGTTATCTTCGGATGAGAGGGGGTGGAGGGGCAACAAGAATAACTGCATCGTTAGACGCAAAGTTTGGTGATGAGAATGGAGTTGTGTGGTGGATGTAGAGGCGTCTGCGAGTCGTAGAGAGAGATCTCAAACTATTGGGGGGATGTATAAATATTAACACTCGTAAAAGGTATAAAAAGTATTAATTTAATTATATATGAGAGAGAAAATATAGTACCTTTGTACTCTTTTTGTCTAATAAAAAATATTAAAAAAATAGGTATGAATGTATAATGGAGTATATTACCATGTTGACTTTTAGTTATTCCTCTATTGGGTTGGATGGTGCAGAATGGAACCCCTAGGAGCTCTATTTCGCCACAATAGCGTCATGTATGCACCACGTCAAAAGGTATTAGAATAAAACCCACCCTAAAGCTATACGGTGCGGTCATGCCCTTGAGGGGGCATGGAAGGACATGTGGCATCCGCCTCACTCTTCGTATAATTGTCCTCCAAGCCAAAATATGGACGTGATGGTGGTGGCGTGGACTGTGGCTGGGTGGCCTCCACGTCACCTTGGTTTTTTGTTTTTTTTAATATATAAATATAACAATAAAATATAACATTTTTATATATAAAATTAAATATTACATATAAAAATAAATGAATTTAAAACACATAGATTAAAACTTAAATAAAATTTGGTCGTAGCATTTGCCATGACGACAAGTACCCGAACTCCCCTCGGTACTTAATACTGTAATCCACTTGACTCAACTGTATGGCAACTTCTTCGGAGCCTATTGGGTCTTGAAGCATGTTGGCTATAAACATCGCCTCAAACCTTATGCTCTTTGTTTTGATATCTCTAAACTTGTAACTAAGCTGATCCATATTGCGGTTTGTGTGACTGCCCACGAGAATTCGGAATTCCAAAGGGACTTAACCCCAAAAAGGGACTGAAGGAATCGTACCCATGACTCTAGTGTGAGTGACTACGTTTAGCCACCCTAACGTTAGGGCTAGCTCTTCTAATTTAGTCCATACGTTAGGTCTCCTACGGTTCACCATTTTGCTTGATTGTGGTTTGGGTATAGAATAAAATTGTGGGGGTAAAATGGTGTGGTATATATAGTGCAAAAAATAAATGTGATTTGATGTAATTTAAAAAACAACCGCTGGGGGCCAACGGTATAAAATAATCACTGTGGCCGTTGATGAATCATGAAAGACCACCTCATACTCTCTATTTGCCCCATACCGGTCGAAATTCCCCTCTAATGTGCCCTATGCCCTACTCCATATTTTAAAAAACTATATTTATACCTTCACCACCATCATCCTCTTCCTTCCCACAAACTCTAGTACCCTACCATCACCACCCTTACCTCAACCACCACACCACCACCACCACCTCAATCATCACCACCATCAGCAACCACCACCACCACCACCTCAACCATCACAAACACCGTCCGTTAACAATCACCACCACCACCACCGTAACCATCATTACCACCGTCCGTAACCATCACCACCACCACTAACGTCCGTAACCCTCACCACCATCGTCCTCTTCTCCATCCCTTCTTCTTCCTCTTTTCAATAGACAAAAATAAATAAATAAAACAAAACAATAGCATGCCACACACAAAAGCACATGGCCTCCACTTCTTCTCCCGTTAACGCTCGCCATTCTGCTCACGAAGCTTCAATGCCTCCTCGCCCTTACAAAAAAAAAAAAAAAAAAAAAAAAAAAAAATTGGTGCCCAGGAAATGGAGAGGGGGCGCGCTATTGACTGAAATTTTGCTGAGGTGAAGGGGATGCGATCCCACCGGTCAATTTTCTATCAACTATTTGACTTTTACTTATATAGTCAAAGGTGTAACAACTATGTTAGCTAGAGATCATATTTCAGCCTAAATAGAGATGGAGCCTCATGTATATTATGATGTACACAATATAATGATTGACCCCCTTCCTCTCTTTCTCTCACTCACCTCTTAAAATTGTTATGGTATTTGCACACATTCTTCAATCCACAGGTATTTCCATATATCTAAAGAAACCTACATTAGTAGAAATTGTACATAGTTTAAGCAGTTACATTAAAAAAGTGATGAGATCATACATTAGCAAACAGTTTATAAGTCTTGGCATCTAGACTTATTTGTCTTACTGCTGCAACCGCTGCCGTAATCCCAACCACCGAGAATATCACTGCTATGCTCGTGTTTAACCAAAACAATACCCTTTTCTTTGATGGCTTGAATGTAAGATTAAAAAACACTACCGGTAACACAAAGTCAAGAGGCAAAAAACCGAATGCTCCAATCATTGCATTAATATCTCCAAAAAAAGGCAACATTGCTGCTATTGTTGTTGCCAATATCACAGATATTGATCTTGAAATCACTCTTGGAATCACATTTCTTGCTGCGAATTCACTCCTTGATGGATCTGCAAACATTCTTTCAAGTACTTCGTTTGTTGGTTGCAAGTAAACCTATAAAAGCATGCGAAAGCGCAAAAGTGATGTTTTAAATCACTAGTTTAAATGAAAGATTTGACCAAAATATCGGTTATGTACTTACGACTGCAACAGCTGAGAGTTGGAGTATGGTAAAGATGTTGATCATCATAATGAACCATCTTGGAACCAATGGGTTACCATCATGGTCAATAAAGTTGCTTAAAATGAGGCCCGCGGATTCGTTACCAAAAGCCCAGTAACCAGAAACCGCAACGCTAAAGAATGTTACTATAACAACCGTGTAGCAAACACACAGGCCCTTGAACATTTTTCCCTTAACCGGCGGGGCAAGTGTTGCCTACACACAAGTATGTGAATTAGTTCAAACATAGGCCTTTGCTATAGGTGGGATTAACTGAGTATGATGATGATGATGATTTCATCTTTTATATGATAACTATTAAGAGGTAACCAATAAAATGTTATCGGTTAACTATTCAGACTTAAGGTTACCTCTTAACCATTAAGAGGATGTAAACCCTTAACAAAAATAACATATATGTTTGTATATAATATTAGTGGCTTTTAAGTACTAATAGCTTACTTGTATTTCTGGAATGATGCCATTTCCAAAAGTGGTGGCAATAATCGCAATTGCATTAAAGATTCCAAAAATCCTTGTTTCATCATTGCTACTCAAGGAGTAGTTCTTATGGGGCCCTTTAGAAGAATTCCCTGAATAATAGTAAATAAATATATATCAATTATAAAATCCTTGTTGATAGTTTTATAATAATAGTAACTTTCATATACAAATTATAAAATTGGACCTATGTATATTGAAGCCGCAGTAGCAGAAGCACTGTAAAGAAGACATAAGACTAAAGAAATGAGGTTGATATGGCGAAGGGAATGGAAGGATGGGATTTGTGCCAAAATCAACATTAAAACCCCGAATATGACCACAAATTCATATAACTTCATTGTTCCATTTGGATTCCATAGCACGTATATCGCCTGCACCGTAGGGTTTTAGTACACATACATTTATTTGTGTATAGAATCTTATGGTTTTTTTATATAAAGACAACACATAAATTTTTTTACTTATTTTTATCAATAATACTTGGTAGCCTCTTAAATCTTAATGAGGCTCTGGACCATTCATCTCTGAATGATTATTCAGCTTTGAATGGTTCAGCATTCAGATTGTTTGTTTCAACCTAAAAAAAAAGCTCTGAATGGAATGATTAAAAGCTGAATCATTTAGACTTAATGGTTGTTTAGTTGATTAAGTGCTGAATCATTAAGAGGTCTGAATGATTACGAGGCTCTAAATGATTCAGCTATGCACAAAGTCTGAATGCTTCAACTCTTAATCATTCCATTCAGAGCATTTTTTTAGATTGAAACAAACAGTATGAATGCTAAACCATTCAGATCTGAATGATTCAGAGCCTTATTAAGAGGCTACCAAACAGGCCCTTAGTGCATAGCTGAACCATTCAGCACTTAATCATTTAGAGTCTCTTAACCATTAAGACCTCTTAATAATTCAGCACTTAATCAACCAAATAACCCCTAATAAATTGTTTACTCAAAGTTCGTTGTTAGAAGAGGTCAGGAAAACGTAAACAAACCTTGAGGCATTGACCTCCTAAAAGGCATTGGCCCACCACTGCACCATAGCACACCATGAACTGGATTGGGCCAACATAGTATCTACCCCATCCTGGGCCTGTCGATTACACACTTTAATTTTAGAAAACTATTCAGTATTCAGTTTCAGTGTACAAAAATATATTTTCCTTTTGTAATTTTTTTTATCTTGCGATTTTATAGTTTTTGACTTTAGAGTAAAAAACATTTTCGATTTTACGTAGGATCATTGCAAAAATAAGATTTCGTATATTGCATATTTGTAAATTATAAGACGAGCAGACTTTATTGAAATAAAATCACATTCTAGACGAACCAATGGAGCTTGAACAAAATTTATAGTGAGCCCAACAATCTCGAAAGTCACATGACCTTTAAATTAGGAGGTGCCGGACTCAATATGTATAAAAGTTTTGAACAGAATACTAGTAAATTTACACTACTGAGCAAAAAACAGGGGAGAAGGGGGCACCCTCTAGCCTCTTCAATCCTGAATTTTTTTTTGCCAAAGTAGTGGCATAGTACCAAAAGTTTGTGCATTTGGAGGGTGTCAGAAGTCTATTTTCACAAATGGTATAACCGCAGGTTGAACCTGCGATTTATGCCTACCTGGAGAACCTTTCAAGTTGAATAGGAGGGAGAAGCTGCTGATTATGATAGAGGAAGGAGAAACTGGTCCTTCAACTTGCGGTTTCTGATTTTTTTTGCTGACTCCAAACAGTAACACAATCAGGATGTTGAATGACTCGATGACATGGATTTAAAACCGCAGGTTGAACCTGCAGTTTCACCTCTCTCCTCCTGACAAATCATTAGAGTGCACAGTGATGTTGAATGATGTTGGCCTGTTCGAATCTCACTGAGGAACTGAAAAGGGACGATGGTTACATGTGATAATGAAACAAAGCAAACAAACAAACAATAAAAGAACAAAAAAAATCGAATCCCATGCACAATCTCATGCACACATGTACGATGCATGCATAAGGCATTGTGAGTAAACTTATGCATATGTATTTGTAAAAAGTCATTCGTAAAGAGTCACTAGAGCTATATATAATGCATTGTTAGTAAACTTGCCTTTGCATTCTTAAAGAGTCAGTAACATTTCACATTTCACAAAGGTTCATAAATCAATTTTTGGTGTGTTAATATTTCACAAAGCTAAGCTAGTTATATCACAGTTTGCATTCGTATAAATTATGGCACATCTAAACCCTGGTCCTCGCAACAATTCACTTCTATGGGATCAATCACGACATCGTTCTGCGATGTTGTTTGAAGGAAATGGCGGAGATGGGGAATTACTTAATTTTAGACCGGGGGGGGGGGGGGGAAGCCTTTTGGCGGGAAATTGGCAAAAATCCGTTGGATAGACGTGTTAAATTTCTGGTGCGGACGGCGGGTTTTCTTGGAGTTCTTGAGTGCGGTTACCGCCAGTATGACCGAGGGTTGATAACTGCCCTCGTTGAAAGATGGCGTCCTGAGACCCACACGTTTCACCTACGATTTGGTGAGGTGACAGTGACGTTAGAGGACGTTGCATGTCTAATGGGTCTTCCGATTAATGGTGAAGCGGTGACAGGACAAGAATATGACGCGACGAATGATGAGGAACGGTCACAACTTGTCTACAACCTGTTGGGTATACAAACCAACTCTTTCTGCGGAAACTGTCTATCGACCACCAAAGTTCTAGACATAATCAAGCGTCCGTTGCCCTATAACCTGAGTGAGGTCGAGATCACAGAACGCGCACTTTGTGTGATATTAATTAGAGGACCCCAATGAATGTGGGACCTTGAGTTTGGGGAGTGCTGTGTTGGCATGGTTGTATCGCAACTTGTACAAAGCAGCAGTACGGGACGGCGGAGCAATGGCAGGTCCTGTGTATTTGTTACAGTTGTGGGCCTATACCAGAATTCGGGTATTAGCTCCCAGAATTGTAACGGAAGAAGAAGAAGAAGGCGCCGGTAGAAGAAGGCAACTCTCATTTGATGCCATGTACGTACTATGTTATGCGTGCATATTATTGTTTATATTAAAACATGTTTATTTTGCAAATTATTGTTTTCATAATTATATTTATAGCTGGCGTGTACCACACAATTTTACGGAGACGGTTTCACACTCGTTGCCCGTATTCCGTTCGCAACTAGAAGTCTTCATGAGGATTCGGTAAGAGTTAAGTTACATTAAATTACTGGTGAATTCCGTACAATGGCTTGATAATATTTTATTTTTTTGCACCAGTTTGTTTGGCGTCCATATGAAGAAGCGAGGGAGTCTCTGCCGGAGTATTGTCTACAAGGGGAGGATTCATAGTGTTGTGAGTGTTATATTTTGTGGATGCATGTGGTTGAATACCACTCACCATCGAGGGTCCTTAGACAGTACAGGTTCCGTTAATGGAGACCTGAGGATCCTCCCCTTAGCCATGAAGTCCACCGTAGGTTGCATAAACAGAAGCGT
This sequence comes from Ambrosia x helenae, assembly GCA_030844895.1. Classification (NCBI taxonomy): domain Eukaryota; kingdom Viridiplantae; phylum Streptophyta; class Magnoliopsida; order Asterales; family Asteraceae; genus Ambrosia; species Ambrosia x helenae. The sequence continues at coordinate 4,094,603 of CM061228.1, forward strand.
ACCGGGCAAAGAGATACAAACTGGAGAATCAAACATGAGTTCTTTGTCTCTTCCTGGGATAATCGCAGATCAAATAGAGTGGTGGGGGAACGGACATCGGCAGCGGTTCCTTCCGTGTTTGCAGATTACATGAGTTGGTATCTGAAACACACGGTTGGATACATGGCCAACCCGACGAATAACCCGATACCACAAACCGCGTTCCGAGATGATGGGTCAATTAGCCAACTAATGGTTTGTATATCACTTTAATAATTTACACATTAGTATATAATGCAAAATATTATTTTAATATTCGTTATTTTAATATTAATGCAGATGGAAGGCTATGCAGAGATGTATAGTCAAGCGGCTCGGTTTATGCCAAACGCTCCTGAACAATTTGCAGCGATTCAAAACACTACCACCGCAGTGTTGACTTCAATTCGCGAAGGAGATCGTCTAAATTATCCTTCGCGTCTACAAGATCACCCGGTCGGTTTTCAGGCTGACAGAAGCCGACCTCAAAAGGGTTTCAGTGCGCATTAACCATAGACGTGGCCTGGTGGACGAAGCAGGGCCTTCTTCAGCAATTCCAGACCCTCCCAGGAATGATGAGCAACATATAGACTGGACAGCTTTAGAAAGTTTGCTGAATGATGATGATGATGGTGGGAGTGGTAATTTTATAAGGGCTGCTTCCTCACAAAACCCTGTTCATCCACAACAGTTAGGGGGGTTCAATCCACAACACTTTGTGGGGGGGGGGGGGTCAATCCACAACACTCTGGGGGGTTCATACCTACTCCTCATGAGTCTATTATGTATACCCCTACCCCTAAGTAACACTCAGGCGTCTTCATTTGGACACCAGATAACCCGATTAACACCCAACAATCCTCGTTCACTTACTGGGCACAAAATCAAAGTGAACAAACAACGGGTTATAATAATTCTTGGACGCCAGTACCCTTTCAATTTGATGAACGTCGGAATCCACCTAGAAATCGCCGGCGACCTCGATGTGGTTCCAATAGTAGATATTGTAATCAACCTAGTTGTGGTGGTCCTGGTTACTGTAATAATGATGCATGAAGTATAGTTTTTAAAATCGTTTATGGATGTAACATTTCGATGTTTTAGCGTTTATGTTGTAATGATTAATGTAAGTTTAGATAAACATATTAAATAAAAATTAAAATAAAACTATTACATAACACATAACACATAAACACATTATCCTAATTTACTTATTGCAAACACATTACATAATCCTAAACTACTTATTAAAACATTAGATAATTAAACCGAAACCCCCCACTACGGAGACGGAGCAGTGTACGGCAAGTAATTATCCCAGTCCTCGAGTGTGTACGGCGGTGGGGACACGTCACGATCGCTATCACGACCGTCGGACCTCGCATCCGAGGGGATGCAGCAGTACTCATGAGGAGGGGAAAAATTGTTTCGTTCTTCTTCTATAGCACCCCTTAAAGTTTCCAGCTCCTCCTCGGTTGGCTCCCGATCAGGAGGGGTTGGGGTAGGGGTTTCCTGGAAGTGGGGGGGTGGGGTTAGAAAGTGTTTTCTTCTCCTCCTACTCAACGTGTCTCCAACCCCGTCCCCTCCATTCCTCCACTCCCAGGATACACTCCCACAGATCCAGATGCTGATTTCACTGAAGAGGAGATTGTGTGGTTTGTAGATTATGTTATGGCTGAGAGGGGAATTGGGCGTCTACGGTTTGTGGAGATCCAACCGAACCCCACCCCCAACTTCTATGCAACCCCCACCCCAACCCCTCCTGATCGGGAGCCAACCGAGGAGGAGCTGGAAACTTTAAGGGATGTTATAGAAGAAGAATGAAACAATTTTTCCCCTCCTCATGAGTACTGCTGCATCCCCTCGGATACGAGGTCCGACGGTCGTGATAGCGATCGTGACGTGTCCCCGCCGCCGTACACACTCGAGGACTGGGATAATTACTTGCCATACACTGCTCCGTCTCCGTAGTGGGGGGGTTTCGGTTTAATTATCTAATGTTTTAATAAGTAGTTTAGGATTATGTAATGTGTTTGCAATAAGTAAATTAGGATAATGTGTTTATGTGTTGTGTGTTATGTAATAGTTTTATTTTAATTTTTATTTAATATGTTTATCTAAACTTACATTAATCGTTAAAACATAAACGCTAAAACATCAAAATGTTACATCCATAAACGATTTTAAAAACTATACTTCATGCATCATTATTACAGTAACCAGGACCACCACAACTAGTTGATTACAATATCTACTATTGGAACCACATCGAGTTCGCGGCGATTTCTAGGTGGATTCCGACGTTCATCAAATTGAAAGGGTACAGGCGTCCAAGAATTATTATAACCCGTTGGTTGTTCACTTTGATTTTGTGCCCAGTAAGTGAACGAGGATTGCTGGGTGTTAATCGGGTTATCTGGTGTCCAAATGAAGACGCCTGAGTGTTACTTAGGGGTAGGGGTATACATAATAGACTCATGAGGAGTAGATATGAACCCCCCAGAGTGTTGTGGATTGACCCCCCCACAAAGTGTTGTGGATTGAACCCCCCTAACTGTTGTGGATGAACAGGGTTTTGTGAGGAAGCAACCCTTATAAAATTACCACTCCCACCATCATCATCATCATTCAGCAAACTTTCTAAAGCTGTCCAGTCTATATGCTGCTCATCATTCCTGGGAGGGTCTGGAATTGTTGAAGAAGGCCCTGCTTCGTCCACCCGGCCACGTCTACGGTTAATGCGCACTGAAATCCTTTTAGGTCGGCTTTTGTCAGCCTGGAAACCGACCGGGTGATCTTGTAGACGCGAAGGATAATTCAGACGATCTCCTTCGCGAATTGAAGTCAACACTGCGGTGGCAGTGTTTTAAATCGCTGCAAATTGTTCAGGAGCGTTTGGCATAAACCGAGCCGCTTGACTATACATCTCTGCATAGCCTTCCATCTGCATTAATATTAAAATAACGAATATTAAAATAATATTTTGCATTATATACTAATGTGTAAATTATTAAAGTGATATACAAACCATTAGTTGGCTAATCGACCCATCATCTCGGAACTCGGTTTGTGGTACCGGGTTATTCGTCGGGTTGGCCATGTATCCAACCGTGTGTTCCAGATACCAACTCATGTAATTTGTAAACATGGAAGGAACCGCTGCCGATGTCCGTTCCCCACCACTCTATTTGATCTGCGATTATCCCAGGAAGAGACAAAGAACTCATGTTTGATTCTCCAGTTTGTATCTCTTTGCCCGGTACGCTTCTGTTTATGCAACCTACGATGGACTTCATGGCTAAGGGGAGGATCCTCAGGTCTCCATTGACGGAACCTGTACTGTCTAAGGACCCTCGATGGTGAGTGGTATTCAACCACATGCATCCACAAAATATAACACTCACAACACCATGAATCCTCCCCTTGTAGACAATACTCCGGCAGAGACCCCCTCGCTTCTTCATATGGACGCCAAACAAACTGGTGCAAAAAAATAAAATATTATTAAGCCATTGTACGGAATTCACCAGTAATTTAATGTATCTTAACTCTTACCGAATCCTCATGAAGACTTTCTAGTTGCGAACGGAATATGGGCAACGAGTGTGAAACCGTCTCCGTAAAATCGTGTGGTACACGCCAGCTATAAATATAATTATGAAAACAATAATTAGCAAAATTAACATGTTTTAATAAAAACAATAATATGCACGCATAACATAGTACGTACATGGCACCAAATGAGAGTTGCCTTCTTCTACCGGCGCCTTCTTCTTCATCTTCTTCCGGTACAATTCTGGGAGCTAATACCCGGATTTTGGTATAGGCCCACAACTGTATTAAATACACCGGACCTGCCTTTGCTTTGCCGTCCCGTACTGCTGCTTTGCACAAGTTGCGATACAACCATGCCAACACAACACTCCCCCAACTCAAGGTCCCACATTCATTGAGGTCCTCTAATTGTGGTAAAAAGGACAACGACACATAGCCGTTTCTTGTGTCACTAAACTGATAACATGACAATAGAATTAATATCACACAACGTGCGCGTTCTGTGATCTCGACCTCACTCGGGTTATAGGGCAACGGACGCTTGATTCTGTCTAGAACTTTGGTGGTCGATAGACTGTATCCGCGGAAAGAGTTGGTTTGTATACCCAACAAATTGTAGACAAGTTGTGATCGTTCCTCATCATTCGCCGCGTCAAATTCTTGTCCTGTCACCGCTTCACCATTAATCGGAAGACCCATTAGACATGCAACGTCCTCTAACGTCATTGTCACCTCACCGAATCGTAGGTGAAACGTGTGGGTCTCAGGACGCCATCTTTCAACGAGGGCAATTATCAACCCTCGGTCATACTGGCGGTAACTGAACTCAAGAACTCCACGAAACTCCGCCGTCTGCACCAGAAATTTAACACGTCTATCCAACGGATTTTTGCCAATTTCCCGCCAAAAGGCTTGGTCCCCCATCTAAAATTAAGTAATTCCCCATCTCCGCCATTTCCTTCAAACAACATCGCAGAACAATGTCGTGATTGATCCCATAGAAGTGAATTGTTGCGAGGACCAGGGTTTAGATGTGCTATAATTTATGTGAATGCAAACTGTGATATAACTAGCTTAGGTTTGTGAAATATTAATACACCAAAAATTGATTTATGAACCTTTGTGAAATGTGAAATGTGAATGACTCTTTAAGAATGCGCAGGCAAGTTTACTAACAATGCCTTATTTATAGCTCTGGTGACTCTTTACGGATGACTCTTTATAAATACACATGCATAAGTTTACTCACAATGCCTTATGCATGCATCGTACATGTGTGCATTAGATTGTGCATGGGATTCGATTTTTTTTGTTCTTTTATTGTTTGTTTGTTTGCTTTGTTTCATTATCACATGCAACCATCGTCCCTTTTCAGTTCCTCAGTGAGATTCGAGCATGCCAACATCATTCAACATCACTATGCACTTGAATGATTTGTCAGGAGGAGAGATGTGAAACCGCAGGTTCAACCTGCAGTTTATAGTCCATGTCATCGAGTCATTCAACATCCTGATTGTGTTACTGTTTGGAGTCAGCAAAAAAATTAGAAACCGCAAGTTGAAGGACCGGTTTCTCCTTTCTCTATCCTAATCAGCAGCTTCTCCCTCCTACTCAGCTTGAAAGGTTCTCCATAATGGCATAAACCGTAGGTTCAACCTGCGGTTACACCATTTGTGAAAATAGACTTCTGATACCCTTCAAATGCACAAACTTTTGGTACTATGCCACTACTTAAAATTCCTTCAATCCTTCGCCCCTGCCCAACCCACTAGCTGGCTCGTAAGATTTGGTTTTTTTTATTTAATTATTACACTTCAAGAGTTCAATACCTAAACAATTCGTAATAGCCTAAATGGATTTATATCATTACAAAGTACAAATCATATTACTCTATTGCCCTTATGTTGAAACTTAAGTTTTTAGGTACTTAATATAAGATAAACACATGAAAATATAAGCTTTAGACTTAACTAATAGATATGTAATAATTTTTTTTATTGAAAATATAAAATTACACTTTAATATGGTCGGGCACATGTAAAACAAGAACCAACTTTAATACATAAATATTGTTAGATGAAGATGAATAAATATTGTCAGCGTCACGTTATCTTCATTGGGGTCCGCTGAAATTATGAACATATTGACACGCCTTTGACCAATTAATAAGATAAGTTATTATACTCCCCACATATATCCTCAAATCATTATAGCAAATTTCGTTTTTATAATTTTAAATTATGTTATTATCATTAGTAATAATATAAAAGACATGTTCTTATTTAACCCGATAAATAAAATATGATGTTACCTAAGATATCATATGCCATGTCACGAAATCGTAGATGACGGTGACCCAACTCAGCGTGATGCTCAAGGACGAGAGAAATAAGGTTATATGAGTAGAAAGTCACCATTGCTCCAATCACTAATGACAATATTCCAGCCGTCCATCCTAGTGATGCAAATGCAAATGGTAGGCTTAACAACGGTGGTGCTACGATGGATGTCGTCAAATGATAGCCGCTATGCCACCATGACCCTGCCACGTATTACATTAAATCCATTAATTTGTATTTTTACAGATCAATGTTTGGTGAATAATAAATTCACTGAACAAAAACAGCCTATTACAAGTGACACGTAGGTAAACGGGCAATAAGCTGCGCCATTACCCTTTTTTGAATTGAATGAATAAATCTAGAATGAGTCGTGACAACGTAAACTAAAAGATAATAAAGGTACTACATTCTTAGTGGCATTATCGCACATCACCTAGGTGGGGTTTCGGGTATGGTTTGGTTGATATATAATATAAGCATAAATCCAAGTATTTGGGAACCCCTCAAGGCTCATAACCCTATTATCGAACTTACATCCTAGATTCATAATATGTCATCACTACAAACATTTAAGAAGTCACGTGATGTTATTAATGTAAACTCACATGTTGAGTTTAGAATTTTACTATACCACGTTTTCATCCTCATTGCAGGAGTTATATCTCATTAATCTGTATTTTATTAAGTTATAAAATTCATACTCATCACATGGTCCATAACACGTTAAAATAATTTTAGGGGTGAACAGTAGCTTTTCAAATATAGGGGTGAACAGTGCTTTCACAAAATATTTTCTCCCTTCTCCACTCACAACTACTTACACTCACTCAATATAATTTGGTGGACACACTCACGTAAATTTGGTTTCTCAAATGGGAATGCTCTAAAGTCAAATAAATAAATATATAGATGGTGTGGCTTTAGCTTATCCCCAGTCTGAAATAATCTTGGATACAGTGGAATGACACAATACCTAAATTTACATATATACGTGTGTCTAGCGAAACCATGTATTCACACATGTAAAAAATAATTATAATTATAAAGTTATAATAAATCTATTTGGTGTTATTAAAAAATCCAAAATGCATTTATGGTAGCCTTGACTTTAGATATTGTAGATAGATCCTTTGATATATTTGTGTTGGACTCTAGATATTGTTCTTTAAAACGACATGAACACACTATATTATATTTACATTCATGGAATCCTTGTTTTCTAGCACTTTTTCCTAAATGGAGAAAAGAAAACAAGTACTTCTAGTGAATCAACAATAACAAAACTTAATTTAGGGGTGTTCATGATCTCATGTGGATGGTTTCTTAAGCAAACCATAAACCAAACCGATAGTACCAGTTTTTAATTATTCAAAACCGAAAAGAAACCATTGAACTTGATAAATCAAACCAAGAATATTTTAAAATTTTTAAAATATATTAAAATCTCACCTTAGGTCTGGTTTTTAACCCTTCGAAATTTTAAAACCGTAAACAAAGCCGTTCGCTGCGTACTTACATTTTGAAAATTTTGTGATCATGATAATCAACTTAGAGGAACACCACAATAGTAAAGACATAAGCATAATCAACAAACCTTAACCAACGGTACATGGATAAACTTAATGTTTTGAAAGGCATGACACATGGATTATTAACTCAAGAGTCAAGAACATGAACTTATAAGCATCTAAAGGAGGAGATGGTGTATACCTTTGGACTTGAGAACAAAAAGAGCACCGGCATCAAGTGGTTGTTTGTGATGGTTGGCAGCTGAGGTAGAAAATGCTTGAGCTTCTTTCGTGTGTTCTCCGTGCACTGCTCCAATGGAGCCTGTGCGAATTGTGCCCATCTCTTTCACTGTCTCACACAAAGAGAGAGAGAGAGAGAGAGAGAGAGAGAGAGAGAGAGAGAGGAGAGAGAGAGAGAGAGAGAGAGAGAGAGAGAGAGATGAAAATGATACTCAAAATGATTAGTTTTTTTTATAGCTGCAAAATGTGAGGCCTTGCTTCTCTAGCCCTACTATTTCTTTTTGTCAAGACTTCAATCAAAGCTTTGTAATCAATGTATTTGACTTTAGTTTTTCTTTCAAAGATTAAAAGTCGAGTTTTTTGCATAAATGGTGGATTTTTCAAACATATTTGTGTCTTTGGTGGATGTCATTGTTCGATTTGTGCTTGTAGTAGACCCGCAATTTGAGATTGCGGGTGTGTACACCATGGCATCAGACGTGGCTTTTTCTCATGGATGGCTCGTGGAGTGTGGACGTGGACTTGCCAAGGTGGAACCTATGGAGGAAGAGACCCGCAATCTAAGATTGCGGGTGTTGAATAGTATTTTTTTTTTTTACTTTACTTATGCAAAGACAGACTGAAAAGCTAAGACAGACACCCGCAATCTGAGATTGCGGGTCTGCCATGTCATTTCCGAGCTCGTGCCATACATTTCCACGTCTGCCTTCGACTTGAGCTCCTCGTCCACAGTCAGCAAAATTGTCCAGGGTGGCATCCTATTGTACTAGTCCCGCAATCTCAGATTGCGGGTGTCCTATTTTTGAAAAACGGTTTCTGACAAACACCAAAGACACAAAACTCCTTGAAAAATCCACCATTTAGGCAAAAAACTCTTAAAAGTCCGGCTACTTGGTAACCCAATAGCAAAATCCGACCCATAAGTTCGTGATAGCAGAGGGTGCTAGGTAGCCCAAGGCCCGTCACGATAAAACCTGGTTGGGATCGGATTTGACTTTATTTTTAAGTTTCTTTTATGAAACATTTTTATTTTTATCATAACAGCCTTTTTATTCATGTTTTTTTTACTGAACTAATGCTGCATATTGTTTAAAGTTGATAAAATAAAAAATACATATATACACGGGCGGATTCAGGTGGTTCTGAGGTTCTAAGGTTCCTGTAGCCCAGTCGGTTTGAAAAAAATTGAAAATTTTAGCGGATCCAGATACAACGCTTAAAAAGATAATTTTTCATTTTATCCTTATAAGATAGTAATTTATATATTTTCTTGTAAAAGGAAAGTAATTTAAAACAATTTTATCCAAATTAAATTGGAAGAGTTTTAAATGATTAACCTTACAAAATTATTTTTTCATAAATTTAATTTATATTTTTTTGTCTACTCCCTTTTTTTTCCCTCTTTAATTCTCTTTTCCTTCTCTTTCTTTATTTGTTAAACTCGGGAACATAGCATTAAAACATGATTTATTCTGTTGATAATTTTTTAATTTATACGTCTTTACCAAGGTAGCCTCACATTCTTATTCTTATGTTTTTACAGACCATGCATAGTGCTTCAAAAATTTCAAGCCCCTCACTTGAACATTTTTTGACAAATGGCATGTAAGTCCTGTATGGGACTTGAAAGAGCTTGAAATTAACAATGGATGTAGTGGTGTGAGTGTATGTATTTAAGGATATTAAAATTGAATTAAAACAATAAAAGTAAAAAGCATACGGAGGTTGCAAAAGAGAGTTGGAGGAAGTTGATTGGATGTTGGAGATGCCCCTGCCCCGCGAAAAATTTCACGCCTACCCCTTTCAAGTCCCTTTGGCGCCCTTTCGCCGGGGAGGGGGCGGGGGTGCTGGTTGGTTTTGGGCGCGAAAATCACCCTTTCACATCCGTGTTCTTAATATTAAAACATTCACCCACTCCAAATAGGATTCTATCCTAATCCAACTCTTGGTATAAATGCATGGGTACTATGGGAACAGCTACCTCCTGAGAGATTTTAAAAACACCATTATTTGTCCAAGGACACTGTCCAATTTCGTACACTGCCGTTTTCATCATGTTTGAAATGTTGTGAAACAAATAAAATTAAAAAATACATGCTAATTATTTATAATATTATTGATTATTGACAATATCGATATGTTATAATTGACTAGTTGATTTTGGACAAAACACTTGTCAAACTGAACTGCCAACAATTCACTAATGCAACCTTTCAAAAAAAAAAAAAAACATTAGTGTGGATTCTGTGTTTCAACAAAGAAAGTGGAGAGTTCCATTAGGTTAAAGCGAAGCAGTTTTGTCAAAGTGGTTGTAGGTCAAGGTGCTAGGCGAACAAGGGCAGGAAGTGTAGACGTAGGTGATGTTTGTATAGTCGCCTTGCTAGCATCGGACGTGTAATTTCTTTAAGGTGATGAATAAAGCAATTTGCTATTGAAAAAAAAAAAAAAAAAACCTAGGCCGTTAACTTATATACAAACTAACAATAATAATAAGAATCTTTTTCTAATATAATTTTTTATTTATTTAAACAGACAACCTGTTATAAAAAACAAAATATTTAATATGTACCAGAATTTCATTTTAAGCAATAATATTTACTAATAATCCTCATATATGAACAGTTGTAAACACGTTAAAACTTTGATTTTGGATGACGTTAATAGAATTACTAAGAATAGTTATACTGATTGATTGTTAGTGTCACTAAGGTTATGTGGTAAAATCATCGGCATTGGGGGCAGCCGTTGTCATTAGCTTTGCCAACTTCATGAATTGTGGGGAGGAATCGATATAATTCACTTGTCAAGGTCTTCCTAACGGGGCAAATATTGTTTTGTCATAATATTGGTAGCATATTATCGATTCATTCAAGATTAAACTTAATGATTGGAAGGCTACGTTTCTCCTTATGGAGGATGTCTGACTTTAATCAAATCGGTGTTGGCAAGCATAGCATTTGTATTTTTTTTTTCACTTTATTTAGTGCCCTGGAAATAGTGATTGACACCTTTGAAAGGATTAGAAACCAATTCATGGGGGAGAAATGATGGCTCAAACAAAATACATCGGGTTAGTTGAAACATCGAACATGCATGCCCATTTACTTCAAAAGTTTGGAGATGTATTTCATCATTGACGGCTGATATTCATTCTTTTCTGCCCATTTTAGATGGGATCAAGTTTTTGAGCGATGATTTTATCAAGTTTATCGAGTTTTTTGTTTTTATTTTTTATGTTTTTTTATTTTTGTTTTGAAGACAAATTAAATAATTAACACTTAAAACATTAAACGTAATAAAAATAAAATAACATCACACAAAAAACATCACATAAATATTAAAAACCACAAATAAATACTAAAAATGCGACTATTGTTGAAAGCGTGGTCTCATAGCTCTCCAAACCGCAACGTTTGGATAGTTATCGTTGTGCATGGCACAATGCTCCTTATGGACTTCCTCAATCGCCTCGTTTTCGTTTAAACATGCAATGTTGTTCAACGTACTTACGAATAACCCCTCGAATACTGTGCACTTCATCCGTAAAGCCATAAATTTTCGTGTTAACTCTTCCCTGGAACGCTGGTTGTTACCCATTAGTTGACGGAATCTAGTCACAACCGTGCTCCAAAAAGTTTTCGTAGTCTCATGTCCACTTCTTGAAATGTGGTAATATAACTGTTCACCAACGCGATTTCTTCATCCACGGTCCAACATCGTACTTTGATTGGGTTTTTGTGGGTGCGGAATTGGGTTTGGATTTGGGTTTTCACTAGCCATTTAGAATCAGGTTTTAGGTAAAGGCAAATGATAATATGAATGTATGTGGAGTGGGTTGGTTTAAAAATGGAGTGGGAAAATATACATACATACATATATATATATATATATATATATATATATATATATATATATATATATAGAGAGAGAGAGAGAGAGAGAGAGAGAGAGAGACCTAATTTTTTTTTTAAATATTTGACCGTTGTCAAATATTCAATGTCGTCAACAGCTATTTTTATAAAATCTCACACGCTAGCCCACGCGAGCTAGCTCGCTGGTGTTCGCTCGCGGGCACGTTAACGCGTGGCTGTTGTGGTTTTTACGAGCCACGTGACTTGGCTTCTCCGTCGCGCTAGCACGCTCGCGCCCCACAACGGACAACCTTAGAGGCGCGCAAACCAGGTTTTTTCAATACCCGGTTCTGGGTAGGGTCCAATATCACTTCGACCGAGTATTGAAAGAACATGTTCCAGTTCCGGTTTCGAGCATAAAAAACTGTACCCGGTTCTGGTTTTTCAATACCTGTTAAAAAAATGGGTACACCAGGTATTGAAAAAAAAACGGGTATTGAATTCTTTTTATACAATCACGTCGAAGGGTAGTGTAGTTGTAGAGTTCTTTGGATGAGATGTGTCAATCTTTGGTTGTCGAAGTCGTCAAATGACAACCCCTCAGGAGTCAAGAAGTGACCCATTCCTTCCCGGAGCGCCTCAACATCAAAATGCCAAATAGGTTCGTTGCTTGATATGTACTTTTTGGGTATTCGGAAAACCCGATTCCGGGTATTAGGAAAACCGGTTCTGAGTATACAAAAACCTGGGTGCGGGTACAACCTGGTTTCGGGTATTTAAAAAATCCGGGTACAATCTCGAGTCCGTTTTTTTACATAGAAATCTATACCTTATATGTACCCGAAAGGTAGGGCAAGGTACGGTTCCGGGTATAAAATACCGTTTTTTTATTTCGGTTCCAGTTTTTTTTGCACCTCTATCAATGCTACGCTATGGTTATTTTCGAAAAAGCCCAAAACTATAAAGTTAAGCCCAAAATTGACTCCGTGGTGGAAGATATGAAGGTGCAACTTTTTTCCTGGATCTGTTACTCTAGTCAATCTGCTAGATAAAGCTGTGGTAAATTTATATGCTAAACCGGGCTTTACCTCTGTGGAATTGTGGGTATACTTTTACAGTTTCTGTCTGGGCTTTTAAGTTGGCCCACCAATTAAATTCAAAGGATTGCTATCCTGATTTGTGCTTTTTTTTTTTTTTTTTTTTGCGTGGGGGGGGGGGGGGGCGGTGTTTTGCCTTGGATTGGTATTTGTTTATTTAAAATATCTTAATTCACTAGATTATACCTCGGGAACGTCCCGGGGATGAGAAGTCTAATATGACATATCAATTTTACATATGAAATGGAATGATGCGCTTTACAGTTACATTCAGGAAAGCTTCGGGTAGCACCTAACCTAAAACAATTAACAATGTATCAACAATGTTAACGCCTAACTTTAAACAATGTATAACTCTAATATTAATACCTAACATAAAACAATGTACAACTTCAATACTAATACATGTTGAAAATAGAATTCATATTTATTGATTTGAATATAATTAATGACTTACCTATACATGATTAATGAATTACCTGAACACTTTGTGTTTTTTTCCTTGTATGAACAAAACCCCACAAAAATAGTCGTTTTTTTCTTTGTTTTTTATATAAAAAAATTTATATATAACAAAATTATATAAAAAAGTTTCTACACATACAAATATATACCTATATACACCTTAAAAAGATTGTAAAATTAATAAAAGTCAAACTTTTTGTAATTCATAAAAAAAAGTGTGTGCATGAATTGGTTCACGAACCCAAACCGAACCAAAACCGGGGTTGAACCGAACCGAAATCGGTTCAGACACGAACCGGTTTGGGGTTCGGTTCCTAGAAAAAAACCGATCTGTGCACGTCTATAAAGTTCTCAGGTTGGAAGGTCTTATGTGGAATATTTTCAACTAACCTAACTTCCAATTTCACTTTTCGATGCCATTGATAGAAATTTATGGTGCACTTGATTACTAGTTTTATTGCATTGCTTTTATCATGTGGAAAAAGTTATGGGTATGCTTCTTTGCAGGTTGCTAATGTGGATCTTATAAAGATTTCTTCTCCTCGACAATCTCTCCAGATTTGACACTTTCTACATATTGAGTGGGACTATTAGTATAATAATAATTGCTAATGAGTCAAACCGCTACTTTCATTTTTTTTACCAGCATGTAAGTCAAATTGCATATGGTATATAGAACATAGCATGCTATCACATCTCCTTGTAGACTTTAAAAAATACCCCACTACGAAGCATAGGTGCTTGTGCTTACACACACACACAAACATACACCTTACATATTAATTCTTTTAATCGTTTTAATGTTTGAATTATGTTTCCGCCTTGTATTGTCGACTCCGCCGCAACGCGCAGGTTCCCTGCTATATCAAGTTAAAAACAACCAAAGTTTTTAATCGTGGTACATATAATTGAACTTTACAATTTTTTTGAACTGCAAAATCTGTAAGTTCTCGTCTAAAAGACATATGTTTCTATCAAGATAAAACTTTAACTATGTGTTTTGTGTACACTTTCATCTAATACAAATTTGAACATATATTGATACATAGTCTCTCTCTCTCTATATTAGGATCATCTAAGAACCACTGGGCTCATTGAGAAACCATTCTAAGCTGCACATTTTTCAAAGAAAAAAAAAATTTATGCGTCTAAAACCAAAAAATAAATATTGTACATACATGTTTTGATAACGCACATATATGTGTAAATGTGTAGAAATGATTGCACATGCATGTATAATCTATATTATATTATTAAGGAGGAGTGATGGCTAGCATAGTCATTTTCATTTTTATACAACTTAACAAGCAACATGTACAATATATTTAAGCATGAAATTTAAGGGTATTATGGGTATAATTGTGGCAATTAAGACACTTAGAAGGGTAATATAGACATTTCACCCATCTCATCCTTTATAATATCAAAACAATATTACAATTCTAACCTTGTTCTTCCATTCCTACCCCCACACTCCAATTGAAATGGCTGTTACTCTTACACTCCAATTGAAATGGATGTTACTCTTTTTGGGCCATACGAACAGCTTTTCACAATCAATTATATTCATTGATCACCAATAACTGAAAACCTATTCCTTCAATTGTGATGCATCTTAATCGATTAGTGATTGTTGGGCTAATTAATCCGTCTCGAGCACATGGGCCGGATATAACAGGACCCGAGCAAATGGGCCTGATCGATCGGAAGACCCAGGTTGTGGGAACCGACTTGTTTTGGAGATAATGATAGTTTTCTTATTAGATTAGTCTTAATAGATTATCATTGTATTACAATTAGGATTGTTAGGTATAGAACAACTCCTATATAAACATCATCTATCAAGCTTGTGGTAGAGGTGTAAAAGTATCAAGTTTTGAGTTATTTTCTTGATTAATAAAGTTGGAGAGCTTATTCCAAATCTGTGTGTTTATCGATTGGGACTTGAATTGGTATCAGAGCCCCGGTTCAGGTACCCGATCTTTAAGCTGCTGTTACGGGTCAAGCAAGAGTTTGCAGATCAATCAACCGTAGAAGAAGCAGGTGTCAAGAAGCTCTTTGACCAACGGGCTGGAAGAGGAGCAGGGATCACCGTTCTCGGTTACTTACAGCAGAAGAAAAGATCGAAGAAGAATGGCAGACGGAGAAGCAAGTCGACCACCGCCGGTGCAAGAAACAAAAGCAACGATCCAGTGTCCAATGTTAACAGCCACGAATTACAACATATGGGCAATACGGGTCAAGGCAGTGTTCCGAGTCCATGGAATACTTGAAGCAATCGAGCCGAAGACAGCAGCCAAGGTCGAAGACAGGAAAGATCATATGGCCATAGCACTGTTGTTCCAAGCAATTCCTGAAGACCTAGTCTTCCAAGTCTCTCAATACGACACAGCCCAAGAAATCTGGAACGCGTTGAAAACCAGGTATGTAGGAGTGGAGAGAGTCAGGGAAGCTAGGTTACAAACGTTGGAAAGCGAGTTCGAGGCATTAAAGATGAAACCTACTGAAACTATCGATGAGTTTGCTGCAAAACTTAGCAAAGTTGTAACCGAATCCAACGGCCTGGGTGCAATATATGATGATAAGAAGCTGGTCAAGAAACTGCTAGGAGCTGTCCCGGATAAGTATGTCGCTATAGTTGCTTCGATAGAACAATTCGCTGATCTGAATACCATGACGTTTCAGGAAGCGATTGGTAGGTTAAAAACGTTTGAAGGAAGGATGAAGGGAGTTGAAACGGCAGTAGAGAATCAAGGGAAATTAATGTTCGGGAGGTCCGAAAAATCCGAAGGAAGCAGGTCATCGGATAAGGATAATACTCGGAACTTTAATGGTGGAAACGGGTCGCGTGGACAGAATAGGAGACGGGGTAGGGGTCGAGCGAATTACCACAGCCGTGAAGGTCGTAAACAAGGCGGCAATACTACCGAAGATAAGAAGGCAAAAGGTCGAGACCGAGCACAAGTTCAATGTTTCAGATGTGATGAATATGGTCACTTTGCCTCGGACTGTCCAGAGCGACGCGAACAGAAGATGAAACACGAAGCAAATCTCATGAAAAGGGATGAAGAATATGATCCAGCCCTGTTTATGTTAAAGCATGAAGAAGAGGAGGTGTTTCTCAATGAGGAGAAGGTTATCCCGAGTCAGTTTGTTAAGCCGAAAAATAAAAGGTTTGGTACCTTGATAACGGAGCGAGCAACCACATGACTGGGATTCGGGCTTACTTCTCAGAATTAAACGAATGCATAACCGGAAGAGTAAGATTCGGAGACGGTTCGTATATTGATATAAAAGGAAAAGGCTCGGTTATCATTGAAGGAAGAACGGGTGAACAAAGACTATTGACTGGGGTGTATTATCTACCGGATTTACAAAGCAACATAATAAGTCTTGGTCAAGCTACTGAGGGAGGATGTGACATCCGTATGAAAGATGATTGGCTCACAATGCATGACTCTAATGGAAAGCTGCTGATGAAAGTCACAAGGTCCGAAAATAGGCTCTACAAGATCGAACTTCGGGTTGGAAGTCCGGTATGTCTCAAAGCAGAAATCAAGAATGAAGCGTGGTTATGGCATGCTAGAATGGGGCACATCAACTTCGAGTCTATGGAATTGATGGCCAAGAAAGGCATGGTTGAAGGACTACCAAGATTTCACCAAGAAAATAAGCTATGCGAGTCGTGTTTGGTGGGTAAGCAAACGAAGAAACCATTCCCGAAAACAGCCAAGTTTAGAGCAAAGCAAGTACTTCAACTTGTGCATGGGGATATATGCGGACCGATCACTCCTGCCTCTATAATGGGCAACAGGTACGTATTTGTATTGATTGATGATTACTCACGCTATATGTGGTCGTATGCTTTGAAGGAAAAAAGTGAAGCGTTCGAGTGTTTCAAGAAGTTCAAAGTGTTGGTCGAGAAAAAGACGGGGAAGAGTGTTATAACCTTCAGAACAGATAGAGGAGGCAAATTTACATCAAACGAATTTACAAAATTCTGTGAAGACGAAGGCATAACTCGGCACTTAACCACTCCATATACGCCTCAGCAAAACGACGTTGTGGAAAGGCGTAATCGCACCCTAATGGGAATGACCCGAAGCATTTTGAAAGCAAGAGATGTACCAAATTATATGTGGGTAGAAGCGGTGAGGCATGCCACGTTTCTAATAAACCGGGTTACAACTCGGGCATTAGAAAATCAAACCCCCTATGAAGTTTTTAAACGAAAGAAACCTGAGCTCCATGACATACGGGTTTTTGGGAGTATCGCATATGCTACGGGAACCAAACCGTATCTCCCAAAACTCGATGATAGGTCCAAGCGGCTGATCTATATTGGAAACGAATCAGGTACAAAGGGATTTCGCCTATTCGATCCCAATACAGAAAGAATTGTCATAAGCCGAAACGCTGAGTTTGATGAAGAACTTGGGTGGAATCATATTGCAAGTAAGAAAGCCGAAAAGAAAGAATTGGACCCAGGAAGGTTTATTATCGAATGGTATGGTGAGATTGATACAGGTTGTGGTATGACGAATCCGAGTTCGGACGAGGCTGTTGTGGAAAGCGATGATCAACATGGGGCTGAGCATGCTGATGAAACAGAAAATGAAGGTCCGAATGAGGCAGAGGCCGAAGCTGAAACGGCTGGGAATGTTCGCCGATCCACAAGAGCTAAAGCTATACCATCAAAGTACAATGATTTTGTCATGGGAACTAGCTCGAGAAACACAGCAGAAAGCAACGAACAGGAGCTTCTTTTGATCGAAGACGGCGAACCAAACTCTTTTCAAGAAGCCAAAGAATCAAAGGAATGGGTGCAAGCGATGAAGCAGGAAATCGACTCAATAAAAAAGAACGATACTTGGGAGTTGATTGAACCTCCAAAGGGAGCGAAGCCTATTGGAGTCAAGTGGGTTTTTAAGATCAAAATAAATCCGGATGGTTCGATTAATAAGCATAAAGCTCGCCTAGTCGCAAAAGGTTACGTGCAAAAACATGGCGTAGATTATGATGAAGTTTTCGCACCGGTGGCTCGTATTGAAACGGTGCGAATGTTAATCGCACTAGCTGCTAATGAAGGATGGGAATTGCATCACCTAGACGTTAAGTCCGCTTTTCTTCATGGAGAGCTCGAAGAACAAGTGTTCATTTCTCAGCCAGAGGGGTTCGAAAAGAAAGGTGAAGAAAGAAAGATTTATAAACTAAAGAAGGCGCTTTATGGTCTCAAACAAGCTCCGAGAGCTTGGAACACAAAGCTAGACAAAGTGCTAAAACAATTATCCTTCAAAAGATGTCTTCACGAGCAAGCCGTATATGTGAAGAAATCGGGCGATTCAATTTTAATCATTGCAGTATACGTGGATGATCTTCTGGTAACCGGTTCAAGGCATGATGAAATTGGAAATTTCAAGAGACAAATGAAGGATAGGTTCGAAATGAGTGACTTGGGAAAGTTAAGTTACTATCTTGGCATCGAAGTGAGGCAAGAAGAAACAAGCATCACAATAAATCAAGCGAGCTATGCTTTGAAGATATTGAAGGATGCTGGGATGCAAGATGCGAATGCAACTCAATGTCCATTAGAACCAAGAGTGAAGTTATGTCTGGATAAAGAAGGAAAACCGGTTGATGCTACTTTGTATAGGCGACGAGTTGGTTGTCTAAGATATTAACTACATACTCGACCTGACTTATCTTATTCAGTGGGATTAGTAAGTCGATATATGCAGGAGCCGAAAGAATCACACATGGTGGCTGTGAAACAAATATTTAGGTATATTTGTGGAACACTAAATTTTGGAGTCCGATATAGTCGAGAGAAAACCAAACAGTTGGTTGGTTTTTGTGATAGTAGCTATAACGTGGATCGAGATGATGGTCGAAGCACAACCGGGCATGTGTTTTACTTGGGTAAATCACCGATTACTTGGTGTTCGCAAAAACAAAATACGGTAGCATTGTCATCCTGCGAGGCCGAGTTTATGGCTGCAACTGCAGCGTCATGTCAAGGATTATGGCTGCGAGGTTTGTTGAGTGAGATAACCGGCGTGGAAGAAAGAGTGGTGGTCTTGTTTGTTGATAATAAATCGGCCATTGCACTAATGAAAAATCCGGTGTTTCACGGAAGGAGCAAGCATATAAATACACGTTATCACTTCATTCGTGAGTGTATTGAAAGAGGCCAAGTAAGGGTTGAGCACATAAGAGGTGATTTACAACGAGCGGATATTCTAACCAAAGCTCTTGCAAGAATAAAGTTTAAAGAAATGCGAGAGTTACTTGGAGTCGAAGAACTTCCTATTTCGAGTAGGAAATTAGGGGGGTGATTGTTGGGCTAATTAATCCGTCTCGAGCACATGGGCCGGATATAACAGGACCCGAGCAAATGGGCCTGATCGATCGGAAGACCCAGGTTGTGGGAACCGACTTGTTTTGGAGATAATGATAGTTTTCTTATTAGATTAGTCTCAATAGATTATCATTGTATTACAATTAGGATTGTTAGGTATAGAACAACTCCTATATAAACATCATCTATCAAGCTTGTGGTAGAGGTGTAAAAGTATCAAGTTTTGAGTTATTTTCTTGATTAATAAAGTTGGAGAGCTTATTCCAAATCTGTGTGTTTATCGATTGGGACTTGAGTGATTGTATGATTTAGTGTTGTTGCTCCTGCTCCGGTAAGGTAACCCGATATGGATAATGGTTGCCCATAGTATTCTCATCAATGAGATGGGATATCGTTGCTGGCAGAAAGACCATGGTATGTAATCATCCATTTTTTTAGATTCTTAGGAAATACTATGACTGGCTTGTTCGCGTTTTGTTTTATAAAAGTTCAGTTCTGTATGATCTTTTTGTAGGTGGCAACCGCTACACTTTTGCTTGTCTTGGTTGGCCCGATAAAAACCATAACCTACCTGGTCAGCAAATCTATCTTTTATTGTTTAATTTCCTCTTCTATCTTCAAATTGAACCAGATCCTTATTTACTTGATTGTGTATATTCTTGTATCTCAGCTAATGCATGGTTTCCTTGATCTTGCCATGGCCTCTTTGTGAAGGTATGCTGTTAGTTCAGCTTATAAGTTATATCTATTAATTGGTATTTGTTTTTTTTTCTAGAACTTGTTATTTGATCAAGACTCAAAAGATGGTACGCTGAATTAAGCAGTTCTGGCTATTCCCATTTTTTCAGATGATGTTTTGCCAACCGTCACATTAAGCATAACCCTTAAGGGGGTCGCATAGTGGTAACCACAAACCGCTTGAGTCACTGTAGCAAAGAGGTTCTCAAGTTTAAATCCAACTTCCACAGGTTTTTTTCCTGCAACCCTCTTGAAGGCCTCCTGTTAAACACAAGTTGCGTTTTACCCGACCCCATTGGTTAGTAGGGTATTGGTGGGGTCCTGTGAATTTTCCAGTAACGGGTTCCCATAGTTACAAAAAAAAAAAAAAAAAAAAAAAAATAGAAAGAAATTATTTTGAATTGACTGTTTCAAAGCCTTCTCATTTCATTCATGTATTGCCTCACATCCACTGGTTAAGCTCTGCCTTTTTGTTGTAATTTGTCACCTCTCAGGTCAAACGCAAGTTGGGGTGTTTCTGTGCTTGTGAGTGCACATGTAAGTGTTTGATAAAACGTTTCAGTTATCTGTGATCTAAAAGGTACTTTCTTCAGGATGCATTTCTTAAAAGATGGTACTTTGACTTTCAAAATCATTGATTTACTGAAATAGAGCCTAAATTGATTTACTGAAATATTAAATGGCTTAACTTTGGTATGATGTAAAATTGTATGAATAAGGTGCAAAATTAGTGAATATCGTTGACTAAAATTAAAAAGTGAAAAGTGATGAGGATTGTATAAAATATAATAATGATAATAATAATAATACCTTCTTGTCCGCAACAAGTGTTTGAAAGGAGTGATGAAGAAGGAATGAGGCCTGAGGGCACAATAATAATTGAAGAAATCTCTTCTCTTCTCTTTTTGTCTTTTTACTCAAATTTTGGACATTTCGACTGTTATTTAAATGCTTACAAATGTTTATGATTGCATTTGGAAAAGAAAAAGAAGAGGTAACAGTGAAGGGTTATTTGATATCTTTGCACCATTTTTATGTGAAGATATAAGTATTATATGATTATATCCTGTTCACTTCTAAATGATGGCTGGTTGATAACTCAACTATAGCAATTTAGGCCAATATTTGTTGATGAATGGTAGATATTATTATCTGTGAACTAGAGTATTTTGTCATGATTTAACATGTTATTGGTACATGCGCATTATTTTACGGTTTATTGCCCTTTTTTGCTCTGTTATGATGTATGGCTTTGATTTAAAGTCTTGGGTCTAAGTAAAAAGTATTTGTTTTGGTTTTCTTTTACTCGCGCATTTTGCATTCGTGGCTACATGCTTTTATGAAAACTAAGGTGTTTTAGGGGTTGTGTCGCCCCACCTTTCTATCGATACACAGTTAGCGGCGTTGTCTGTTGTGTTTCATTCTGAATGGGTTGCCATTCTTTACTGGTCTGTTTGTTAAAGGATGTGCAATGATGTTCTTATGCTGTTAGGTATATTATCATGAGTGGTTTTTGTTTAGCCATGTAAATTAACATCTACTTTCAATTAACTGTTTCAAAGCAGTTAGGCATCATGTCTTTTGTTTGCGTCTTCGTGAAACCTTTTCCAGGTTTGGCTCTTTTTCCCAGTTTGTGCTTGCTGATTATATATCTTTAGTTTGTCTTACTTTTTACCGGATATTTGCCGATTGTGTCACGCTTTGTTGTTGTTGTTTATTTATTTATTGTAATTTCTAATTGCTATTGCTACAACCCATGCCTCCCAAAAAACGAAATCGACATGTATAGATCATGATGGAAATGAATCGTCATCGAATGCTGAGGTCATAATGGTTCTCAAATAAGTGGTCAATTAGCAAAACGAGCAGCAATGCTACGGGTTGCGTCTGCTCATTGTTCACCTAACAATCTGTTGTATATCTCATCAGCTGCAACATCATCAGCTTCATTAGTTGTTTGCATCTTCCTGGAATAATGTATATGGACTTGGGGGATTGTAACAACTTTTGTAAGTACTGTGGAGCCTCATTTTGGTTTGAAGAGCGCTTGCAATGACCTACTCTAGGCATGCTAATCTCGGTTCATTGATATATATAGCCTCATTTTGTTTCCTATTGTTTCTGCTGTTATCTTTCTGTATAGCAAGATTTACACTGATGAACAAGGAAACAACAAAGGATATGTTGTTTTGGTTTACTATCCTTCTTCAACATTATTAATGATGGTTACATTTAATTATTTTTTTGTTCATCATATTATGATCTGAGAGGTTACAAAATTAGTGTTGGAATGGATAAGAAATCGGCTCCAAGGGTCCTTTCTGCATATAGTCAAGGGTATGGGTACTATAAAAAATTCTTTTCTCCTCTAAACTTCATGTATATAAATATGACTGGTCCTGGACATATGAATTCTACATCATTTATAGTTATATATCTTCATGACTTGCATGGATTATTATTAATAATTTTAGTCAATAAGTAAGTAAAAATAGCATAAGAACATAACAGTTTACAAGCTTTAGCAAGTTATCAGGTTTTTTGCAAGTTAAGCCTAAAAGATTCATTATACTTTTGTTAACACAATTGACTTTGTTACATGCGATGTTTAATTTGTAAAAAAAAGGTGTAATATTTTCATCTTCCATTAACGTGGATGTTTTTGGTATTTTGTTTTGTATGCCAGTTCAGAACTCTTTGACTTTGAGGATATGATTCATTATTGTTTTAGTGGCACAAACAAGTGTGATCTCATTCCTATCTCATTGTGTTAAATAATATGTGGCATTCCATATTTGAATACCGATTGTTTTTTGTTAATCATATTGCCCCGTTAGATATAGCAATTAAATTAGTTTATTTTGTCACATTTAGATTTTAAGTGATTCTTTTTTACGAAGATCTTAACAATGTTGAAGCAAGATTACATTCATTCTCACCTTCATTCATTCGGTTAGCGGTATTTGATGCTAAATATAATTGTGTAGTAAATAAAACACAAATTGAGTTGGTGGCATGATTTGAGGTGCATTTCCCTAATGGAGGTCATAGATTTGAGACCTGGTTTGAGACAAAGCGTCTTACCTTTTTTATTTTCAAGGTATATTAAATATAACAAAGAGTATACTGGTTTCAGAATAAAACACAAATTCGTTTGGTTGTGTAGTGATTTGAGTTGCATTACCTTAAGGGAAGGTCACAGGTTCGAGACTTGGTTTGAGGCAATCGTTTTTCTAGATTTTTTTTTTGTGCAGTATGTTAGGCTAACATTGTCGTATTATCCTAATAAACAAAAATGATAATGGCAGCGAACGCGCAGCAACGCGCGCGGGAACCTTGCTAGTTGTATATAAAGGAAGATTATGGGTAAAACATTTTTTTTTCTAATGTACATACAGGGGTATATGTGTTTAAATTTGAAAAATATGTATAACACATACATGTTTGACAATATACAAATACTAGATTATACCCCGGGAGCGTCCCGGGTTGAAAAATTTAATATGATACATCAATTTTACATATGAAATAGACTGATGTATAACTCTAATATTAATATCTAACCTAAAACAAATTAACAATGTACAACCCCAATGCTAACACCTAACCTAAAAGAATGTAGAATTTTAATGTAACTTTAATATTAACACATATCCTAAAGATTAAACAAATGTACAACTCTAACATACTAATATTGATACCTAACTTAAAACAACGTATAACTCTATTAACCTATTCGGTTCTGGTTGAAAAAAAAAAATCATATTTACTGATTTAAACATAATTAGTGATTTGTCTATATATGATTAATGATTTACCTAAACCCATTGTGTTTTTTTTCCTGTATGAACAAAACCTCACAAAAAAAATTTCTCCGTTTTTTATATAGCACTATGGTACTCGTTGAAAAGATAATAAAACGCTTGTTAATTTGGTGTAATTTTTTTCTTTAAAAAAATATCGTATATTAAAGATATTAACGTTTAAAAATTATGGGAGGAAACATGAGGGTGAAAAATCCAATTTTGTTTTTAAATCATTTTTTCCTAAAATATCTCAATGCCACATGGGATGACACATGGCACACTCAAGGAAGAGAATTTGGTGTAATTTTTTTCTTTAAAAAATATCGTATATTAAAGATATTAACGTTTAAAAATTATGGGAGGAAACATGAGGGTGAAAAATCCAATTTTGTTTTTAAATCATTTTTTCCTAAAATATCTCAATGCCACATGGGATGACACATGGCACACTCAAGGAAGAGAATGTCTCTTTGAATGCCATGTCATTAAAATGGCTTTGGTTTATTATATGTATAGATGTTTAATCAAAAACTGATAATATACATATATGCATAACAAAACCCCTCAAAATAACTAGTGGTGCAAAATGGTTTTCACGGTTCACACACACATATAAAACTTTCAACTAATATTAAGGGGCTATACATTAATATTTTATATTTTGTGTTTACCATAAAAGCAAAGACATAAAATGTGCAAGTTAATAGATGACTAGACCTAAAGGGCAGCATAACCAAATATAATCACAAGCTGTAATTTTTTATACTACGAGATGGATTGATTGTACACCATGGAGAGTCCTGTCAGTAACATACCGACAACAAACCTTTCGAACCTAAACTTGGAGATCTGCAAGACTGTCACTCTTGAAAGAAAATTGGGGGCCGACTTACAAGAATTCGATGTGCTTATCAAAGAAGCTATCGAGAATGAAGGTACACAATTGGTTAACTTATGAATTATTTATCGGTAAACATTCGGGAAATAAGGTTAGAAAAAAGACAGGTTGGATTCGAAAGTTGAAGGAATGTAATGGGGTGAGTTTTTTTTGACGTTAAAAGAAACTCAAGCTGGGTACCTGGGTAATTTTGATTGGAATTTATATTAGGGAATAGACTCTTTGCAGGTTGATTACGTCGAGACAATTGGTCGATCTGGGGGAATAGTTTCCATATGGAACCCAAAAGTTTTTTCTTTCTCTGATGTGGTTAAAAACAAAAATTTCTTATTAACTTCTGGAACAACAAAAGAGGGGAAGTTTCGGGTCCATATAGTTAACATTTATGCGCCTCAGAAAACTAATGAAAAACGAAGCTTATGAGAGGCGATAACAAGGGAGATACAAAGTAGGGAAGGGATGTGGGTGTTAATGGGAGACTTCAATTCTGTTAGATTCCATGAGGAAAGATAGAATTCGGTGTTTAATGTGGCTGAAGCTTCAAACTTTAATGATTTTATTGAAGGAATTGGGTTGCGGGAATATGTTATGAGGGGTAAAAAGTTCATATTCATGGCAAAGAAGGGCAATAAATGTAAACTAAGTAAGATTGATAGAGTGTTGGTGTGTTGGAGTTTTTTCAATAAGTGGCCAACAACTACTTTAAGGGCTCTTCCGAGAGATTATTCGGATCATACCCCGTTATTACTTACTTGCATTTGTACTAACTTTGGGCCTAAACCATTTCGGTAGTTTAATTATTGGGAGGCTCGGGAGGGATGTGATTTGATTGTGCAACAGAAAGACATATTGGGGGCTCCAAATGTGACCCTCAACACTAAGCTTAAAACGCTTCGTTCGAAGCTTAGGGAATGGAAGAACAAATGGCAAGATGGTGAAGAAGATGCGCTAAGAACACTTAAAGAAGACATAGCGCAAATTGAATCTGATATGGAAGTACGAAATTTGAAAGAAGTAGATTGGTGGTCTTGGGAAGAAGGTCAAAAACAGATTGAGGAGATTGAACAAAAAAGATACAAGACCTAAAACAAAAATAAAGGGCTATCTGGGCTATGTTTGGAGATGATAATACAACCTTTTACCATGCTGTCATCAATGGTAGAAAGGCCAAAAATAGTATACCCGGGTTGCTTATGGGAAGGGAATGGATTTTTAACCCGACTCTAGTGAAAAACCAAATCTTTAGACATTTTCGTGATCACTTTGCTGAAAGATATAACCAAAGATCTATGCTTTTATGTGAGAATGTGAAAAAAAATTCCCACATAAAAGGCGGAGGCTTTGACTTAGGCGATTTTCTAAAGAAGAGATTAAGGTGGTGGTTTTTGAATGTGGGTCGGACAAAGCACCAGGGCCTGACGGGTTCAATTTCCACTTTGTCAAAAGATATTGGCACTTTTTGGAGAAGACTTCATAGAGATATTTAATCATTTCTATGACACCGGGGAAATTAGTAAGGGATGTAGCTCGGCTTTCATTACTCTCATTCCTAAGGTTGATAATCCTACTATTCTTAAGGATTATCGCCCCATCACTCTTATAGAAATGATTAGTAAAGTCATTTATAAAGTTTTGGCGGAAAGAATAAAAAAAGTGTTGCCCTTTGTCATATCCGAAACACAGTCTGCTTTCCTTAAATACAAATTCATTTTAGATGGACCCTTGATGGCGAACGAGGTTCTTACTTGGCTGAAAAAGAAGAAGGTTAAAGCTTTTCTCCTTAAAATAGACTTTGAAAAGGCTTTCGATAATGTTAATTGGTGTTTTTTATTGCCTATTATGGAGCAAATGGGTTTCATTGATAAGTGGCGGGTATGGATTAAAGGAGTTTTAACTTTGGCTAGAGCGGCGGTCTTAGTTAACGGATCACCAACCTTTGAATTTAATTCTCATAAGGGTCTTCGTCAAGGCGACCTTTTATCCCCTTTTCTTTTTCTTATAGTGATGGAGGCGTTGTCTTGTATGTTGATAAAGCTTGTTCTTTGGGGGATTTTAGAGGTATTTCGTTTAGAGATGAAGTGGTGAAGTTGACACACTTGTTTTATGCAGATGAAGAGTAATGTGGAAAATCTAGCTAGAATTCTAAGGTGCTTTTATGTGTGTTCAGGCCTAAAGATTAACTTAAACAAGTAATTTTTTTGGTCATGGACAAGATGAAGATGATATCCTACACATTACTTCGACTTTGGAGTGTGAACAGGGGGCGGTTCCTTTTGACTATTTGGGCATTGTGGTTGGGGCAAATATGCATCGGTATAGCAATTGGACGAAAATGGTAGGTGTTTTTGAGAAAATGCTCTCGGGATGGAAAGCAAAGACTCTATCTACGGGAGGACGTATCACACTTATCAAGCCCGTTTTAACTAGCCTTCCCATTTACTATTTATCCCTCTATAAGCACCTGCAGCCATCGTATTGAAGCTGGAAAGCCTTATGAGGCGATTTCTCTGGAAAGGGAATGCAGATACGAAAAAGATTAATTGGGTTTCGTGGAGTCGGGTCACACTTAGTAAAAATATGGGTGGATTAGGAGTACCATGGTTAACGAACGTGAATGATGCATTATTGTTTAAGTGGGCCTATCGTTTTAGAAGTAAAGCGGATACATTATGGAAGTAGATTGTGTCTTGTTGCTATAAAGCACGATTTCGGTATTACTCTCTTCCTTGTAATAGCAATGTTGGAGGCGTTTGGAAAACTATTGTCAATACAATAGATGGATTAAAGAGTGGAGGGCGTCCGATAGTTTTTAATTTAAAAGTTGAGATTGGAAACGGAGATTCAGTTCGATTCTGGCTGGATACATGGTTATATATGCGATGAACCGTTGTATATTTTGTTCCCCAACCTGTATGAGATGGAGCAAAAAAATATTTTACAGTGTTTCTATTTGGCTTTGCCGAGTGGGTCAGAAATGGGCTTTAATTCGAAATCATTTTATGACTCCAATAACACTTCTATGCGACAGAGAGTTCATCGAAATAGAGCAGAAAGTTGATCTATTGTCTTCTGTTATGGACACGGATAGATGGAGAAGGAATGAAGGCGGCAACAAAGAATTCAACATACAATCTGTCAAACGGTAATTACATAAGAACACAGAGCCGCAGCAAGTTGGTTTTGTTGTAAAATGGGTCAATTGGCTGTCGAACAAGTGTAACATTATGGTCTGGAGGGTTGAATGGGGCGTCTTGCGGTGAAAACTGAGCTGATTAAAAGGAATATTCATGTCGGTTCGCTGCACTGTCATATGTGTGATTGGGGTGATGATTCAGTTGTGCACTTGTTTACAGCTTGTTCCATCGCTCAGGAGGTGTGGTCCGCTATCGGGAATTGGTGTCGGCTCAGTCCTATAATAGCTTTTGAAGTCAAAGACCTATTGCAGAGCTTTATAAAGAAGTGGAAGGAAGGAAATAGGAAAGATTGTTGTCCATGGTATTATTGTTATAGCTTGTTGGTATATTTGACGAGCAAGGGATGAGAGCGTGTTTCAAGAGAAGAAGGCCACGGGTAAAATTATCATTGCTAATATTAAAAGGATGTCGTTCTTTTGGTGTAAACATAGGTCCAAGTTTAAGAATTTGTCGTGGGATAATTGGTTAAACTTTCCATTGTATATGTTGTATTGAGCCGGTAGTCCTTGCTTTAAGGACTACGTCGGTTTGTTTTTTGAATGAAGTTGAAGTTTTAAAAAAAAAACCAATTAAACGGTTGAAAATATGAGAATTCGAAACATTGAGCAAATCATGGTGTTTGAAGAAAGGTATGATATAAATAGAAAGTCTGCCCTATCTGTGGCTTCATTACAATATAAACGACCTCCACAAACATCTATTTAGAATTTAATGGTTGACCTAAAATGGGAAGATGGAAAATGGCACATAGGAATCTGAAACCTCCCAAAGGCAGATCTTACATCCCTTGTTTCTTCATCACAATCCTTCATCCTCGATAACAACTGCACGCATTGGAAAAAGAACGGGCTTTTTTTTATATAAAAGGCAAATTGTATAAGGACAACAGGTAGTTGAGACAACAAGTTGCGCTGCAACCCTTTTATAGATAGAAAACTCTAATCTATCGAAAACAAATCATCACCCTTTGGAGGTTGAAAAGTTGTTGTGGACCACCTGCTAGACTCTTGCCAAAATAGGTTGGGGTTGTCATTAAAAGAATCAAATTTAGAGCTTCTGACTTGAAACGATGCCAAACCCAAGATAACTGTTATTATCTTGGATTAGGCTTCATTCCAAGCCAGAGAGCTCGAATTAGCTGGCTTCATTCTCAAAACAGGTATTTTTTCCCCTAAGCTATATATTTTTGTTTTGTTAAAAGCGAAAACAATTTTAATGCATAACAAGCCTATGATATAAAATATGTAAGCAAACCAATATAATATATCAGAAAACAATTATGATATAATCATAAGATTATTATGATTATTAATATGTATCAATTATAATAAGAAGCCATTTTGAGTTTTGAGGTGTGAATTTATACACAATACAAAAACACGTAAGACTATTTGGTGTGGAAAGGGGGAATGACTTCGGGGTGATGATGTGTCACTTTCCTCCAAGGGGAACACCCCCCCCCCCCAATTAATTTTCGGTGAGTTTGGGGTTTTTTCCCCTTTCTCCCCTTGTCTTTTGATTGGTTTTTTCCATGTTTATATAATAAAAAATGAAGGGAGATTGGGAGAATTAGGGAAATACTATTTTCAAACTTTGGGGGAGAAAATGGGGGAAATGATGTGGCGCTAATGTGACACTTGAGGGAGTTGAGAGAATTATGCACCACACCAAATAGTCTAATAATTCTAACATGAAATTCTCAGGCTTGAGTTTTGTTTAAACCTATGTTGTCAAGGCTCACTCAGGCGATTGCCTAGGCCCACTTTTCAGGCTCAGTGCAACTTTCTCGCTTCGCTTCAAAAGCCCCACTTCCAGGCCCTCAGGCGCACTTTTTAGGCCAAGTTCCGTCGGGATTCTATCCAATAATCTTCTGAACAGGTCTAAAACAATTATACTACCCCTAAACAAGTCTATAATCAACCTAAAACAACCTAAACTAACCCTAGAGAAGCTGAATACATGTTTAAAACACCTAAAAATGTATTTTTATACTGTGCGCTTCACTTAATATAGCTCTTGCTTTTTAAGCGCTTCGCACTGAGGTCCAAGGCTCAACCTTTGCGCCTCGAGTGAGCCTTGCGCCTTTAACAATTATGGTTTTAAACGAGTTCGTGTTAATTTCATGCTAAACTTGTGAATACCTTTTGATTAATGCTTTGGGTTCGATTGACTAGGTGAGTTGACTCGTTTATTTTTTAAATGTGTTTTTAATTTATAGCTTAAGATGATTGGTTCTATGTCAAAATTAAAACTTAAATATAGACTAACTAATATCAAAGTTATTATTCAACATCATTGTTTTCTATACATGTGTATATTTATGTAAATTCATAATGTTAAATTATTAGTATGCAAGAAATAAAAATAAAAATAATTGGGTTAAACATTTACCATTAGCAAACACCCCTATCATGTTTTTGGGACTACGTTTTTGACACAATTTCTGGTATGTAGCGTGTTAAACTTGGGTTTATGTCAAATTTGATTCACCAATGACTCGTTTAACAACCTAGTTTACTTATACACGAAACTTTTACATCGATTTCTATTTTGAGAAAGATGAATCATCATCAATATATCCCTTTCATTTCCTCTTTGTTTTTTATATAACTAATCTTAATGTTTATATTATCTTGTCTATGTTATTTCAAACAAAGTTGAAAGTCACTAACTCTTGTAAAATAGTCTAATGCACGCATTAAATAAAAGCATATATTTATTAGTTTTTTTAACGTCAAACTAACATACTTCTAAATACTTCATTTTCTCCACAATGGGAATTAAATTTGGTATCATTAGGCTACAAGCCCTATGATAAATAAAAGCATATATATCAGAATACACAAAAACAAAACTAAAAGGACTAAATATACTTCTTTTAGGACAACGGGTTTACAAACGCCCTCTCTCAACCCTTGGCATGGATTTCTCTCCTTATGTGGACAGGGGCGCAGCTTAGTTGGGGCGGGCGGCCGACCCCCGAATTTTCGCGCAGAAGTTCTGATTATATAGTATTCGTATAGAAAATTTTGGAAATATAGGGTTTCGACCCCCCGAAACTAGTGACTTCCGACCCCCCGAGCCTTCGGGTCAAACTTCGCCACTGTATGTGGATGACATTCTGTAGAAAATAATGGATCGAATACAAATATGATACACAACCACACAATAAAGACCAAGAACAGAATATAGCGACAAAACAAGTGACCAAAATATTATTAGTTTACCCAAACCTAAAAACACCCCCCAATACCTTGATCTCA
Source organism: Ambrosia x helenae (assembly GCA_030844895.1). Taxonomy (NCBI): domain Eukaryota; kingdom Viridiplantae; phylum Streptophyta; class Magnoliopsida; order Asterales; family Asteraceae; genus Ambrosia; species Ambrosia x helenae. The sequence goes on from CM061228.1 coordinate 4,125,936, forward strand.
GCAAATCACTGAGATCAGAAAGACAATACAAATACAGAGTTCGTCTGCTGATTATTTAGATCAGCAGACAAATGATAAGAAAGATACAAATCAAAGACAAACAGACTTACAGTCTGATACACAAACCCTAGACGAATACCAGAGAGAATACAAAGAAAAAGAAATGAAAAAGTGATCGTGTATGTTGAGCAGATGAGAGAGACAAGGCTTATATACCCAGCTCTAGATCCTTCCACTAGATGCCTTTTCAACGGTTATGATCAACTCAATCCAACGATCCAGATAACTCCTCGTAACCTGCCAAATATCAAGACTGGGCCACAATAGACTTGGACCACTAATTTGATCCAAACATTTAAGCACAAGCCCAACTTTAAGTATAAGCCCAATAATAAGCTCAGCCCAATTATGACTGAATTAGTAAAACGAATTATAACAACCTTGTAACACACATTTTTAACATTCCCCCTTAATTCGATTTACTAAACATATCTTTCAAACCCAGTTTGCTACACAACACTTCATGTTGTGCAGAATACAACCCCTTAGTAAATATATCGGCTATCTGATCTTGTGAACTAACTTTCACAGTCTCAATAAAACCATTACTTACTTTTTCTCGTAGAAAATGTAAATCGATTTCAAAATGTTTTGTCCGATCATGAAAGACCGGATTTGCAGCAATAGAAATTGCTGATTTGCTATCACAAAACAATTTTAATGGCATTTTACACTTAACATCTAACTCATTTAACAAATTAGATAACCACATTAACTCACATGCAGTGGAACACATAGCACGATACTCTGCCTCGGCTGTTGACCGAGACACAGTATTTTGTTTCTTACTTTTCCACGACACAAGACAATCACCTAAGAAAATACAATAACCTGTTATTGACTTTCTTGTTACCATACATTTTGCCCAATCTGCATCTGAGAATGCAGTTAACTCAAAACCATCACTCTTTTTAAACAATAATCCCTTTCCAGGAGAACTCTTAAGATATCTCAAGAGTCTCAATGCCATTTTCTGCACACCCACGGTAGGTTTGTGCATGAACTGGCTCAAAAACTGAACCGTATAACTTATATCTGGTCTCGTTAATGACAAGTAAATCAGTTTTCCTATTAACTTCTGAAACTCAGTTACATTTTCTAATATTTGATCAGATTTCTCATTTTTAACTGACACAATATAATTCTGTTCAATAGGTACGCTGACTGGCTTGCATCCTAGATAGCCAAATTCACTTAAGAGTTCCATACAATACTTTCTCTGATTAAGGCAAATACCTTCATCAGAATAAAGTACTTCAATACCAAGAAAATACTTCAACTTTCCTAGATCTTTAATTTTAAAGCTATCACTTAAAAGTTTCTTGACCAGATTAATCTCATTAACATTGTTACCGGTTATAACAATGTCGTCAACATAGACAAGTAACACTATAAAAACATCACCACTGTTTTTAACAAACAAGGAATAATCACAAATGCTTTGAGTAAAGCCTATACCAACTAAGACCTCGACAAGCTTTTCATTCCACTTACGTGGAGCTTGTTTTAGACCATACAGCGACTTAACTAATTTGCACACCTTTGAATCATGTTCAGAATAGTAGCCTTCTGGCAAAGTCATATACACGTCTTCAGAAATTGAACCATACAAAAACGCATTATTAATATCAAGTTGATAAAGAGACCAACCATTCTGAACAGCAAGACTAACTACACACCTAACTGTTACCATTTTCACAACCGGTGAGAAGGTTTCGGCATAATCCAAACCTTCTCTTTGGTTGTAACCTTTGGCAACCAACCTTGCTTTATACCTCTCAACCTCTCCATTACTTTTATACTTGACCTTATACACCCATTTGCAACCTATAGGTTTCCTATTAGGTGGCAAATCAGTGATAACCCAAGTATTATTCCTATGAAGGGCTTCCATCTCACTATTCATAGCCTCAGTCCATTTAGGATCAACCGAGGCTTCTTTATAGCAAGATGGTTCAATAATCTTATTTAAACTAGACACAAAACTAAAGTTTTCAAAAGACAGGTTCGAATAATTGACAGTTTTTTCTATACCATATTTAACCTTGCCCTCCACAACATAATCAGAAAATTTTCTAGGCATAACAGACTCTCTACCAGACCTTCTTGTAGACTCTATCCTATTTCCCTCAGGAGTACAAGCCTCATCATTTGGGCTCTCCTCAACTGAGGTGTTAGTCCCTCTACCAACTGTACTACCAGGTTGCTGTTCACGATTATGAACTACCTCACTGGCAGCCCTGGGAGAGTCATCTAACACTTCCCCAGGAGAGAGACCATGAGCACTAGTTGTTCCCCCTTCATCATCGGGAAGACAAGCGTCAATGCAACTAGAATCACTTAAAGAACTTTCAGTATCAAAACAGTCAAAAAAATTCAGATTATCAATATTTTTAAAAACACTTTCTCTAAATTCAGTTTTGAAAGGGTAAATATTTTCGTAAAACTTAACATCTCTGGAAAAAACAATTTCTTTAGTTTCAAGACACCAAAGTTTATAACCCTTTTTTAAAAATGAATATCCAATTAATACACATTTATCAGCCCGACTACAAAGCTTGTCAGGCTCATCTAAGACAGTTTGAAAACAAAGACACCCAAAATTCCTTAAGTGATCTAAGGTGGGGGGGAACCCATACATCAACTCATAGGGACTCTTACCAGCTAACACGGACGAGGGAATCCTGTTTATTATATAAGCAGCAGTCAATACACAATCAGACCAAAATCTTAAAGGAACACCACTTTGGAACAGCAAGGCTCTAGCAATGTTCAACAAATGTCTGTGTTTTCTCTCCACAACACCATTTTGTTATGGAGTATAGACACAAGACGTTTGATGTAAAATACCTTTGCTGTTACAAAAACTACTAAACTGTTTATTAATAAATTCAGTCCCGTTATCACTTCTGAATACCTTAACAGACTTAGTAAACTGAGTTTTTATCATTTCATAAAAACTAACCAAATTCTCAAACACTTCACTTTTACTTTTCAAAAGATAAACCCAGACAGACCTTGAAAAATCGTCAACAACTGTGAGAAAATATCTATACCCTTCCCTGCTAGTGATCTTGTAGGGACCCCATACATCAAGATGTACAAGTTCACCTAGTTCCTTTGTTTTGTGATCACTAAGAGGGAAAGGAACTCTGACTTGTTTGGCCTTGTGACAAATTTCACAAGGCTGTGAATCAGAAGCTCCTATATTTAGTGTATCCTTTAAAACAGCTAAGACTTGGCTAGAGGGATGCCCAAGCCTGCTGTGCCAAAGATTGTGTTCACTAACACTACTAAAACACAAGTTACTAAAACTTACATCACTACCAACAAAATACAAACCATCTTGTTGCCTACCAGTCACCAGGACTTTCCTTAACTTGGAATCCTGGACATAGCAAGCATTCTCATCAAACAATACATTCAATTTATTGTCCTTAGCTAACTTATGAATAGACACAAGATTAACACAGTAGTCAGGTATTAACAGGACATCTTTTAGAATAACACCATTAGCTAACTTGACATCACCTATCTTAGTAACTTTTGCATTTGTACCATTTGGATGCTTAACCTCCATATTATATTTAGACACATCTAAACAATTAATCATATCTTTATCACTTCCTACCATATGTTGATTAGCCCCAGAGTCCATTATCCAACCATAAAACAGGGCAAACTTGACCAAATTAGAACATCCAGAAAAATTTTTAAACAAATTAGACAATTTAGACAGAACAGAAAGACCAGAAAAACCATTTATGACAACTTTCTCACCTCCTATATTAGAACACTGAGGATCTGTTCCAGATTTCTCACTAATCAGACTCATCAGCTTGGTTATCTGTTCAGAAGTGAATGGAGCAGAAGTAGAAGTAGAAGTACAGACATTATTACTAGAAACATTTGGTTTCCCACTCAACCTGCTATTATTGTTATTAGTTTTAAAAGTTTGAGTAGCAGGTCTCTTCTTAAAATCAGGTGGGTAACCAACTATTTCAAAGCATCTGTCCACAGTATGTCCTAACCTATTACAATGAGTACATTTTAGATTAGGATTGGGACCTATGTTACCAACCCTTCTATTATTACCCTGACCATTAGTTCTAGTAAAGAATGAAACATTTGTACCCTTGTTACTATTATTTGACTTTCTGTGAGACTCTTCCCTAGATACTATAGAAAAGGCATGTTTAACAGTAGGTAATGGATCTTGCATCAAAAGATTTGTCCTAACAGGTTGATAAATTTCATCTAATCCCATTAGAAACTGCATTAGTTTAATCAAACTACTAAAATTGTTAAAATCTTTAGAAGCATCACAAGTACAAGGTGGCAACTGAACAATAGAATCGAACTGTTTCCACATTGTATTTAGCTTGTGATAATAATCAGACACAGAACTACCATTTTGACTCATAGAACAAATACTTTGATGCAAATTAAACACCACAGACCCATCCACCTTATCATAGGTTTCCCTAAGATCCAACCATACATCTCTAGCATATTTAGAAAAGACCTGACCAAGATATAACTCTTCACTTATAGAATTCAATAACCAAGACAGTACCACTGAGTTACATCTATCCCATTGTTTACCCAAGACTTCATCATTACTTGGTCTGATAATAGTACCATCAATAAAACCAAATTTATTTTTTGTTTCAAGAGCCAATTTCATTGCATTAGACCAAACCTTATAATTTTCTGTTCCTTTTAGTTTAAGACTGATGATAGACAAGGTACTAGTATCACTTGGATGAATAAACAATGGGTCTCCTATATCCAGTTTACTAATTAAAGTGCCAGTGACATTGGCAAGAGAACCATCCTCAGAACCACCACCTAACTGTGGTCCCTGAGGATGAGGGTTATCATCACCCATTTTAGACAACTAGTAAACACAAACCAATCAACAATTAACACAACAATAACAGACAACCAAACCAAAACAGAAACACACAACAGATATGATCCTAGAAGACGAAGCTGTGTCAGTGTTCAGATAGTGGGTTCATCACTCAAAGGTGCCCACCCAGATCTTAACACAGGAGTCTTTTAACTAATACAAAATACGTATATACGAAACAAGAAACAGAAAACCACAATCAATCAAGACAGAACCAAGACAACACAGAGTTGGCCCAATACCGGTCCACCTAACCCGGTCAATGGCCCTAGACACAATGACAATGCAACAAAAAATAAACGAGCAGTATGAAACAATCTCACCGAGGGGGTGACCCAAGTTAGGGCTCTCCAACCCTACAACCTGTACCTTCACTTAGGGTACAGTGTTGCAGGAGCAATTGAAGCAATATTAACTCCTTTCCAAAGAATCAACAGCACACCAGATCAATATCAGGCACACCTTCCAAGATCGAACCAGATCATACAACCAGTACCAAACAATATCAATAGACCAGATCTATACAAGAAGATAAGATCTATTGACACACTACAATGTCCAGACCAGTATCTATTATTTAGATAAGATCTAGACAACAATAACTCAGATCTGTCAGGTATGACACCAGATCCGTACAATACAAACAAACTAACAGACGCAGCGGAAAACAAGAAGACACTCACAATATCAGGAGCCTAAGCTCTGATACCATGTAGAAAATAATGGATCGAATACAAATATGATACACAACCACACAATAAAGACCAAGAACAGAATATAGCGACAAAACAAGTGACCAAAATATTATTAGTTTACCCAAACCTAAAAACACCCCCCAATACCTTGATCTCAGCAAATCACTGAGATCAGAAAGACAATACAAATACAGAGTTCGTCTGCTGATTATTTAGATCAGCAGACAAATGATAAGAAAGATACAAATCAAAGACAAACAGACTTACAGTCTGATACACAAACCCTAGACGAATACCAGAGAGAATACAAAGAAAAAGAAATGAAAAAGTGATCGTGTATGTTGAGCAGATGAGAGAGACAAGGCTTATATACCCAGCTCTAGATCCTTCCACTAGATGCCTTTTCAACGGTTATGATCAACTCAATCCAACGATCCAGATAACTCCTCGTAACCTGCCAAATATCAAGACTGGGCCACAATAGACTTGGACCACTAATTTGATCCAAACATTTAAGCACAAGCCCAACTTTAAGTATAAGCCCAATAATAAGCTCAGCCCAATTATGACTGAATTAGTAAAACGAATTATAACAACCTTGTAACACACATTTTTAACACATTCGTGATTGCACCCTTCCCTCTCCTCATCATTGACGTATCGTATTTATAAAGACGGAACTCCCTCATAGGAATGTCCTTATGATCGTTATGAAATAACTATATAAAAAAAAAAGAAAAAAGCTTTAAATATATAAAAATATAGCAGTCCCATTAAATAAATATTGTGACACAAATAAAATTAAAGGGTTATAAGTTATAACGTGAAGTATAGAATAAAACATATAAATACACCTATTATGTTTTCTCTGCACCACACTATCACTATTTTCAGTAATTCCTACAACAATGGCTCAATAACATCAAACAAAAATAGTACTTTGCTTTGCATGTTATCCTTAACAAATACTTCTATATATTACAAGCATTTATTAAATTCAACACATTCTAACATTCTTCTTTACAGTTTCTTTGTTTCAGCCCAGCTTTTGATATAAGTAGTAACAATGGCGGACATTATCTCCGGGACACAATTTAGGATATTGTGGGAGGTTTTAAATGAGCCATTAATAGTCCCATTGCTGCAATTTGCAGTGTACATATGTTTAACCATGACGGTAATGCTTTTTGTTGAAAGGCTTTACATGGGAGTTGTTATTATTCTTGTAAAACTGTTCTGGAAGAAGCCCGAACAGCGGTATAAATGGCAACCGATTTATAAGGATGTCGAAATTGGGAATTTGAGTTTTCCTAAAGTTCTTATTCAAATTCCTATGTTCAATGAGAAAGAGGTTTGGTTTTGGTTTTGGTTTTGGTTTTGGTTTAATATGTCGTGTTTGGATCGATTTGTGTTTGGTTTTTGGATTTAAGGTAGGATGTTTTATGATTTTAGGTGTACAAGATCTCAATTGGTGCAGCAAGTAGTTTGTCATGGCCGGCGGATCGCCTTGTTATTCAAGTTCTTGATGATTCTACTAATCACAACATTAAGGTACAACTAGTATAATTTAACCAGTGACGCTTCTAACTTTCATTTTCGTTAAGTTACATAAATATCTTACGCTCAATTTGCAATTATGTTAGAATGGTCTAATTGGTGTATTTTTTTAATTTTCCTTGATTTTCCGTTGTTTGTGTTTCTAGCTCCTTGCTAGTTTATATAATATATCGCCGTACCAAAAAGTAAAAATAATTAGATTTCCACGCGATATTGCTCACAAGGAAGGTAGTTTTGCTCATAATCATCTCGGTGAGCGAAATGAACTAGTAATCATGTGTAAATCCACAATGATTATGCGAATGAGATTTCCTTTAGCAACGAAAAGTGAAAGTTAGAAGTGATATGTTAAAGTGGGCAGTGGCAGTATGCATTATTATTATCATCAATAAATCATAATTTGAGTTATCATAAATTCAATTTGCCTATTGTTTTTTTTTTTTTACTTTTGTTATACATATGGTTTTATAGGATATGATTGAGAACGAATGCCAACGTTGGGCTAACAAAGGAGTGAATATATGGTACCAAATCAGAGATAACCGGGTCGGGTACAAAGCGGGTGCACTTAAAGACGGATTGACTCATGATTATGTCTCAGAGTGTAAATATGTCGCCATTTTCGACGCGGATTTCAGACCTGAACCGGATTTTCTCCAGCGAGCCATCCCTTTTCTTGAGTTTAATCCCAAAATCGCCCTTGTTCAAGCTCGATGGCGGTTCGGTAATTAATTTGTGACAAGTTTTAAAAATTTTCACGGGTATTTAAATGCTTATGTTTGGGCTATGTTTTCAGTGAACTCAAATGAGTGTTTATTAACAAGAATACAAGAAATGTCATTGGATTACCATTTCACAGTAGAGCAAGAAGTGGGATCTGCCACTCATGCATTTTTTGGCTTTAACGGTAACCAAATCATTTAAGATGAACCCTTTAACTAACTACCACATTCCAAAAAACAACTTAAGGGCAAAAATGTAATTTACTACAGGGACCGGCGGCATATGGAGGATTGCCGCCATCAACGAGGCCGGTGGGTGGAAGGACCGTACAACTGTCGAGGACATGGATCTTGCGGTTCGAGCTAGCCTCCAAGGATGGAAATTTCTCTATCTAGGTGACCTTCAGGTATTTACTTTTATTTTCATATTAGAAATCATTCCACAATAAAAACCAAGTTACATTTGGATAATCGGTAAGCAAGCTACAAGCTGCGCCGCTATCCCTTTCTAAATTGCAAAGCTACTCTACTAAATAAAAACAAACCCTTGGTTCCTTGGGCAGGTTAAAAGCGAACTTCCTAGCACATTCAAAGCATTTCGTTACCAACAACATAGGTGGTCTTGTGGCCCAGCTAACTTGTTTAGAAAGATGGTACTTGAAATCATTAGAACTAAGGTAAGCTACCTAGCTAAGATCACTAACCTTGTATCGCTTTTTTATATCTCCGCAAATTGGTTATTAACTTGATTGTCGGGTGGCGATTGTTACAGAAAGTGACAGTATGGAAGAAGTTGTATGTGATCTATAGTTTTTTCTTGGTGCGAAAAATAACCGCACATATGGTCACGTTTTTCTTCTTTTGTGTTGTTATCCCGCTTACCATCTTGGTCCCCGAAGTGGAAGTCCCGGCGTGGGGATCCATCTACATTCCTTGCATCATCACCACGTTGAACTCGGTCGGGACACCAAGGTTATATATATGTGAACTTATTGTTCTAAAATGAACGCCCCTCTATATAATGCTAATGTGGTCTTTGATGATTTAGATCGTTCCACTTGTTATTTTACTGGATTCTCTTCGAGAATGTCATGTCATTTCACCGAACAAAGGCAACAATTATTGGTCTTCTCAACGCGAAAAGATCTAACGAATGGGTTGTCACCGAGAAGCTTGGAGATTCTATAAAGAACAAAAAATCAAAGAACAAAACATTCAAATTTAGCTTTGGGGACAGGTAAAGCATAAGTATACATATGCTTAATTTCTTATGGAGTTTTATTACCAAATAACTCAAAACTAAAAGAAGTCTTTGTTCTTTTTGGTGTTTTTAATGGTTTAGGATCCATGTTGCTGAACTGGGATTCGCGGTGTTCTTGTTTTTCATCGGATGCTATGATTTCATGTATGGAAAGCATCGATACTTCATATACATTTTCCTCCAAGTGATAACATTCTTGATCGTTGGAGTAGGTTATGTGGGCACACTTGTTCCAAGGTCTTAGAGAACACTAGAATTATGCAAGATTGTTGTTCCTCATACGCGATATCTTTCGATCCAAAAGTAGTTACTACATTTGTTTCTTCATGTGGCAGCAAGTTGAAAAAAGAAGCGGAGAAACACATCCAGACTTAAATGTTTGTGACAACAAGTAGAATGTAGTATACAGTTAATAGAAAATTGGTTTAGAGAGAAGCTGATTAAGCAAGGAAATTTCTTTACTGAATTTCGCATTAGATTTATATAGTAGTGTTAGAATTAAGCTAATTTTTCTAGTCCAAAAATAAATCAATCACTTCCAAAAACTAGTGTATGTTTTTGTTAGCAGCTTATCATGAGTGATTTTTTCTTATTTTATGTTTTTAGCTCCTTATAAAAGGGGTTTCTATGTAACCTAGTTGAAATAATAAAAGCACTGAAATAATAATCATTTCTTTTACCATACCAAACTTGGTATTAGAACATGACTCATAATTATGAGAAATCAATCTATGTTTATCTAAATTCCAACCTTTTCCCTAAAATCTAAACCAACAAATTCCAACCCACAATAAAAAAAAACAATGGCGGAGGGCGATAACAACCGGAGTATGGTCATACATGATAAGTTAGCCCTGCGAATTGCTTCCTTGCTAAGACACTACAACAAAATAGAGCAATAGCGGCCACATAGGTCGCCGCTATTGCTAACGCGGGTCGCCGCTATTGCTAATAGCGGCGACTGTCGCCGCTATTTGTCCTGACGCTATTGCTCCTTGTGTGGCCGCTATTGCTCAATGTCGCCGCTATTGCTCAACATCAATAGCGGCGACTGCCGCCGCTATTTCTTGTGCCACGTCACTTCATGATCATATTATTAGCGGCGACATGTCGCCGCTAATACTTTTTTTTTTTTTTTTTTTTTTTTTTTTTTTGGTACCTGCTGATTTTAACCTAAACATATACCAAAAAAGCATAAAATACTAAAAAACCGAAAAAGCATAAAATATTTTACATACGCATCCCAATTTCGAATATATCATCCTAAAATCGTTTACATTACCATACTAAACCTAAAATCGTTTACATTACCATACTAAACACATAATATCCCACCTACATATCATAATCATCATCATCGGTGTTATCATTCCCTTGATCTTCTTCATGATTTTGGTTTCCCAAGTCCGGTGTCGCAGTATCTTCAAGCATCGCCCGGAATATTCCATTTCTAAATTGCGGGTTTGCCAACAAACTCGCAATTTGCTCCTACAATAACATCAACAATAATCAATTTTTTCAAAACTATAAACACATAACATCAACACCAATCAAATGGGTCGCGACTACAAACATATAACAATTGGGTCAAAACTACAAAAAACATTTAACAAATGGGTTAACACTATAAACATATACCAAATGGGTCAAAACTACAAACACATACCAAATAGGTCAAACCTACTAACATACCAATTGGGTCAAAACTACAAACATTTACCAAATGGGTTAACACTATAAACATATACCAAATGGGTCAAAACTATAAACATATACCAAATGGGTCAAACCTACAAACATACCAATTGGGTCAAAACTACAAACATTTACCAAATGGGTTAACACTATAAACATATACCAAATGGGTCAAAACTATAAACATATACCAAATGGGTCAAACCTACAAACATACCAATTGGGTCAAAACTACAAACACATACCAAATGGGTTAACACTATAAACATATACCAAATGGGTCAAATTTTGTGAAGGGTATTAAGCCAGAATTATGACACTTATTACACGGACATCTAATTTTGCCTTCATCGTCGACATATTGTTTGCTCATCTCGATAAAAGAATTCAATCCTTTAATGTAATTAGGATCCGAACGTTGCAATTTAATCCAGCTTTTATCGATCGACATGATAATGTGACTGAAACATAATTTGGGTTTGAGGCACCATAATTTAAATGAAACATATTATTGGCACCTAAAGGGTAGGCTGCTAAACCCACTTTTTGAATACCTTATCTCATATATGAATGTGTATTACATGATTGTTTGTTTAAGAAAAATTCGGCAGCATTTCCCCTTAGCCCCCAAGTATATAATATAAATATATACCCGAGGAGCAAAGAGGAAACGCCAACCGAATCTTTCAAAAACAAACAATCATGTAGTACACATTCACATCCTAAATGAGATAAAGTATTCAAAAAGCAGTCCCAAAACGGGGACTACCCGAAATTAATTACTAAATCAATTTCGGGCGGGTATTTCTAAGCTCACTATGTTTTAAATGGGGATTCATTTTCGGGCATATCTTTCTAGTCTCAATATGTAATAACAAATATAAACAAACATACACTCATACATACATACATACATACATACGCTTATACATACACATACTCATACACTCATGCATATACATACTCATACATACACATACACATACTCATACATACATACTCATACATACACATACACATACTCATACATACACATACACATACACATACTCATACATACATACTCATACATACACATACACATACACATACACATACACATACTCATACATACATACTCATACATACATACTCATACATACATACTCATACATACACATACACATACACATACACATACACATACACATACACATACACATACACATACACATACTCATACATACACATACACATGCACATGCACATACACATACACATACACATACTCATACACATACACATACACATACACATACACATACACATACACATACACATACACATACACATACACATACACATACACATACACATACACATACACATACACATACATACATACTCATACATACATACTCATACATACATACTCATACACATACACATACACATACACATACACATACACATACACATACACATACACATACACATACTCATATATACACATACACATACACATACACATACACATACACATACACATACACATACACATACACATACACATACACATACACATACACATACTCATACTCATACATACATACTCATACATACATACTCATACATACACATACACATACTCATACATACATACTCATACATACACATACACATACACATACACATACACATACACATACTCATACTCATACATACATACTCATACATACACATACACATACACATACATATACACATACACATACACATACACATACACATACACATACACATACACATACACATACACATACACATACACATACACATACACATACACATACACATACACATACACATACACATACACATACACATACTCATACATACACATACACATACTCATACATACATACTCATACATACATACATACACACATAAAAATAAAAATAAAAACAGAAAAAAAATAAAAAAAAACAGAAATATATATATATATATATATATATATATATATATATATACAACCTACTTAAAGCATGAAAATTTAAAAGAAAAAAAAACAATTAGCGGCGGCGACTAACCTTTAGCGGCGACTAACCACGCGTTCTTTCCCAGATCGGTCCTTTCCTACAAACCCACAAACAAATTATCAAAAAATATATAAAAACTAACCTAAAAACAGAAAAAAAAAAAGAATAAAAAAATGATAATAAAAAATAAAAACAGAAAAAAAAGGAAAAAAACTGAAAAAAAGAAAAAAACAGAAAAAATAAAAAAGAATTACGAGTAGAAGGGGTGTGGTGCTCGAGTGGTGGTGGGCCGGGTGATGGTGGAGTGGGGAGGCCGAGGGGCGGGTGATGGTGGTGGAGAAGGAGAAGAAAGGGAAAGGGAGAAGGGCGGGTGGAGATGAAGGTGGTGGTGAGGTCGGCGAGGTGGTGGTGGTGGGCGGCGTTGGGGAGGTCGGCGAGCTGGTGGTCGGCGGCGGCGAGGTGCAGGCGGCGATGAAAGGGTTTGAGACCAAATGGGGAAGAAAGGGAGGGAAGGAAGGGTTTTATTCCCGCTTTGAGCAATAGCGGCGACATGTCGCCGCTACTGATGTCGCCGCTATTGCTTTTTGTACTTTTAAAATCTCAGCCTTGGATGTGTTTTTCAAACAACGGTCAGATCTGTTTAGGGCAATAGCGGCGACGTTGCCGCTACTGATGTTGCCGCTATTGCCCAAATTTCTTGTAGTGAGAAAGGGTGGTCTACTAATCTACTTTGGAAGATGTCCTGCTAGAGGTAAACGAATCTCAACTAGATAACATTGTATAACCTAATAATGTTAGTCATGATAAGAATTTATACAATTTAGGTCTAGAAACAGAGCCAGAAGAACCAGAGGTTCGTTTTTACCTCCAAGAAAAAATGGAGGTGTCCCACTAAACCGACTGTCTCCAAAACACATGAAACGTGAATCTAAATACCCAATTGATGGAGACAGAAGAAGAGTTGGTGAAAATGCAAAAGCCTTTTTTGGTCACTCTTCTTTTAGTAAATATCCCTAGAACAGCTCAAGAAGCAAGTGAGAAACTTGAATGGCGAGAAGCTATGAGTACAGAGATGAAAGGTCTTAAGAGAACAAGCATATAAGAAACCGGTTGGGTGCAGGTTGGTTGTTACCATTGAATACAAAGTCGATGGAATAATTGATCGATATAAAGCCAAACTAGTAGCGAAAGGGTATACAAAAACCTATGTTACCTATTACTCGAAAACTTTTTCCCTGTTTCTAAAATCGATACTACTAGAGTGTTATTATCAATAGTTGCAGATAAAGACTGGCCACTTCATCAATTTGATGTAAAAAAAAGCTTTCCTACATGGTGATTTAAAGGAAGAGGTGTATATGAAAGCTCCACCAGGTTTCTCAGGAGAATTCAATAAGTTTGAAGTTTGTAGACTTAAGAAAGCTTTGTATGGTTTGAATCAATCTCCACATGCATGGTTCGGGAAGTTTACAATGGCTATTTTTTTTCAAAACGATAGGAGAATTAATCAGTGTCTAATTATATATGTCGATTACATGATTATTACAGGAAGTGGTTAAGAAGAAATTACTCAACTTCGAGAAAACCTCTTTAAAGAATTAGAAATAAAAGATCTTGAGGGTTGAAATACTTCTTAGGAATTGAAGTTATTCGATCAAAAGAAAGAATTTTTATTTCTAAAAAGAAATATATACAAGATTACTAGTTGAGCCTAGAATGGTAGATTGTAAACCCATTGATACTCCTATAATTGTCAACCATAATCTTAAGATAAATGAAGGAGCTAAGCCAACAAATAAAGAAAGGTACCAGAGGTTGGTAGGAAAATTAATTTATTTGGTTCATACTAGACCCAATATTGCCCATGCTTGGAGTAGTTACTCAATTTATGCATTAACCATAGAAGGAGCATATGGAAGCGGTCATGAGGATAATTCAATATCTCAAGGGCACTCAGAAAATAGGCATTGTGTTTAAAAAGAATGGACATCTAAATGTGGATGCTTTTACTGATGATGATTGGGCGAGTAATCCAAACGGGAGGCGGTTGACCTTTGGGTTTTTTTACCTTGCTAAGAGGCAATCTAGTCACTTGGAGAAGTAAGAAACAAAGGGTGGTCTGCTAATCAAGTGCAGAATTAGAATTCAGGGGAATTATAAAAGAAATTACAGTGATTCTATCGCTAAAAAACTGAAGAATGGAATGTGTTTTCCTATAAGGCTTCCAACACAGTTGTTTTATGATGATAAGGTTGCAATAAGCATTTCGAAAAAAAAAATCCAATTCAACATGATAGAAAACATGTGGAGGCAGATCAATATTTTATAAAGGAAAAAAAATCCAAGATGGTACTATGGAGCTTCCGCACGTAAAATCGAAAGATCAACTAGCATACATCCTTACAAAAGATTTTCGAATCAGTTCTGTGCAAATTGAGTATTGGAGATCCCACTAAAAAACCCGTCGGGTTTGTGTCGGGTATACTTGGTATCTAATCGGGTAAACGGGTATACTTTATTGGGTAATCAGGTCGGGTAAACGGGTATATCATCAAATCTCAAACCCGTCCCAAACCCGCGAAAAAAATAAAAATTAATCCCATACCCGGACCCATACCCGATTACCCGACCCAAACCCATCCCAAATGTATCGGGTTTCGGGTTTACCATCGGGTTCGGGTTTAATTGTCATCCCTAAACTTTAATCTAACTCTAATATTAACACCTATCCTAAAGACTAAACAAATGTACAACTCTAACATACTAATATTGATACCTAACTTAAAACAACGTATAACTTATTAACCTATTCGGCCCTGGTTGAAATTTTTTTTTTCATATTTACTGATTTAAAGATAATTAGTGACTTGTCTATGCATGATTAATGATTTACCTGAACACTTTGTGTTTTTTTTCCTGTATGAACAAAACCCCACAAAAAAATTTCTCCGTTTTTTATATAGCACTATGGTACTCGTTGGAAAGATAATAAAACGCTTGTTAATTTGGTGTAATTTTTTTCTTATAAAAATCTCGTATATTAAAGATATTAACGTTTAAAAATTATAGGAGGAAATATGAGGGTGAAAAATCCAATTTTGTTTTTAAATTATGTTTTTCCTAAAATATCTCAATGCCACATGGGATGACACATTGCACATTCAAGGAAGAGAATGCCTCTTTGAGTGTCATGTCATTAAAATGGCTTTGGTTTATTATATGTATAGATGTATAGATATAGATAGGGGTTATGTTTAGGTTTTATATACATTCAAGTTTTAATCAAATAGTTTTTTCTTATTAAATCTTTTGTTTGATTAAGTTGAAGAAGTCCTGGTTTCCAACAATTGGTATCAAAGCGGTTATACACGATCTGAACAAGAAGCTAGCAGAATATCGGTTAGGTGAACATAGGGTTGCTATCAATCGATTGCAGAGGCATATATCAAGAACTTGGGATCATCGATCAGATTGTCAACTAATTGAACTATTGAAGGATTCAATTTGTTCGACGGCATAGGAGATCGAATAGGTATATGGATCCAACAGCGGCGGCAAGTCGGCCATTGATGTAGAAAGCGTTGGCATCGGAAAATTCAAATTTGAAGTGGCGTCATCATAAAGGGTTCTAGGTTTCATACACCCTGTGACATCATATTATGGGGTGTGTGATATCATATTCTGGGTATGTATTAGTCTTCTATT
The DNA here is from genome assembly GCA_030844895.1 of Ambrosia x helenae. Taxonomy (NCBI): domain Eukaryota; kingdom Viridiplantae; phylum Streptophyta; class Magnoliopsida; order Asterales; family Asteraceae; genus Ambrosia; species Ambrosia x helenae. Next base: position 4,142,565 of record CM061228.1, read on the forward strand.
AGTGTGTGAGATGGGCTAGGGTGTATAAATCCTAATAAAAGAGTGTATGAATCCTAAATACCCATCATAAAATGGTCTTGATTATTTTGGTAAAGGAAGCGGCTGATGTTGTTTAAAGTCATTTATTGTGCAAAATAAGAATTAAGGATAACGTCATCATTGCACATTATTAATATTTAAAGTCAAAACTAAAAAGGGAGTTTTGCATAACAAGGTTACGAGGAGAAAAAAAGAAATCAAAACTATATATTCTTTTTGTCGCAATTAAGGAGATTGTTACGATAAGAAGGCTGGTGCAAGATGGCTTGTTTGATTAAACGGTAGCAGTAGGTTGTAGTGATCAAGGTTGTGATCAACAACAGCAGGACCGTAGCAATCAAGGAGCAGTGATTGCAGGCTTGATCAAAGGAGAAAACCTAGGTGCAGCGCAGAGTTACATCAGATCAACGGCAGACTTCAAAGGTGGTGAAGTAGCGGGTTTGATCAAGGTAGAGATTGAGGAGATGGTCGAGTACAATGGGACAAAAGCCACGTTAGGTGTTACAAGTGCAATGAAGCGGGCCATTACATATCGGAGTGTCCAAAGTGGGAGAAAAAGGAGGAAGCCAACTTTGCCCGATGTGAGGAAGATGGACCAGCTCTAATGTGATGAGATGTGATTGACAAGATTAAGGAGGCGATTGTTGGGACTAATCTTGTCAATATTCAAAAGTTAAAGGATGTAAATAGTTTATTTTATAATTATCTTGTTTCCTAATTCTAGTCTAAGTAGGTTTCTTGGGCATCAAGGATTGTTTAGTATAAATAGGGGTTATGTTTAGGTTTTATATACCTTCAAGTTTTAATCAAATAGTTTTTTCTTATAAAATCTTTTGTTTGATTAAGTTGAAGAAGACCTGGTTTCCAATAAAATTCGGATATCTTTCTTTGAAAAATCTGTAGAGAACAATTAGGAATGGTCAATGCTATTACTTGGTGTTGATGCAATGATGCTTGGTTCAATCATATTTTTGAAAGCCATGTACGCACATAGATGCTCAAGAAGGTGTAAGACAATAGTTTTATTTTCCTTGGCAAGAAACAATATGATCAACAAAGATGGGCTCACTCTTTCATATGTTTGCGCGTAAAGCCAATCTTAAATTTGGAGCAATTTCAACAAGTGACAAGTCGTATTAGAATCACCCTTATTATGGCAAATAAACATATTCGTATTGACAAGCAAAATCAAGGGAAAAAAAAATTAAAATAGGCTCAGAAGTTGTACGTGGTGTTTTTATGTCGAAAGAATATTACATTGGGATAATGAGAGCAAATTCGAACAACCTATTACGTGAATGATGGTGAAAGTGTGATTCCATAACACATAGATTGAATTTAAGAAGTGAAGCCATCATTTTGGTTCGTCACTTTATTTCTTGAATTTATAGTTTAGCAATAAAATTAAAAACAAAAGCTTTGAAAAGAAATAAAAATTTGGTGGCTGTGGGGTTCGAACCCACGCGCACTTATGTGCAGAAGATCTTAAGTCTTCCCCCTTAACCACTCGGGCAAACCACCTTTTGTTTTCATTTAACCCATTTATGATTTTAATACGCTCTGACATCTCCTATTCAAGAAAACCCAATAAAAAAAGTTCAAGATTATTTGGAGGTACGCTAACTTTTTAGTCGCTAGTTCCTGACTTAGTAGAGACTCATTAGTGACAATGGGAACAGGGTACCAAATGAATTGTTTGTAACCGCCATAACTAACTTGTCAGCAGCCAAAATAAACCTTAGATGTGAAGCGATGTGACTTTTGGACTGAACCTAATGCCCATGAATTGGACCAATGTGAACAATCCCTAAACAAATGGATAACCGCGGCTCTGCCTAGTGAAATCAACGCTCGCGAAACCTAACTTTGTGTTGTGACTACCATCATTACCCATTTGTCTTAACTGTCGTGTACAAATTGTGCCGACCCAACTTTGATCCATACTTTTTTTTTTCAGTACAGTTCAAACAATGTAGTTCTTATTTTTACATATGAAATCGCAATAGCCAATCAAACAGGTAGTTGCAGTACAAGCAATCAAACATAGACTGAGGATAATAAAGAAAAATTGTATGGTCAATGAGAAATATGATTATGCTTCAAATGCTCAAATGTAACTCTTAAGTGTTTGTTAGGTTTAGGCTTAGCTAGAGCTTTCTTAGAATTACAAACTCACAAACCCACTATATATTATACATCGATATCCATATGAGATTTGCATCCTCAAACACTTTGGAAAAAACTAGTAGGAAGCCCGCGCGTTGCCGCGAGAGCGATAATATAAATGTTATATTTTATATTTAGTTTTATCAATCCTCTCGTGTATCGTGTCCATGAGGATTTATGTATCCTAACCGAGCCTTAAAAATATGTTAAAACTATGTGGAATGCATATACATGTGTTGGTAACTATAAATACTCTAAATCATTATGTCCACCATTTAAATTATAAGTTTTTTTTAATCAATTCAGAATCGAATTCCATATTTAAAAAAGTTTGAAATTAGGAGTGGAGGTTAGTATTCGATTGAGGGTGCCCCGCTCCACTCTCATTTTCTTTGCTCAATAGTGTAAGTTTACGTGTCATCGGCCTAAATTTTTATACGCAATATTGTGTCCAACCCCTTCGGTTTTAAGGGTCGTCCCTGACTGTCGTTGCGACGAGGATCTGGTGTGTGTGCAAAACACTTAGAACCATGTAGCAAACTAACCATGCTTCTAATCAAATTCTCACTTCTAAATGAGAATGAATTTCCCTATGTTTCAATACTTGTTTTAAAAAACATAACATAAATGAATAACCCATTAAAAGCTCACTTTAAGATTCATGTTATTAATCAATACAAGAAATGAGTTCAAAAATTATTAATCATAGTTGTAGCCTCTAATTATACAGCACACCTAAATGATTGTAACCTTTGATATAGTTATTTTAAAAAGCATAGCATGCATGAATAACCGATTAAAAGCTCAATTTCTAGTCTAAGTTAAGACTAAAAGATTGATGTTACCAATCAAAACAAAACAGGAAATATGTTAATAAATCATTAATCAAATTTGTTAGTTGTAGTTATACAACACAACTAAATGGGCGAACCAATCCTCATGATTGAAGATTGAAACATTTTTATCGTCTTAACCATACATAGCATAGATCAATAACAAAAAATAATAATAATTAACAGCAAAAAAAACATATCAATTCATGTGTTTGCTACAAATTTAGAATATTTTTTTTCTACAACAACAACAAAGCTTGCTTCCAACTGGAACTCCTCTTACTCGGTCCAGGCGAATTCTTTAGACCACTCACCTGAAAAATAGCACTGAATTTGTATTATAAAAGCAAAGAAACACAACAAGAAAAATCAAGAACATATAACTATAAAAACAATAAAATAGAAATCCAACCTTAGCAGCATCAACAGATTGTCAATCGAAGAGAAGAACTAGCAAGATGCGAACATCTGGGTGTGATGGGTATGGAAGAACTTATAGTTTCAAGAAGATGGAGTTATGGAACTCGAAGAGACAATTTCGAATTTCCGAATTAAATTTTTGGTTAAAGTGAATTTGTTTTTTATAACAATGTTATGCGAATGATGATTGGAATGTGAACTAATCACCATTTGTGTAGTTAATATTGTATTCATTATGATGAACCACCAAGGAAGATGAAAGGTTAGTATGAATTGAGTTGACTAAGATAGGCCTTAAAGTGTCTTAAAAGTTTGATGAATGTCCAACTTTAATCCCTCTAAATTGGCTTTAAGTGTATTGTAAATTATGCTTAAATATTTGTACACAATACAAAATTACAATGGTGTACATCTTTGGACATAATATTTATCAAACTCTTTGAAAGACACTCAAAATCTATTTACAATGTATACAACTTCCTAATAATTGAATATGTTATATTGGACACTATATAAAGGTAAAACTTGGACCAAAAACAAATTGTATGCAAGGCAACCAAATCCTGGATCGACATGTTTCAACCAAACAAATTGTATTAAAGCAGCAGTGAAATAAAACGACGGGAAGATATTACCGATCCAATCTCGATCTCCAAGAACATTTTCAGCTTAGCATTGTGATTCTTATTGGAAACTTCCCTCAATTACCCAACCTGCAGTTCCAATAACAGTTTTGAGTTCAGCTTGTTAAAAAAACCAATAGCAACATGATAAATATTGATCTCAAATCTATAGATAAAACACATTAACATTTATAAAAGATATTAGCAATTAAGAAAAACAATTCTGATTGGGTTTCCTACAAAGCTGTTGAAGGTCGATTAGGACGATGTGTGTGGTTCTGCCTCTTTGGCCATACAAGAAGTGTTGAAATTGAATAGGCACACCAATTCTTTAGCAACCTCATCCTGTACACCATAAATATTTGATGAATATAAGTAAGTGTATGTTTCCAACAACTAAAGGTATATTATTAACAATGTATCAGGACAAAAATTACAAATCGACAGTAAATCAAATCGAGCAATGAAAAATACCTCGAATTGGTTAAATGGCGTTTCTTTCTGTATGCGAAATCTATAAACTTTGTCATGATTTGCATCATGAGTAACCTAGACATGTCAAGTAATGATATTAGTAAGATGAGTTTCTTGAAAAGTAAAACAAGTGTAGAAGACAAGAAAGCAATGACTATAAATGAGGCACAGAACACTTAGCAATTGGGACAAACTCAATCAGTGCATGTACCCCTTTGTCTTTTGGCTATCCACGCCACCACATGATGCATGATTAACCGTCCGTCGTTTTTAACGTTATTTTCACGAAATTAGTAAAATAATGTTAAAACTAGTGCAACTTTACTTTTTCCCCCCCAAGGGCCACACATATGCGCACACCGTAGGTGGGGCGTATTGTAGAGATGCATAAACTGGGTATTTTTTTCAACCCGGAACCGGTCTGGGTTTGATCAACAAAGTCAATAACTGAGTAGCGTAGGAACCGGTTCCAGGTACGCTGGGTTTTTTTCCCGGGTTTTACCCCTGGTTCCAACCCGGGTTTTGACCAGGCAGAGATGGAACCGTATCTCATAGTTTCGGGTCAGGTCGGGTTGGGTAGGAAACGGTTCCAGGTCGAGTATACCGAAACCGAGTAGGAGCAGGGTTTTCTATGCATCTCTACTTCATTACCTTTTAATCTTTCATGAAAAATATAATATTTTTAGTTGTCAAGTAATTTTTCAATGTTTAAAAAACAAGTTAAATATTGTTGCTTTTATTTAACATTGTATTGAGTAAAGTTAAAAAAAAGAAAACTAAATTTCGTTTAGGTCTTAAGCATTAGTAAAGTTAAAAAATATTAAACAAATGTTGTCATGCCAAGTTGATTGATTAAATTGGCTTTAATTTAAATTGAGTCCGGATTCAATTTAGTTTGAGCTCAATACAATTTGAGCTTTTAATGTGGACATGGTATAAAAACCAGCAATATCATATTAAAAATCAGCTTACAAAGCAGCGCCTATCAAATCATGACGTGAGTTTTCTCGCCTGTTTTACGTTAGCGGACTAGCATGCGTCCATTAGACAAAGGACGCACGGTTTGCCGCCCGTTTTACGTCAGCGGGGCAGACGCACTACGAAGCTTCTTCAGCAAGATAAACAAGACTTCGTAAACACGACTGAAAGATACCTTTCAGGGCAGCATCGAGACACACACCCAGGGTAGTTCAGCCCTGGAAAACTGTTCCTGACGCAGCAAACTGCCCGTCAGAGTTCTCGACCAATCAAGGGCTGCGCTCAGGCTAACACTCGAAAAGGACGACGACGTGGCAGCTCCCTAGTCAAGATATCTCTGACAGGAGACTTTCTCAACCACAACTTGCCTCAGCTTTTAGACAACGAGTGATTATCCACCACCCTGGAGTAGCCAACAGTCGAGCTCCACATATATTATCGACAGGACGGTAACATCTCCCCTTTCTCCTCTTTTTTTTATCAAACCCATTTTCACCAATTGGGCTTGAGGACTTGGGCCGGAAACCTAGAGACACCTCTACCTGAGTCGGGCCCCACATAGGGTAGAGGATGGGCTGGGGAGGTCGAACGTCGAGGTACTATAAAAGGAGGAGTCCCTTCTCCTTTTGTTGGCATCCAAGATTCACCAGAACTTCCATCGAAAAGATTACGAGCTCTTCGTACCTTTTCCAACCCCTTGTTTTATATACTAACGTTTAGAGGCTAGGCTCTTCTAATCTGTAGTCTCTTAAACTCCTTGGTCTTGTCCTTAGACCTACACACTTTTATAAATACACATTTTCATAGATGCCCCATAGAATCACTGCCAAGATCTACCCTAACCCGATGATCTAGGATTCGTGTTTCTTCATTGGCGCCATATGTGGCCTTACCACAGCAATCTCTTACAAAACAGCTTTGATCCGCCATTTTTCCCATAAAAAATGACAAACTCGCTACCCAGGGTCCATACTCCATCCGGGGTTGTCAAAGACATCACCGACATTACCCCAGGACCACACACAATTGCAAGTCACAATGACGCCAACCAAGACAACGTCGTCATTACCCCTCGAAACATAGACTTTCAAGCCGGCGAACTACCACCTCCCACTCAGGAGGACATAGACGCTCTAAACAACGACTGGTACGAACGCCAGAAACAGCTCCTAGACGCCCAACTTGAACGTCGACGGATAACCGGTAAAGCCATCATGGAGTCCTCCTCCAAAAGGCCCACCAGAATACCGACTGCTGCCCATCACGGGGAAGGTCAAGGGAAACCCCCTAATGACCAGGCCCGTGCAGCGCACAACCGATTTGACGATAAAGATTACGAAGAAAGTTCATGGGAGGACGATGCATCCAAGGACTATCCTCATAGTCCATACTACCGCCGGGAACGCCTAAACAGATACAACAACGACGCGACCACCAACATGTCACTCCTATACAGGCCAACGGCCTTTGCTGACAAATCCAAATTCACTAGGCGCATCTTTGAAGCCCCGATACCACCCAGACAACGCCACCCGGCCAACGTCAAATTATATGACGGCCTAACAGACCCAGGCGACCATCTGGGAATATTTAACCAAGCAGGGGCCATCATTGGCTGGACCTTACCCGTATGGTGCCACATGTTTGCACAAACACTAACAGGCAACAGGCGCGGCACGGGTATGGTTCGATAATCTCCCCACATGAAGCATCGACAACTATGAACAACTGATCGAAAAATTTTCTCTAAACTTCAGTCAACAATGTCGTCACAAGCGCGACAAAAGTCAAATCCACCTCTGTAAACGCAGAGACACTGAGCCGTTGGAAGACTTCATCGTACGGTTCAACAAGGAAGCGCTCCAACTAGGAACCGGGGACAAGGCAACTCAAACCTCCTTCCTAGCGAATGTCAATGACGACAACCTACAAAACACCCTCCAGGGAAAAGATGGCATTCCAGATTCCTAGGAGGAGGTCGTCAGAGTCTCTAAACTCTATGTTGGGAATCAAAAGACGATCCGCCAAAATCAGTGCGGAAACACCAGCAACAACCGAAACCGCAATAACAATCGTTCGTCCGTCTGGAGCCGCATCTCGGGCTCCACGGACAAAGGAAGATACTCCACCTCTGGCGACGTCAGGAACCTCATCGGCAACAAACAAACTCGCGTCCAGCGCAGTAGCGGCCGACGAAATCAAGACTGGACTGCGCTTACCAAAACACCATCCCAGGTACTATCTCAAGTCCTTACAACCGGAGAGGTCACGTTAAAACTCCCAAAACCTATGGGAAACAAACGCAAAAATGCCGACACCACTAGATTTTGTGATTTCCACAAAGATATGGGACACGACACAGACAACTGCTATAGCCTCAAAATGGAAATAGATGCGGCCCTTCGGTCAGAAAAATTAGCAAACTTGGTCAAAACATTCGCGCAGGCGCACGCTGTGACAACCGGCAACTTCCGATCGATACCGATGTGGTTTTAAATAATTATTTATTATAAATATTGTTAATTATTATGTTTCAGAAGTTAACTGATCGTTTTAACAAAGGAAACCATGGTCGAATCTTATAACGTGTTTTAAACGCGTGTTTCAAATGCACGCGTGGGATAATAAACATTATATTTAAAATTTCACGGTTTTGTTATGTTTTTAAAATCGAACATTTCCGACATGCTTTATTTATTATTTTATGAACCGTAAAATAAAACCGAGTCGTATTTCGTTTAAACGGGTTCGTTACGTGGTGTGCACCTACATAATAACCCTAACTATAAATTCATCTTATTCTCATTCTCCTCCTACACACAAACCCTAGTCTCTCTCTCTCTAAAATCTGCACCTCTCTCTCTAAACCATACACACACTCTTTCTAACCTCTCTCATTCCCCTCTCTCACGTAACCTCTATCTCTCCCTCCTCTTGGTCTCTCCCTCTCCCGTCTCTTAGTATAGCAGCGGCCGGCCTCCACCGGACTTGGTGGAGGCGACGTGGAGGTCTTACAGCCTGAGAACAGGTTGCGGTGTCATTTGAGCCGAAATAAGTGGTGGTTACATGTCCGATTGAAGATGGGGTCGTTGTTGGTTCGTGTTTTGGTCCGGCTGAGGTGGGTCTTGGGTCCAGTGGTGGTCCACGCCGGAGATGGTGGTGGTCTCGAGTGGCTCTGGACGATGGTGGCTGTATATGGGTGGAGGTGATGATATGGTTCACGAAGATGAAGACGGTGGTGCCTGGTCGTGGTTAGGTCGTGGTTAGGTGGTTGTGTCGTGATGACAGGTTAGGTGGGGTCTGGTCCGATAGGTTCACGGTGGAGGTTGTTTTAGTTGGGTTCTAGATCTGGTGGTCTCAGTTCTGGTTACGCGGGTATGTGTTATGTTCGGGTTGGGTGTCGGGTAGTGGATCTCGGCTGGGTTGTGTTGGATGGCCGAGGTGGTGGTTGTACCAGGTGGAAGTGGAGCTGTGATGGAGATATTGGTGTCTGGTTATGGTGGTCTGGCAGTAGGTTTCTCGGGTCATGGCTCAACGGGTTCCAACCGGTTTTGGGTGTGGTTTTGTGTTGGGTTTTCGGTCCGGGTCAGATCTGGGTCTGGTGCGAGCTCCTTCCGATTTGGGCGTGGGTTCAGTTCAGGTCCAAGGGTGGTTAGTTGGTCGTGTTCGGTTCGGGTCTCAGTCGCGGTTATGGTTGGCTCGGGTCAGATCTGTTCAACCGTCTCGCGGGTCAGTTTCGGGTTACGCACGTCTGATTCGGTATAACTTATATTCGTGTTACAATTACTTTAGTTGTAGATATTATATATTTATAAATATTGAATATCTGTGTTTCAGTGAAGTGAATTAGTGAAATGATGTGACAGTGAAGGATCGGTAAAAATTAGTGAAGTGAAAAAAAACGTTGAATGCCCCGTCCCTAAGATATCTCGAACTGATAACGAACAGTTACACTATGTTCCAGAGTTTCATTAAAGGATGTAAGAGAAATGATTGGAAAGGAAGTGGAGAAAAAATGTGTTCCAGAGTTTTTTGTAGGAGGGAAAGGGAGAGAATGGGAGGGATAATAAAGAGGTTTTTAGGGTGATTTTCAATCTTTCCAATTCGGAAGGAACTGGAGAGAAAGGAAGAGGAGGGAAATCATTTCTCTTCTATCATTTAACAAAACTCTGGAACAGAGTGTTAGGCTGGGATGGTTTCAAATCTGTTCGGCCAAAACCAATTTATTTTGTTGGGACTAGGGCAGGATCGGGTCATGAATCGGTTTGGCGGCCCATTTTGTGAATCTCTAACTCGACTTACCTATTTATAAAAAAAGGGATATGGGTCAATTTCATAAGCTACAGCCCACTGGACCGATGTAATAAAACGGTAACGTCTAAGGGGTTGTGTACTTGTGTAAAAGAAATGATAAAAAAAAAAAAAAAAATAGATATCACATATATAACTTAAAAATTACAAAGTTTAATCATCTATTTATTTGAAATATTTGTTTGCATGGGGAGGGTTATCTTGAGAACGCCAAATATCGCGAGAACCGTGAGAACAAATGAGAAAACCAATCAAAATCATTTTTTTTCAAAGCAAACCTAATTATAATGAAAATACAACATTAAAAAACGAATTTTCTTTCCAAATAATTCATCTTTTCTTGCAAAAGCACTTTCAAATTAACTTTTTACACATGTGTAAATGAAACAGTTTACACATGTACAAACAGTAAATTTACACATGTGTAAAAACAATTTATTTCCGTATACGTTTAAATTTTTACGCGTAAATTGTGTTTTTGGGATTGTATTTTAGTAATAAAGATAAGTGTAAAAAGAAATTTTTGATTTGAATGATTTTAGATGGCGTTCTCGCGGTTCGCACAAAATATAGGTGTTCTCAAATTAACTTTCCCCTTGTTTGCATATAAAGAAACATATCTTTGTAACGATTACTGGGACTCTTGTGCGATTGATAAAAGATTTTGCATCGGGAAATATGCTTATTTTTCTTGGTTCTTCCACCCACAAGCAATGGATAATATTTTAGAAGCTAAAACTGGGGAATAGCATTGGGCTGATAACTTGATATTATTATTTTGTTTTTTTAATAATAAAAAAAATCAACTAAAAAGCTCGATCATCAGGTAAATCTAATGGTAAAAGACCACGCCATACACGTCGGCGAATGCAGCTCTGGTGACCTGACCGAACAACATTTCAGAGGAATTCTACCTCTTGAAGGCATACTATAGTAAAACCTTTGGCAGCCTGATTCAACACAGAGCAATTTTGCTTCATGTGAGACTCAAACCCATAACCTTCACATTAAAAGGTCATGGGCTACCAACGCACAAGGTTGTCTAATTTATGTTTTGGGGCAATAAATTTTGACGTTATTTGAGGTGTATATTTTCTTAAAAACTGAAAAAATAATATAACATATCTATGTTACCTTATTAAGGAGGAGACATGTCTAGAAAAGTAATTTTCTCCTCCTTTTAAGATGGCATATGAAGAGGCTATTCACAAAAGTGTAATCTTTGGTCATTTTGTTCCATTCATGCCCTTGTGTACAATATGCAATGCCCATTGTATATGTGTGTACTACATACTTTTTATCCCTCTCCACATGTAACCACTCTCATATAAATATTATTAAACCACTTTATACCCCTCCTATACAACTTACAATGCTTATTGTATAATTGTCTAATGCACACTTTATATGTCTTTCAATATGTAAACCTGAGTTACAAATCCCTTCCCTACCTTTATATATTCACGAAATATATTGGACTTATGTATACATCTAAATCAAAATTTTGTATATTAGTTGGATGACGTAATTTAAATTTATTCAATAAAATAATGATGATTTGGAATTAACTCACCATTGGTCTTTCAGATGTCCGTTTAATTTTTTTGTGAATGTATTCTGTTCTCACAACAGCACAAGTTCATGATGAATGCATCAATTACTAACCTCATTCAATCCACCCTTCACCGTTACAAATCAATTGAATACAAATCAATTAACCCCATTGAATATAAATATGTTGAATCCCTTTTTATAATTATAATAATAATAACCTACGAAGCTCCGCATTCCCATTTTGGTTTGTTGTTTATTTTGTTTCTTCTTTATTTTTTATATATGTTGATTTTATGTTTATGTTCAATGCTAACTTTAAACTTTAAAGATATGATTATGTTCAGTTTAGATAATTCTTTGATTTATGACGTCCATTACATTGTTGGTGTTTTGTTGTTTCTACTTTAATTTACAGTAGCTATTTGTTAGTTACAATTCTCATTGCTTTTGCAAGTTTGTTGTTCCTTCGTCTCCTAATTTAGAATCAACAGGTCTGTTGATATGATGTTTTGGGGCTGCCGCTGCTTAATGTTCACAGAGAGATGGAATTGTAGGTACTTTAGAGGTTAAACATTTGACATGGTAAAGTCACTATTCCATTTCCATATTAAAAAAAAGAACACATTATGCTACAGATTACATAGGCATACTACGACGGATGGATGACACAGAAACAAACAAAACGTAGATGGTGTTGTCATTAAGAGACCCCAGGTACGCTACAGAACGTTCTGCAAGCTACAATTAAATAACATATTACAAAGGCTTATTACTTTTTCACGCCTGGGTCATGTACTAATAGTATAACAAGAGGCGTTGGATTTCGCTTTATTTAACGAGCTTTTTGAATCAACAAAAGGCTTAAACCGCCATGAAAATCCAATATTAAGAACATATTTCGCAACTGGATTTGTAAGAAGACGAACCAAAAGTTTTTAAAAATATCAATACATATACATTCCTTATATCAGTATTAATAAACTAATATCATTTTCTCCAACAGTGTCTCAACTTAACAGCAACCAAGAAATCGATGGAGACGATACACTTCTATTTTTTTCCACATCACAAGCATGGGCTCATCATCCCTAAATAAATATTAGTGGTGGCAAAATGGGTGGATTGGCCGGGTTGGGTAATGGCTCAAAACGGGTGCCGGTTATTTATGTGCGGATTAAACCAGGTTTGGTCAGGCTGGTTGATCCTATTGAGAAGATTACAAGTTGATATGAAGATGAGTTTTGATTAATTTCTTTCGCTAATGTTCTTGTTATCAGACTGTTTGAAGTGGAGAGATCACTAAAGAGGTGATTCTTGATTTTCTTAAATGTTTTTAGTGGTCGATATAAATGTGGGCTTGCAAGCCTTTGACTTTTTCAATTGACTCTTCCCTTGTTTTGTCGGAATAGATGGTTAGTAAAAAAAAACTAAATACTTAAACTCTGGATATGTTATGACTCATAGCTTTTGATGTTTAATATTTTATGTTTTACTGACTTGTATTATGTGTAATAGAGTAATAGAACTTGTACTTGTTATAGTTTTTAAGATGTTTGTTAGATTTTATTCCATTTCGATTATGATGGTGAATCTCTTTTTTATTTCAAGTTTTCAACCTTATAAGTTATACTTTAAAAGTTGTAACATGGTTTATCTCTAAAAACATCACACCCTTTTGAGTTGCCACTATGTACTTCAACTTTCGAGTTCCAAAAGGTAAGGGTCATGACCATAACCTGATGGTTTAATAAGAAAAAAAAATATATTTTCTAAATGGGAAAATCTATAACTTAATTTAACATTCTAAATTTCTACACTTACTAAAAGTATTATTTTTAAATGCGTTTTATCTTAATAGAATATGGTATATAAATAAGTTGGATGTTTTAAATAAGTTGGATAGTTGAAAAACAAAATAATAGGGGTGGTAATTTCAATTCGTTTAAGTGAGAATAGATCCATCTGGATTTATATTTATACACTTTTTCATAGACATAATCAATTGCTAGATACAAAAGCTCACAATTGAAGTTGAGATTTATCATTTATGTAGCATGACAGACTGTTCTTATGTGGTTGTTTTTAAAGTTGTGCAGATTTGGTTCAGCTAATATATCAGGTGTTTCATTGATGTCGTGTGTTTGCATTAATTGGTAAAAGTAGACATCTTTTGTACATACAAGTTAGTGAGCTATGACATACGGTCCCTTGTGAATTCAAATGACAATGTAAGTTACATATAAAAGAAATGATATTTCACATTATATAATATTGTCTCATACCATATGGATGGAAGAATCGTAAAGTTTTATTCTCTATAAGATGCTTGGCGGCCAAAATGGATATATACAAAAACATTGAACTAGGTAACATTTTATCAATTCATGAATTGCTGAGGTCTTGATGGTTCTACTATGCATAATTGGGTGAACAAAAATGTTGAAACATAATTTTGCGGATATTTAATTTGCAAATCTTCACAAATCCCGAGTGATTTTGTGATTTTCTCCTTTTGCTCTTATTTTAAAATTTATGATATGAGTAGTGTTTTAAAATAATTGCAAATCATTTTATTCATACGGTTTTATAAATATGAAGGAAAGAATTTTCTGTTTTGTTTCATTTAAAATCATATAATGTATACAAGTGTTTTGTATTAATCTTTAAAAAGAAAATATAGATTACTTACAAACCATAATGAAGTTTGAAAAAGAGTTCTTGAAATCAATAGACTATATTGGCAATTGGGTATGTGAAGCCACTACCATTTGATTCGTCAAATGTTTGGGGTGGATATGTATACAGGTGGACAACTAGGGTTGTGAAGCCACCACCGTTTGATTCGTCAAATGTTTGGTGTGGATATGTATAGAGGAAAGCACCTGGTTCTTTGTCGTCTACTTCATCAAGCCATTTAGAACATGCTACAAAGGATGGTTGTTTGGGTTAAGTTCCTTGCAAAGATCCTTCGTTGGAGGTTTCCAAAATGATTTTAAAACCAAGTATACAAAATTCTAATTATAGTCCTTGGTAAATACAAACTTCTATACATGCTTATAAGCCATTTTAGTGTTTTAGTTATAGTCATGTTTATACATTATATTGGCTAATTCGTAATTATAGGTAGAGATAGATTGCGTTATCTAAAAGAGTCTTGGTGATTGTTGTTTTTATTTCATGCTTTTTATTTATACTTAACTGCTTTTCGTGAATTAATATATTAGTTGTATTATCAAATTCGTTATAAAAATAAATTACGTGAAACACATCACGCAAGGTGCGACAAAAAAAAAATGTAAAAACCCGCGGCAACGCGCGGGCATTCCCACTAGTCTATCTAGTATTGAAGTTCTTGATCCTAAAAAAAAGGTAGAAGTGAACGTTCTATTTAATTTGTTTTAATTAATTGTTTGAAAGTTTTAATTTATCTAATAGGTTTAAATTAATACAGATACTGTTTAAACATAATTATGGAGTTAGTATTAGATTGTGTAATTTGAAGAATGATTGAAATTATCTCAATTATGGAGTTAGAATCAGTCGTTAGCATAAAGAAAAACATGTTCACGTTTGGCTGTTTGGAATTTATCACCACTTGCTATGATCCATCATTGCCTCCTTGGCGTTTTCTATAATGTTTGGACGAAATTAAAAACACGTTGGCTAAATAAATTGTAACTCGGTTGATACCGATATAAATTGTTGTTGGTAGTTTTTAGCCTGTTAACTATTTACTCATAAAAAAAAACCAAAATTGTATTCACGATTAATGTCCATTTATTTGTTTTAAACCCTCATGTTTAACTCGTTGATGCTCTAATCAAACTAGTATACAAACTCAATCTACTTGTAGGAAATACATCATATCCATATAAATCTCATCCCTTGTACAAATCGATAATAAATAGTTTAATGCATACGACAAACAAGACAAATTGGAAAATATCAAAAATCACACTGTACACATAAAGTATAATACTGGTAAGAATCAAATATCGATCATGAGGACACATAGGCTCCTAATATGTAATCATATGTCAATATCTAACCGATGCAAAGTGATTTGTTAAGAGACTAATGATTACAAATGAGAAATAAGCTAGAAAAAATTATGAATAGTTAGAAAAGTATGAGGAATTCAGATGGACAAACAACCACCAAGGTGTCAAATCCTTTTGATTGAATGATAACTATACTGACTTTAGATAGTTGGGTGAATTGCAAGAGAGATTAGAGCCTTACCGGGATAATCATAGAAATCCAAAATGCTATGTTATAGACACATGCATACAATCCAAATTAAAGTAGTAAGTTTATCTTAGACAAAATTACAGAAAACGTCCTTTACGTTTACCTAAAATTACAGGTTTCATCCTTAATGTTTAAAACTTGCAGGATTAAGCCTTTAACGAAGTTTTTGTTGCAGGAAACATCCTTTCTTACTAACGGGGTTAGTTTTTCTGGTTAACTTCTCCTCTAGGGACCATTCTTGCCAAATTTGAAAGATTGTTAAAGAAATATACAAGTTTTATCATAACTTAGTAAAAATTGAAACCGTAGGGACCCTTTGTGCCAAAAACTGAAACTTTCAAACATAGCCCAACCCTTCCCTCCTTCTGGCCTGTTTTTCCGGTAAGGACTCAGGTGTCGCCGCCGGCGACCCTGTATTCCAGACAACCCAAAACCAAAGATTTAAACGTTTTTAGTCTGAATTTATTATGGGTTTTCATTGCCAAATCATTTTCGAACTGTTCCAAATCAAAATCTAATGTTTTTAACATGTTTATATCAACCTTTAATCCATTCATTTGTAATTGTCGACTTCCGTGGTTAATCAAGATTTACGTTATCAATTCGCATATTATACTATAAATTAATCACCCTTAAACGATCAGAGGCTCATTTCGAATCGTAACACATTCTCTAATTTATCTCATACGCGTTCAAGACTCTCCAATCAATGCATAAAGTTTTCGGCCAAGGCACCTCATTTTTACCCTGTTTTGGACGATAAAACGCAGAAGCAAATCGGAACAAGAATCGTTGATAAGAAACTTGAACTTAGATTTAGAAATCCCTCATCGTTTAGTCAAAGAATTAAGGCCCGTAATCGTTTTCTTTAAGGACAAACCGGAAAACAGAAATTCCGGCGAACTCCAACGATCACAAAATTGAATTGTTTAATCACATATCGTCGAACGAACGGTTTTAAATCCCTATCCCTTAATCGCTTATTGAATATCAAATACAAAATTGTTGTTATTAGAAATCAAAATCGTTTTTTTTTTTTTTTTTTTTTTTGTAATACTCAGTTTTTCAAAAGGTTTTGAAATAGAAAATGTTATCTTGTTTTTATGGTTATAAAAAATGAGCATACTGTTTTTATTAATAACTTTTAGTGATTGCGTTGATTATGGGAGTTTATAGTCCGAGTTTAAGTCTAATATCTTTTTTTCTTTTATGCCAAGACCATCCTTCACATATATTGAAAATATATGTTATCCCTCAAACTAGTGGTTATTCTAGGGTTTTTTTTCTTTGAATATCAAACTGGGGTTATAATTTAGTTAGTTTTAAAATTATTATTTTAAATCTGATTTAGAAAAATAATTTGATTTAAATATTACTATTTTAAATCTGATTTAGAAAATTATATATTTTATAAATAAAGTTTTCTTTCAACAATATTCGCAATCTTTCAAATTTGGCAAGAATGGTCCCTAGAGGAGAAGTTAACCAGAAAAACTAACCCCGTTAGTGAGAAAGGATGTTTCCTGCAACAAAACATAAAACTTCGGTAAAGGCTGAATCCTGCAAGTTTTAAACATTCAGGATGAAACCTGCAATTTTTGGTAAACGTAAAGGACATTTTCTGTAATTTTTTATTTATGTTATGATCACTTATGATTTAGGGTTTCTAGGTTGGGTTGGAGACTGTACAACGAACAGTGTGACTTACGAACTAATTAAGATCAATCATTTATAAAACTCTAACTAATTTTCATATCCTTCTATTCTAATCCTTATTGTAGATAGCTCACACATTTTACCAGTTATGTTACTAAGTTGCCTATTATCGAATAAGGGTTCAAGCCTTAGATTAATGGTCGACTATATAATCCAATAATAGAAGAAATTGAATCTAATTAGCATATCTCATTGACAGATCAATTCAACTACTCAACTTAACATCTTAATCAATACTAACCTCTAATCATACACATCATAAGGTCATAACAGTAAAACATTACCAAAACCCATATAAAGTCAAACCAAATCAAGATTCACCTAAACCTAGATGATTACAATTGCCTAGCTTAACATAATCAAGAACAATATAAAACTAGTAGCAAACATCTCTAAAATCAGTATAAAATAAAAGAAAAATGCCAAAACAAGCAGTTTAACACGAATACACGTTAACCGGGTGATTGATCTTGATCTATGTTTCAAGATAACTTCGTTTATGCTCCAAGATCCTTCAAAATCACTCGTAGAATGTCCCTCACCGCTCCCTTATCGAATTTTGCAATTTTCTGCCGTCATGGTGGCATAAATAGGTGAAAACTAGGGTGCATCCAGGCCCGTTTGGGATAAGTACGGGTCGTACCATATTTAAAGGAGTGCGGATGACCCGTACCCTCTTCAAAACCTGATCTTTGGATTCCTCTCATTGAACAATATAGTTTCATATCCTATGGTCCTCGTAACTCATTTTATAGCTCAAAATATGCTCATTTGAAGTTTAAATCCTTCCCTATGTCATTGTTTTGCTTAGTTTTGCCTCGTTCTTTAGATTTTCATCAAAATACTTCACGAACACCATCCAACCTGTATATCCATAATATTAATGAATAAGTACCATAAACTTATAGAATTAGACGTATAAACCTGCTAAACGCATACGTGATACGGTTCGTAACTAAATCATTGACGTGATACTAAATCAGATTTAGTATACACTTTCCTAAAACTGTATGTTTTCTCCCTATGGTATACAAGTGGGTGATAATGGTAGTCCCAAACATGGATGAGAAATACTTTTTCCGATTAAATTTATGCACTTGAGAAAAATACCTTGTTTATATCACAAATACCAAAGCTTCTTTCCGTCACAAGGGATCACATCAGTCATGGACATCACTCGCTAACCCATTATAGATAATATAAAATCTTGTATGTGTCAGTTTGTGCAAGTGAGTTAAAGTATGTTTGAATAACAAGAAGGTTTATGTAGGAAATTCAGTCGTTGATTAAGCACGAAAAACATGATATTTTTTTGAACGGAGAAACTTATATTATATATATATATTTATATATAAACATATACTAGCACGAGAAACAGCATAAAACAAACCCCAGAAACAAACAAATATACACCAGACGCCTACAAACAGACATGACTATAGCGACTCAACAACATCGAAATCTATCCACTTGTCCCAAGAAAGGTGTGGTATTTTAGCACTATGGTTGAGCCAAACAAAGGTTTCTTCTTTGATCAAATCAACGCATCGCTGAATCGGCATGAACTTGTCTTTGAACACTTTCAAGTTTTTCACATACCACAACCTCCAGATTGTCGCAAGCGCAATGGTGTATACCATCTTTTTCCACTTTCTACTCCCAACCGAATCCTTCAAAATTCCGATCAAGCTGTTGAGCAAACCAATGTCATTTGGCCAGGTGCAGACCACGTGTGCCTAACTCAGTTTTAACCGCCACTTTCCCATCCAGCGCTCTCCACAATAGAAGATTCACTTTAGCCATAGCCCAATGATTCTAGCCAAACGTACTTGGAGTAGGCCCTCCTTCCTGAACCTCTTCCAGTTGCTGTCTTAAACACTTGACCGAGAACTCCCCATCGTCGCAATTTGCCCATTTCCACCTGTCATTACCTTGGTTGAGCGACTTGTTCTGGAGCCGGTTCATCAAAATCCCCACATTGACCCATTCATTGTCCGAGTCCGGTTCTTTAGTCCAATCCCATCCCCATTAAATAATGTTCCCCCTGTAACGAATGTGCTCCGAGACTGTCCCAAATTTATTAGAAGCAATCCAGAACAAGTATGGGAATTCGTCCTTCAACGGGACGTCCCCAAGCCAAGCATCCTTCCAAAACCTTGTTTTATTACTGATGCCCACCTCAACCTGCATATGATCAGCGATGCCAAGCCCCTCATCAGACAAACAATACGTCGTTCGCGTAGCAAATGTGAGAGATACCGGGCCCGTCATTCGTTAACTTTATAACATGGAATAACCCCGTGTCAACAGTGTTGTTCATAAACAAGGCTAAAACCTCCGTTGCTAAGACAAACAAGAAAGGGGATATGGGGGTCTCCTTGCCTCAAGCCTCTCTTGAGCGAAAATTCTCCCGTAGGGGACCCATTTACCAATACCGAACCAATGGCCGATGACAAGCAGCCATTGATCCATTTGACCCACAGTTGCGGGAATCCCATGTACTGTACTCCAAGGTCTTGAGGAGGAATTTCCAATTTAAGGAGTCGTAGGCTTTTTAAAAATCCACCTTAAAAATATACATCTTCTCTTTGTGCCTTCTTTTCCACGAGACCAATTCACTAATAATTAATGAATTATCCAATATCCCCCCCCCCCCACAAAAGCAGCCTGCGTGAAAGAGATCAGCGAGTTTAGAAGTGGTTTAAGTCGATTAGCTAATACCTTAGTGAGAATCTTGTATGCGGCCCCAACAAAAGAATTAAGGCAACAAAAGAAGCATTGCACCCCCTCGAGATAGACCTTGATGGGTGAAAGTCTTGCATCATATTCATCACAATCGGCTCTAAGTACTCCCAATAGTGGTTGAAGAATTTCAAAGTAAAACCGTCCGGGCCCGACGCCTTGCCTCCATCACAATCCCGAATGGCCTTCCTAACCTCCCTACTAGAAAATTGAGAGCTAAAAACTCCCGCTTGGCTAACCGAAATAGAAGGAAGACCCCAACCATTAAAGTTTGGCCTCCTCCTTATTGGTTTCGAAAAAAGTTTCTTAAGCCATCTCCTCACACCATCTTTAATAGCTTTCGGATCCTTCTCCCACTTCCCATCTAAGAACAAGCCATTCATCCTGCCTTTCGGCACATTAATTTTAACCACTTTATGAAGTACGCTGAGTTCTCATCTCCAAGTTTGACCCAGAGCAACGGGCAACCTAGCCTTCTGTTGTATATCACCAGCTTTTGACTCCATAAGCTTTTTAGATTTCACCTTAAGGTCTGCACGAAATTTCTTTTCCAAGTAACTTTGAACAAAGTCCTCAGTGAATGACTCTAGACGGTCAATATTATAAACCATTAGAAAAACAAAAACCACAAATGTTAATGAATAACCCGTCATCTATTTATACAAAAAATTACTCTATCTTCAAACCCTTTTAAATATTACTTGATAACCAAGGTCCAAGTAACCAACCATTCATATCCGCAACGTTTTTTCGCACATGAATCAATACCCGATTATGATTTACCCTTCCAATTATGTGTCAAATTCATACCGACATCTGTTGACATAACGTGACAATGAGTAGGATAAAAATTCAAGCACCTGAAAAAGATATGTGTTTTAACAATTTATATTTGTATTAAATTTTAGTATTTACTATTAGAGGATAAACCCTTGACCTTTTCTATTCATTTACAAAGGTATATATAATTACAATTGGTTCCTCTATCTTAAAGATAATTATCATCAATGCTATACAATATTCAAAGTATATAGATATATATGCTATTATTTACAATTTATAATTTATACAAGCTAATGCATCATTGTACAATAATTTCAACCCCAATCTAATCTAATCTATATCATCAACCAAATTTATTTTGATGGATATTAATATTTTTGGGGTGTACAAACATTACCAAATTGAACCCACAAATTCTGAATATAACTAAGTAATCAAAACTACAAATACTGTTGCAAACTTGAAACCAATCGTATCAAATCTCAAAGCATGAATTCCATGAATCTGAGCCAGACCGCTCCGCCTTTCGCCCCTTTCTCCGCTTCCTTCGAGCAAGAGGACGATGATGCGGCCATCCCACCGCCATTTTCGGCGATTGTGGCGGTTTGCTTAGGACATAGAAAGAAATTTCGTGACCCTAACTCGTTCAACTTTGCGTCTCGAGATAAACCTGTCAATTTCCGTTTGTGAAATATCAGTAACAAAACAAAAACAAGGAAAAAATATTAATGAATAATACTTTTTATGTATATTAAATTAAATAACTGAAAACATAATATTTTACTATATATGTAAAGATTACAATAAAAATATTAACAATAATGCTAACCAACTAACAATAATAATGATAAACGTCAATAACTATGCTAATATTTTAAAAATATAAATAAAAGTCAATAACAACAACAATAATAATAATAACATCATGCGTTGTGGAATAATTAAGGGGTGCCACATCACCTGTAAACAGGCGGAAAACCGTGCCCCTTATTTATTCGGTTTAGTTATTCGGGCATTGGCGATCGTTATCGAGGAAAGATAGTGAACATGTAAAGCCACCACCATCTCCATCCGATCAAATCTTTTTTATTTTCTTTACTTTTTTATTTATTTTTATTTATTGTTTAGTTAATGCACTACACTTAGTATTGAGTGGTTTAGTTATTGGTCAGCCACTTACATGACGCTAAAGTAGAGCTAGTTATTTGGTTGTGTTGTTATTCCACAACACCTAATAATAACTAGTATAGATGATAAAGTTGGTAAAAAGTAAGCTAACAATTCGGTCAACTATAACTCAAACAATTCCCATTGCTTGACGTGCAAAAACAACTAAGAATATTCGAATTAAATTTGATCTATGAAACAAAAGATTCCAATAATGGTAAGTGGTCAGAGAACTTTTAATTCACCGTACTTTTTGTCCGTGTATCTAAAGAAAGATACCTTAACCTAGCCATCCATGTGGTTGTTTGTCGCAAATCTAAGTTTATGTTATTTAGGTGTAAAAAATTGTTGATAAAAAAAAAAAGTATTAGAGAGAAATATAACTTACTTTCTAAACTAAACTGTGAATAATGGAGATCGAACCCAGAAGGATCGACAGACGGAAATAAAGGCCGTCTGCCTTCCTTCGAATATTGACGCAGAGCGAAAGCAATAAGATCATCAACCGTCGATTCTGGCGATATTAAAACGTGCACGGGACCTAAACTTCTTTGAACCGTCACGTTAAGTAACAACTTGGTCAGTTTGGGCCGGGTCATCAACGCCGTCTCATTTGTAACAACACTCCTACCCGAAATTAATTCGGGCAGGGTCCTAGGCCTTATTAACTTCCCCACCATATCTTCGGACACACGACCATGAAACGACATCGCTTTCTTGTTCTTTCCTTGTCCTTTCGGGCTAGTCTTCTTGGTAGACATATCGTGTAATATTAGTATAGTTGATTACATGTACAAGAATATTTAAAAAGGGCTAGCAGCACAGTTTATTGTCCGTCTGCCTTCTGTTTTGATGTATTAGATTACTAATAGTCAAGGGAGACGGCGGTAGCGGAAGAAGCGGAACCGGGGGAAGCCGGTAATAGGGCTATGAGTTTTGGAGTCAACGAGAACTATCATAACCTATGGAATAACATAAAGGCAAATAAGAAAGGGTCTTTGGGTAACTAATAAGAGAGGATGGATGACAAAGAAGGAATTGAGTGTGTGGGTTTATATAAGTGGATGAACATGTGAGGAGATTGCTTGGAAACCGGTTATTGTAGGTTGTTGTGAAATTGAGGGGTGATGGTGACCGGGAATAGCCAGGAGGGGAGTCTGCGGTGCGTTAGGATTCAGTTGTTTTTCTTGCCTTTATCTCTTATATTTTATTCATATTTAAATATATATTTTTATCTGAAATATCTTACTTTTTTATTAAGGGAAAGTGACGTAGAGCTTCGCCCAGTACCATGAGTTAGTCTGTAATGATTATTCATTCTACTTGTATTGAAGATCTTTTCAGGTGAAATCCCCCACATTTGATAAATATGGCTTCAACCGAAATCGAACTCTCAACCTCCACATGACAACCGCTCTAGCTTCCCCTGATGTCACTGGTTAGTGCTAAATAAAAAAAAAAGGAACAAATTTATACTCCTCATAAAGATTGAGATAAAGTGATTTTAAGAATTATCGTCCAAAAAATTCTATAAAATCCTTAAAAAACAGGGGTATTGAATTTTAATAATCTAAACTTTCACCCATTGGCGACAATAATCTGTATTTCAAAAATTTGCTGGAGGCTGGTAGCTGGAGGTTGTTAGCTGGTAGCTGCAAACTGTTAGCTAAAAGCTGGTAGCTGGAAGTTTTTTAAATATATTTTGGTGTTTGGCAGAGTAGCTGAAGCTTTTAATAAAATATATAAAATGACCAAAATGTGCATAATTAAAAACTTGTAAAAAAAGGTTTTTATTTTATTTTTAAAATAGAATGGTATTTGTGTCATTTAATAATTAAAAGCTTATAGTTAGTAGAGTTTTTTCTTTAAAAGCTAGTACTAGTAACTTTTCACTATAGAGCTTTTTCTCTAACCTAAAATCTTCTAGCTCATTCAACTCATTCAACTAAACAAGAGTTTTTATTGAGTATGAGCTTTTTCTTAAAAGTTTGAAGCTTGAAGCTCCTAAAAGTTCCTTGTCAAACATGCCCTTTAACTATAAAACCAAATAATTAATTATATAATCTATTCATAATTTTTTAAGAGCTTTTTATATCTATTTTGAATGTTATTATTTAACTAAAATAATATTTTGAAACCTGTGAATATTATCGACAACAAAATCAATCATTCAATCAGGCCGAACAACAATTGACATGACGAAAACAAATTACACGTGGCGGAATCAATTCCGGGCGAGCCGGTTAAATACAGAGTAAGCAGATAGTGGCGGTTGAGACTTGTTAGACCGACCAGTTTGGTGGGTAAACTCACGTGCATTATTAAAAAACTATATTACTAAATTTTACGATCATCTTTAAATTCGTGTGAAAAACAAGCATTTCCTTCACTTGGGGGGTGTTTGTTTTTCTCCCATAAGTGCTTCTAACCACTTCTGTCTGCGCCGCGCAGACGCGGGCAGACGTTTGAGGCGCACAGACTGTTTGTTTTTCGGAAGACCTTTCACTCCAGAAGCTCTTCCTGGCCTCTTCTTGGTGCAGACTTGCACCCATGTCTTCTCACATCTTCTCTACCTCTTTACCTCTTCTTCTCTTCTTCATCATTAGTTTCCTCCTTCCTCCTCTCCCCTCCTCACCTCTGCCACCTCTCTCCTCCTCCTTCAGCCCGCCGCCGCCCTCCCTCCCTCCCTCAGCCCGTCGTCGCCCTCCCACAGCCCGCTGCCGCCGCCCCTCCTCCTCCCTCAGCCCGTCGCCACCCTCCCTCTTCCCCTCTCAGCCCATCACCGCCCCTCCTCCCCACTTAGCCCGCCGCCGCCACCCCTCCTCCGCCCTCATCACCTTCCTGGTTTCTAAAACAAATAATAACAATAATTATAATAATAAATAGTAATCACAATAAACAAAGGAAATTAATTATCTTGATGGAAGGAAAGTAGTTCACGAGAGGTCTGCTTTATCAAAAAGTTATTATTATTTTTTATATTATTATAATAATAAATCATAATCACAATAAGCAAAGGAAAGTGTGTTGGTTGGAGAGAGATGGGAGAAGAACAGAGGGTGCTATGTTTAGAGAGAGAGACAAGAACATAGGGTGGAATGGTGTGTGTGTTTGAGAGAGAGAGAGGGGAACAAAAGAATAGAGGGAATAGTGGTGACTTTATTTGTTTATGATTTTGTGGTTGATTATGGTTATGGTTATGGTTTTGGCCTTTGGGTTACGCTGCAGACGTTAAAAAACAAACAGTCTTTCTCTGGCAGACTGCAGACCTTTGGTCCACCTCTTCTCCTGCAGATGTCTGCAGATGTGGTCCGCAGACTGCAGACCTTTTACCTCAGAAAAAACAAACAGCACCTTGGAATGGATACATCATTACAACATGGTTGATATTATTGTTTCTTTTAGGTAACATTTTTTTTATTATATATTTTGAATATGTATATTAAGTCAAAGTCTAACGAGTATCGATCCCCCTTTCTTCTTGAAACAATGTCTTATTTTTCTTAATTTAAGTCACAACTTTCATGCCAACTTTCAACTCCATTTTCTACTTTGCTTCAAAACACTCATGTGATTCAATACCTTAGTCACTTATGTGCTTCTTACATCTTCTACTATGTCATGATCAACCACATATTATTCATAATTTATACACTATATATATACACAATGAAAAAAGGTATAACCTACAAATATTAAATACTAATAACAACTTTGACTATGACATTTACCAAGACTTTGACTATGACTTTGACATAGAAATACATATCCAAAATATACAATTATAATAATGAGAAGTTGGTGCATCTCTAATATGCCCCCGTAAGATGGACGTCCTTGGAGTAAGTCCAATCTTGTATAGAAGTAGATGATGTCGTTATTTGAGCAAGAGGAGAAGTTGATGAAGTTGAAGATGTAAAGAAAGATGAAGTTGATTAAGCAGATGAATCAAGAGAAAATACATTTTTTGTTTTGTTTTTTTTTAATATTGTAGGCGAAGAACATGAATAAAAGAGATTTTGATGCATCTCTTATATGGATGAAATAGAGATGGTTAAAAGCTATAAAAGAGAAATAGAGAAGAAGGATCAGAGGGTAAACGGAATAATTGATAGAAGATTAGAGGTACAATTTGTCCAGAACATAAAGGTTGTGGCACAAAAAGGATTTTAAGTTTTGCAAAACCATGCAGAAGGAGAATAAGTTACGCTTGAACTTTGAAGGAGTAACAAAGTGTAATAGTGTGAGGTAGATAGAGCTTGTTGAGGGGATGAGATCGGAGTTTTGAAGATGTTGGTAGTCATGTGAGTTTTAGAGATGTTGGAAATGTGATAAAAATAGTAGGGGTGTTTTAAAGAATTTTAGAGTGGTGGTGATCACGGAATGGTTGAAGAAATGGAGCTTTAGGTTGACATGGTGTGGATCACAGTAGTCTGAAAAGAAACTTAAAGGTGATGGGTGATGGTTCCTATGTTGATAGGATTAAGAGCTTTCTCATTGGAGATAATGCTCTGATACCATATAAGAGAATGATCAACCACATATTATTCATAATTCATACACTATATTATATATATATATATATATATATATATAGGGGAAGGATATTTTGGAAACCTTCCCCAGTTAAGAAAACCCATGAAACCCTTCATCTGACCATCCATTTTAGTGATCAAGGGTTGTGGTTGTTTCTGCTTTTTCATTAAAACTAAATATTTGTCTTTTAGTCACCATGGGTAATTTGGTCCATATAAAATTTAGTGTTCTCTCCTCTCTCCTCTCACCTCTCTCCTCTCTCCTCTTTCCTCTCTCCTCTCTCCTCTTTTATTAAGAGATTCATGTGTTTTCTAAAAAAAAAATTCATTCCTGCTTTGTTTTACCCGGCTTCAGTCTATATACATATATTTTTTTTGTAAACAAAAACATATGTTTTCACAAATTTATCTCACTAAAAATTCAGCTTATAAATCTAAACAACAAAAAACATATGATAAATTATAACCGAAGAACAAAAACACATGATAAATTATATCCCAAACAAGAAAAACATATGTTTTTAAATGAAAACTAATGTTTTTAGATTAAAAACAAGCTTAGATATACAAAATAAATAAATAACTAAACACACAGATCTTCCTCGACATCCCCTGTTCCGACTGAGCACCAACTTCATCAAAGCCTAGATCCGGATCTTGAACAACAAAACACCAAAATCAAAAGAAAAAAGAAAAAGAAAGAACCCTGGAAAACAAAACACCAAAACCAAAATCAAAATCAAAACACCGAGAAACATGAAAAACATAAAAAAATGATTAACATATAGTTTAAAACTGAAAACAAATATTTTAAATGAAAAAAAAAAGCTTGAAATCAAAAGAAAAAACAAAAGGAAAGAACCCTCCCTTGTAGCTAATATTAGCAAGTGGCCCCAAACATATAATAAAAAAAATTCACCACTGGAAATGAGATTAAACCAAACGTATAAATCACCTAGTAATAAAACATGATAAAATATCATGGAGTAGATGAGCCACTTGCTAATATTAGTATTTATACTAAAAATTGAATTGATATTTTATCAGATCCACACGTGATTTATACAAAAAAAAAATTAAACCAACCTTGTAGCTAGCCAGTTTCCAACAACAAACTTACGATGCCCCATTTAATAAGTTTTTTTAATGAAATAGAAGGTTTAAAACCCACAAACAAAACATAATAAAATTTCATGGGGAAAGAGAGTAATAGATCTTGGAGGGTAGTTGTACCAAGTGTATAAACAGTTGTACCACCACCACCAACATTCCTAGATGATTAAAAAAAACAAACAGAGCACCACCACCACCAACGTTGCCGGAGCTCAAACACCTCGTTAGATCTTGACTCGCCGTTGTCTAAACATCATTGTTTCTCGCCAATATGTGAAAGATTTATGTTTGTGTCATTATCTAGAGAAAAGAGATAGAGAGAGAGGGATGGGTGGTTTAGAGAATGTGAGAGAGATGAGATCTAAAGATTTATGTGTGTGTGTCATTATGTTGAGAAAAAGAGAGAAAGAGAGATGAGGGGTTTAGGTGAGAGAGAGACTTGAATGTGTTATTATGTTATGGATGCAGGGAGTGAAAAAATAGACAAGAGAGAGAAAGACTTTGTGTGTCAAATTGAGCATAAAAGTAGAGGTTTTAAATTAAGTAAAGTACCTAAAATGCCCTTTCATACTTTATCCTCAATGAAAACGTGGAGAAATATTGGCCATGGAAAGGGGTTTAATTGGTTTTCTCAAGTGGAGGTGGTTTTCAATTTAGAATTGGCCTATATATATATATATATATATATATATATATATATATATATATATATATATATACACAATGAAGAAAGGTATAACCTACAAATATTAAATACTAATAACAACTTTGACTATGACCTTGACCAAGATTTTGACTATGACTTTGATATAGAAATACATATTCAAAATATACAATTATAATAATGAGAAGATGGTGCATCTCTAATATCATTTTTGTCATTCATTGTGTTTTTTTTCTTCAGCATTCTGTTATATTTTCGGTATTGTGTTTTTATTGTGTTATATTTCGTGATCTATTGTGTTTTTTGTATCTTTCTCACATTTCTCATTTTTATTACACTGTGTAGAATAACTTGACCCTAATTTTGTAGGACTCGTAATTTTTCAATAAGAACTCCATCAATAAGATAAAACATAAGAGGATATGAATCAGCCATGAGAATCACTAAACATGCTGTGAGATCTAACCGATCATGTGAATAGAGATTCTAGGAGTAAGAAAAAGGTTTGGGGATATGTAGTTGCTAATTATTTGTCTGTATAATTTGTCAAATAAATCATGTTGAATGTACCTAAACAAATAAACTTGTTTTAATTATATTCAAAGTTGTTTCGTTAAAATAGTTTTAGAGATGATTTTTTTCTACTTTATTTTTTATTGCGGTCTATATATAGAGTAAAACTAAATACGTAAAGATTTGGAAACCTTTAATTTCGATCTGTATTCAAGGATCACCTAACTTACTTTTCAACTAGGAGGGTATGGGCCAGATTGGTTATTCCTAGCTCCACTTGAAAGAGTTTAGCTCCTCATACATCCCAGCCCTTAAGGGTGGACGAAGTTGCTTTCTCACATGGTTCAAGAGCTTGAAGGAAGTTCAGGGAACAATGCCCCATTTTTCACATATGTTTTCTCACATATGGTATTCGAAATAAGCCTTGAGCAAGAGACATCCCTCGTGACTGTGAGTCACCATGCACCCATCACTCTACCACCCAATCAAAACTTAACACCTTACTTTAATTGTATTAAATTAATTGTTGATAAAAAAAGTTTAATAGAGTTAATGGAACTCCACCTCATCTGTTTAGGAGATTTCAAGGTGGTAATCTATGATTGATGCCTTGATAGTTGGTTAGGGAGGTGAGGGGAGTTGAAAGATGGACTCCCTAACCCTAACCAAAATAACAACAAACTCCTTACCTTATCTACTAGACATAAGAGGTATGGTTCGCAATGATATTTTAAGAGTTTTTATGAACTTTAAACTTCAAGCTTTTAAGAAAAAAACTCTTGCTTAATAAAAAGTCTTGTTTGATTGAAGGAGCTTCAAGTTTTTATTTAGATTAGGAGAAAAAACTCTATATTGAAAAGCTACTATTCTATACATATAATATTTAGGAGCAATATGGGACACTTGGCAATCATTTAGGCTCCTAGCATTTAATGGTCATCCCTCATGGCACAATGTGGTAATTTATAAAATTTTCTTTTTTTTTTTAATCAAAAATCAATCAAATTATTAAAACCCTAAAAAACTCACGGCACATAACCCTCATTCCGAATCGCCTCCTCTTTAACGAAAACCCTAATCAACTTCCAGCGGCGATTCTTCAAATCAAAGCATCTCTTGCCGTGTTCTTCATCTCATTTTCAAGGTATTCTCTCTTCTATTCTTATGTCAATCAATGGTCCTTCATATATGTGTTTTTTCTGATTTTTTTTTTCGTTTTTCTTCCTGATTTGTTTGTCGATTAATTTTTTTTTTGTGTGTGTTTTGTTTGATTTCAATTATTTACCTTATAATACTTGCGTTTAAGTCTATTATTGGTCAGGTTTATTAATATTTAGTTTTAGGGTTCATGTTTTAGGGTTCGTGTTTTAGGGTTGATGATGGGTTACGGATCTGTGATTAGAGTAATAATAGGGGTTTTGATTACCGGGTATTTTATAGGGTTCAACTGATGATTATTATGGAAAATATGTTTTTGGTCTGTATTTAGCTTTAATGTTTTAGGTTTATGATTCGATTCATGTTTTATAGAAACCTTAGAATGGATTGTTATGATTTAGTTTTTTATTAGTGGTTTATGTTTTAGGTATCGATTTATGTTTTAAGAAATAGTTTATTGGTTTGATAGTATTTAAGCGTTCTACTGAGATTGATTTTGCATTTATGTTTGAGGTTTGTAGTAAGGTTGAATGTTTTAGGTTTATGAATACGTTTCAATTAATGTTTTAAGGATAGCTAAGAAAGGATTCTTATGATTTAGTTTTTGATCGATTCTTTATGTTTTAGGTCTCGACTTATGGTTATGAATCGTACTTGAATGGTTTGTTATTCTTTAAGCTTTCAACTGAGAATGATTTTGCATTAATATTTTAGGATTCTATTAAGGTTGAATGTTTTAGGTTTATGATTAGGTTTTAATTACCGTTTTACATACATCTAAGAATGGATTGTTAAGATTTTTTTTTTTTGATTAGTCGTTTATGTTTGAGGTATCGATTTCCATTTTTTAGGTTTCAACTGATTTTATGAGGTTTCATTCATTGTTTTACATACCTACAAATGGATTGTTAGCTCTGAAAACTTATAATCAAATGGTTTTTAATGTTTCCATTTACTGATTTATGTTTCATACTAAGTCACTTCTTTCTAATACAGATTGGTAACTGCTTGTGTGATAATGACTTACGGTTTTTGGGTACAGTCAGAAGCCAACGATCGTATTTGCTTGGTAATATTTGATTTATTCATTTCATTAAACAAAGATTTTTAATGTTTATTCATAAATATAAATTTCTTTATGAGTTGTAGGCTTTACCTGAGGAGTACACAGAATGGGTTGAAAAGTATAAGTATCCAACAGGTGATTGTACGATTCATACACTGGATGAAAAAAGATTTTGCGTTAAGGTCATGCATATAGCTGGGAAGTGGTTTATTTGTGACGGATGGAATCACCTGATGACTACATTAAATTACCCATCCGTTTGCAACTTTGTTTTTCAATACGAATCGGCCATCAACTGTTTCAATATGATTACGTTTCATCAAGACGCTATAACTGCACCTGGTAGATTTTTCTACTGCAAGATTGATGACCCTCAAACTGATGAAGAACGTCTGGTATGTGTTTTGTAATATCATTTAACTACATTATATAACACACTGATCATATAGTAATATGTATTAATTTTTCATTCCATTTGTTGCAACTTATCAGCATGTCAGTTGCTTTGTTATGCATGGATTATACAACCGAACCCTTCCGTTGGAACCAATTATAATCAACTCATTTCCAGGTCATGTTTTCAACTCCAAATTCCTCATTTAATTTGATATTTATTAAAAGCAAAACATCCATAAAACTGTATTGATTATATAGGTTATAATGGTTTATCATTCATATTGTATGTGAAATCTTAATTTAAATAAAGACTTTATTTCCATTTGATTGTTTAATCTCTTTTTGAATGATTAAAAGTAATATTAAACGGTGTTTGCTTCAGGTCATGTTTTCCAAATCCAGCTAGAAAACGATGGTGCTGCTACTTACATAACTCTAGGATGGCGTTATATGAAGGAGATTTTTGAGATAACCAAAGATCATCTGATTGTTTTTGAGATTTACAATGAGGTTTCTTTCTCAATATGTAAATGTTTATTGTATTAATTTGTATTTGGAAAACATCACAATTAACTCTATACATTATTTTTCATTAGTTTCTAAACTTTTGATTTTTGTACTTTGTTACACAAGCAGAAAACATATGACTTGACATTTTTTAAGAAAGGGAAGCTTACTCTTCCTCCCGATTTGTGGGAGGACGTTGACAATTCTGAGGATGATCATGGCGAAAAGGTTAATGAAGGAGATGATATGGATGAGGATGATCAATCTGCTGCTATCGAGGATGTAGGTTGTTGTGATAATTTCGGTGTTCTGGTTGTTTTCACAGTTGACAATCATTTTGTAAGTTTCTAAAATTTAACTAACCGTATATTATAATCATATTTATGCATATGTTAGTTTGTTATTAATTTTGAAAATTATTTGTTATTTTTTAGTTTATGCAGGCCGAATCGGCAAGACAAAATGGTATGAACAGGCAGATGGGTTTGACAATTAAAGATGGTGAGGGTTACACTTTGGGAGTTTCTGTTGGTGTAGATAGTTCGAGGTCAAGTAAGCGTTACTACATCAAAGGTATGTCAACCTTTGTTGCTTATAAGGATCTGCAGGCAGGTGATCAGATGCATTTCCTTTTTTTCCAGAATCGAGGTTTGTTAAAGCTCTCTAAAGTAGTTAGGGTTGCTGGTAATTAGTTCTGTTAGTTTTGGCAGTTTTTTGGTGAACATAACATTTTTGGTGGGTAACTTTTTGCACCTTAGTGGTGGTAGTTTTTTGAATATGGTTTACGTTTAGTGGTCACATACATTTCCACGTTTTACTGGTTTAGTCAACTGTGGGTTTTTGGGGTTGATGTGTGTTATAAACAGTACTATTATGCTATGGTTTGTTGACAATACATATGATACTTAATATGATGTTCCTGGCAGTAGTCTAATATTCTAAATTTCAATGCAAATTAGTTTGAACTATGTTATCCATGTTTCAAGTTATAGTAATATAGTATAGTTACAATCACTTTTTATGATGTATTGTTAGTAGTCGTATATATTAATGTTTTTTGGTTGGTTGCTAAACTATTTTTTAAAAAAAAGTTGTTATAAACATTAAGTTTTTAAACATTACAAAGTTTTAGTTTTTGCCGGATTAAGTTTTTAAAAGTAATTAAAGATTTGACATCCTTGTAATTTATCAATTGTCATTACTATTAATTACTTTGGTATTAACAACAATAACTTTTATGAATCATTGTTAACAAAGTCAAAATTTAAGAGTATTATTGGTAAATAACAATACACATAAATGTAATGAGTTTCTTTTTTAAATATTAAAAACCAATGAAAGATTAACTAACACCGGTTTTAAAACATTCAACACATTAAAGCATTTTAAAACCATTTTAAATGTAAATTTAATCTGGTGTTTTTTTTATCGTTTTAAAATCAATGCTTTTCTATGTCATTTAAACTTGAGTAGACTTTTTAAATTTCCTTAAATGTAAAACTTTAGAAAATTTTGTTCAATTTTATATAATTTATTAAAAACCTATCATGGAAACATGTAAAATCATTTTCATTCTAACTTAAAAATGGAAACATGTAAGAATTGAAATTTACGATTTTTATTTAATAAACATTAAACGAAATTTAACTTAATCATGGAAACACTTAAATGTAAAATCATTTTCATTCCAAATATAAATTTACGTTATAATAATTCACTAATCTTTACTAAAATTAAATAAGTCAACACTGCTTATTACATGTTTACGTTACATTATAAATACAAAATTGATTGTTAAATTTTGATTAAGGTTTCGATCAATCAAATCTTCGTCACTTTGTCAGGTATCTGTATCACTACTCTTTCTAATTAGAAATTGCACTGTTAATTCATTTATGTTTAAAAAATTAAAGCGTATGTAATACCTACATTGTCAACAAAGTTGCAGCATTATGGATTGAAACAACATCACTTTTTTTAAAGAAATCACTTTGCGTATGAGTAAATACACGATCAAAGTTAAGGTGCTTAGGCTTTTGAAGCGAGCAAATCGAAAGATTCCCGGAGAAATGATTTCTCTTCATATGGTTCTGATGGCTGAACAGGTTATGTTTTTAACATATTCGGTTTTTATTTTTTTTAAATTACGTTTTATTATTTCTCTTTAAGTATTCGTTTTTTACGTTTTTTTTTACGTTTTGTTTTTTTATTCAACACAAAATGCAGTGTCTGTGAAGGTTAGTAGTTTAGTTAGTCAATCATGTATTCAGATTAGATTTTAATGTAGTTTATTCTAACAATTTCCACATGCCTTTTAATATTGTAGGATTTTGTTGGAGAAAACACTGCTCCAGAATCATCTTCTAGAGTTAGTTTGATTCGTGATGAAGCGGAAGTAAAGCGTAGCTTGGACAAAGTTTATATGAAACGGAAGATGATGAATTGAATCAACAACTAAAGTCTTTAAGTCATGTAAGAAGAAATAAGCTAACAAGTCAGTTGACAAGACACTTTTCATTCCTAAGGTTGAAAAATAGGATCAATGAATCCTTTTTTGAACATTTATTTATTGTAAGGATTTTTATTTGATGTGTTTTGAGATTTTCTGATCATTTATGTTTGGTTTGTTTATGAGACAATTTTCATATAAATAAAATGTGTGTTGACATTTGATGTTTGTTTTTTAGTTTTGTAAAATTTGTACATGCTTGAATAGTTTTTTGTTATGCAACATATTTGTTGATACTTTATAATTGGAGAGTTTGATTATAATTTAATACTACCATCTTCTTTTACTGGCGGTGCACGTTACATGAGGGAAAATTATCTTGATGCAATGGCCATTTGTAAAAAGCATGGATACCCTGATTTTTTCATCACAATCACGTGTAATCCGAAATGGCCTGAAGTTAGAAGGTTTCTGAAGGATAAGAAGACAAATCCTGAAGACAGACCAGACATTTTAGCCAGATTATTCAAACTGAAGCTAGACTCACTGATGAAAGATTTACGTGATAAAGCAATATTAGGGAAGACTTCGGCAGGTACCATACATTAATAACTTTGAATCATTCTTTATTACCGTAACAAACTAATAAAGTTAGTGAATATATTTTTTGTTTTGTCTTGCACTAACTTTTTTATTTACAAAATTTTAATTTTAATTTTAGTACCATTTATTTTTACAGCTGTTTATACTATCGAGTTCCAAAAGCGTGGTCTTCCTCACGCTCATATCTGTCTCTTTATTAAAGATGAAAGCAAGCTTCCGACGATTGATCATGTTGATCGTTTAGTTTCTGCTGAAATCCCAGATAAGAATTTAGATCCTGAGTTGTTTAGTCTTGTGAGTGACTTTATGATTCATGGACCATGTGGACCTGAATATCCCAACTGCCTGTGCATGATTGATGGTAAGTGCTCCAAGAAATTTCCAAAGAAGTTTTCTCCGGCATCAATGATAGATTCAAAAGGATATCCGGTTTATAAAAGAAGAGACTCTGGAGTATTTGTTGAAAAAGGAGGTGCTCAGTTAGATAACAAAAATGTGGTTCCTTATAACCCAACACTTTTGAAGCGTTATCAAGCTCATATTAATGTTGAATGGTGCAACCAAGCTGCTTCAATTAAGTATCTATTCAAATACATTAACAAGGGACCGGACAGGGCTAAAATTGCTTTTGTAGAAGATGATGGAGAAGGTCAAGAAGTACAGCAAATAGATGAAATCAAAAAACATTATGATTGCAGGTTCCTTTCAGCATGTGAAGCTTCATGGAGGATACTTAAACACGAAGTGCATTACAGATACCCTCCAGTGATTAGGCTTCCTTTTCATCTACCTGGTGAGCAAACTGTTGTATACGGTCCAGAAGAGCAACTTCAAAACGTACTCAACAAGCCATCAGTGTCTTCTACAATGTTTCTAAAATGGATGAAACTAAACCAGGATGAACCTGTGGCACGTGAACTGAGCTACATCGAAATCCCAAGTAAATTTGTTTGGAAACCTGATGAAAAAAAATGGGATTTTCGAAAAACAGGTAAGGCAATTGGTCGTGTTCATATGGTTAATCCATCAATGGGTGAGGCTTATTTCTTGAGAATTCTTCTTAATAAGGTCAAAGGTCCCAAATCTTTTGCTGAGATAAGAACGGTGAATGGAAAAGTTTTACCAACATATCGAGATGCATGTTACGCTCTTGGCCTGTTGGAAGATGACAAGGAATATATAGAAGCTATTGAGGAAGCTCATTATACCGGTTCGGGATACTGTCTTCGTAATTTGTTCGCGATGATGTTGTTGTCTAACAGCTTATCTAGGTCTGACCATGTTTGGGAGAACACATGGAAGTACTTGTCAGACGGTATTATGCGTAGACACGAAGACGTTTTCCAAATTGAAGGTAAAAAAATTTATAATTCAACATTTTATTTATTTTACGTTATTATTAATTCTTTAATTAATAATTACAATCTTTATCGTTATCAGGTTTGTCTCTTCCTGATGATCAAATCAAGAACCTTACGTTGCTTGAAATTGAGAAGCAGTTAATTCGGAATAACTCCAGCCTACGTAGGTTTCCTTCTATGCCTTTTCCTAATAGTGATTCGATTGCATCTGCAAATAACCGTTTAATACTTGATGAACTCAATTATCAAGTAAATACGCTGACTGAGGAATTTCATAGCAACGCACCTTCTTTAACAGATGAGCAGCGTTTAATTTTTGATGAAATAATTGATGCGGTTGATTTTAACAAAGGTGGGCTTTTTTTTGTTTATGGGTTTGGAGGCACTGGTAAAACCTTTTTATGGAAAACGTTGTCTGCTGCCATTAGATGTAAAGGCCAAATTGTTTTGAACGTTGCATCTAGCGGTATTGCTTCTTTGTTGTTATCTGGTGGAAGGACCGCTCATTCTAGGTTTCGTATACCTTTGAATGTTAATGAAGAATCCGTGTGTTCTATTAAGGCGAATAGCGATGAGGCAGATTTATTGAAGCAGACTAAGTTAATTATTTGGGATGAAGTTCCAATGATTCACAAACATGCTTTTGAAGCTCTTGATCGCACGATGAAAGACATCTTGAAATCAAAGGATTCGGTTAATTCAGAGCTGCCTTTCGGAGGTAAGGTTATGGTTTTGGGTGGTGATTTTAGACAGATCCTTCCTGTTGTTCCCAATGGTAGTAAAAGAGATATTATAAGTGCCTCAATAACCTCCTCTAAGATTTGGAATACTTGCAAAGTCCGTACGTTAACTAAAAACATGAGGTTAACATTGGGTAACAAGACATCTGAATCAGAAGAAATAAAGGAATTTGCAAACTGGCTTCTACAGTTAGGTGAGGGTAAAGTTGGTGCTTCAGTTGATGAAAATGAGGCAGATGTCGACATTCCAGATGATCTTCTTATAAAGCATTCATCAGATCCTATTTGTAGCTTAATTGACTTCGTCTACCCTTCACTTCTTCGGCTTTACAAAGATAAAGATTACTTTGGTGAACGAGCAATACTTGCACCAACAAACGAAGTGGTACATGAAATTAATGACAGGTTGCTTGCATTGTTTC
This sequence comes from Ambrosia x helenae, assembly GCA_030844895.1. Taxonomy (NCBI): domain Eukaryota; kingdom Viridiplantae; phylum Streptophyta; class Magnoliopsida; order Asterales; family Asteraceae; genus Ambrosia; species Ambrosia x helenae. Next base: position 4,180,149 of record CM061228.1, read on the forward strand.
CTGAAGATGAAGTCGAGTATTTGAGCTCTGATAGTATATGCCAGATTGAGAATGGTAATAACCGTTCACAGGAAGATTTATATTCTCCTGATGTGCTTAATGGTTTGAAATTTATGGAATTCCTAATCATCGATTAGCACTAAAGATCGGTGTTCCCGTTATGTTGTTGAGAAACATTGATCAACAAAATGGCCTGTGCAACGGCACCAGGTTACGAATCACCAGACTTGCGAAGCGTGTTATTGAAGTCGAAATCATATCAGGTGGTAACATTGGTACCAAAACTCTTATTCCTAGAATAAATATGATACCATCTGATAACAAGATTCCAGTCAAGTTCCAAAGGCGCCAATTCCCAATAAGCGTATGTTTCGCAATGACCATCAATAAAAGCCAAGGACAGTCTCTATCCAAGGTTGGGTTGTATTTAAGAGACCCTGTATTCTCACATGGCCAGCTTTATGTCGCATTGTAAAGAGTTAAAAGCAGGGCAGGAGTGAAATTACTTATACTTGATGCTAATGGCCAAGTGAAGACTAAAACAAAAAATGTGGTGTATAAAGAAATATTTAATGATATTTGAATAGAATGTGTATTGGTTTCTTTTAAATCTTAATAAAATATTTCTGCTACATTTTTTTATATGTTTTACCACTCGAAATAATTGTACGTTGGTGAACCGCGTGTAACGCGGGCAAAGATCTAGTATTCTATTAATAACATTTAAGAAAAAAACTCATAGTAGCTACAAGCCTTTAATGAGTAAATAATACAAATACCCACTCTATCATAAAAAAACATTTATACAAACTTTCAGTTAATGCCCATATTAGTAATTTTATACATTTTATTTAAAGCTCCAGCTACTCTGCAAAACACCAAAATATATTTAAAAAGCTACAGCTACCAGCCTTCAGCTTGCAGCTTACAGCCACCAGCTAGTTTTGTCAAACATACTCAAAGTCTAAACTCACATGAATGCCCATCCTATATATATATATTTTTAAACAACATTAAATTTATTATTTAGAAAAGAGGTTTTGACAATCCCAATTACAATACAGTACAATAGAATACAATCAATGAATCGAGAAGCTAACGAAATTAAAAATGCACCAGATAATCCACTTCAAGTTGTATACATGATCTATTTGTGCCTTTGTGGCCCATAAATACAAGTTTCCATATTATCTTCCACGATATTGGAAGTAGACGAGTGTTTTTTGTTGAAAATGTTTTCGTTCCATGCTCTCCAAATGTTCCACCCATTCCACTTAACACCTTCACTTGGCATCTAATATCCCACTCTTTCAAGCACTCGGTTCTCCTTCTTTCCTGCTTGTCAAAGGCAACCTCTACCACATCTAGCTCTACGTATGTTTGTCTCATCCTTTATTTATACACATATGGTTATATAACAATAATGTACTTACATGCATACTTATCTTTAATAAATCATTGACTTGAGCCTCCCGGAGTTTTTTCTAACGCCTTTACATTTTGTTGTTCGGATTTTAGCTTGAGAAAACAGCTTGGAATGCTAGACGTAGTCAAACCCAAAAACAACACACAACTCGGATTTGGGTGTAGCAACAATAAGTTATAAATTCCATTCAATTTACATATAACAACAATTAAAAAAATTAATATTGATAACTGTCTTTACATACATTGATCTATGTTTTTATCTACACGCAAGAAATATTGATGAACTGTTAGTATACATAAAAAGTTCACAAGTCGATTATGCCATAGTGACTTGACAGTTTTAAACATTTAACGTAATACATAGGTAGGGGATGATGAAATAAGAAGAAAGTTACTGTGAGATCAAAAAGAAGAATTGACATGATGGGACAATATTAAATACTTTAACTTTTTTACATTAATTGGTATCTCTCTAATTAATTAGTTATTAACACTTTATCTTACACATTATCAAAATTTGTCATACACATATCAAAATTATCATATGTTTATCCTACACATATCGAGATTATCATACGTTTATCTTACGCATACAAAATTTCATCCAACATATAACCTACACATATCAAAGTTATCATTTACTCTAAATTAGGTTTGTTTTGGAAAAAAAATATATTTTAATAAATTAGGTTCGTTTTGTAAAAAAAATTAAAAATAAACTATTAGTTTCATTTATTTAATAAATGGGGTTGCAAAATAAATAATAATTTATTTAACATTAAATACAACTACTAAATAAAAGATTTCTATATGTTTAAATTTGTTCTTTTTCTTTTTACAAAACTTTATATTATCATTTGAGCTCTCCACCGCATAGATATCGGTTTATACTTATTCCTACACTAACATAGTTACATTAATCTTGAAACTAGTTATGTTAAAAAAATTTCTTGAAACTAGTCAGTCGGTCTAGTTACACCATTAATAAAACATAAATATCAATAATTCTACGGACATTAAATAATTGGTGGGGGTCTAGTGGTGTATGTTTAGTTGGTGGATCGTTGTCCTTAAGCCATAATATTGGACTACTTTAAGTTTGTTTGTTCAAGGTAGGCATCCATTTTATAAGTGGCTTAGCTTAACCCATTTGGTTGCTAGGACAGGATTTGCCTATGTATATTTTATATTACAAAAATAAAGTTCTATTGTATAACTATAATAAAGTAAACATTAAATTAACATATAATATAATCTCTATAGTTGTAGTTGTAGAAAACTATTACCGTCTAACTCAAAACAATAAATAACGTAATGCATCATTCTTTATTGAATTTATGATACTCCCTTCGAATAGTTAAGCGAACACCCCCCCCCCCCCCCCCCCCCGGATTTTTGGACTTCACTAACACCTATGCGACTCGTTTAGTGCTATATGAGTCATATACTCTTCAGTGGAGTCAGATGATGTCCAACGGGTTGTTTAATATCTTAAATAAATATTAAGGAGTGGTATATACTACTGATATTCTAAACAAATTTGGCGTTGACTATTGTAGGATTGTATAATTAATTGATTATTGAGCGTCTCAATGACCAATTCAATTCTCTCAAGTCTAACACGCTCACATACACATGTGTCTTATCGTGTATGTTTGGCACCATGTACTATGTGTTTAGAAAAGCGAAGTTTCATCAATTATCATGTGTAGAAGATGGTTTCTAGTTTTTTTTTTTTTTTTTTTGATCGGCAAACAAACATTTTATTTCACCAACTTAATATGTACAAAAGTTCACACCCGACGGCAAATACATGTTACTCGACTAATAAGACACTAGACATAACATTATAGGAGCCGTTCATCCCCTTAATTAGGACCTACTAAGACACTAGACATAAGATGGTTTCTAGTTGCCTTGTTGATTAATAGAAGTGGAAAAAGACATTATGAAGTTGTTACCAGCCTAAAAATACAATAAATTAGTCGCTTTATATTCTGTATCATGTTTTGAACCGAACATTTGGGACTTAACTGTCAATATTGTATAGTTTAAGGTTGTAACCGGCAGCAACGAGAAACGAATATTGTTTTGAAGGGATTATTTTGTCTTCGTCAAAGGAGTCATACGCGCATCCACTCGTCCATACTGTCACCGATTGACCTCAGATTTGAGATATCCATACATCTTGCTCTCATACCAAAAAAAAAAAAAAAAAATGTTTTGTTTATCAAAAGTAATACAACTTTAAAATAACGCTACACCAACATGCATATATATCTTGAATATATATAGTAGTTGATTACCCTGAGAGGGTCCTGGGGTTGAAAAATCTAATCTATATCTATATCTATATATATATCTATCTATATATATAAAAGAAAACGTATATGCTGACGTGGCGTGCAATGGAGGCCTCAACCTTTCTTTGAGAGTGCCACGTGGCACCATAATTGAATGATTTTAGTGTTTTTGAATTATTTCATTTTTTAGTTAAATTAAGTTATTTTAGGAAAAAAGAATTTAAAAATAAATTTAAAATTTTATCTCTCGTATTTCCTCCCATAATTTTTAAACGTTTATATCTTTTATATACGGGATTTTTTAAAGAAAAAAATAACACCGAATTAACGAGCGTTTTATTATCTTTCCAACGAGTACCATAGTGCTATATAAAAAACGGAGAAAAAATCGACTATTTTTTGTGGGGTTTCGTTCATACAGAAAAAACACACAAAGTGTTCATGTTATTCATTAATCATGTTTTTTTTTAAACCAAATTCTTATCTACGATGTTGAAAATCAGCCCAATCGTCATGTTATCATTGGAATTTACTAGGTATACTTCATCAAGAGAAGCTAGGAGAAAGAATCGCGCAACACTGCAACACATGGTGTCAGCTTATAGCAAGGTTATTTATTTATTTAATTACAAGAGTAATAATTATTACTATTAGTATTAGTATTATTAGAATGGTTATATTTTTCAATCCCGGGACGCTCCCAGGAAGATTTGATAGTTGCTGACGTGGCGTTCAATTGTGGCCACAACCATCTCTTGAATATGCCACGTGGCATAATGAGATGCAATGGTTACAACTTTCAACTTAAGTGTTTGTTTAGTTGATTAGGTTAGGAATTATAAGAGTCATTAGAATGTGAGAAATTAGAGAGATGTGATGAGTTTTTGAATAGTTGCAGCTTACATAAGTGATTCTTTAGATGATTACTGATTAGGTTTTAGATTAGGGAATATGAGTTATTACTGATTAGAATAATATGAACATGCAATGATTGAGAGATTTTGTGGTTAGTTAACTTGAGCCATTTACAATAGGTTATCACGTAAAATTAGATTTTTCAACCCCGGGACCCTCCCGGGGTAATCAGCTAGTATACATATAAAAGAAAACGTATATGCTGACGTGGCGTGCAATGGAGGCCTCAACCTTCCCTTGAGAGTGCCATGTGGCACCATAATGGAAAGTTTTTGGTGTTTTTAAATTGTTTCCTTTTTTAATTAAATTGAGTTATTTTAGAAAAAAAATTTAAAAATAAATTTAAAATTTTCTCTCTCATATTTCCTCCCATAATTTTTAAACGTTTATATCTTTTATATACGAGATTTTTTAAAGAAAAAAATTACACCAAATTAACGAGCGTTTTATTATCTTTCCAACGAGTACCATGGTGCTATATAAAAGACGGAGAAAAAATCAACTATTTTTTGTGGGGTTTCGTTCATACAGGAAAAAAACACACAAAGTGTTCATGTTATCACGTAAAATTAGATTTTGTGGGGAATATGAGTTATTACTGATTAAATACTGTGAACATGCAATGATTGAGAGATTTTGTGGTTAGTTAACTTGAGCCATTTGCAATAGGCTATCACGTAAAATTAGATTTTTCAACCCCGGAACCCTCCCGGGGTAATCAGCTAGTATATAATAAACCAAAACATTTTTTATGACATGTCATAATATTATGCAATCTCTCTTTTGAGAGATGTCACATAGGATGTGATGTGGCAACTCTAGACCAATTAAAAAAAGGAATAAATATGGTTTAAATATGATTTAACATAACCTATTAAATACCTAATCTACTAAATTTAAATATTAAAACTTTATTATTTTCTCTCTCATGTTTCTTCTCATAACTTTTAAACGTTAATATCTTTTATATATGAGATTTTTTAAAGAAAAAAAATTACACCAAATTAACGAGCGTTTTATTATCTTTCCAACGAGTACCATAATGCTATATAAAAAACGGAGAAAAAAACGACTATTTTTTGTAACCGACATGTATTGTGTCAGGTTTGGAATTAGTTTAAAAAAAATTGTGGGTTTGGGTCGGGCCTGGGATTAGGTGATACCGACCCAATTACCCTTTTTATATTAGAATATGATAACTTATGGCAGAAATTTGTTTAAAATAATAATAATAATCATTAATCATATATTGGCAAGTCATTACTTATGTTGTCATATTAGATATTTTATTATGTCATATTAGATTTCTTAACCTCGGGAAGCTTTTATTCACTTTACTTAGATTTCTCAACCCGGGACGCTCCCGGGGTATAAGCTAGTTTGACGTTATAACCTATTGCAAATGGCTCAAGTTAACTAACCACAAAATCTCTCAATTATTGCATGTCCACAGTATTCTAATCAGTAATAACTCATATTCCCTAACCTAAAACCTAATCAGTAATCATCTAAAGAATCACTTATGTAAGCTGCAACTATTCAAAAACTCATCACATATCTCTAGTCTCTCATTAGAGTAAAAAAGTCATCACATCTTTCTAATCTCTCACATTCTAATAACTTCTATAATTCCTAACCTAATCAACTAAACAATAACTTAAGTTGGAAGTTGTAACCATTAAAAAACTTATCACATCTATGTATCAAGTCTCACAAGTCACAATATTAATATTGATACCTAACCTAAAAGAATGTATAACTTTAATATTAACACCTATCATAAATGCTAAAAAAATGCATAACTCTAATATCAGTATTCAATACATAGCCTAAAACAATGTATAACTCTAATATTAATACATGTCATAAAGGCTAAAAAAAATACATAACTCTAATATTAATATTCAATACCTAACCAAAATAAAAAACAAAATTATACATAGGAATAAACATCGGCCACAATTGCTTATAGTGACAACTTGCAAAAAAAGCAAAAGAAACACAATTCTATTAATCAACAACAAATATGTTTGCAATTTAGATTGATGTTAATTCATATAGGCACGTGATAAAGAACAATAAAGAAATTAAAAGAAACACAACATTATTAATCAAATAAAAGGAAAGGAAAAAGTAAGGATGATACCCTGTTGTTGTAATGGAAGAAACAGATAGGCGGCCGATTGAGATTGTAGGTACATAATGGATATTAGGGCTCAAAAAATTATGAAGACATTATTTATACTATCGGTGCCCAAATCCAGTAAATAATAATAATAATCTGAAAGGGACCTGATCAACCTTGCCGAAGATCTTGGCTGCTACATAAAAAAGAGGAAGATGAGGAGGAGGAGCGGCGGCGGAGAGTGGTGGTGGAGGTGGCGGCGACTGGAGAGGAAGAGGAGGGGGGAGAGAGAGGTGAGGTGAAAGTTTTGTTTTAAGGTTTGTGATGAGGGGAGGTAATAGAGAAAAGGGAAAGATGGAAGAGAGAAATATGGAAGAGATAAAGAATGGAGAGAAGAAGGATTAGGGTTTAAAAAAAATAATATATAATAAAACGAAAAATTAAAAAAAAAAAGACAAATTCTTACACCTCATTATGCCACGTGACACAATCAAGAAAGGGTTGAGGTCACCATTAAATGTTACGTCAACAAACTTCAATTCTTTTATATATAGTTATAGATTATAGATTTATAGATGTATTAAAAGTATGAAATGTTTTCTAATTAAGTTTAAAGGTGTTTAGTTATAATTAAATATATTAAAATGTTGCTGGTGGGTCGGATTTTACCGCAGTAGGTCTTCGGGCGACGGGTTTTCCCGATAACTGGTGGACTCGGGTTACTATTGGAGTACTCCTTTGTCCAGTGGGTACTTCGAACGTGCTCGGGATTGATTTGTTGGCCGTTAAATAAAATAATTAAATATATTATATTAAGACAATAAACTAAGAATTAATAACGTTTAAAATAATGTTTTTGGGTGCCAATTTGATTTATGAGTTTATTAATAGTACTTTCAACTTATATAATTAAGATTGTTTCCTACTTTCCTGTATGCTTATGTTCCAGTTACATATGAAGAATGAGAGAATTAGTTTATAAATTCAAATATTATTATCTTATTGCATGTTTTACGGGTAGCTCAGTTGGTGAATGGACCGGGGATCTCTCTTGGGGTCCCAGGTTCGATTCCCACAAGGACATATTGAGAATTGATGGATGACTCCTGGCCTATGGTTACGAGTTCGAGTCCTGATCTCGCCCGAATTTTACCAATCCTTTACCATCGTGCCTACGGGCGGGTGAGGGGTTGGGTTTTCCCCGGTTTTGGAAAATGTATGGGCGGGTCTGACTACGGCAGCCGCCCGAGGTATGTATGGGCCCTCCATTGGGTTGGTCGTAGGGGTCTGTCCATAGTGTGAGGACTCCCCTGGATAGTCGGACAGAAATGTTTGTTGACCATTAAAAAAATTCTTATTGCAAGGTTGGATTACCATGACTTACGGGTAGGTATGTGTTAATTTGATTGAACTAAAATTGAACTTCGGGATCAATGTTTTATCTTCTTGGTTTTGTTATAAAAGATGGTGTTTTACGCAGGAAGATGTCGTTTCAGACTTTCATGCTTTACTTTATGTTTTCTTTGTGTGACACATCAATGTCACATCAATTTTTCACCAACTTTTTCCAGTTTTTCTAATATATCCTGGAATTACATGATGTCATCCCAGATTTCTCCAACCCTAAACTATTTTAAATATAAATTAAATGTTTTAAATATAAATTAAAAAATTACATTGTTAAAATAAATAAATAAATAAATAATTTCTGCAATTTTTTAATAAAATAAACAATATAACAAACCTTGTAGTTTATTTATGAACTTTGGAGGTAAGTTGATGCCGACATTTCAAATGCTCGATAAGAACCGCTTTAAGGCTTTGTTGTGTAGCTCGTGATGGTAACAATGAAAAAAATATTGTCTTTAACTATTCCTTTATTTGGCTGATCATGTATGTACTCGTGAGATATCACTACAACTGTATTTTTCATAATGATGTTATGTATAATAATACACGCGTACATGATTTTTCGGATCCTTCGAGAATGCAATGGCCTTGCAGGTTGTGCATGGGACACTTCACGGTCTTCTCTATGAAGATACCTAGTTGAAAATACAACGTTTGATTGAAATTTCTACAAATCAATATAAACAATGTTTAAAAAAAAGCAATATGTGCAAAAAATAACAAGAACAAAATATTAGTGCCTTCTTGATGAAGAAGTAGTGTCTTGATCAGTGGCGGATCTAGACCAAGATTTTAGGGGGTAACATTACATAATTTTCACGGGTAACGTAATACAAAACACGTAAAAAATAAAAATACACTACGCCAAAAAAGTTGAGAGGGTAACGGATGTTACCCTTGCTAATCTTCTAGATTTGCCCCTAGTCTTGATTTTGGTATATGATGGTGTTTCCGGATGGGGCTCCCCCTGGGCTCGACTCCATCCTACCTTACTTGGTTCTAAAGTTGAAACCAGTCAAATCAGTTTTAATTGCATACACTAATTTAAAAAAAAAATCATAGGGTTTTTATGAGTTTAGTGTTATATTCTTTATTGGGCCGATTGACTATTATGTATAACAATAATAGTATATTTGTATATAGTGTGCGAAAACTCAATAAATTAGTGATATATATATATATATATATATATATATATATATATATATAGGGTAGGGATATTGTGAAAACCCTTTGTTATATAGTAAACCTTGGAAACCTAATCCTAACCATCCATTACCCTAGATCAATGGTTGAGATTAAAACTATGTACTTTGGATGAGATATAATAGTATTATATTCTTTAAAGTTAGATGGAAGGGTAAAATAGGAAAGTAAAACACTTTCTTTTCCTCCTTTCTTGTCAGATTCATAATCCCAACACCATCATCCCTCTCTCTCCTCTCCTCTATATCTTCTCCAACTCCATTCAACCCACCCTTCATCTTCCCCATGAGCAAACCTTGACCCAATATCACAATAACAATAAAACCAGTCACCGTCGTTTGTCCTCTAAATGATACATCACCATCATCACGTGTACAGATCTGAGCTAGAGAGAGAGAGACCGAGAAGATGAGAAAGAAAGAGAGGTGTGAGAGAGGGAGAGGCGGCGGTTGTCCTTCAAGACGATAACGTCCAGGAGGCGGCGGTTGTTCAAGAGTCTGACGTCCACGGTTAGGGTTCCATATTTTTAACGATAACGAAACGTTCCAGGTCGTTGGTGTATTGGTTCGAAAACGACGAGGCATGCGGTTGTCCTTCAAGACGATAACGTCAAGTAGTCGGCGGCGGCGACGATTTAAGAGGTAATCGGTTGCATTTATCTATTCCGGTAGTTAATAGGGTTTTTTTACAAGGAGGGGTTGTGTTATTATTATTATTATTGTTGTTGTTGTTGTTGTTGTTGTTGTTGTTGGAATTATTGTTTTTTTTTTGTTATATTTATTTGTTTTTGGGGTGGTTACAGGCCCCTTCATTGTTGTGTCTACTATTTATATGTTTTGGGGGTGAACGTGAATATCATACGTATAAGTGTTAAAAAAAACGTTTTAGGAAGTGAAGTTTAAATGCTTTCTGTTGTGTGTTGTGCAACAGGAAGGCGCAAAGGTCGGTGGATCGTGTTACAGTTGGGTCTACGGCTGAAAACCCTAGTATTATAGTCATAAACGATAGCAGTAACAAGGTTGGGAAGGTGAATGAAGATCCGATTGTTATTACCGAGGGGAATCTGCAGCTGGTGGATATGGTCAGACACAAAGTGCGGGGGAGGGTCTTCATTAACAGCTGCAGAAAAAAAAATTGTTAACATGTGTTACTGACTAAACAATCTATCACTGTTACTAAGATGATCAACTGTTGTCTGCTTTAACGCATGTTAATTCAAAAAATCTAAAGGTGTTGACTGTTACTGAAATCATCAGATAGTTAGTGCTAAAAAACAAGAAATCATAGTTGAGATATTAAAAGTGTTAACATGTGTTATCTAATGATGTTGACTGTGGCTCAAATCATCAGATAGTTTGTGCTAAAAACAAAACACCAAAGTTTGATATATTAAAAGTGTTAACATGTGTTAACATATCTTACCAGCCTTATTGTAAAAAAAAAAAAAAAAAAAACCTTAGTAGAGATATTAAACCTGTTAACATGTGTTAATTAACAAATGTTACCAGCCTTTTCAAAACCTTAGTAAACCGCCTAGAAACAACCTTAATAATATTTTCTTAAACAAAAAGTAGGAGGGTGGAGAGAGATGGCTAACATGTGTTAATCTAATCTGATAAAAGTTAAACCTGTTGCCCCCATATACACATGAGAAGATCTAACATTTGTTAGTATGTATGGTATGGTATGGTAACGTATGTTAAACCTGTTGCCCCCATATACCCCTATAGTTTTCACTTCTTAAGTTTACTAAGAAAATAAAGCACACAAACTATTAACACATGTTATTACAAAGTATCATTGCAAACTATTGAACTGCATGGAAGGTTAACATGTGTTAGTTGGTCATAAAGGGCTAACATGTGTTAATCTAATATGATAAAGAAAATATTATTATAATGGGTCATGTCACACCATCTCTCTCCTCTCTCCTACTTTTTGTTTAAGAAAATATTATTACAAAGTATCATTACAAACTATCACTACATCAAAAGAATTCACCACCATTTGCATTTTGTTCAAAGTAGTGATTGCATCTCCTATCCACCTACATAAATTTGGCCATGTTAATATGTGTTAGTTGGTCATAAAAGGCTAACATGTGTTATCCAATCTGATAAAGAAAATATTATTATAATGGGTCATGGCACACCATCTCTCTCATCTCTCATACTTTTTGTTTAAGAAAAAATTATTATAATGGGTCATGTCACACCCTCTCTCATACTTTTTATTTAAGAAAATATTATTATAATGGGGCAAGTACAAATAATGTGTTAATGTTGCATACGAGGGTAACATGTGTTAGTTGGTCATAAAGGGCTAACATGTGTTATCTAATCTGATAAAGTAACATGTGTTAGTTGGTCATAGTTTTCACATCATAAGTTTATCGATGAAATAAAGCACACAAACTATTAACAAACGTTATTACAAAGTATCATTATAAACTATTAACCACTTTAACAAAATGAATCTAGTAACTCAATACACTGAGTACAAAAAAGAAAACGTTATTAAAAAGTTTTTCTACATATTTTTCTCGGCTTCCTTCGACTTCATTTGTTAACATATGTTGACCAGTGGTGGTCTTCGTTATCAACTGCAAAACAATAGATGAGATATTAACCGGTGTGACCAACTCATCTTTTAACATACTAAGTATCATTACCTATTAACACGCGTTATTACAAAGTATCATTACAAACTATTAACCACTTTAACAAAATAAATCTAGTAACTCTATACATTGAGTACAAAAAAGAAAACATTATTAAAAAGTTTTTCTACATATTTTTCTCGGCTTCCTTCGACTTCGTTTGTTAACATATGTTAACCAGTGGTGGTCTTCGTTATCAACTGCAAAACAATAGATGCGATATTAACAGCAGTACCAAATAACACATGTTAACCTATATTGCTCGCGAGTGTCTTGGCCCGTTTGCACCCCTCGAACAAAAACCAAATAACACATGTTAACCTATGAATTATGATGTTATATTATTTTTACTAACACACTCCATACCCGACCCAAAACCCGTCGGGTATTTGTCGGGTAATTACCCATCGGGTATCGGGTTTTGTAACACCCCGGTTTCTGACCCAAAAATTTTCGCGCTTAAAGTATTATAACGAATAAATAAATCATAGATAGTAATGAATACTTAATGCGAAACCAAACTTAAGAACTGAATAACTATTTTTGGTAGGATAAAATAAACATTGTATACGAAGGCTAGTTGTGTAACCGAGCAGATACTGGAAAACGAACTAACCATGACTAATTAGATTAGTCACATATGGGACACTTGTCCCCTTTTATATTCTCAAAAAAAATATCACACATACAACAATAACCAGAGAGAGAGGGGGGAACTAGAGAGAGAAAGGAGGCGGTGGTCCTCCTCAACCCACGGTGGGGCTCCGGCGACATCACCCACCCTTTCAATACCGATTGCACCTTGTCAAGATCGAGAGAGAGAGAGAGAGAGAGTCGAGTTGCACAGAGAGAGAGAGGGAGGGCAGCAAACCTGTTCCGGCCATGGTCTCTGGACAACCAAACCTGTTCCGGTGATGAGCGAGCAGCAACAGTGATGGAAGATGGATGGCAACGGTTGGGGTGTCTTAGGGTTCCGATTGGGGATTTAGTGTAATCGACTAAGAGTTTTGGAACAATAATCAGATGCAGGGGTTGCTAGTAAACTTACGATGGATATATCTTTAAATGAAGAAGATGATTTGAAGTGGTTAGGTTCAAATGAAGAAGGTGATTTGAAGTGGTTAGGTTGAAATGAAAAAGCAAGCATGGGGGGAAAAGAAAGGAGGTTTTTGTACTTAAAGGTGGCTGACAAAATTGAATTGATTGGAGGGTAAAATTACTTTACTACCCCCATAGTAATAATAAAATCAATTTTGGTTGGGGTGATGTGGCTGAATAATAACCACAAGAAGGGTTTCTAAAGTTTACCAAATAACTTAGGTTTTCTCTAGATACTTATACTATATATATATAGGTTTAGGATCATGTACAAAACCTATTTTTTGTGAGAAGTGTGAGAACCAATAATAGTGCGGCCTATTTTATTATATAGAAAGGTAACATTGTAAATTGCATTGCTAATCTTATTTTAGGAGATAATGGCTAATTAATTTTGTGTTTTAATTTAGGAGCATTCTTAGGGATTTTGTTTCACATCTCACGAATTTTTATAGAGTTTTTATTAACATTCAGCACATTATCATTCATTTACTGAATTATATACGACCAAAACAGCATTCATATTGGTGTGTTTTACTGATGCGAGCACATGGTGTTTTACTGGTATACCATAAGGTTTGAAGGTATAACACACCTTTTGTGTTATTTTTATAAGGAGTTTTACTGATGGAAAAAATATGGTTTTTTTATGCACATTGGTTTTTTATTATAGTCTTGTAAGTTGCTTCATCAACAAGGTGTTTTTACGTTCATACCCGTGTGTTTTATCAACATATTCTTAACTTTGTGTTTTAAACAGTCCCGTGTGTTTTATCATCACCTTCTCCATAATCCAGTGTGTTTTATCTTCATCATACACAATCAGTAACACATTCAAAAACACAACTATACATACATTTAAAATGTGTTTTAAATTCAAAAAACACTAAACCACACAAAAATCCTTTGAACATAAAACACAACAATATGAATGTTGTTTAAAATAATCCACCATAAAACACACTGATCCATTATCACCTCATGTCGTCTTCATCTTCATCCCTAAAAAAACACTCCGATTATTTATGTTTGTGATGGTGGCTGTCGAATGATGGTTCGGTTGATGGTGGTGGTTGATGGCGGTTGTGTAGGTGGCGCAGGGAGAGAGAGAGAGGAGAAAGAGAGAGAGAGAGAGAGAGAGAGATAGAGAGATAGAGAGAGGTGAGAGACACTTAAATGTGAATTAAATGAAGGACGTAAATAGGAATATTGAATTTATTAGGTCTTCCATATTTTTAATTAGACCTTTTAAATGTGAATTAAATGTAGGGTGTGTTTTACCATTATACCCCTAAGTAGCCTAATTAGTTATTATAACTATAACTATAACATTATTTACAATAATGCCACTCATTAAATCTAAACCATTGATTAAGATGATCTAATGGTCCAAAACACTTCTTACCCTTCTTACACAAAACACACTTTGCACAAGATCTCGACCCTATATATATACTAGTGGCAATGCCCGCGCGTTGCCGCGGGTATTGCGCGTTGCGTGACGGGTTTCACATAATTTATTTTAATACCAATTTGTTATGACCACTAATATATCAATTCACAAAGGGTAATTGAGTTTAAACCAAAGAATAATCATAGAACGACATTATGGATACATAACTTAATGGTTTATGCTTAAGGAAAAAACATAAGTACAACATCATAAAATTACTTGGTTGTATTCTCCCAACACACAAGAATCTGTAAGATTATTTTAAAAAACAAACATCAATCAGTTAAAAACTTGTTTTGCACATACATTTTTTACTTTCAAATTATGTAGTCACATCTTCGATTCAATCAGAAGAAATGAATCTTGAACTCAAGCACCCTGTGCCATATTTCAAAGAGGCAAAGATTAAACTTTACAATATATAAATAAACATGCAACTTTTTTAAAATAAAATAATAATGTTAAAAAACATACAAGAGTGCCACCATGAAAGGAAATGGAAGCACAATACAGAGAGTACTAAGAAATTGGAGTTAAAGTTCCATCATTCTCTTAGCAAGTTACAATTCTCGGTTTGAGAACATGCAAAACAATCAGTATCATTTAGAATTTGTTTGAGGGCTTATCTGTTACTAATCGTAAGTTATAATTACTCTTATCACTTGCTTTATAGGCCGGTTATAGTGACTGCACGTTGAATGTCATCTAACTGGCCTAATCAAACTTTTTAAGTAGGTATTTTGTTTTTGAAGTTTTGGTAAATAGTGGCCACACATCGAGTATGGATTTGTACTTGTACCAAAATTATATGTAAAACAAGCTAACGATTTTAGGGAAACCAAGACTCAAGATCACTTTCATATTCAATTCAATTTTAATATAATATAATAAGGGGACCTTTCTACTAATATATACCCATATGAAATTGAAAATTAAAAAAAAAAAACTAAAAATCATCTAGATATTATTGAAATTTAACAACTGGACATGCTTCCATGGTTGTAATCACAACGTGACAATTCCATAAAAAGCGAAGGGTAACTTGTTAATGCAAAAAAAGATGAATAAACTCACCCTGTGGTAGTGATAAAATTCATAGTGAAACGACCCGCTGAAAAACGCAAAAGTAGGCAACTCTTCCCCACACCTGCAAGTAAGAAATACGACTATTAATTAATCAATAATTAGTTTAAGTAACTCGAACTTTAGCGAGTTGCCATGCGTTTGACCATTTAAGCACATGAAAATTAATGTTTCTTATTATTTATTTTTGCATGTGTTTATCAACTTGTAAATAAAAAAGGAAAATCCATAAAAGCTCAGTCACTCACCAAACATCTTCACCATCAATGGATTTACAAAAATCCGCAAAATTCCTTTAGCTAAAAAGGCCCAGAAAGAACCCAAAAAAGCGCGCCTTTTTGCGCTTCTTGTATTTCCTATATCCGCTGAGAGAAAAAGCCCTAAAGCCCGTACCTTGTTGCGCCTCGCGGCTAGGCGCGCTTTTTAAAACGAAGACGCAAATATGGACAAAACTTAAAAATAAGCCAAATAAATGCCATCAACTGCATATCAGGATATCAATACCCATGAAAGTATAAATATTACAATCCTCAAGTGTAAATCAGCCAAGTCCTGTGTTGTAGAAGCAAACTGTCCAATAACTTCATTCATATACATTGATAATGAGAAAACCTTTAGGACTCATATGCAATGAACCATATGAAATTATCTTTTTGTAAGCATATTAAGAATAAATATTTATATTTATGTGTATGTACCTCCAAGTTTTTTTGGTTGTTGGACTCTGTCTATGGTAGCTAGTAATCAGTTGACTGTAGATGCTAAGGCAACTCTTTCCCTTTTCCCTTAAATTAACTTGAATTAAAGTTGAAGCTTGTGCATGTACCTCCAAGTTTCTTGCCATTTCCCCTTAAGAATAAAAAATTTGAACTTGAAAATCTTTAAATGCATCATCACTTTAAATAACAAAAAAGTTGTAGTATTAGAAGTTTCAAAAAAATCAATTTTAACATTTCATCTCATACCACAAATATGTGTCACCAGCTTTGAAACATGATTGGAAAAACAAAAAAAAAATAATATAAAATAATGCCACCATAAACATCAATGAAGTCATGTAGTTGGCCACTCTATTAGCAAATATGTGAATTTGACCATTGAACTCCCAGCAACTAATGTGTTCTAAGTTCTCCTAAGACTTATTCGCCTAAAATTTATTAACATGCCAACAAGATTCTATTATATATCTCTGAACTAAGGCGATCTCCTAACCTCGACGCCCGCTCTGAAGCATCTGTTAACGAACACATCAAGTGAGTTCTTTTTTTCTTGACCTGAATTTTATTATATTTTATATATTTTATGATGGTTACTTTATTGTCTGATACGTAATCAATTTGAATCCCGATGTTTATTAGCTGCTTAAAGTACTGGTCATCACAATTTCAGAAGTCAACAAACATCAACAGATAACTCACTGAAGCTTTAAAGTCTCGGCAACTCATTCTAAAGTAAATAAAGTTCTTACCTTTATAGTGCCACCAGTTTAATCAATAGAACCACATCCAAGTAAATAAAGTTCCTACCTTTACACAAGTCAAGATTATGCTGGCCAATCTTTGACAAGTCAAAATTATTTGGTTGTACTAATTGAAAATCAAACAAGCCTTACACTATTGGCTTGTAAAATGATATCAAACCAAACAATACAAAAAAACAGCAATCTATAACAATCTAAAAACACAAATATATACTAAAAGAGGAGGAATTGATACCTGATAAAGCCGTATTCCGAGCGACACTCTTCCATCGATCCTGACCTGTCATCGTCATCCATGTTTTCACCTAAGAAAAATCAAATCCAAACAATTGATCATGAACCCACAATAAGTTGACAACAAATAAAAAACTGAACAAACTGAAAAAAAAAAGAAAAAAAAAAAGAAGCAAAACTGAACCATTAACACTAGTAAAAATAAAAAATAAACAAAGTGAACCCTAATTAACCGATTAAACTATAAATAGAATAAAATCAAAAGCAAGACAATAACCATTCTGAGTGTGTTGCCTCACAACTCGATGTAAACGTTGGGTTTATCTACTCCCATTTCAGTCTTTCTAAAATATATACTAAAAGAGGTGGAATTGGAACCTGATAAAGCCGTATTCCGAGCGACACTATGTGACATTAACCAACCATAAATGATCATCAATGACGGTAACCTTCAGCGTCTTAAAGAATTCAGAGAGACGTGTCTTACACCTCTTGGAGTATAGATGCATTAGATGGTTGTACAGTATATGTAAATTATCATCAACGATTCAATTGAAAAGCAAAGTGGTTTACAAATCATTAATTAAATGAATTAATGAGCTTAAGGGCATGATAGGAAATCAAGGGTACTAATGTAAATTTGTTTTGTTATTATAAAGGAGGAGGATTGTAAAATGTCTATATTATCCTTCAAAGTGTCTTAATGTTCCACAAAGTTCCAATTATACCCTCATGATCTAAGCATAAATCACTTGTGCATGTTACTTCTTTAGTTGTACGGAATTAAAAATTACTATTCTACCCGTCACTCTTCCTTAATAAGATAATATAGATATGATAAACTGAATATATATTCTATATTAATGTGTGTATAGTATTAAAAATACTTCAATCCAAACCGAGTTAAGTGGATCTTTGCTCGTGCTTGACTCATTTACAAACTGAATCGATCGAACATTTTTTGAGCCATTTCCAAGTAAACGTCGAGCGAGCGGTGAGCGATTTAGTCAACCCTATCCCTACTAGCACTGTTTTAAACTGGACATGTGATAATCTGAACCATCTGTAAAATATCATATTATTATCAACCGATGTTGTTTTACGCACATAAGCTCACAACAATGTGTTTGATTACTCGACGTAGACTTCTCAGGAGGTACACTAACCTAAATTGCTTTCATAAATAAATGTTCAATTTTGGAAATAATTTATCATCCACCACCTATGCATCAAAAACTATCGATGGAATGTGAGGTTAAGCATATCTTATATCCCAACAGGCCTCATGTAAATGAACAAAGTTGGATATTCTTAAGACGTGACACTTATGATGAAAAAAAGATTTTATGTTATGCTCATTAGAACTCAATCACTCATGTCACCTTATTGGCTTAATGTGCGTATTCTGTATATTCAACGGAAATAATCGCTGAAAATATATCTTTATTTGACTTTAGTACGTTGTTTTAATTATCAAATTGACTAGACATATGTTTGTTTTATATATAAATAAATATTCGATGTAAATTTATTTATTTACTTGTTAAGTATTTCAATTCGAATAGACAATTAATACATACTTTTTTGTTTCAACTGTATAAAATCAACTATATCCTTATTTGTGTTTTATAGATAAAATTTTGAAGGTCGTGGGTTAATTTGTCATTCATTAACAATAGATACACAGCGATAGATTTGTGTGATATGTAGGATGTAAACTTAATTTGGGAACTTAAAATGTGATATGTAACCAAAAGTAGATGCACAATCCTAAGGTACAATCCAAAGGTGGTTCCCATTTCCTATGCCTTTATAACTATTTTTTCTCTAAACCATTATAAAAGAATAACCCAACTAAACATATAGATAATTTCTAACGGTACCTTATATATCATAAACTCAAAATTAGCTATTCACAACAAAGCTACCATCCCTCGATAGCATAGCTTTTAAATGCGTGTTTTTCTAAATTCACCATACTCTAATATCAAATTATATATATATATATATATATATATATATATATATATATATATAGGTCAGGATCCTGTACAAAGTACATTTTTCGTGAGAAGTGTGAGAAGTATTAAAAATTGATACTTAAGCATCATTTTTTGAACTTAGTCGTGATGTTTTGGATTGTTTTGCCTATAAAAACACAAAACATAACAATTAAAAACCGAAAACAATGTATTTTAGACTTAAAACTTAAAACACCATGCTAAGAACATTAGCAGTGTGTTTTAAACGTTAAGTAGTGTGTTTTAGCTGGTTTTTTAAATTTAATGACTATAATACATTGTATTGTGTTTTAGATTGTTGTGTTTGGTGTTTTTCAAGTTAAAACAACCTAAAACATCATTCCTAAATCCAAAACATGATGTGTACATGTCAATTCTTAGTCCTTCTCACACTTCTCGCGAAAAATGTACTTTGTACAGGATCCTAAACCTATATATATATATATATATATATATATATATATATATTTGTAAGGTTAATTTCTTTAATCTCATTGTCTTTAGGATTTAAACCCAAGACATCCCACAACCTAAGTGTTATAACGTGTTTATATCAAATGTGCACACCTTTTATTTTTATGAAAGAAAAAATTATGATTAATCGGACAAAGAAATTGGAGATTACAAGATGGATATCGGGTAGAATATTATGGTGTCAAGTGTCGTGCACGAAACTGACGAAAGGCATGCATCTATATCCCATTTAATTATTATTTATTATTACTGGCTGTCTCTTAAAGATTCGAATTGGCCAAAACGTTTAATTCCAGCCCCTACTTGAATATTCTAGCGACTAGTATAATTTATCATATTAAAGGATGTAATCAAATGACACGAGCAATAGTTTAAGCATAAATGGAAATAAATATCGTCTCAATTATTGATTAACTAGTTGGTTAGTGAGGTTACATCTCACAAAAGAAGACAAAAAGAAAAAGCAAAAAAACGTGATCAAAATAAAAAGCAAAGAAAATAAATTATTATGTAATATGTTTAAATTAATATATAGAGTAATATAATATATATACGAAAAGTATAAATTGAAAACCCTTTGAGTTAAGAAAACTTAAAAAACCCAAGTAAAAACCATCTAAAATAACTTTTTTTTTTCTCTAATACCCCTTTCGATCTTTATTATTCATCTATGTTACTTTATTAAGGTGGAGAGATGACTAAGATAGTTTAATTTTTACCACCATTTTAAGATGGGAGTTTAAAAGCCTCTTTACAAAACTTTAATTTTTACTCATTTTCTTCCTTTTATGCCCTTCATGTACAAGCTTTAATGGTAATTGTATATATCTCTAATACACAAATGTGAAGATATAACCTTGGTTCATGAATGAAACACTCAATTCAATTCAATCATGCCAATTGAATGTGGAAAATGAATGTCTTAATTGTCAACAGTTAAAGCAATGTCCAAATTGGCAAATGATCAGACGTAGTTTAGAAGACAAACCAAATTATAGTTTTTATTTATTTTCAGATTATTGAATCTTTTTCTTTATCAAATATTCGAGTTCAAATTATTCGTCCTTATTGGATGGATTAATGAGTAAAAGCACCCTCAATATTTTATGTTAATTTGAGTTCATACCTCGCCAACCATGCTTTTCCTGCACTCCCATTTCATCTATAGGTACAACATTCATTTCGTTTTTTTTTTGTTTTTTTATTGTTGGCCATTTTTTTTATTTTATACTGTGACACCCGGCATGTTTGAGTCAACACTTTATGAACACATAAGTCTACCTTAGCGAGAAACGTTTATAAACAAACTTAACTGGGTTAGTTGAGTCGGGTCAGATTAGGATTGTCCAGGGTTCAATGATCTGGAGGATCATTGGGAGTCATTTTGGGGAATACACTAGTACCGGGTTCCGTTGTTGGTGACATTACATGAACTAATTAAGTATATGTGTAGATTATGGGTCGTGTGGTGGATTGTATACTTATACTTGCTTAAACGATGTACAAATGATTATACGTGCCTAAATATGCTAAACATAGACTATGGGTGCATGCTTATGTGTTAAGATGTGTTAGAATGCGTTAAACACGACAAACTGGAAAAAGGTTAACATGTGTTAAAAGTGCTGTTAACATGTGTTAAAAAGTGCTGATGACCTGAATGTGGAAATAATGGGCGAATGTGGAAATGGGACTTGAGAAATGGGCGAATGTGGAAACAAAGTGGGCGAATGTGGAAAGATTCCACATTCGACCATTAAAAAGGGGCGAATGTGGAAAAGTTCCACATTCGACCACATAAACTGGGCGAACCTGGACTGGGTATAAATACCATCCTTAGCCATTTTTCACCATTTCACAAACCCTAAACGCCTCCAAACACTCTCTATCATCTATTATCATTGGGGAAGGAGTTTTTGAGCTTATTTTTCATAACCTAACTCTCTAAATCATTACAAGTGAAAATCTAAGGTGTGTTCTTCATTCCAAATCCTTTTTAAACAATTTTAACTTGTTTTCATCTAAACCCCAAGGGTCCAGATCTGATATCAACATGTTTTATGGGTAAAAACCTTCCTAATATCTTTCTAAATAAAACCTATTCATAAACAATGAGTTTTTATGCAAACTAAACATGTGTTAATATGATATTATGCATTGTTTGATGATTTCTTGTTGTATAGATGATATGATAACAACCTAGGGCTGTTATTAATGATGGGTTATGATTGAAACATGTTACCTTTGATTGTTGATGGTGGTTTGACGATTAAAGGGGTTTTAGTTAGATTTAGGGCTTGTTTTGGATGGTTATGATAAGGTTATGATAGGGGTTTCTTGTTCATGATGATTTGATGATGATGAGCTGATTATTGATTGATTTCAGAAGTTTCCTAATTGGGTAATATTTTCATGCATGATGATGTGACACCTCCATAATTTACTATTTTAGGAAACTTGTAAAAACGGATAGATTTTGGGGTAAAATTGGTAGGGTTTCGTAGGAATATATTAATGATGCTTGACTGCTGTAACTCATGATGTTTCGTGATGTTTTCGGATGTTTTTGGACGCGTTTTTGAGTAAACAACACAGCAGGGTCGAACCTGGAACACCTTCGGCCAGTCGAATGGGCGAAGGTGGGTTCCAGGGTCGAACCTGGAAACTTGAGGGGCGAATGAACCACAAGTGGGCGAAGGTGGAAGAAAAAGGGGCGAAGGTGGAAGTTTGAACCCACATTCGACCAATCCAAGTCACCTTCGACCACTTACCACTACATTCGACCCTACGTTAACAAAAATGAGATTTTTGATACAAACTAAGTGTTTTATGCTTGAACCTTGCGTGTAATCTATGTGTACTTGATTAGTTAGGATAATGGGTCACCAACGGGATGTCGGGTCGGTCTAGTGTGTCGGTTGAACATTTAAACACGTTTTAAAACATACTTGGTTATGATCTGGACAATCGGGGACTTGTTAGCCTTCGGGTTAGTAGTCATCACACTTATGTAAACTCATTGATAGGTTGTCATTAGTTGGGATTATCATACACGTGTTGGAATTCTAGTTATCGGAAGACGCACTATAAGGTGAGTTTCACGGCCCCACTCTTTTACTGGTTTTACATTTTCGGGGGAGAAAACATGCTGTGTCCTTTAAACGTGAGTCAACTATGTTTTCATAAAAAGGCGTTTCAACTATGTTTTGGTATTCATGAATTCATTGGGTTTGGAGTATTCATTATGTTTTCACGTATTCATTATGTTTTGGAGTATTCATTATATTACTATGCGATCTTTGGAAGTCCCGGGGGAAACCATGAATGTGCGGGGATGCACAACGGGGGAAATGTGGATAGCGCTATTTGGGCTTGACCCGCCCCACTCGACGGCTTGGAGGGCCGGGCGGGTGCATATTGTCTCTTAGGTATTCAGTATTCAGTATGCAGTATTCAGTATTCAGTATTCATTCGGGCACGTATTCAGTATTCACAGTATTCGAGTCCAGTAATGGTTTTCCAATCGCAGTAGTAATAGGTATTCATATGATTTGCATGCATGTGGTCTGGATTGATCATGGGTATTCACTTGGAATTGGTATACATTTGGAGTCGGTATTCATTAAAAACCTGTGAACTCATCGGCATTATTTGCTGACGTATTTAGCATGTTTGTCTCAGGTCGCTAAGGTAGCAGCTGTCGATAGGCGCACGGAGTCTCACAGCGTCTAGGATTCATGTGCATCTCATTTAGTATTTTCAGACTTTCGTACTTTTGATTTCATGTTGTAATAAAGTTTTACGCTTCCGCAGCGTTGGATCATTTATGAAAACTTAATGGTTTGATTATGTCATTTTTACGTATCATATAGTGTTGTTTATTGTGACCGTTGACTTGGATCCTGGTGTGTCACGCGCCTCGCGGTAAAACCCCGCACGTGGAAATTTGAGGGTGTGACAGATTGGTATCAGAGACAATGGTTATAGTGAACTAGGACTGCATATAGAGTCTAGTCTATAGCCGAGTATCACACACGTTAGACGGTCACACATAGTTACGAGTCGTGTCATTTGGTAAACATACTAATCTTGTCGGGGTGTCAGTGTCCTCATCACACAGTATCACATTATCTATCTTTTGTTACTCCTACCTTGGTTCTATCTTCTTCTTCGGGTTTGAAGATGAAGGGGCTTATCGCTTATACTTGGCAGTAGTGTACATTGGGGTGCCTTCGGCGCATTCTTGAGATCTTTCCGGGTTTTGGATATCTCCCCTCTATGCTCTAATGTACATACTTGCCTACACACACACTATCATGCACTAGTACTTGTCATAGTACACTCCTGAGTGACTGTTCACTTTGGGATCTTCGTGCGATAACAGTTTCTTTTAGGAATGTGGGTATCGGGTGATTTGAAGTTCTAGCTAGGAGCACGCCTAGAGGACCATGTAGAGCGATTTGTTATTTCGGGTGCACACGAAATCATAAATCGAAATGCATGAAAATCTTGGTGGACTTCATGTTCGGACTAATGGTCATGCTGGAACCATGTTCTGAATTCGTTTGGTCACTTGTAGCTCGATCTGTTGGTGATTTTGCGTATTTTGTCTCATGTTTGGCAGAACATGTCTGGTCGCGCTGGTGGACGTGCTGGTGGACGCCGTGGTGGCGGCGGGGGTCGCAATGGCGGTGGACGAGGTGGTGGGAACATCACCATGACTCAGGCGGAGTTGGAGCACATGTTGCAACAACAGTTGAACGTTGCGTTGGCTGCTTTCCAGGCTGCTCAGCAGACCCTGGGAAATACTAATCAGATGCAGACTGGGTGCACGTACAAGAAGTTCATGGACTGTAAGCCCCATTTCTTCAATGGGACTGAAGGAGCGGTGGGACTACTTAGGTGGTTGGAGAAGATTGAGTCGGTGTTTGCTATGTGTAACTGTCCCGACGCTGATCGCGTCAAGTATGCTTCTGCTACACTGGAGGGACATGCGTTGACCTGGTGGAACTCCACCACTGCGAACCTTGGTCTGGGTGAGGCCAATGCTATGCCGTGGTCTGAGTTTGTTCAGATGTTGAGGGCAGAGTATTGCCCAAGAGACGAGATTATGAAGTTGGAGCATGAGTTCTGGAATCTGAAGATGGTTGGGTCGGAGATCGAGGAGTTTACTGCTAGGCACAACGAGTTGGCGGTGATGTGCCCCGGGTTGGCTACACCGGAGTACCGGAGGATTGAGCACTACGTTGCTGGGTTAGTGCCGGAGATTGCTGGACTGGTTGCTGCTGCTGATCACACTACTATGTTGGCCACTGTTCGGGCAGCCCACAAGCTGACCAACATGAAGGTTGCGGAGGGCGTTCTACCTCCGAGGGGTGCTGCTGTGAAAGCCCCTGCGGACAACAAGAGAAAGTGGGAGAGTGCTGGAAAGAGCGCTGGGTCGTCCCAGCCGCAGGCGAAGAAGCAAGAGGTTGTGGGAGCATCATCCGAGCAGAGGTCTGGGGGATATACTGGGAAGCTCCCGAAGTGCGGTGAGTGTGGGTTTCATCATACGGGTGATTGTGAGAGGTCTCGCTGTCGACGGTGTCAGCGTTTTGGTCATCATGCTAAGGACTGTAGGACTACTCTTCAGCTACAACCGGCACAGGCCACTACTACTACCACTGCTACTGCTCCTCAGGGGAGGCAGGGATGTTATCACTGTGGGGATAATGGACACTTCAAGCGGGATTGTCCTAAGCTGAACCAAGGGACTGCAGGTGGTGCTGGGAATGAAGGCGGCGGTCGAACTACTCGTGGTCATGTCTACGTCATTGGCGCTAGGGAGAACCAGGAGGATCCTGACACTGTTACTGGTAAGTATTCTTTTCTTGATTTTCATTATGCTCGTATTCACTCTCGTTCGCATTGTTTGGCAATTCGTATTCATTGTGTGCATTCAGTTTGGTATTTGGTCATCATTTTGCATTCATGAGTCTGATGTGGGTCCTTTGGAGATGTTACTTGGACGGTACCGGTGTATCATTTATACCGATCATAGTAGTCTCTAGTAGGCCTTCGATCAGGGGGATTCATTGTTTTCTATTCACTTTGGGGAGGGCGGTTCCCCGGCACAGAGTATTCGTTGATATCATCTTTCGTTCGTGGTTATCATTTCGTTTGTGTTCTGGGAAACGTTACTTGGGTTAGGTCGACACTCATTACTGTCGAAGAGTGAATCTCGGGGCGAGATTCCTTTCAATAGGGGGATGATGTGACGACCGGGAAAAATTTTTCTTTTTATCGCTTCGTTCTCTTTGACTTCGGGAAATTTTCGGGACGAAAATTCTTTCAACAGGGGGATGATGTGACACCCGGCATGTTTGAGTCAACACTTTATGAACACATAAGTCTACCTTAGCGAGAAACGTTTATAAACAAACTTAACTGGGTTAGTTGAGTCGGGTCAGATTAGGATTGTCCAGGGTTCAATGATCTGGAGGATCATTGGGAGTCATTTTGGGGAATACACTAGTACCGGGTTCCGTTGTTGGTGACATTACATGAACTAATTAAGTATATGTGTAGATTATGGGTCGTGTGGTGGATTGTATACTTATACTTGCTTAAACGATGTACAAATGATTATACGTGCCTAAATATGCTAAACATAGACTATGGGTGCATGCTTATGTGTTAAGATGTGTTAGAATGCGTTAAACACGACAAACTGGAAAAAGGTTAACATGTGTTAAAAGTGCTGTTAACATGTGTTAAAAAGTGCTGATGACCTGAATGTGGAAATAATGGGCGAATGTGGAAATGGGACTTGAGAAATGGGCGAATGTGGAAACAAAGTGGGCGAATGTGGAAAGATTCCACATTCGACCATTAAAAAGGGGCGAATGTGGAAAAGTTCCACATTCGACCACATAAACTGGGCGAACCTGGACTGGGTATAAATACCATCCTTAGCCATTTTTCACCATTTCACAAACCCTAAACGCCTCCAAACACTCTCTATCAGCTATTATCATTGGGGAAGGAGTTTTTGAGCTTATTTTTCATAACCTAACTCTCTAAATCATTACAAGTGAAAATCTAAGGTGTGTTCTTCATTCCAAATCCTTTTTAAACAATTTTAACTTGTTTTCATCTAAACCCCAAGGGTCCAGATCTGATATCAACATGTTTTATGGGTAAAAACCTTCCTAATATCTTTCTAAATAAAACCTATTCATAAACAATGAGTTTTTATGCAAACTAAACATGTGTTAATATGATATTATGCATTGTTTGATGATTTCTTGTTGTATAGATGATATGATAACAACCTAGGGCTGTTATTAATGATGGGTTATGATTGAAACATGTTACCTTTGATTGTTGATGGTGGTTTGACGATTAAAGGGGTTTTAGTTAGATTTAGGGCTTGTTTTGGATGGTTATGATAAGGTTATGATAGGGGTTTCTTGTTCATGATGATTTGATGATGATGAGCTGATTATTGATTGATTTCAGAAGTTTCCTAATTGGGTAATATTTTCATGCATGATGATGTGACACCTCCATAATTTACTATTTTAGGAAACTTGTAAAAACGGATAGATTTTGGGGTAAAATTGGTAGGGTTTCGTAGGAATATATTAATGATGCTTGACTGCTGTAACTCATGATGTTTCGTGATGTTTTCGGATGTTTTTGGACGCGTTTTTGAGTAAACAACACAGCAGGGTCGAACCTGGAACACCTTCGGCCAGTCGAATGGGCGAAGGTGGGTTCCAGGGGTCGAACCTGGAAACTTGAGGGGCGAATGAACCACAAGTGGGCGAAGGTGGAAGTTTGAACCCACATTCGACCAATCCAAGTCACCTTCGACCACTTACCACTACATTCGACCCTACGTTAACAAAAATGAGGTTTTTGATACAAACTAAGTGTTTTATGCTTGAACCTTGCGTGTAATCTATGTGTACTTGATTAGTTAGGATAATGGGTCACCAACGGGATGTCGGGTCGGTCTAGTGTGTCGGTTGAACATTTAAACACGTTTTAAAACATACTTGGTTATGATCTGGACAATCGGGGACTTGTTAGCCTTCGGGTTAGTAGTCATCACACTTATGTAAACTCATTGATAGGTTGTCATTAGTTGGGATTATCATACACGTGTTGGAATTCTAGTTATCGGAAGACGCACTATAAGGTGAGTTTCACGGCCCCACTCTTTTACTGGTTTTACATTTTCGGGGGAGAAAACATGCTGTGTCCTTTAAACGTGAGTCAACTATGTTTTCATAAAAAGGCGTTTCAACTATGTTTTGGTATTCATGAATTCATTGGGTTTGGAGTATTCATTATGTTTTCACGTATTCATTATGTTTTGGAGTATTCATTATATTACTATGCGATCTTTGGAAGTCCCGGGGGAAACCATGAATGTGCGGGGATGCACAACGGGGGAAATGTGGATAGCGCTATTTGGGCTTGACCCGCCCCACTCGACGGCTTGGAGGGCCGGGCGGGTGCATATTGTCTCTTAGGTATTCAGTATTCAGTATGCAGTATTCAGTATTCAGTATTCATTCGGGCACGTATTCAGTATTCACAGTATTCGAGTCCAGTAATGGTTTTCCAATCGCAGTAGTAACAGGTATTCATATGATTTGCATGCATGTGGTCTGGATTGATCATGGGTATTCACTTGGAATTGGTATACATTTGGAGTCGGTATTCATTAAAAACCTGTGAACTCACCGGCATTATTTGCTGACGTATTTAGCATGTTTGTCTCAGGTCGCTAAGGTAGCAGCTGTCGATAGGCGCACGGAGTCTCACAGCGTCTAGGATTCATGTGCATCTCATTTAGTATTTTCAGACTTTCGTACTTTTGATTTCATGTTGTAATAAAGTTTTACGCTTCCGCAGCGTTGGATCATTTATGAAAACTTAATGGTTTGATTATGTCATTTTTACGTATCATATAGTGTTGTTTATTGTGACCGTTGACTTGGATCCTGGTGTGTCACGCGCCTCGCGGTAAAACCCCGCACGTGGAAATTTGAGGGTGTGACATATACCATCTGATTTGGTGTAGTTTTGTATCTCTATCATCTAGGTTGTTTACAACTTTTTGCGGTTTTTGTGTGGTGGTGTAATCTTTGGACAGTGAAACCCCTGTTTTTGTTAAGAACAACCAGAATTGTTTTTTTGTTTTGTTTTTAGATGTGGTATCATTGATCTCCATAAATACATGTAAGGCCTTTTTTGGAATGCCAAGTTAGAGCTATTGATGTGTGTGTGTATGTCGATATCTAATTGTTCTAATGTTTAGGTGTGATTTTTGATATGTTGAAGACTTTGCGAGAACAATTTAAATTAGTGATGTGGTCAAACAAGGTTAGTTCTCAACATGTTTCATATTTCTCACTATATCTTATATGCATTTGATTGTTGATAAACGTGGGTTACAATTGCTTATATTTTTTTTGGACAATTTAGTGTGAATTTTAAATGTAAATAGGAGTTTTAACACATATTTATCAACTTCTCATTTTTCCAGTGGTTTATTTGTTCTATTTACTAAGTTAGATGTTTCAGCCTTAATATTAAGTTTTTTTTTTTTTTTTTTTTGTTAAGTTAACTTTGAACGTCGATTCTTCCTTTTATCCTTTGTATTTTTTTAGTTGCATAGATAGACTAAGCGTAATGTATTTAGGATTATGCATCACTATGTATTTTCTCTGCAGGTATGTTTCTACTTTCATATGCCCTCCTATGGTAACCAAGGGTAATGAACATGAAAACCAGGCTAGAGAACTGATAAGACTACGTTGTTACCTTGTTATATTTGTGTGTTTGACCCTTTTATATTTGATTTTAACAAAGTTCTGCTATTGATAGAAAGATGAAAGTAGACAAAAGGAGAAAGCCAAGCGGAAGGCTAGAGATATGTCGTTGTGCAAGTAAACTTCCAGATTAACGAGTTAAGAAATCCACATCGCTTCTGGGTACATGTATGAAATGTATTTAACTTACCGTATATTGTTCTTATCTTCCCAAAAGTTTTCGCCTCTGTATTAGCTGCTGAATTAGATTAGCTACTAACATTGAACAAACTTCTAATTGTTGAGTTTGCATAGATGCTTTGACGCCACTCTATCTCCAATATTCCTTAGTACATTTGGAAATTTATATGTCACATCTACTATCTTTTTTCTAATACAAAGGATGAACAGCCAGTCGGTGAACGATTTCTACTGATGAAACAACTCATGGATACTAAATAACTTATAACTAAATATTAGGTTGTTGCTTCCTACATACTTAATATCACCATAATGAATCGTCCATAAATGCCATACACGCACCACAAACATTAACAACAACTTTGAGGCAACAAAACAAATGCACCCGCAACAATGCGCGGGCATTCCCACTAGTTATTATTATTTACGTTTGTGTCTGGTTTAAAAAAGAGAGAAAAAAGAAATTTATGTTTATACCTGATTACAAAGTCTGCCCTTTACGTTTAAAATTGATATGTTATGTACTTTATCTTTCAAAATTATGCACGTTATGTCCTTTAATCCTAACTCAGTTTATTTTTTACGTTAAATTGTGTCATGTGATCTGCACATGAGGGTATATAAGTAATTTCCCCCAGCCTCTTCATTTCTCCTCCAAATTGATTGATCATAAACCCTAGTTCATCTCTTCCATGGCTGTAAGTGACTGATTCAGGGTTGAGCTACCATATGACCCGCTTTATACCTTGTTTCGTGGATGTTGACCAGCTTTGTACCAAGTCATTAACACTCAGGGACGTTAATGGAGTACAATTCTTATCTGGTTTGCTGGGTTTCTTGATTCCTTTGCTAGTGATAAAATACCCATTTCTATCTCTACACACACTCTCTCTTTGTACCTCTATTTACACACGCAAACTCTTTCTCTTCTCTACAACCACCTACCACCATCACTACATCCAGCCGACCTCCACCAGCCCTACTCCTCTTTTGCAGAAGCTGGGGTTTGAAACAAACGTTGACCAGGTTCGTGTTCGGTTTGTTTTGTTGAAATTGGGGGGAGATGGAGGGTTAAGGTTATGTTTAGATTTTAGGATTGTAATATTCGATCTCCTTCTGGTTTGTTTTAATAATGCATCATTGAACACAATTCTTTTGATTGTTTTGTATTAGTTGAGTTAATGAGATGACGTTGCTGAGTTGTAATAATTTTAAGGAAGGTAGTTTTCTTTTCTTTTTTCTTTTCACTAGGAGAATTTTGTTTTTGCAAGGTTAGATAATGTGCTTGATTGATGATGATAATTAAGGAGTATATTTGGAGTTATGTTGATCAATCTATGTTAATGTTTAGGTTGAATGAGAGGGAGGTTTCTGGTGATGTTAAGGGGTGGTTGAAGGCGTGGTGAAGGGTTGGGTTTGGGAGGTCAAGGGGTGGTCGTCGTAGTTCTCAGGTAGTGTGGGGGTGAGAGTTGTGGTGGTGGTGTCTGCAGGTGGAGTGGGCGGTGAATGGTGGTGGGAAGTGGTAGAGAGATAAGTAAAATGAAAATTATTATATTTTTTTTTCTTAAAAACGTGTTTTAAACAATCGGGTAAAATGACAATCATACCCTCAGTGCCTTGCACATGATCTGATTTAACAAGAAAATTTAACTGTGTTAGGGCCAAAGGACAAACGGTGCTATATTTTAAAACATAAAGTACAAAAATTGTTAGTTTTAAAGGCAAAGTACATCGGTTGAAATTTGGTATAAATATAAAGGACAAAACTTGTAATTCAGTCAACAAGAAATATGATTGTGATCTTTGTGGATGATTTCTCTCTCCATCTTTTTATATCAGGGTTAGGGTTGATTTTGCTTTTGAATTTTGAATTTGAAGCTCAAATTTATAATAGATGCTATCAACAGATGTGAAAGCATTGCTTTATGTGAACAACAAATGTAAAGTTCTATCTATAAAAGATGTTAGAGTGGCTCACAGATGCTAAATCCCTTTAAAAACAGCCATTTTAATGAGTGCCTCACAATTTTTCTTGAATATTTTAATAATCAGATTTGATGACATTTGATGACATCATTATTTGCATCACCCAAGCATTTCTATGCTTGCCACATCAGTTTTTCAAGTTCTAAATGATTGCCAACCCAGCTTTCTTATGTTACAACTTCTCCTCCTATTATAGAAAGTATAGACAGGGTTAGGATCCGTTGAGAACTCGCAAGAAATGGTTATTTTGGTTCAAGTTAAAAGGGGTTCGGGTCATTAATTAGATCAATTTAATATTTTTTTTCATTCATTTTTCTTTTGATAACTTGTTTGGTATTTAATAATACATATTGGTCGGGTTGGGTAGGAGAACATGTCGCATCTGTATAGGCCGCATAAAAAGAGTTATTTTGGCTCGGGTCAAAACAATTTCGGGTCCAAACAGGTCACACAATATTTAATATTTATTAACTAATTGAATTTAATGTTTTAATTTTAAATTTATTTTATTCATTTTTCTTTTAATAATACATTTGGTATTAAATAATATGTATTGGTTGAGTGAGCACAAAGATCCCTGAGAAGGGCATAGATCTTGCACGAAGATTTCAATCAAAACTGCACTTTCTGGATATGTATCCTGAAGTCATTGAACAAATGAAAGATAATATGCGTCAAAGAAACCCAAAAGTTTAATGTCTCCTTCAACAGAATCAATGATGTGAGAAAAAGACCAAAAAAAACCCCTAGAATTATGGGTACCTACAGACGGTGGAGAGAGGCGGTGAGGTTGCAACCGCCAATGGCCGGTCTGGATCCTTTTTTCCTCAATGATGGTTAAGTTGCCGTTGTAAAAGAATCACTAATGAGGAGTTGTTGGAAACATAAGAGAAGAGTTACGTAAAATGGTGTTGTACATATGAGGTTGCATAGACGCATGTGAATGGATGTTCATTGACTCATATACCCTCAAAACACCAATAAATTAACTAAGACCTAGTGTAGTGGCTTCAAAAAATAGCACCCCACCCTTAATTCTCATTGGCTGCAATAAAAGTGGCACACAAACCAACAAAAGTGGCGTTACAAGCATAGCGCCAAACACACATTTGGGCTTTTTTAGAGAATTATAGCGCCTCATAGCGCTGGGGGTTTTGGTGTTGGGGCGCTATTTTTTGATTTTTTGGACAAATAATGCCCCACTACGGGTGGTCTAACTGACATTAACCGTTCATCTTAACTTATGATTAATACATAGTTTATTTATAATAGATATGGTGTACTCTCAGTTAAGAATTTTCTCAGACAATCTATTTTGTATAACTCTTCTTAACAACGATTTCATCACGACACCAAAAATTAGCTCCAAAATAGCCTATCAATATTAGGGCTGCAAACAAACTAAACTTTCAGCGAACAGTTCATAAACCATGTGGCGGGAAGTTCGTTTGTGTCTGTTCATTCGTTTAATAAATGAACGAACACGAACAAAAAATTGTGTTCGTTTAGTTAAACGGACGAATATGAACAGGGGCCGCGTTCGTTCGTTTATGTTCGTGAACGTTCAGTAATGTGTTCGTTTATGTTGGATAGTTTAATAGGGTTTACAAATTTTATAATTTCTTATTTTTATTTATTTTACCCAAATAAATTAATAAATAATATATCTGAGGTAAATATATGACTATATGAGATCAATAAACCTACTTTTAGTATCCACACTCATTATATGTTTCCACATTCCAACGTGAATGCCCTCCACCTTTGACGCCCTCTGCCATACACCTCCGACGCACTCCTCCATTCACCTCCGATGCAAACTTAGTTTTTTTAGACACTGCTTTATTATGTTTTCCAGTATTAATGAAGGTATTTTGGGTGGATCTAGCTAATGTATTAATGCATGTGAATTATATCTTATTCAAAAGCTGATATATGTCTGTTTGTGTTCGTTTGTGCTCATGAACACTTGTTGGTGTTCATTAATGTTCGTTTGTGTTTGTGTGCGTCCATGAATAAAATTCATAAACGGACACAAATGAACATGAACACAAGTGTTTTCCTAACAAATGAACACGAATAGAAAATCTCGTTCGGCAAGTGTTCATGAACTGTTTGTGAACACATAATTAGTTTCCTTAACAAACGAACACGAACAAGGCCTTGTTCGTATTCGTTCGGTTCGTTTACAGCCCTACCTATCATGCCTCAACTACACCTAGTGGGGGATCCAATATTTTTAAGTAGTGACGCTTTTCAAATAAATTTATTAGATCAGTGTCATTCGAGGGTGTCGGATATATAATTTGTAAACATTTTCTTGTTATCTTGAGCTCTATGTGCAATTGTGCACTGCTAAACAAAGATTTGTCTTAATCTAAAAAATATACAAATAGTCATACTATGTTTATTTATTTGTATATTAAAAAAAAAAAAGAACTAAAATACCTAAATAGTCATACTAGATAATATGTGAATGATACAAAAGGAAATAGCTTTCTTTATTTATTTTCAAGAATTTGATGCCTTTTGACTTTTTTCAAGAATTTGATTCATAGATTTTGTTTTAACCTTTGATATTTGATTAATTAATGTATAGGGCATTGTTTAATACACGCCATAATCAGTTTCATTTCATATATGAATAGCTTCATAAAGTCCTAGATTATTTTAGATCAAAACGTACTTATTCTTTAATTGAATTATTTTTTTTCTTTAATTGAATTATATGAATTGTGATTTGTTAGGGTACATTTCACAAGGTTACTAGTTAATATAATTAACGAGTATCCAGTAACACATAACAAATATTTTTTACTAGAATCATCTATGTATGTCCGTCAATAGAACACTTTTGTATGGCTTGACAAAGAGAGATATTGAAATATTAAACCGTTAGGCTGCTGGGTATGGGGACATCTCTGAGACGTCGAGGTCCATCAAGGTCCATTTACACCATCCCACTTAGGCCCATCATGTCGCAAACGGCACAATATGGACGAAACGGACGGGGCTGCACATGCCTATATTCATTTTTTTTAGTTTTTTTAAATAGGGATGGAGGTCAATTACCCACACCCTTGCTCCCTCACTTGGGTGATGATGAGCTTGCCCCACAGTGACATGGCGGCTAATGTTAAGGCTCATCTCCAGATGTGGGGCTCCTCCACAACCGGCCACCAGCCTTACAAAAACGTTAGGTGGGTGAACAATCGGTATTACCTGCTTTCCCCATTCTACCATTTTAAAGTTAGAATAGTCACTACTCAGTGAGTCAATCAAATACGAAGAATGACTTGATTAACTTGAAGCCAAATTTGATTTTGGCCTTGGAAAATTATCAAATACGCAAAAGTTAAAAGAAACGTCTAGACTTTTATACAATTCTGAATAAATATTTCTTAAACCCATCTTGAACAATAAGATTGGTGGCTCACATGTTCCTGAAGTTGTGATTGTCGAATTGAATTATTATGTTTTGGTTACATATATTGGCCGAACATTTGTAGCTTGTTTAATCTGCCACCTGTGCAATGTATATAATTCAATTTGAAACTTAAAAGGCTAGGTGTATGAAATCGGCCAAATATTAGTAGCAGCAAGTCGATCCCTAACCATACAACATTTGTCTTTTTCAAAAGCCTAACAAGGCGTAAATGATCTTAATTCTCACATGTACCATGAATCATGTGCCACGTATTAAATGCAAGTAACTAAAGTGATAGGGTTAGGTTTAGACTGATTGAGATTTATGGTAATCTAACATAATCGAGTTTCATCTTCCATTTTGTTAGTTTCCAGGATCGAGAATCTATTACATACAATGAGAATGATCAGGAGAAACAAAACCAAATATATGTAACCTAACAATATGTCAGGGTGAT
This sequence comes from Ambrosia x helenae, assembly GCA_030844895.1. NCBI lineage: Eukaryota > Viridiplantae > Streptophyta > Magnoliopsida > Asterales > Asteraceae > Ambrosia > Ambrosia x helenae. The sequence goes on from CM061228.1 coordinate 4,215,915, forward strand.
TACTTACTTATATGTAATCAAACATATTATTATTTACAGTGGCAGATCCAGAATTTTTTTTGATGGGAGGCACAAATTGGTTGGGTTACAAGAGAGTGGGTTATAACAAGTCGGGTCAAAATGGCTCAGGTAAAACCAATATCCACTTATTAATATTGTAAAACCATTCATAGTTATTTACTTAATAATACGATGAGAAAACACTTAAAAAAAGAAAACCTATTCACACTTGAAAAAAAGAAAACCTAAAAAATATATGAATTGACTAAATAAGAAAAAAAAAACCAAGTTGGTTTTTAGAGAAAATAAATAGAACATTAGATAAGTCATAAAAATTTTCATTCCTATTTAAACGAAAACACAAAGCCATTTTTATAGGTTTCCACTACTAAACTTTGGAAATAACTAAGATATTGTCCACGTGACTTGAAAATTGGATGAGAAAAACATGCACTCATTAATAATATCAACATATATACATGTATGGGCTGAGTTTGGAGGGTGGGCACATGCCCGTGCATCCGCCTCTGACTACTTACTAGTGGTAAGCCCGCACGTTGTAGCGGGGATGTATATTGGGATTTATTCACCTTTTGTCCATCGATTACGCCTTTCGTCCTGATCTTAGTTTAATTCATTATTATGCTGTAAATGACTTATTGAATATAGGAACACAAAATACGCTTTATTACTAAATTCTCAAATTACAAAGTAATAATTATCTGCCAAAGCTTCAAACTCATAGTATTGGATTTGTGACACAATATCCGTTGACATGTTGCCATTAGAGATAGTAAAAGAAGCGAGTTTGATTGTCGTTGGAGATGGTAAAAAAGAATGAGCTGGTATGCTAACACACTACTAAAAAAATGATCATTAAGGACTAGAGTATTCGGGACTGGTTTATTAGTCTCGAATACTTAGTATTTAGGACTGATATATTAGTTGATGATATCAGGGACTGATTTTTAGGCAAATTTGGTTAGTACTGATAATTAGTCCCTAATAATCTGTCAACTTATTAGTGACTAAATTTCAGTCTTAGGTATGTGTGTGAAAAATTTTTTTTAGATGAAAACATATTGGCTACTAAATTTTAGTCCTAAATTAGTGCCCTTATCAATGAAAAAGAATGGCGTTTTATAGGTGACTATTATTTAGTGTCTAAAAAAAAGAGAGATTATTAGTGACTAAAAGTCAGTGACTAATTTTCACCCAGCATAACGAAATAGAAACTAATATTTAGTCCATAATTCCTATTGTGTAAAAAATAATCAGTAACTGATTTTTAGTCTTTATTTATTAGGCTCAAACTTTACCATTTAAAGAAATGGCACCAGAGACTGAAAATCAGTCTTACATACTTTGCAAGCAAAGTTATTTGTAACTGGTTTTCAATCTATAAAGAGTTTTGTTGATTAAGCAAATAGGGACTCATTTAGTCTTCGATAGTTAACAAATATTCATCTGATTTGAAGAAATATATTCGAGACTAAAATTTAGTCCTAACAATTAAAGCAATAAACCATATTAAGGACAGATTGTCAGTCTCTAATAACTTTTGTATATGAAGTAAACAGAGACTAATATTTAGTCGCGAATAATCAACATCTATTCTTGCTTTTCTATCAATAGACTATAAAAACAGTCTTAAAATTTCATGTAAGTGACTATATTAAGGACTGATTGACAGTCTTTAAAGGGCTTTACGAATTGAGCAGGGACTAAAGTCTAGTCTCCAATAAGTGCAACATCTTTTTTATTTGTTTCAAGGAAATATACTAGAGACTGAAAATTAGTCCTAACAATTTAAGAAATCATATTAAGGACTGATTTTTAGTTTTTAAATATAATCAAATTTGTTAATAATAAATATACTCAACAAAAGGACATTTTTGGTCACTCATGTTAAAACGATATATAAAAATAAGGGGTGTGAATGATGCGCAACAGCTCGTAAGTTACTTGGGATCGGATCCGTAAAAAGCTCGAACGAGCCAAGCCTTAACGATCTTGAGCCCGAGCTCGAGCTTGAAATATGACTCGTAATTTACTTATCGAGCCCGAGCTCGAACTTTATATAGAAAGCTCGTATAGGCTCGTGAGCCTTAACAAGCCCGAACAAACTTCCTATTAATTTTTTTCTATGTATGCAATTTTGTCCATTTAAACAAATATAATTTTAACTAATAATAATGGTGAGCGAAGCTAGTGCCGAGCATCAACTCGTTTTAATTTTTTATCGAAGCGAGCTTAAGCCGAGATTTTAGCTGATAACAACGGTGAGCTTAAGTTATCGAATGGTGATAGCAATGTGAGCTATCGAATGGTGAGCTTAAGCTATCTAATTTTAACTAATAACAATGGTGAGCTTAAGATATCGAAGCAAAAGCCGAGCTTTTAGCTCGTTTTAAGCTGTTCTTAATTTATTTGGAGCCAAAACGAGCCTAGCTTGAGCTCTTGGGTATTACACTCATGTCGAGATCGAGCTCAAAATAGTAGGCTCGAGCCTCATAAAAGCATGACGAGCCTAGTTGTGCTCTGGCTCAGCTCGGCTTGTTTACACCCCTAATAAAAATAAACTTTCAGTACATATGTATTAAATATTATCTATTAAAGGGTGAGTATCAAATACACAATGAAAAAAAAATAGGAAATTGTATGAAAGGTATCAAACAGATTTCGATTGGACTCATTCAAAGGACATTGGAACCGTCTCATCGAACCCTACGATCTTAGTTTTTAGGTTTTCAATTTGTGGATTTTTTGCTAACACCCCTGAATAATAATTATCATAAATTTGGAGAGAATAACAATATCATCCTCATGAAAACCTGTGATAAAATAATAATTATCATAAAAGATATCAACAGACGTTGCTAAACTGTGCTTCTTCACAGCAGACGTTGCTAAACAGGTGTTTTAAAAAAACGTGCTTAATTTATGTAATGAACAGAGTTATGAGAGGAACAGACGTTCAATTACAAACATTTGAATTACAAACGATCTATTGACTCAGTATTATTAACTAATGTTTTGGTCTGTTGATGTGTCAATATAAACAGACGTTGCGAAAAAGACGTTTGGTCTGCTGATGCATCAGTGGTTAGCGTACAGCGGATAAGTGTTGGTCGAGTCTTCCCGTGTGTTTCCACATGAGATCTCACCTAGTATTAATAAAAGAAAGCAATAAAGCTGACATGGCGCTCAAACAGGCAATCCTTCCCCCTTAGGTATGTCACGTGGTATCTTGCCCCTTATTTTTCTCCAAAAGTCTTTTTCTCCCTCTAATGTTTCCCTCACAATTTTTAAATGTTAATAACTTTTATATATGGGACTTTTTTAAAGAAAAAAATTACACTAAATTAATGAACGTTTTATTATCTTTCCAACGAGTACTATAGTGCTATACAAAAAAACGAAAAAATACGACTTTTTTGTGGATTTTTGTTCATACATGAAAAAAAAACACGTGTATTAATCATGTTTAGACAAGTCACTAATCATGTTCAAACCAGTAAATAGGAATTTTATTTTTATCCAAAGCAAAATAGGTTAAAATCACTTTATTAAAAAAAAAAAAAAAAAAAAAAAAAAAAAAAAACTGCACCTTCAAGACCACCGCCTGAATCACGCTTTACTTCTCATCCAAACATGCATGTTCTTTTTAATATGCATTTTCATTCTTATTCACATGATTAAAAATGTTGTTTTCTAATATTATAATACATTAATTTCTATGTTACATCATAACACATATTTTAACACTTCATATTAGATTTGTGTATCCCGAAAAGATTTCGGGATATAATCTATTTATATATATATATGGATATAGAATAGAATAAAGATTTAATTACAACAATACTCTTTTTTTTTTGAACGGTAAACTTCATTAAACAACAGGCAAAACCTCAAACCGAGGCCGCCCAAAAAACCTTACAAAATGTACATGGGGTATTTAACCCAACTATCCCACTCTACATTTTTGAACTTCGATCTATGTTTAAACCATAAAAAAGATAAGCGTTTAATACTAGCCACCACCTCCTCAACTTTAGTCGAAGAGCCCTTAAACACCTTGCTACGCGCTTTCCAAATGGCCCAACACGCTATCATGACTATTCCCCAAACCACTCGCTTGCCCCACTTCGAACTCTGCATACTATCTTGGATCTGCAACAAGTCCTCCAAAGACGTAGGGCCACTATACCATATTTTGCACCAACAAAGAACTGCAGACCATATCCCACAAGCAAAACCACATGCTGCTAAAAGATGCGAGGAAGACTCATCAAACGCTTCACACATCGGACATAAATGGCTTTGCAAATTAATGTTTCGTCTATGTAAAGCCAACCGGGTCGGAATCCTGTCTTTTTCGCTCCGCCACATGAATATATTGACTTTTAAAGGAACCCAGTGCTCCCAACACATTCGCTGCTGAACGGTCCCCGGTGCCGACGCCGCTATCCGCATAGCATTTTTAACAGAAGCCACCGAGAAGCCTTTACACTTGTCTAGCTCCCACTTTAGTCTATCCTTTTCCTCCACTAAGTGAATCTGGGTCAGCATGCTTTGGAGGTCTTGCGCTTCCGAGATAGCCGCTACCGTATCAGTGCGAAACATCCCCATATCAACCACATAAGTCAAACCATCAGCTGCTTGTAATCTGTCTTGTACATAACAATTTTTATCCTTCTCTCCCTCATACAACTTTGGCCATCTCTCCATTAGCGGGATAGACCCAAACCAGATATCTTTCCAAAAACGTATATCCCTCCCATTCCCGAGCTGATAGTATAATAAGTATTTAAGTTCCTTGTTCCCAATCCGAAGGCGATCTAGATACGAAGCAATTATCTTCCAACACCCGGGATATGCTTTACTCATAGGTAAAAATTGCCACCTATTTCTCCTCCCATGAATATTAATTATCACCCGCCTATAGACAATAACTTAGATTTCCAAGAAAGAAGACGATTTCTAACCACTTCCAAGACCGGTTCCCAATTAGAAATCCTGTTCATGTTAGCGCCAACTTTAATACCAAGATAAACAAACGGGAATTTACCAACTTTGCACCCCAATATCTGCGCCATCGACTGAACAACACTCTCGTCCACCCCCAACCCAAACAAAGAAGACTTCTGAATATTAATCTGCATCCCCGAACACATATGAAAGACCCTTAACAATCGGTTTATAGCAACTATATTTTCCTTTGTCCAAACCCCCATAATAAGCGCGTCATCTGCATATAACATATGACTAACTGTCGGACCTTCGTTAGAAAGAACCACCCCTTCAAAATCTCCCAAACGACACGCTATAGTCACCATCTTATCCAACGCCTCCATAACAATAAGAAACAAGAACGGGGATAACGGGTTTCCTTGTCTAAGCCCCTTATGACAAGGGAACTCAAACGTAGGGGACCCGTTAACGAGAACCGCAGACCTAGCAGAGCATAAAATACCTTTCACCCAGAGACACCACCTAGCCGGGAACCCCATCTGCTCCATAACGGATAACAAAAAATCCCAGCTCACATTATCGTAAGCCTTCTCGAAATCCAACTTCAACAGGAAATATTGTTTACCACTCTTTTTCGCCCAGTTAATCAATTCATTCAAAACAAGCGGACCATCGAAAATTAACCTGTCTTTGATGAAAGCAGATTGTGCCTCTGAAATAATATCTCCAATAATCTTCTTAATCCTACCAGCAATGACTTTTGAAATGACCTTGCTAATCACGCCAATAAGATTAATCGGTCTGTAGTCTTTCAACCCAACTGGAGACTTAACTTTTGCCACCAAAGTAATAAACGAAGTACTACATTCCCTGTTAATCACGCCCGAATCATAAAAATCAGAGAACATATTAACGAAGTCAGCTTCCAAATAACTCCAAAAATGTTTAATAAATCTAAAATTAAAACCATCCGGGCCCGGAGCTTTATCGGAGCCACAATCAAACACAGCCTCCTTAATTTCCTCCTTAGTGAAAGGGGCCACCAAATCTTCAATCTTCTCATTAGGCACTTGTTTCAAATCATTACAAATAAAATTTGGCCTACAATCGTAATTTTCCTTAAAGTGATTACGGAAAAAACGAAAGACTTCCTTTTTAATATAAGAAGGACGAGAGACCCAACCCCCCTCCACTAACAATCCCGGAATCGCATTCGCCGCCTTCCTCCCATTTATACAACGATGGAAGTAGGCAGAATTATCATCCCCAACAGACGCCCACTTGACCCGAGACTTTTGATGAAGATCGTTATTTTTTAAGAACTGAATCCTCTCCATCTCTTTTTTACTTTCTTCCCAAGTCCACCGTTCATCCTCTTCTAACTCCCGATCCTCCATAACTCTTTCGAGACACGTGATATCATTTTTTAAAGCTTCTAAGACCTCATTTTCTTTATTATGAACCGATTTCCACCACACTCTGAGCTCTGATCTAGCTGCCGTCAACTTTTTTTGAATTCTCACGTCCGCAGAACCTTCAAATCTAAAATTTTCAAAAGCCTCAATCACTACTTTCTCACAATCTCCACGCTCCAACCACGAATTAAACCATTTGAATGGCTTAGCTCCAAAATTAGTATCACACAAAGTCAGCAATAACGGGGAATGGTCTGATCTCTCCCTTGGGAGGACCATAACACAAGCCGACGGCCACCTACCAAAGAACTCAAGACAAACCAATATACGATCAATTTTGCTTAATTTCACTGAATCACCTGAACCTGCCAAAAACGTAAATTTATTCCCATTCATCTTGTATTCCTGCAAACTAACATCGTCAATAAAATCGTTAAAGTCCTTTGCCATAATACTATTAAACTTAGAGTTACGCCTCTCCTCCTTCCATCTAACAGTGTTAAAGTCACCAAGCAATATCCACATACCCCCAGTCCCCTGAATCAAAATCTTAAGGCGCTCCCATAATTCCCTTTTTTCACCAGCCTTCTGAGGCGCATACACATTATCAATATTAATCACCGACCCATCCTCCACCAAAGTCCCCGAAGTGATCAAAAAATTTCTATCACTAACTGAAGATAATTTATTTAACTTTTTCTGGTTCCACAAATTAACCAAACCTCCAGACTTCCCTGTAGCCCCAACCGTATCACACCCATAACTCTTATTACCCCAAATATTCGAGAAATCAAAACCTTTCACATCAGTAAGCATGGATTCTTGTATAGCCAAAAAATCAACACTATATTTCCCAACCAAACCTTTTAACCAAGTAACTTTACCAACATTCCCAACCCCTCTAGAATTTACTGATAAAAAATTCATTTAAAACCCGATTGTAACCCAGTACCTTTAACTGTCTCCGATAGAAGCTGATCGAAACCCTCCAATTGGACACCCAATTTTTGAGCAAATAGCTTAGTTCCTTCTTTTTCTGCCTCAAAACTTTGGAACGTCTCGTGATTTTCACCACCGCCAACCGAGCCAGCTTCGGAATGATCTGTATCATCTTGTGTTGTAGCATGTGTCCTCTGTTCGGCTTGAATAATACCCGTATCATCCTCAAGGCCAGGCTGAAAAGGGTTAGTCATCTCATCCTCTTCCAATAGGGCTTGAAACGAATTTGCTACAGGGACTGCAGGTGGCCCACGAGTCTTGACAACATTAGCATCCACTTCTTGAATAAAAGGATCCAGCCCAAATACATCCTCCATGAAACTCTTGGGCTCCTTCGTGGGCCGATCGTTGCTACTCAGTCTACCGCCACTATTTGATAGGCCCAAACATGATTTTAGAAAATCTTTTTTTCTTTTATTTGATTTAGTCAATTCCTCCTTTTGACCTGCCACATTAACTGCTTCCAAACTTACCTCCTCCTCATTGAAGGAAACCGATTCCACATTAATGGGAGAATTAAAATCCTTGCCCGAATTATCTTCGTCTTCAGCGACAGTTTCTTCGCTATTGACTGTAGTCGCCGGAGAAAGCCCCGTTGCCGGTACCGACGTGTTTACACCATTGTTAACCTTGTCGATAATATCACCTAACCATTCTGTTGCATCCTCCTCAATCCAAACCTTGATTGTTTTTCCTCTCCATTTAATAAACAACTCTTCCCGTATATGTTTACCAGAGGCCACTAGAATACCAACAGAATGAAACGAAACTTCGACATCTGTTCTATCTACCGGAGAAGTTTTTACGACGTAACCAAAAAAACTTCCGATCTCATTCAAAACCCGATCGTCCCATAAACATATAGGCAGACCATATACACGAACCCACGCGAGACGCTCAAACGGATTCATATGCCCTTCCCAAAGTGTAACCGACCCGAACAGATCAGGCCTACCCTTTAACTCATCCTTCGCCATAGTTGCATGATCTTTATTTTTGAAAATAATCATGCATACAAAACCTCCCAGACAACGTAATTCACCTACAGCCAGCCCCATATCACTCAGAATACTTCTTATATTAATCAAAACCGATAAAGACATCACCCTAACCATCACAGCCCTCCCATACAGATTTTCGAACGCCGATATACTATCGTCAATGCAAATTGATTTACCCACCGCAGCCCCAGAGAACGCTTCTTTGAACGTCATATTACTACCTCCAGTTTCATTCCTCACGTTAAAATTATAACCAGTTTCTGCAGATGTAGGAGCCTTCTTTTCAGCTTTGAAATTCCTCCTGTCATTTACTTCTCCGTCTTCTAACACAAATCTGGCAACGTTAAAAGACAATCGAAAGTCTCCCATACGAATACTAGATAACCTCTTCACCATCTCCACACGATCCTTAACATCAATGAACGACACAAACCCAAATCGCTTTCCTTGCCTATCCCTTTTTCTTGCAATATAGATATCGAATATATTGCCATTCCCCCGAAGAACCAGCGCCAGATCTGTACCACTACAGCGGTCGGGAAGATTGGATACATAGAACTTCGTTAACCTTGCTTGTATTTCTACCAGAATTGGTTTCCGGCGTGTACCCATCCAGTATAAAAATATGATCAACGTGTATTTAATAATCCACCTTTACTTTTCAACAATTACAACAATACTCTTAATTGATTTAAACCATTAAAGAGACATGTCCAATAGTAGATAAAACTTTTAAACTTCTCATTTAGATGACTTTTCTTAGGAAGCTCACCTTATATTGTTGGGCTATGCTAGAAAGAAGCTTTATTCTAAAACGTGTAAAAAGAAAATTATGTGCATGTAGAACTTCCGTAATCTCAACCATTAATTTGCTTTGAGAATTCAAATAACTTACTTTACAAGCTAGGTTAGTTTCATTTTAAATGCATACTAGTATTTTAACTCTTTGCGCGTTGCGGCGGCGTCGTACATAGTGTCATAAAGTATACACTACAATTGACCAGACTTATTTTTGAACTAAATTTACGTCAAAACGTATGGTAACTCAAATTTATATCCCCGAATGAAAACGTCTACATTTGACAAGATTTTTTTTCCAAACAAAATTTACGTCAGAATATAGTCCAACTCAAAACATACATAAAAGAAAACATTTTATGATTGACCCGAATTGTTTTCAAGCAAAAAAAAATACGTTAAAGCATAGATGAACCCGAATTTATACCGACACATACATAACAATAAAAACGTAATAAATTAGTTTTATGGTAAGCTCGAAACTTTAGAAGCTTGACAGGGTAAAAGTGACATTTACAAAGTTAAAGGGTTACTTTTGACATTATAGCAAAGTTTGTGAGTAAAAGAGGTTACATGTCAAAATTTTGATGGTTAAAAGGGAAGTTAGAAAGTACATAGAACTTTTTGTTAATTTCGAAAGTAACTTTCCCCTGTATAGGGGAGGACTATCTTAAGAACGCTAAATATCGCGAGAACCGTGAGAACAAGTAAAAAAATCAATTAAAATCAATTTTTTTAATGCAAACCTCATTATAATCAAAATACAACATTAATAAATGAATTTTATTTTCAAATAATTCATCTTTTCTTGTAAAAACACTTTCAAATTAACTTTTTACGCATGTGTAAATGAAACAATTTACACATGTATAAACTATAAATTTATACATGTGTAAAAACAATTTATTTCCGTATACGTTTGAATTTTTACGTGTATATTGTGTTTTTGAGATTGTATTTTAGTAATAAAGATATGTGTAAAAACAAATTTTGAATTTGAATGATTTTAGATGGCGTTCTCGCGGTTCGCACGAAATATATAAGTAAGTAGGGTTAGGATCAGTTGAGAACTCGATGAGTTGTGAGAACTCGCGAGAACTCGATGTAAAATGCGAAAAAAATTGCACACTGGTGTAAGAACTAGTATACCCCGCTGTAAAAAAAATAAAAAAAAATACATTAATTTACGCCAAATTACACCGATGTATGAGATTTTTACCCCATGTAAGTATATTAATATTTTATTCAATATTTTATTATTGTTTAATTCTAGACCACATATTCATTTTTTATTAAAATAAGTGTGTGGTTATAAAGTGAGTTCCTGAGTTCTCACAACTCAGAGTAGTTCTCAATTGACCCGGATCCTATATATATATACATACATATACAGGGGAAAGTTAATTTGAGAACACCTATATTTCGTGCGAACCGCGAGAACGACATCTAAAACCTTTCAAATTCAAAATTTCTTTTTACACTTGTCTTTATTACTAAAATACAATCTCAAAAACACAATTTACGCGTAAAAATTCAAACGTATACGAAAATAAATTGTTTTTACATATGTGTAAATTTACTGTTTATACATGTGTAAACTGTTTTATTCACACATGTGTAAAAAGTTAATTTGAAAGTGTTTTTGCAAGAAAAGATGAATTATTTGAAAAGAAAATTCATTTATTAATGTTATATTGTGATTATAATGAGGTTTGTATTAAAGAAAATTGTTTTTGATTGATTTTTTTACTTGTTCTTACGGTTCTCACAATATTTAGCGTTCTCAAGATAACCATCCCCTATATATATATATATATATATATATATATATATATATAGGGTAGGGATCATACGAGAACCAACTTTAGGGAGAGAACCAAGGAACCAGTGTGAACAGGTGGCATTTTTGTAAATATGATAAAAACATAAAATAAATAAATAAATAAATAAAAATACATGAAACACAAACCATACATCAGATTCATCATCTTCTTCCCTATTTTATCATCCAAACCCTAGATATCTTAATCTCCATCATCAATCAACCATCGACCATTATCTGCTTTTGTATATACATCTCTCTTTCAATCCCTACTATTCGAAGCCGCCGGTCGAACAGTTAATCCGGTGAACGGTGCTGTCGGACTGTTATGGACAGGGAATTGGCACGTGTGTCAAGCATCAGTTGACACAGTCCTTCGAGGCGGCACGTTACATCCGACAACTTTCTTGCACTTGAATTTGTTGGTGTGAACAAGTTGGACAATATCAAGGGTAGTGCAAGTGCAGGCAGAACGAAGTGCAAGAAAGTTGAATTTGTTTATACATATAAAGGTGGTTTGATATTGTCCAAATGGTTCATACCTTTTCATCTCAGATTCGATAATTAAGCGGTCTTTGATTTCGGTGTCCAGTTTGTGAAGGTGTAGGGTTTGTGTTTGTAAAGATGAAGAAGGCTGGGTGGCTAGAGGTGTAGTCATTCTGTGTATTCTTTTATCAATTATTGTTTTTATGGTTATTTTATTATTAGTTGTTTAAATGTTCAAGAAAGTTGCTGGTATTATTATTGTGATATTGTTATTAATTGGTGATCTAAAATGTTCAAGAAAGTTTCTCTTATTATTATTTTGATATTATTATTAATTGGTGATCTAAAATGCTCTTTAACAACACATAAGAAAACCAGATGTTTTATATGTTTTTTGCTTGATTTGTTGTTAACATGGTGCTAATATATAGATCTTGTGAATCTAATTAGTTGAGTTGTTTATTATTGTTAGTTTTAGGATTATTATTTTGTTATAAAATGTGGATAATGATTGTTTTTATGTACATGTGAATTAAAAATGTTAATGCACATGTGCATAACGTATTTGCTACTGATAAAAGTAATGTTAATGCACATGTGCATTTATACTGATATCATTAACGTCTTTCGCTCTAACACACATGTTCATTTATTATGTGGAAATGAAAAAAGTAATGTTAAAAGCTGCCAGATGCGATTGAGGATGATGATATAATCGTTGATCATGAAGTTAAAAAATGTCGTTATTATTTATTTAAGCAATTTAGATATATATATATGCACATGTGCATATATGTATAGTTTGCGTGTTAACTAATAAATATTAATTATTAGTTATTTTAACTCATGAACAATTTGATAAATTTAAGAAGTATACGTTGTTCAGGTTGACGGATGAAAAAACAAGGGAGATGTTAGATAAGGCATCAATGAGGTGTGAAGAGTGTTGTGAGAATATAAGTAAAATGGTTAGGTGTTTGATTCCGTTGCCTGATGAATACAAAGTGCCGGTTCGTTGGCCGAAGAGTAGGTATGTGGTGAGATTGTTAGTTTGGTAAGGTTTGTTACTGTTTGTGTTTTCTGAAAAATGTTTGATTGAAATTGTAGTTATTAAACGCGTTAGGCGCAATTAGGGCGATAGGCGTTGTTTAGAAAGTGAACAAAGCACACTTGAATGATAAAAGTAGAATGTATTATGAATTGAAAATTAGAACTTTATTCAAATACTTGAGCAAAAGTTGAATGATGCTTTCAGAAGGTGTTTTCAGGTAGGGTTGTTTGTCATTGAGATAGGATAGGAAGTTATGTTCAGGTTGTTTATTAAATGAAGTAAATGGTCCTGCACGCACTCGGTTAGGAGGATAATTTGTGTTTTGGACGAGGTGCCATTTTCTGATATGCACATGTGCATTAAGATTGTTAATGCATATGTGCAAAACGTAGTTTATAATGTTAAAAAGTAATGTTAAAGCACATACTGTTATAATTAGGCCATTAACAATGATGCACGTGTGCATTTGTTTTGTTGTAATTAACAAAGTAATGTTGTTGCACATGTGAAATCAGGTTGAAATATCGGTTTTCTTATGCGTTTTTATTGATTGTAGCTAAGAGATGGGGAAAAACATCAAAGAAAGTAACATTTGTATTACAATCGAGGGATAAAGGAACAAAAGGTTACCGGATGCAAGTGAAGATAATGACACGATTGTTGATAAGAAAGTTGAATCAGGTTGGCATTATTTATTTAGTCTGAATGTACTTGGTATTACCTTGTTCCCTGTATTTGTTATGTTCTTTATGTATTTTTATAATCGAGATCCATTTGATATCCCAGAAGCGGAAGCTGATAATGTCACGAATGTTTATCAAGGAGTTGAATCAGGTTGGTATTATTTTTTTAGTACATTTATATAGAGATGCACATGTGCATATGTGCAGTTTTTCTTGTGAAATATTAAATGTTGATTGTTTAAACACACAAATTATCCTATATGTAGATATAGATTTAAGAAGAAAGGTTCAAACGAGGTCAAATAAGCAGAAACATATTGTGACGGTGAAAAATGACGGTTAAAACGGTGGCAGTGAAGACAAATCAAAAGAATGTTATGATAAAAGCAAATAGGCGCCCGATACGAACACGCATTACACCACGTCAACTTTGGTTGGGTATAAGGAAATTGTCAAACAAACAAAGAAGTTTGTATAACATTTTGTGTAATGTATGTTTGGTTTAACATTTTGTTATGTTGGTGAACGTGAGGTTGTGAGATAATTAGAATTTTGTATGTAGGTGGTTAAAATAGTTGGTTTGTAATATGGATATTTTTTTTGTTATCGTTTGTTTTATTGAGTTAATACGTTTGGTAGAGACTACATGTAGTTGTATGATAAAGACAAATTGGTATAAAAACTTTGTTATTTGAAGAATGATGCATGCATATATGTATGCCCGAAAGTTAAACCACTAAAAAATCTAACAATATTAGTGAAATGCACATGTGCATGCAGTACGCGTTTCTTATTTTATAGGTCTATATAGAGGTGTTTCAAGTTTATTCATGTTTGTTGTCATACACGTGTTTTATTTTCAATTTATGTTATAATATACATGACTAAACACTTGACGAGTTCGAGTGTATTTTATATCTCACTTTGCGTTCCATTAAATGACCATTGAATAGAATTTGTGACCCCTTATATATCTGTATCGCGTCCATTTTATAATCATTTAAGTATGGTAATTGACAATTCATTCAAAAGTGTGATTTAATAGTGAAATGCACATGTGCATACGGTGTATTTCTGTATATATAACCGCGAAATGCACATGTGCATCAGGGATGACGTCATATGACGTCACAACAGCCGTTTTTTTTTATTTTTTTTATTTTTTTATTTATTTAGGTTATATAATTATTTTTTTATTTTTTTATTTTTTGATGGAGGGGTTTTTGTAGACACCCTTCATATTTACAAAAATGCCACCTGTTCACACTGGTTCTTTGGTTCTCTCCCTAAATGGTGGTTCTCAAATGATCCAAATCCAATATATATATATATATATATATATATATATATATATATATAGGGGAGGGTTATAATAAAAACCTTCCAAAATGAGAAAACCATGTAAACTCATTTGTGGCCATTGATCTAAAGTGATCAATGGTCTAGATTCATTCTATATTATTTTAATATATTTATTAAGGTAAAGGACAAAAAAAGGGCACAATGGTCAAATGCCATTTTTCTGAAAAAGCAGATATGACAAGTGGACCCCACACATGTCACATCATCTCTCTCATACTTTTGTGACCATTGTCCTAAATCTGCCAGATACCCGTGTTACATATGTAACATGTGTTGTGTTACGTAGGTTAAAACTGAGTTGCCAGTGTATATTATTTAAAAAATGCTGATTTATTATTTTTTTTATTATACCATGTTTTTTTTTCGTTTTATTGTACCAGCACCAGAATTGTTGCATACGTAACGAGAATTAATATGGTTATAGGCATTTTGTTACTAAAAAAAGCGATACATCATATTGTTCATCCGCCTAAAACATACTAGTCAAGAAATATATTACAATGAAACTGTATCAACAACAAAACATACAATTAAAAGATTCATACACCACCATGCATGCAATAACCCCGGCATCCCGCACTGCAACCAACAGTAGCTGACGGCATCCGATAACCATACTTTGCATAAAAAGCCCACTGTTCCTCAGTATAACCTATACCCTCCCATTCAGCCCTAATACGCCCACCTCCCGGATACGTGAACGGCAGCACGGGTTTGTTAAGTTTAGGTTCATATGGTTCTTCATATTCAGCCCCTAGGTCTGATTCATAACCAACCGCCCATTCAGGTGTGTGATTTACATCATGCACATCATCCTCCGGTGTCATATAGTCTTCTGGTGGCGGATATTCTTCGGGGAAGACGTAATCAAAGGCCGCATTCCAATCAAAATTTTCGTCACTTTCAAACCCATCGTCCGCCTGGACTACGGATATAACAGGTTCTAATGGCGGAATGTCCGGGGCAACGGGGGGGGGCGGGTTCATGTTCGGCTACGACAGGAGGGATGACCAAATCAACCTGTGGGGGTGGTTCAGGTACAATTGCAATGTCCGGTTCATATTGAGGTGGCTCGTGTACAATTGGGATGAGATGGTCACGGCCCTCAAAAACCTCCCAAGGCGGAGTGTTGGGCTTGGAATCCATGCTTTGACAAAAACAGGACCTGTAACGTATGTTATAGCAGATTAAGTGTTGACATTGGAAATATGAAACAGGGGAAAAAAACTACTCTCTATTAAAAACATATAGGTAACAGAGAAAAACTAATGCTGCAAAAAACAAAAAAAAATAATCTATGACTAAAGGTGGAAAAAACCCTGTTACATGTGTAACAGGGTTTTTTCTGGAAACACATACAAACTGCTGTAGTCTGCACCCAGCATCCATTTTTTGCTGGTATAGAAAGCAAACTTTGACTACAAAACAGATACGCTACACACGTAGCACCCGAGTATTACATGTGTAACAGGAAAACACAGACAACACTTAACTAATCTGCAATGAACAGAGAACAGAGTTTGATATGGTAAAACACAGAAAACATAATATCTTTTTGAAAAAAAGATATGCTACACACGTAACAGTCTAACTAAACACAAAAATTATACAAAGATATGTCTTCGATTACACTCAGAAAATTTACTATTATTTTACTATTATGTTCTAAACCTAAATGACTCCATAATCAATCATCCAAAAAAAAATCTTTTTCGATGGTTTCAATTCCAAAAAAAGATTAATAAAAAGTCTAAACTTGATTATTATAATATATCAGAAAAATAATTTAACAAACAGGCGGCATTTTTCAAACAGGGGGCATTTTTCTTGTAAATAAAACATAGGTAACATAAAAAACTCATACATGATAAAAGAAAAAAAATAGACAGGCATGGTGCAAGAACACACGAGTATTACATGTGTAACAGGAAAAACACAGACAGCACTTATCTTCTCTGGATTGAACAGAGAACAGAGTTTGATATGCTAAAACACAGAAACCATAATATATTTTTGAAAAAAAGATATGCTACACACGTAACAGTCTAACTAAACACAAAGATATGTCTTCGATGGTTTCAATTACAAAAACAGCCACATCAAAAGTCTATGCAACTGCTATTGAAAGTAAAACATGTGTACCTCATGAAAAGTTAAAAAATCAAACATTTGAATCTGGTAAAAAAATCGGTAACTAATATATACCAACTTAGTTCTGTTGTTACATACGAAACAGACGCAATATAGGAAACAGATGCAAAACATACATTCCGCCCACATTATAATACTCATACAAACATGCACATACTGGTAAAAAATCAAATCAGACATATTGTTGCATATGTTAATAGACATTAAAATTCACCAATTTTGATTAAAAAAACATATTAATAATAATAACATATAAAAAAGGTTAATTAATATGTAAACCTACGTGTAAACATACATTTTCAAAACCATCACAAACAACTTCTTATTATCAAACACTAATTAGCTCAAATTCATACTCTAACCATTAAATGTTTTCTAACCCCTTTCAAAATCATATTAAAAATCAAAACTTGGTGATCACCATTTACCAAAAACCATTTTCCTAAACACCACACCAACTAATAAATTAAGTCATAATACTTAATATTAACTTACTAACATTAATATTAACTTACTAAATTCTTCTCACAGTTAGCCATTTTCGATCTCACAGTTAGCCATACAATAGAGCCGGAGCTCCGTCATAATACTTAATATTAACTTAATATTAACTTAATTTGTTTAGGAAAATGGGTAGATATGGAAAATGGCTAGATCGAAAATACACAACACAGTAAGAGAGAGACAGAACTGAGGTAAAGAGCAGGAGAGAGGGAAGCAGACCGGTGGTCTCCTCCACCCACGACGGAGCTCCGGCTCTATTATAACCAAATCCCAAACCTACTGTTGTGTTACCTGGGTTTGTTGCTTCTCTATCTTCTGCTCCTCTCTTTTTGTTGCTACTGTACACCCTACATCATATGATCGGATCTGAAGAACAATTCCTCAAATAAATAAACAATTCCTCAAATTATATATATATGCAGAGGGGTGGGTTGATGTTGCAGGTCTGAACGGATCTGAAGAAGAAATCTGAACAGGGGGGGTGACGACGACGGGGACAACGGGTGGTGGGACAACGGTGGTGATGATGATGAAGACGACCGGTGAAGACGACGACGGTGGCAGTGGTGGCAGTGGCGGTGGCGGTGGGGTGGTGGTGGTGGGATTAAACTTGAATATGGTGGAAGAGAGATGAAGAGAGAGAGAGAGGGAGTTGTTTATATAGGAGGGGGGAGAGAGAAAATTCAAATTAGGAAAGAGGGGGAAGGGTAAAATTACTAGATTACCCTTATTAATTAAAATAATAGAGGGTGATGTGGAGCAATGTGGTCCACTAGTTAGGTTTCCATTGGTTTTCTCATTTTGGAAGGTTTCTCTTTTCCCTTTCCCCTATATATATATATATATATATATATATATATATATATATATATATAGGGTCAGGATCCTATACAAAGTGTTTTTTTTTTTTGTGAGAAGTGTGAGAAGGATTAAAAATTGATACTTAGGCATCATTTTTTGAACTTAGTCATGATGTTTTGGATTGTTTTGCCTATAAAAACACCAAACATAACAATTAAAAACCGAAAACAATGTATTTTAGGCTTAAAACTTAAAACACCATGCTAAGAACATTAGCAATGTGTTTTAAGTGTTAAGTAGTGTGTTTTAGCTGTTTTTTAAATTTGATGATTATAATATATTGTATTGTGGTTTAGATTGTTGTGTTTGGTGTTTTTCAAGTTAAAACAACCTAAAACATCATTCCTAAATCCAAAACATGATGTCTACATGTCAATTCTTAGTCATTCTCACATTTCTCACGAAAAATGTACTTTGTACAGGATCCTAAGCCTATATATATATATATATAGGGGAAAGTTAATTTGAGAACACCTATATTTCATGCGAACCGTGAGAACGACATCTAAAACCATTCAAATTCAAAATTTCTTTTTACACTTATCTTTATTACAAAAATACAATCCCAAAAACACAATTTACGCGTAAAAATTCAAACGTATACGAAAATAAATTGTTTTTACACATGTGTAAATTTACTGTTTATACATGTGTAAACTGTTTCATTTACACATGTGTAAAAAGTTAATTTGAAAGTGTTTTTGCAGGAAAAGATGTATTATTTGGAAAGAAAATTCATTTATTAATGTTGTATTTTGATTATAATGAGGTTTGTATTAAAAAAATTGATTTTGATTGATTTTTTTACTTGTTCTCACGGTTCTCACGATATTTAGCGTTCTCAAGATAACCCTCCCCTATATATATATATATATATATATATGGGAAAGTTAAATTGAAAACACATATATTTCGTGCAAATAGAAAAACGCTATCTAAAACCATTCAAATTAAAAATTTCTTTTTACACTTGTCTTTATTATTAAAATACAATCTTAAAAACACAATTTACGCGTAAAAATTAAAAGCATACGAAAATAAATTGTTTTTACACATGTGTAAATTTGCTGTTTATACATGTGTAAGCTGCTTCATTTACACATGTTTAAAAAGTTAATTTTAGTGTGTTTTTGCAAGAAAAGATAAATTATTTGGAAAGAAAATTCATTTTTAATGCTATATTTTAATTATATTTAGGTTTGTATTGGAAAAAAAATTTGTTCTCACGGTTCTCGCAATATTTAGCGTTCTCAAGATAACCCTCCCCTATATATATGTATGCGTTGAGGGTTAGGGTTCGCCATACAGAAAGAGGTGGTTGCGTAGCTTGTTACCCGCCTACTTACTATCTTAATGTAATTTTCAAGAGAAATGGAATGAGAAATTAGTTTATAAACAAAAAAAAAATAATTAAGCAATTGGGTTATGTTTATACGTTGCGATGGTTCTATTTTTATTATTTTGGTTAAGTTAAAAAGAACGTGTGTTGACATCGTTTCGGCCACATTGTGACTTTATTCATTGTGTTTTCTCTGTCAATTGCTATAGGTGTGCTGATATCATATTGCGTTCTCTACCTTGGTTGCTATACTTATTTTTGGTACCGTACGAACCAAACGAAACCGATCAAATTCCTTCCGCATAAAGAATGGTGATATGTAGCTTTTCTTGCTTTTTGAATATATCGTTGTTAAGTGTGTTTTCTGTACGTATATATTTTCAAAGACAACCAACTGTAGCATAACGAATTGTGTTATCTCGTCACGTAGCTTGGTGTACCTGCTACTACATCAAAATCTATGAAAAATTATTTTGCACATCTTAATTTTATTTATATATTTCCATTTTTGTAAACATATGGTTTGGGCTTTGCCGCTTTGGATAACTCACCTAGCATATTAACATTTCCTTTATTTTGTTTCAAAATAATGGGCCTACTAGAGGCCTTTATATTGGGCTACGGGTGTCAAAGTATAACCCAAAATTAGAACTTGGCCCCACTTAGTGCATATGGTCTTATTTAAAACCCAGTATGTTGGGTCGATTATGTGGGTAGAAAGTCACACACACAATATCACGGATATATTCTATACCACATTTCAAAGAGCTAAAAATGGCTACAATAGAAATTTTCTATGATTTTTAAGATAACATATAAAGAGTTTCTTGCTTCACATTCAAGATATCATGAAAATTCTTCCAATACTACCCTTATTTGCAAAAGCAACTTGTATATTTTTTGTGATGTTGAATTAAATGGTTGAATGCACCTTGCTATGAACGTAGAAGCTATAAAGGTTGCCTACACCTTGCTATTTATGTAAATCATTATTTGATGTTAAAGAAATTATTAATAAGGTTAAATACATTTTATGTTATAACAAATCTAAAGGTTGCCTATAAATTGCATAAAGTAGTTTTTTCAAAGTATAATGGTTGGAAATTATTTAAGAGTTACAATGTCACAATAAAGATTAAAAGAGTTAACTACTTTGTCACATGATAGATATATGTTAGAAAAAGCAAATTTCAAAATTTTAATTAAACAATTTGCATATAATAAAACTGGAACAATAAACTTAATGTTAAAATATTTTACATGTACAAAATATCTATACTATATTATAACACATTTGAGAAGGATGCCAACAAAATTTAAGTAATTTACATATGGTACAACAAATTAATGAAATTAGTAAGAGGGCAAAGTGGTATTTTCTATATGAATATTAAAAAAATTAATTAAATCAATATTAATCACAATTAATTAGGTGATGAATGGCTATCAAATTTTACATATTATAAGAGACTTTTAGAAAACTTATATTAAATCATGTTTTTTTAAAAGGTATATTAAATCATGTTAACAACCATTAAATCAAACCATAAACTTATAAATCATGTTAACTGCCATTAAATCAAACCATAAACTTATATTTCTTAATTGGTGATCAAAAGTCTAACCTTTATTCTGAATCCACTAAACATTTCCAAACTAACAATAAAGTTCTTATTCCGGATCAGTGGTTCTTATTCGGATTAGTGTTAAAATCTTGTATTATGACATGCAACTAATAATGTGGTTATTTTTATTGGAATTTTGATGTGGATTTTTTCGCACAGTATATTGGTGTATCATCACGATTTGTTCAAATTACAACGTGTTTTTGTGAAGTTACGTTTTGATGTTCAGAGCCGAACCACAACTACAATGAACTGAACGTATGTAATATTATTTTGGTTAATGTTATTAACTTTTTTTTGTTTTGTTTATCTTTTGTCATAGTGTGAGATGTCGATTGAACTCTCACTAGGTCACCGTACAACGTCGTTTAGATCAAAGTATGCATATAACTCTTCGGTATGCCATGTAATAAATTTAATTCTCTTTATATTCAACCTATTATAATTAAAGCTAACTTTTAACTCTAAACATGTTTACTTAAATGTGTTGGTTGCTTATTTATATTGTCGTTTATAATAAATTCTAATATACGGGATTACAAATACATCCTCACCACCATTCTCCTTTGACACCGCCGCGAAGCACAGGCTCACATACTAGTACTAAATAATGCATCGTCTTAATTTAGGCCTAATAAGTAACAGTTTTAATAAAATGTTAACGTGCTGCAAGAACGTGTTGCAAGAAATAGTTTATACTTTCACAAATATTTCATGATATGTTAACATTTCACATCAATACAAGTGTACTATAACGATGTGTTCCCGAGTTAACTTAAGAGGAGAAAAAAAGGAAAGGGAAGGAAAGAAAAAAGAGAGGTGTGCTCCGGAGTTTTTTTTTAAGGAGGGA
The DNA here is from genome assembly GCA_030844895.1 of Ambrosia x helenae. Taxonomy (NCBI): domain Eukaryota; kingdom Viridiplantae; phylum Streptophyta; class Magnoliopsida; order Asterales; family Asteraceae; genus Ambrosia; species Ambrosia x helenae. The sequence continues at coordinate 4,237,839 of CM061228.1, forward strand.
AATAGAGGGAAAGTGTGAAATGTGTGTTACAGAGTTTATTTTTTTTTTGAAGGAAACGAAAAGAAAAGAGAGGAAAACTAAACCAAATCTAACCCTTTCAAATTGAGAGGAAATGGAAGGAAAAGAAAGGAAGAAAAAATAGAGGAAAAGAAAAGAAAGGGAAGCATTTTCTTTCTTTTCTTTTCCTCCCTTTAGTGAACTCGGGAACATAGCCTAAAAGTTGTAAATTCTATTATATGATGTCTTTAGGTAAAAAATAATGGATATATATATGTATATATATATATATATATATATATATAATGGAAGTATACAATGAAAACCCTTGTTATAGTGAAAACTGTTGAAAATTTGACTTTCCAGGCCTTTTTTATGAAAATTCTAGGCATGTAATATACATGATTTTAAGCATTTTGAGTTAAAAAAATAAAATAAGCACCGAGCGTTTTTTTTAATACGTTGTCAGGTAACACATGTGTAACACATGTTATTTTCATGTAACATATGTTACACGTAAACTTATTTATTTATTTTTTTAAAAACTGCTCGACGCTTTTTTGATGTTTTTTGGCTAAAAATGCTTAAAATCATGTATATGTTTATATACACGCCCTAAAATTTTTATAAAAAAAAAAAGCTCAGGAAGTCAAAGTTTCCAGAGTTTTCACTATAAGAGTGGTTTTCCAACATATCCATACCTTATATATGTATATATATGCTTAGAGGAAACATTAAAGAAAATATATTATCGATAGCAAACCGCCATTCTCCTGCCACTCGTCTCAAATCCCTTGCATATTGACCTATACAAGTAGATTATTCTCACGATTTGCGCCATCAACCATAAATTCCATATGGTTTCGTGCATGGGCGGATCATCTTTAGGGTTGGCCCAGGCCGTGACCACCCTAGTTCTTTTGCTTCGTAGTGTAAATTTTACTGAAAACTTTATATGTATTGAGTTCGCATCACCTTTCCAATCGCCATTCTCCTGCCACTCGTCTCAATCCCCTGCGTACATATTGACATATACAAGTGAATTATTCTCATTATTTGCGTCATCAATCATTATTTGTATATTTATTTTCTCATTTTTTCCAAGTTAGTAACAACAAGCTACATATGTGTGATATACTGATGTGTGTCTTCTACACCACATCAACAACAGAGAACTAAGTCGATAAAATCATTAGGTAAAATATTTGTTTCTTATAAACGGTAAATCATGAACTATCTGTAAAAAACTGCTTTACAACTTTAACAATTAGATATGAGAAAATGGATTTAAATACTTCCAACTTTCACCTATTGGCGTATAATATTTCAAACTATCACTTTGACCAATAACACCCCCAACTTGCAAGTTAGTTTGTTCCATCACCCCCAAAGTAACTAGGTGTTAACTTGGTTAGCCTACGTGGCAAAAATGACTTATGTGGCTAACCAAGTTAACTTGGTAAAAGGTCCTCACCATACCCTAATTAACCACCACAGCCATCTCCAAGGACCTTTTTTTGCCACGTAGGCTAACCAAGTTAACACCTCCAAGGACCCTTTACTAATTACCACCACGATTCCGGCCACCATGCGACTTCTGCACCCACACTTGAAACCCAAATCTACAAAACTGAAACCCACATTTACAAAAACCAAAACCGACATTTGGACCATGCTTGATATCGTTAAGGGGATTGACTGGGTGGCGCTAGAGAGCACCCCACGTAGGTTTAGAGTTTTGTTCGAATTTGGGGTTTTGTTCGAATTTAGGGCATTGTGCTGGGTATTTGACCCTAAATCTGGTGGAATCGCTGGTACTTGCGGAGAAATCGATGGTACATGAGAGAGGGGGCGTGTAACACCCCAACCGATGGCGGAAACATCGGGGTGCCACGTATTGATGATTGTTTTCAGTAGCACATGGTATAACATAAATTTTAAATAATTTATTCAAACATAATATCCAAAATGTGAAATGATGTCTAAGAATTCAAATACATAAAATCAAATAACAACTTCAATAACTTCAAATAACTTCAAGTAAAAATCCTCATGCTAACTCAAGCCTCAGCTTCATTGTTACCTGAAACATGTTAATTTTGAAAGTATTTTGGGTCAACATAAGTTGGTGAGAATTACATAGGTTTTTGATAATAAAATGAATAAAATGTTGTGCAATTCATGTGTCATGTTAATCTAGCCCATATGTGAGAACATACTAGAAATAAATCGAGTGCATAATCAACCCTGTGACTGTTATAAAATGATACATACCATACACTTATGGTCCAAATGAATATGTTATGCGATAACAAACACCCACGTAACCTTTGTAGGAGGCACGTACCCGGGTGGGATTGTCAGTCCAATAGATCTATCAATGTATACCGTCGGCTGATCAATGTTAATGATTATGCTAGAATGGTGCTTACTCTAATCATGCTCAAGACATAATGCAACATAGAAAACACATAGACACATTGATGATTGAATTGCAATGATAATGTTATAACATGTTTCACCCCAAAAATGGTGATAAATAAAAGGGGCTATGTAAAACTCACCTTAGCAAATGTTAAACTTGTTGAAAAGATGAAATATTAGTGTTGCCCAAAGTGATTCCAAATATCACCCTATAATAAGGTAATATATAATAAGTCTAAGTCTAATTAACTTACAAGTGTATCCTAGGGTTTTGATTTGGGGATAATCAATTATTGAATTTAAATTAAAATGTTAATTAATAAAGGAAAATCTAATAATTAATGGAAGAAAGTCTTTTTATAAAATTTGAATTTTGAATGTACACATAAAAGTGTTTGAAGCATAAAATAATTTTTATAAAATTATTTCATTTAAAATAGATTTTTAAATCTATTTAATTATAAATAGCCAATATTCAACTTTAATATTCAAAAATACTAAAATTAAAGAATTTCTATTTTAAAAATCATATTTCTGTTCTAAATAATTAAAAATAATTTGTATAAAATTTTGGTGCAAAAATGATGAAAATTGGATTTATTATGATTTAATTATGATTAAATCTAACAAAAATTGTTTAAAAATATAAAATAAATGATTTTACTGATTTAAAAATTATTTCAGTAAAGTTTGACTTTATAAAAAGTCAGGATAAATTTTGGAGAATTTAATAAAATTGTTTTGATATATAAATGGATTTTTATAAATATAATAGTATAAAAATGATTTAATTATTATAAATATTAAATAAATGAATTTCTGAAAAATAAAAATTACAAATAAAACTTTTATCTCAGATTAATCAAATATAATTTTTTTAGAATTTATAAAATAGTTTTGATATTTTAAAAAGAATTTAAAAGATTAAAAGGTTTTAATATATATATATAATTGTTTGTTTTTAAAAAAAAGAAAAGAAAAGAAAAGAACAAAAACAAAAACGGTCAGAGCCGGGACTCGAACCCGGGTAACAACTGTGGAGGACCATGGTCACAACCACTTGGCCTAGGCCGGTGGTTGTGATGTTTTGCGTTTAAAATTAATTAAATACAATTACGCGAATCAAGTTTATCCCCAATTTCAAATGACGAACCCTAGATTTTGCAATTGAACAAATCAGCCAACATGAGCCCGATTAATGTTGGGGCTTTTGTTGGTTGATCGCCGATGAATGAAACCCACAAAAAAACGAAGACTCACAGTGATGAATTGATTGTAAACGTCGGGTCAAAGCAAAAGTCAAACAACGAACACAATAATAATAAACAGAGTATATCAGAGAGAATTAGAGGTTGAGAGAGAGTTGTGAGCGAGTTGTTAAGCTTCGGAGAGGGTCTATTTATACTGATGTTCACTGGTTATGGTTAATTGGAAGGTTTGACCTTGATAATTATCATACGCGTATAATTGAATCAAATGGTCAACGATTGACGTGTATTTGATGTGTAATCGTGTTGTAATAGGCCGGCAATCACAAACATTTACCAATTTTAGATCAATTACGAGTTAATACCCTGGATTGATCATCAAGTTAACCCACAGTTGACTTTCCTTGTCAACTGTGAAGGTTTCTAATGTGTGTATTTAATTATAACACGTCTGGGTTTAAAACAAGATGATGGTCCAGCCCAGTTGGTTAAGTTGTGTGTGTGTGTGGCTTTGGCGCGGGTTCGAACCCGGCCAAAGCATATAATCACTACGTGAAAAAAGGGCTACGGCAACATCTAAAAACTGTGACCGTATGCATTTTGCCACACAATTTTTTTTCAAGTCAAGTGTGACCAAAGGTCGAGTCATTGTAGGTATCATACGGCCACACTCACGTTTAGTGACCATAGCTACTAAAAAGTGTGGCTAAAGAGTACCAATATTTTTCATGGAATCAAGCATTCCATCTGCATTCCCTTCCTTAAGTGCGGCTAAAGGGTAGCAATGGTCACATGAAATTACTTTAAGTGTGACTGTTTCCATTATATAGTGACATAAGTTTAATAAAAAGTTTGCTTTAGCCACATAAATTATAAAAAAGCATGGCAGAAAGGGTCCTAATCAAACTCTCTTTTCTGTTAAGTGTGGTTAAAGAATCGTAATGACCACATGAATTTCTTTTAAGTGTGGCAAGTTGTACTTGAAGGGATAGGGAGCCTAATCTGAAAGGCGTCCCTATCCCCACTAAGTAACAACCCTGCGCCACGTCACGGCGCAGGAGCATACTCGCGCGAGGACAGCTAATCAACACCCTCGCGCGCCGGCACAAATGATAAGCAACAATTAATACCTGATACGCGCGTGCCATCACACGCGGAAGATTCCCTTGGCACGTTGAAGGAGGTACGACGACAAAAGGAAGATTCATAAGGATCTGTGTCAGAGCATACACCAACAGAAGAAGGACATGTGGCAGATAGTACAAAAGGGGAGCGGCTGCACTGTACACGCTGTCGTGAACAGTGACCAGCAGGCATTACTTCCTCCACTGTCAGGCGTCAAATCAGACAGCAGAGATAGCCTGGACACTGTAGCAAGTACGACGTTACTGTGCACCACCAGAAGGCGGACACGTGTCCAACTACAACAACGACCGCACTGTGGGCTGACGTCATCAACAGTGCCTCGTCCTTTCCCGCCATTTCCAGAAAAACCATGGGCTTGGGCCCCGGTTGGGCCCAAGCCAATGGTGTCACTTGTGGGCCTCTCCATGCGGTCCACTATTAAGCCTATAAATAGCATCAGATGCAACTCATGTATTCATTCACAAATACAACCATCACCACTGTACTCATTACTTGTAATTCTCTCTTGTTAGTAATAACATTCCGGTAACCTTACAGTGGACGTAGGTCATTAACGACCAAACCACTTAAATCTCTTGTTCATTTCACACACAACACGTGTCACATTCACTTTAATAAACTCTCGGGTTGTCATAACGGTTTGGGTAAAGGATTAAACCTGTAGTTACATAAGTATTAACCCCCCGGAGGTTAGTCTTAATCTCTGGTATACTTATTGTTTCTTCATTGGCGCCATCCAACGGTTAGAGCAGCTATTTTAACCCATCTTTTAACCCACCCATGGCTGAACCCAACCCTAATACATCCGGCATGCACCAAGCAGGAGACGAGGACCTCCGACAGCCGGATAACCAAACCACACCCAACACTGTCGTCAAGCAGACGACGTCTAGGCTCGACGGGGCAGCCGTTGAAATCCGTGACGTCGAATCCGACGACGACAGTCAAGAGCTCTCCGAAGAAGATCCGGATCGTTGGCTCCTCCGTCAGAATGCCAAGAGTGCTGCAATTTACCAACGCAAGCTGTTGCAGCAAGCAAAAAAGAAGGGTAAGGCACTGGCTTTCGACACTCCGTCGAAAGCAAGATACAAGAAGAAGGATACGACCAACCACGGTGAGGGTCGTAGCGGGGAGCTCGGCGGAAACGTCAGAGCTCGGGGCTACGCCAAATCACGCGAGGAGCCGGACGGTTACGAATCGTCAAGCAGTGACTCCGATCACAGAAGAAAGAAACACACTCACACGTCGCGAGACAGTGAGGTAGACGATGACTTGGTAAAGCCATTCCGACCAAAAGCTTTTGCGGAAAAGTCCAAATTCGTCGCTCGCATAGCGGCTGCAAAAGTACCAAGAAAAGCCAAACTCCCAAGCAGCATCGGTAGATACGATGGCCTGCGTGACCCAGATGACCATGTGCACGATTTTGAATGCGCAGGTGTATCTGTGGATTGGCCTGTTCAAGTGTGGTGTCACCTTTTCGCTCAAACCCTCACGGGTGCCGCCAGGGTATGGTTTGACAGCCTCCCAGCGGGAAGCGTAAAGGATTTCGACGACCTCACAGAAAAGTTCGGTAGCCACTTTTCGCACTTACGTAAGCATAAGAAAGACAAGGCGGACATCCTGCTATGCCGACGGTATGACAGAGAAACGATCGAAGATTACATAGTCCGGTTTAACAAAGAAGCGCTGCAAATCGGATGCGGGGAGGAGCTTACACGGGCCGCGTTCATTCACAATGTGCGCAGTCCAGACCTCATGAAATGCCTCACCGGCAAAGATGGTATCCCAGAGTCCTGGGATGAGCTCATACGCTCAGCCAAAATATATGCCTCCTCCGAAAAATCCTTCAACCAGCAACACGGTTTCCAGCCACAACACCATAATAATAATAGTAATACTAGACACAAAAACAAATCCGTCTGGAACCGCATCACAGGCACCACCGACGAGGGAAAGTATTCTCCGGCCGGTGATGCCCGACAGATCATTAGCTCCAAACAAACGCGAGACCAGCGCGGACACTCAAAGAAAAACCATGACTGGACCCCGTTAACAAAAACACCATCTCAAGTTCTGAAAACCGAGCAGGTCACCCTGAAAGAGCCCAATCCTCTGGGAAAACGCCGAAATGTGGACCGTAGCAAGTTCTGTGAGTACCATAACGACTACGGTCACCTCACAGACAACTGCTACAGTTTAAAAATGGAGATAGAGGCAGCGCTGAAATCAGGCCAGCTCGGCCACCTGGTCAAAAATGTTCACCGAGCTGGCAAGGGTCAAGGCAACGAAGAAACCCAAGGCGAAGGGTCGCGGAAGAAGATCCGGGATCTAAACACTCACGCTGCAACTCTAATCCCCCGCCACCAATGCAACATGACATGGCGGGGCAAGAACACCCAACATGGGAAGCGCACCCGGGTACAGCCGTTAGACGACTCATGGAAAGAGGCTGATATCCTCATGCCAAGGGTCAGAGGAGGCGCCTCCTGCACAGCTCCATTAGTGATCACTGCCGTCTTCGGACATTACCGCACGCGGTATATGTTTTTAGATGGCGGCAGCAGCACAGATATCATGTACGACCAATGTTTCCAACAGTTAGATGAAGAAGACAAAGCAAAGCTCATTCCGGTCAATGAGCCAATCTCTGGTTTCATCCATGAAACCATCATGCCCCGCGGCATGCTCTCTTTGCCTGTAACATGGACGGATGGTATGCATGAGCGCACAGAAATATGCGACTTCATGGTCCTACCAGCCACATCAAACCATGACATACTCCTAGGAAGAGAAGGCATTGCCCACTTCAACGCCAACGCCTCCACGGCGCATGCAATGGTTGGTTTTCCCACCAAAACAGGCGTTGCCTTCATCCGGGGGAACAAAGATTGCCATGTTGCGGAGACAGCCAAACCGCCAAAGATGGTCAAGACAGATACCCGCACAGAGCCGGAAAAATGGGCGCTCAACCCTAAATTTCCGGAGCAAACGGTGACCATCGGCCATGTAATCTCCGAACCCATACGAAATCATCTGAAGCAACTTCTGATCAGCAATATAGACATTTTCGCATGGCAACCGGCAGATATGGTGGGTGTTCCGCGGGACATAGCGGAACACAAGCTTAACGTCTATCGTTCCGTAGAGCCAATTGTACAGAAGAAGAGGAGTATGGGCCCAGAGAAAACAAAGGCCATGAATGAACAAGTCACCGAGCTGCTCAATGCGGGCATCCTCCGCCCCATCAGATATCAAACTTGGGTGGCCAATCCCGTCATGGTCGCCAAAGCGAATGGAGGATGGCGCATGTGCGTAGATTACAAAGACATCAACAAGGCATGCCCAAAAGACTGTTATCCCCTACCAGAGATCGATTTGAAGGTGGACTCCCTCGCCCCATACAGATTCAAGTGTTTCCTGGACGCCTACAAAGGATACCACCAAATACAGATGGCGAAAGAGGATGAAGACAAAACAGCGTTCCGCACGGACACGGGTATCTTCTGCTACACAAAGATGCCCTTCGGCCTGAAAAACGCGGGTGCCACATACCAACGCCTGATGGATACAGCGTTCGTGAAAGAAATCGGCGTACGGCTGGAAGTGTACGTCGATGATTTAGTGATCAAAAGCAGGGAGGAAACCGATATGCTACAAGACATCCAACAAACATTTCACCAGCTACGAAAGGTACGCATGAAGCTAAACCCGAGCAAGTGCTCGTTTGGAATGGAAGAAGGGAAATTTTTGGGAGTCATCGTCACGCGGGACGGGTTCCGCGCCAACCCAGACAAGGTACAAGCAATCGAGCGGATGCCATCTCCCGCCTCCGTCAAAGAGGTGCAGACATTGATGGGCCGCCTGGTCGCCCTAAACCGGTTCCTATCCAACTACGCTTCAAAGTCATTTCCTTTCGTCGACACCTTGAAAAATTGTCTGAAGAAAAATAACTTCCGCTGGACAACCGAAGCGGAGTCAGCTTTTCAACAAATGAAGCAGTGTTTGATTAACCTTCCTACACTAACAGCCCCGCTCCCTAAAGAGCCACTCACGCTCTATCTTTCAGTCACGGAGCGGGCAATCGGCGCAGTTCTGATGGTAGATCGCAAAGGCGTGCAAACGCCTATCTATTACATCAGCCGCACGCTGTTAGATGCGGAGACTCGGTACACCATAATGGAAAAGCTGGTCCTAGCTTTAATTCACGCTTCCCGACGATTGCGCAGATACTTCCAAGGTCACCCGATAAACGTCCTCACGGACTATCGGATCAACGACATCTTGGCCAAACCAGAATTGTCAGGAAGACTGGCGAAGTGGGCTATTGAGCTCGGAGAGCACACAATCAGCTATAAGCCCCGACCCGCAATCAAAGGACAAGTATTGGCAGACTTCGCAACCGAGATCCCAGCCGACAAAGTTCAAGAGTGCCGAGAAGAAGAATCACCTGCGCCAGTGCACGACCCATCGCAAAAGTGGTCCTTATACACCGATGGGGCCTCCAACGGAGACGGCGCTGGCGCCGGCTTGCGCCTCATCAGCCCAGACAAACATGAGTTCACATACGCCATCCGCCTCGAGTTCAAAAGCACAAACAACGAAGCGGAATACGAAGCGTTGCTGGCAGGCCTCCGCATAGCGGAAAAAATGGGGGCCAGGCACGTAGAGGCGCATGTAGACTCTTTGTTGGTAGCACGGCAGATCAACGGGGTATACGATGCAAAAGACGAAACCATGGCTCTATACCTGGAACAAGCCAAGAAACTCATGCGCAAGTTCGACACATGCACAGTCGAACACATCCGGCGCAGCGAGAACAAACCCGCTGACGCACTCAGCAAAATGGCATCCACGGTTTTTGAGCACATGGCAAAAGAGGTCCGCGTCGAAGTACGAGACAAACCATCGGTCCCCATGCGCCAGGTCAACGTTACTCAAACAGGCAACGGGTCATGGATGACACCGATCAAAGCCTTTTTATCATCGGGAGTTTTGCCTAATGACAAACTCGAAGCACGCAAGATAAAAACCAAGGCCCTGCAATATCAACTGACCGATGACATCCTGTACCGCCGCTCTTACTTGGGGCCACTCTTGCGCTGTGTTGACCCGGCCGAAGCCTCCTTCCTCCTCAAAGATATACATGAAGGAACATGCGGGCTACACGCAGGCCCAAGAATGGTAGTGGCAAAGCTGATGAATGCAGGATATTACTGGCCTGGCATGCACGTCGACGCAGTCAACGAGATACGCAAATGTGACAGCTGCCAGCGCCACGCTCCAAACACCTTGCGCCCAAAGAATAATCTCGTACCAGTCACCGCGGCTTGGCCCTTCCAAAAGTGGGCTATTGATCTAGTCGGACCATTCCCGGCGGCGCCGGGCAATGTCAGATACTTGGTCGTCGCTATCGACTACTTCACTAAGTGGGTCGAAGCGAAACCTCTTGCAAAGATCGATGGCGCACATGTCAAGAAGTTCATCTGGGAGTTCATTATCTGTCGGTTTGGATTGCCGATGCAACTGGTCAGTGACAATGGAACACAATTTGAAGACCAGGCCCTCCAACAATGGCTGGCTCAAATGGGAGTCACGCAAATCTTCACATCCGTTGCGCACCCGCAAGGCAACGGTCAGGTAGAAAGAGCCAACCGCACAATCGTTGAAGGCATCAAGACAAGACTCGGAACCAGGCGAACAGGGTGGGTAGACGAGTTGCCGCACGTCTTATGGGCCTACCGTACCCTCACGAAAACAAGCAATGGCGAAACCCCGTTCAGCCTAACATACGGCTCCGAGGCGGTAATCCCTGCAGAAATAGCTTGCCCCACGGCAAGGGTACTGATGGCAAACACAACCGACAATGATAAAGAACTCCGCATGAACCTCGATCTGTTAGAAGAACGCCGCAACCTCGCGGCAATAAAAGAAGCAAGTTACAAGACCCAACTCGAGCAATATTACAACAAACATGTAAAGGAGCAAGCCTTCAAGATTGGGGACTACGTCTTCCGCAACAACGAAGCTTCCAACGCCGAAAAGCCTGGGAAGCTCGCCCCAACTTGGGAAGGCCCCTACAAAATTCAAGAAGTGCTCGGGAAAGGTGCCTACGCATTAGAAAAACTCGATGGCACCCCTATTCCAAGATCATGGAACGGCGCTCAGTTACGGCGTTGTTATTTGTAATCAAAATGGCTACACACGCCATATTATTAATGAAAACGTTTCCTATATCTGTGTTTCTACTTGTACTTTCCGCGCCAAGGTCTTCAAGACTTAGGCAAAATCACGTCGGACACGCTAGCAAGGCATGCCTTCAAGACGCGCCACGCGCACGTCGGGCGCCTACTCAAGCAGCGTAGTCTTCAAGACGGATTTACTCGCCGGACCTACAACACCGCAACATGCGCCTCAACTCTTGTCTTCTAGAGTCATTGCAACTCGGACAGAGTAGCGCGCCACATAAACGCGGTAAACAGGTCTTCAAGGCGAGGCGATCACGCACCTAAGTCGGACTCAATGGCACAAGTCGCCTCCGCTACAATCTTCAAGGCGAGAAAGTGTTGAACACTTAGACGTCGGATTGTCTAGCCGAGCGCGCGCTCTAACTCTTACTTACACATCGGGTGACGACTTGGTTAAATAAGTAAATTAGAGACGAGACAACACGATATAACAAACAAAAGTTTCATTAACAAAGGGAATTAAAAACCCTTCTATATTTACAAAGAAAAGAAAAGTTACAAATACTAAAAGGCCTAATCACTGGCCAGCTGCGCCGGAAGGCCCTTCGCCAGAAGCTTTCGCCAGCGCATCAGACGTTTCTATGAAATATCTAAGGGCCGCAGGTGGATCCGCGTTCTTGTTGCAGTCCGCAAGCACTTGGAGGATGGGGAACTCTATCTTCTCGAACTTTTGGAGTTCCGCCTCATACTCATCCTTCAGTGGCTTGCCATAATGTTCCGCGTCCACAATGCGCCCATTATTTTGCGCATGCAAGAAACCGTCTTCATAGCCCTCGCCATAACCATAGGCTTGGGCACTGGCAGCAATGGCGGCAATCTGGTCTCCGAGCAAAGGCTCCTGCCAGAATCTCTTGAAAACCTGCGCATAGAAACAAAGTTAGCATATGGAAAAGACAAGTCTCAAAAGCAGAGAAAGCGCGAAGACTTACCCCAGCCATCCCGTCTGTCATCAACCAGTTGATGGAGTCTTGCATCTGGGACTGGGCGGTGACAGCTTCATCCAGCAACAACTTGGCCGCCTCACCCTCCTTCACAGCAGCAAGGCGAGCCTGGTCACAAGAATCCAGGTCTCGCTCCAGGTCCTCCTTCGCACTAAGGACCTGGGCCCTCTCCCGCTCCAGCGAAGAGACGCGTTCAGTAGCCGCAACAAGAGCCTCGTCCTTAGACTCGAGCTCCTTGCGCATCTCTACATACTTCGCCGTCCTCTCCGTGAGGGCCCTGCTCTTCTCCTCAAGGCTCTTCACCGCCGTCCGCCGCTCCTCACGCGCCACTGACAAAAGCTCCTTCAGATCGGAGATGTCAGTGTTGGCCTTCTTCCAGGATTCTGACCAACGGCGCCTTTCAGCAACCGCGTCTTCTTCAAGTTTGGCGACCTTAGCCTCCGCATCATGGGCACGGCGGCGGTATTTGGCAATCTCGGCTTTGAAGGCAGCCTCTTTTTCAGCAAGACTGGCCTTCTCCGCCTCCACCTGCTCCATGTCTCGCCACAACGCCGAGTCACGGCGCCGTAACGAGTCCATCATGGATAGTTGAGTCGCCTGGTTAACGCACAAGGCGGCTATCAGGTCTTCACGACTCAACATATCCTGGTGAGTGCGCTCATAGGGAGGCACCACCTCGCTGACAAACTCCTCGGCAGCCAAGGAGTTGGAAAACAATGTGTTTTCCCTTATCGCCCAGCGAGGGCGCCAGATGGCGTCACCACCAGACCAGCAGGAGCCGTCATAGACTCCTGCTGACCCCCCAACCCTGGAAGCCTCGCGCCGATCCCGGCGCGAGCCGCTCCCACCAGCTCCAGAGGCGCCCTGCTGGAGCAAAGCCCTCTCAAAGGCATCCCCTCCATCGGGAGCCATTTCCTGGCTCTCAACCTCGGCACGCTCCCTTGCAGCGCGCTCCTCAGCAAGTTTGGTTTTTTCCTCCAAGAACTTTTGCTCTTGGAGGCGAAGGCGGTCCGCCTCAGCCTTCTTGTCTGCCTCAGCCTTTCTTGCGGCTTCATCGGCAGCAGCCTTCTTCTCCGCCTCAGCCCGGCGGCGGGCTTCATCGGCTGCCGCTTGCTTGGCAGCAACGGCCTTCTCAGCCTCAGCCTTTTGCAAGGCTTCATCGGCCCGCGCCTGCTCCTGCGCAAGCTCCTGCTCCCTCCACAAGGCATCCTCCTCCCTTCCACCCGCTTCGGCGGAAGAAGACAAAGGTGCAGAGGGCACAATCTTCGGCGCCACTACAGATCAACAATAACATTAATAATAATACAATCAATGAAAATAGAAAAGAAGGGAGAGGAGGAAAAAAGAACTTACCAGGAGTCTTCTTCCTCAATAACTTTTGGAAGAGTGGTTGGCGCGCAGGGGCGGCACCAATGCCCATGCTGAAAACGGGCCCGCCATCGCTACCACTTCCAACAGGACCCTTGGAAATATTAACTGGGTCCGGACCAGGCAACGATCCCTCACCACCTCCAGCGCCAGACGCGACTGGAGTCTCCTTCACCGGCCCAGCGGTCCGCGACCTCTTCCTCTTCTCCAGCTGAGAAGATTCCGCTTCTTCGTCATCCTCAGAAGGAGGGCCATCCTTCCTCCGTCGACGCCCTTTTACAGCTTCTCCTGCTGAAACGGAAGAACCCGAGTCAGAAAGGGTAATCATGGCTCGGTACCTGTGCCTCCGCGGAGCGTGCTTCCAACGACCACGCCTCGCGGACGAGCCTACCGGCGGAGTCTCCCCTACAGTATCATCCCCGAAAATACTATCAAATAAAGGGCTGGGAGGCTCACCGGTTGTGTAATAAGGTTTAGGCGCAGCAGTTAAATCCGGGTAGTAGAACCGGTCAGCAAGCGCGTCCAAACAAGAAGTTTGACCCTCCGCCAAAGGCCTCCACTTGATACCTTTCTCCTGACGGGCGGCATAAAACTCAAATTTACTTACACCTGCAATATTAACAAACAATAAGGAAATGAGCACAGGAAACACTAATAATGATAATAATAATGACATTATACTTACCCTCCTGCGCAATATATGGCTCTTTACCCGCCCGGACGCCATTTCGACTCATCCCCAGAAGAAAGAAAATACCCTCCGTCAGGTTCTGGAACTCCAATTTAGTGGCATTGGCGGTAAGGGCAAGGAACCACTCCTGCTTCTTGAAGTCCTTGGGCACAGGAATGTCCGCCACCCGCTGCCCATCCCCTATCACCTTCCAGGGGAGACTAATGGGGATCACACCCCTCTTCACGAAGAAAAACTTCTCCTTAGCCCAATGTAAGGACTTAGGAGTATGGGTGGCCATGGGCGGCACCTTGGGACGCGGCTTGAAGGAGAACCACATCTCATCCCGCGCCATAAAGTAGAAAACATTGAACCGTTCGACAGTGGGTTCAATGTCTAGGGCGCGACAAGAAGCTTCGAAATGAACTAACCGCAGCATCCCAAAAGCGGTTAGTTGTGTAGGACCAACACCATAAGCCACCATGGTGTCGATCTGAAACCGAGTACACGGCAGGCGGAACCCACACTTAGCAAAGTGGGCCTCGTACAACGCCAACTGGCCGGTACCGGCCGAGAGGACAGTGCTGGTCGGAGTTGGAAGGGTGGGCTCCCACTCCGGCAAGATCCCATACATAACAAGAAACCGGTTGAAGGCTTCTTGACTCCAAACACAGCAAGTGTTGGACATCAGTTTCCTCTCTTTGATTTTTCCTCCTTCAACGGTGGTCTCCTGCACCACCTCCTCCGGCTGCTCGCCCACAACCTCCTCAGAAACACTAGCACTTTCAGACATGATAATGAAAAATCTGGAAAACTCACCGGAAAGTTTGAAGATCAAACGAAATCTTCAACGAAAGTGGGAAATAAGAAGTTAACTGACCAGAAAACAACACGAAGATGAAAAGAAGACACCAACGTAAAGGAAATATGAAGTTTCAAATAAATCTTCAAGATCAAGATCTTCAAAGATTAACCGGAAACTTCAAACGGAAATTGACCGGAGAATGAAGAGAGAAAAGAAAAAATGGAAGAAGATTAGAGAGCATAACCGTTCAAATGAGCCACAACAGGCCTTATATACTCATCGCATTTATGGCAAGGGGACCCACCGGGGGAGTGTAAACCGTCACAACTTTTCAAATTCCGTTCACAAGATGATGACACGTGTCCGCAATAAAAACGAGTGGCCTGGATGGAAGTGTATGACAGTTGTACACTACACAGGCGCTGGATGATCGACACGTGTCAACAGATCTCACAACATCAACCATTCAAGCGCGTGGCAACCCACGCGCCTGACAGACAACACGTGCCCTTTGACACGTGGCACAATCTCAACCATGCAGAAAAAATGTCAGACGCGTGAAACCCCACGCTCCTGACACAGACGAGATATGGATAATTGCAACCACGATGGGACATGTATCAGTCTGTACAACCAGACAGTCGCTGACACATCAGCAACCACCAAACTTCCCTCAGAAGCAAGTGATCATTCGAATTCCAGGCGCATTTATTCCAATTTATGAGAGACAAATTCAATGCTAATGATTTAGAATTTATCACAACTCCAGACCCGCATTAAACTACCCCAGCAGCAGTGAATGTCTAAGCGGAAAGTTGACGTAAACTTTCAAAAGACGTTCCCCGCCCAACCACTGCAACGTTGGGGCGGAGAACGTCCTTCCCAGCGGAAAGTTGACGTAAACTTTCAAAAGACGTTCCCCGCCCAACCACTGCAACGTTGGGGCGGAGAACGTCCTTCCCAGCGGAAAGTTGACGTAAACTTTCAAAAGACGTTCCCCGCCCAACCACTGCAACGTTGGGACGGAGGACGTCCTCCACGGCGCAAATTTGACGAAAAACGGAGAAATACGTTTCCCGCCTATATTTTCTCAAATCAGAATAACACCCCCAAAGGTTACAACGCAAGCAGATGAGCTTTCATCCGCGACTTCTACATTTCGAGTCTAGCACTCCACCTCCTCATCAGCGAGCAGGAGAAGCCCTAGACTAGGGGGACTTGAAGGGATAGGGAGCCTAATCTGAAAGGCGTCCCTATCCCCACTAAGTAACAACCCTGCGCCACGTCACGGCGCAGGAGCATACTCGCGCGAGGACAGCTAATCAACACCCTCGCGCGCCGGCACAAATGATAAGCAACAATTAATACCTGATACGCGCGTGCCATCACACGCGGAAGATTCCCTTGGCACGTTGAAGGAGGTACGACGACAAAAGGAAGATTCATAAGGATCTGTGTCAGAGCATACACCAACAGAAGAAGGACATGTGGCAGATAGTACAAAAGGGGAGCGGCTGCACTGTACACGCTGTCGTGAACAGTGACCAGCAGGCATTACTTCCTCCACTGTCAGGCGTCAAATCAGACAGCAGAGATAGCCTGGACACTGTAGCAAGTACGACGTTACTGTGCACCACCAGAAGGCGGACACGTGTCCAACTACAACAACGACCGCACTGTGGGCTGATGTCATCAACAGTGCCTCGTCCTTTCCCGCCATTTCCAGAAAAACCATGGGCTTGGGCCCCGGTTGGGCCCAAGCCAATGGTGTCACTTGTGGGCCTCTCCATGCGGTCCACTATTAAGCCTATAAATAGCATCAGATGCAACTCATGTATTCATTCACAAATACAACCATCACCACTGTACTCATTACTTGTAATTCTCTCTTGTTAGTAATAACATTCCGGTAACCTTACAGTGGACGTAGGTCATTAACGACCGAACCACTTAAATCTCTTGTTCGTTTCACACACAACACGTGTCACATTCACTTTAATAAACTCTCGGGTTGTCATAACGGTTTGGGTAAAGGATTAAACCTGTAGTTACATAAGTATTAACCCCCGGAGGTTAGTCTTAATCTCTGGTATACTTATTGTTTCTTCAGTACTATATAGTCACATAAACTAATAATAAGTGTGGCTAAAAACAATTTCAAGACACAAAAAAAAAATTGTAATCTTAAATGTGGCTAAAGATTAGCAACAGACACATAAATTTACTGTAAGTGTGACCGTTTCTATTATATAGTCACATAAACTTGCTATAAATGTGGCTAAAAGGTAGCCATGGACACATGAATTTATTGTACGTGTAGTCAATTCTATTATACAGTCACACAAATTTATTGTAAGTGTGGCTAAAAGCTATTTGGAGACACATAAAAAAGTTGTAATTTTAAATGTGACTATTATCTAACTTTTGTCACACATATATTATTTTCCAATGACATTTTCTATCATCTCGTCACATAAAAAAGTAACGATGGTGTGGCTAACGATTTTTGTAAAGCAACACGATTGTGATTTCAATGTGACTATTGTTTAGCCTTTGGTCACACATATTTATTGTAGTTCTATGTGGCTATTTTTGTGTAATTAGCCATTTTATTTTAATGCTTTGTAAAATAACTACATTAATCATGACAAAAGCTAAGAAAATTATATTAACAATAAAAAACTAAAATCCATACCTATGTTTACAATCTAAATAATAAAGACAAACACATAATCAAAAGCATCTAATGAATTCAAATCTGATTATGCCCCTTTTCCAAGTATGATAAGACTAAGAACTCTCCATTGAAGGAATCTGCCTTAATGCTTTACTTTCATGTTCGATCCAAGTCATCATCAAGCCACCTGTAGATTGCATTGCAACAAGAACATGCCCTTAATGCAGATAATTGCTGCTTTGCATGTAGTCAACATAATCATCTCCCACTTTTCTACTTTGCTACTAATTGTCTATGGAGATGATTTTTATCAGATGTATCACTTGACGATGTCCAGGTGTTGTTGCTTTTAAACCACTATTTCCAAAGTAATGACCTGCAGTTAGTCCTTTTGTCAGATTTTAAACCACTTTTGAACCACCATTTCCTAAGTGGGGTTTTTTTTTTCTAGAAATAGCGTACCTTTCACATCGTTCTTCAAACCATAAAAGCACACCACAATACTCACTACAAGTTCCTGAATCCACACAATCAGGATACTGTAACACTGTATTAGGAGGCGAAGGTAAACTCTGTATTATGCAATCTGTGTTAGCGCCAAGTCGCCAACATAAGTATATAAGAAAAGAGAAACATAGTCGCAAACGCGTGCATTGTTTGGAGGGGCTGGTATAAACTTTATCTCAAAAAAACGCAGGAAAAAAATATTAATCATGTGTGTCGATTTGTTATTCTTAATAGCTCGTTGTATATAAAAATAAACCTATTAAAAGAACAAAATAGACTTACATGATGTGGATCAAACAGGCCATAACTCTCCAGCCTCCTCTCTGTTAACTTGTCTGCTTTCATTTCCATATCAACTTGTGTGCTTCCATATCCATGAAACTAAAACTGGACACGTACCAGCAGCTTCCAATGCATTAACAAGGGTATTCTTGCTTGGAACTCTGTTGATATCAATATTAATATCAGTGAGTGTCAGTCTTTTGAAGTTCATTTGACCCATTACCATGTCAGGAGCATCATAGAAAATGCATAACTGTTAGCTTTTGTAACTAACCATGATTCAGAAACTATCACTAAAGCTGAATAAATGTAATCTACAGTGAACATCTTAATGATACAATCAATTAGCATTTGATAAACGTAGGCGTGCAAACGAGTCGAGCCGGCTCGACCCGAGTTTAACTAGGCTCGAGCTCGGCTTGTTTAACTTATGTAAGTTGACACTATTTAATCCATCATGTTAACCAACTGCATACGTAGGACATTTTGAGTTAGTAGAAGATGATACCTCATATGGCCAACCATCAACAACAAAGACGTCTAATGAGTAGTGATCTACAGTCGAAAATACATGCTCTTCTTGTATGTTCAGTCCTACTTCAGCCAATAAGCATGTCAACTGCAAAATTTGCACCAATGGAAAACAGTAAAGATAGAGGTTTTCCAATGAATTTATGCCAAAATATGTGGATTTGGTTGTTGTAAAGACTAAAGAGAACAACCAAAATAAGTATCTGATTCATAAGCTTGGGTTTGTCAGTTGATGAAAAGGTAATTTCATGCATTGGCCTGTAAATATTAATCAACATAGTAAAACGTCCAAAACTTTGTATAACTAGGGGTCTTAAATTGGTCATGTTCGTAGGTTGGCGGTCGAACCTGACACAACACACAATTTTGAGGCTAACATGAACACAACCCCTTTGATTAAATAGTTTAGATTTTACATATTACTATTCTAATATCACAAATTTACAAACAAAAATATAAATGTATATAAAAAAAATTAAGTTTAAACTATAAGACTCCATGTCCATCTCTCTTTGATGTTTTAAATTTGGCGTAAAGTACCAATACGTTATAATTATGACATAAAATTTCTTTTAATTATAAAAAAGGCTTATACGGGTCCATCCGCGACCCTGCTGGTTGACCCAATCACGAACCGTGTATCTAAACGTATTTGCAGGTTCAATCCAAAACTAATCCTAATGCGTTTAGAATAAACCCAAACCGGCAAAGTTCGTGCTAGGTTAACGTCAACTTTTCAAGCGATGTCAATATATTGACACCCCTAATTGAAACCATCGATGATTGCAACAAAATGTCTAGTTGGAAACAGATTGTTACTTTGACTGGGGTATATTATTATTAGTCTATTACTTTTTCTTGGAATAAAACCGTTGCACATTTTAATAGAATAAAAACAACACTGAAGATCCCAAAATCATTAAAGACATAAGTGGACAAGAAGACAAACAATATATTTAAAATGGACCATATGATTTCAAGATGCAATAAAAGAATGGAGAGTTTAACTCAACTATTTTCGACGGCATCATTACCTTACCTCGACTTAGTTCAGATCTGGAATCAAACCCAACATAATCTCCATGTCAACTATTTTCAATCACGATTCAAATATGAGTGAAAGGATCTTAACTCAGATCTGGAATTAGTTAGATATTTGTGGCATGGTTTGGTTTGTGGAGATCGACGAAGAAGAGGGTTTGTGGGGGGAAGTGAGCAGGAATGAAAATATATGGGAGGGAGAGTTTGAAATTTTTGGAAAGGGTTATGGGATTCATACACCCTATGACGTCACATTCTGGGGGTGTGACATCACATTTTGGGGTATGTGGCAGCTTTCTAATCGTATGTGATGTG
This sequence comes from Ambrosia x helenae, assembly GCA_030844895.1. Lineage (NCBI taxonomy): Eukaryota > Viridiplantae > Streptophyta > Magnoliopsida > Asterales > Asteraceae > Ambrosia > Ambrosia x helenae. The sequence continues at coordinate 4,257,996 of CM061228.1, forward strand.
GGCCAGGGTGTATGAATCCTAAATAGGTGGTGTATGAATCCTAATTACCTTTTGGAAATTATATTATGAGACCAAAAGATGACACGTAATTTTTATACCGTTATATTTTTTTATTTTTTAATGCTAAGTTCTTGACACATAAAAATGTCTGTGATTAATTAACCAGATTTTACAAACTATGACAATTTTTTTATGATACGCTTTTGAGTGTCATAAATAAGTGCATGTCATAAAATGCGCGTCAAGAAAAGCTTTTTTTTTTCTAGTAGTGCTAGCAAATTAATTGGTCTTGAGTACTGATTTTTATAATAAATCTGAAGCATAGATGACTGCTACGCCATCGCTCCCCATTAACAAAGATGCAATTAGACGATTTGTCTGACCATCATCGAAGCGCACTTCATATACCACCTAGAAACGTTCACCTTTCATCGTCGAGTGTCACCTAAAATTGGCGTCGGCCCAATATGATGATTTGTCCGACCATCATCGAAACGCACTTCATATACCACCTAGAAATGCTCCTTTAAGATATGTATTATTTACTATTGTCTATTGTGGTCCTTTAAGGCCCAATACGGTCCATCAAGACATACATTGTCTATTGTTGTCCATTGTGATCCATTAAGGCCCAATATTGCCTACTAAGACATACGATCTACTATTTTCCATTCTGATCCATTAAGGCCCAATATGGTCCATTAAGACATGTATTGTCTAATATTGTCCATTGTGATAAATTAAGGACCAATGTGGTCCACTAAAGCATGTATTGTCTAGTATTGTCTAATATTGTCCATTGTGATACATTAAGGACCAAGATGCTCCATTAAGATATGATTATCTACTATTGTCTATTGTGATCCATAAGCCCAATATGGTCTATTACCGTCTACGTTTGTCCATTGAGATCCATTATGACACAATATGACCCATTAAGACATAAATGATCTACTATTGTCCATTCTGGTTCATAAAAAACTAATATGGCCCGTTAATACATATATAACGTATTATCGCTCGTTGAGATCTATTAAGGCCCTATATTATCCATTAAGAGATGTAGGATCTATTAGTGTCCATTCTAATCTATTAAGACATATATAATCTACTATTTTTCACTACGATCCATTAAGGCTCAATTTGGCCCATTAAGACATATATACTATACTATTGTCCTGTGATCCGTTAATACCCAATATGGCCCATAATGACATGTATAATCTACTAATGTTCATTGTAATTCATAAAGTTCCAATATGATCCATTAAGACATATATGATTTACTAGTGTCCATTGTGATCCATTAAGGCCCAATATGGTCCATTAAGACATATATGGCCATTTTCGGTACCGCTACCCATTGTTTATGTTTTGTGACAGCTGGTACCACTTCAGTATAGTCCGATATCCTGGGTTGATTTACCTACAAATTCTTATATCGTAACGCTCATTTTTGTACCTGTATAGGTACCCATTTCTACCATTTTTCAGGACTGGTACTTCCATTATTGGTACCGGTTCAATTATAAGGTCATCTCTACTCATTAAAACTCAATGTATACCTAATATGACACAATAAAAAGGCATAAACTTTAAAATTGACGCATTTTTTATGTATATTCTTACCTAAATTAGTTACAATGACAAATATATAAAAGTTTGAAAAGAAATCACTAAAATAATAAAATAAAAATTAACAATTTTATATATTTTTTAGATTTATGTTAAATAATGTCATTTTTTTTAATGCAAGTAACATTTGAGAGGGAAGTTTTATGATGAAATATTTTGAGAAGAGTTTTTGGAGGGATTTGAAATTTTTGTAATTTTAAGAGAATTATTTTGAGAGGTATGGCTATTGTTTTACCTTTTTCCCACCCATATTTTGAGTGTAGATACAAAAATTATTTACCATACTTTCAAAAGTATTTACTTTTTTTCGGTAGATTTTATTTACTTCAACTTTTTATTAATATAAAAGCAACTTAGAAAATATATTCACAATTGCTCTTCCTCACCTAACTGGACGACGCTCTTTCACTCGCGTAACAAGCGGCCTTTTTTTTTATTTTTTTTTAACATTCAAATGGAACTTTTATTCATACGATAACCACCATTCATACGACATTTAGATAAACGATTTCAGGCTTTAATTCGTATTTACAGATGATTTATATATTCGATTTTCGATTTCTAAGCCTTCGATTCAGTTTGGTTGGATCTTGTTTTTTTCTCTTTCAGTCCACATAGATTTCAGTCGATATGAACCTTGCCTTATATTTGATTAATTTGATTTGAAGTCAATTATGGGGGTTATTTTGTGTCCAAAATTTGTTAATGTACTGTTGAAAACTTGAAAGCCATATGTTTGTGTTCTATGAGCTTTTTGAACATTATTGGCTCCAGCCTCCAACCAAGCAGAGAAACAATAAATTTTGTTCCTGAATTTTGTTATGGATAATATTTTTGGGTTGATTGATTTATGATTTATATAAAAAAAAAATTCAATTCACTTCCTTGAAATATGTTGTTTATATTTGTCTATCATCGCTAAGTTGTTAAGAATAATAAGCATTCAGGATGGATACGGTTTAATAGTGATGTCTTATATTGCTATTGTAAACAGTGATAATTTGAAGATGAACCTGTAGGTACCTTTCAAAAAAAAAAAAAAAAAAAACTGTAGGTGAGATTATAAAGGAAACTATTTTGATTCATTTTGTGGTTGGGATTATTAGAAATGTATGGTTTCTTAACGAAATTTGCAGATTTTTTTTTTTTTTTGCTAAATTATTGCAGAATTTCCGCATAATGTTTTGCATATTTTTTTTTTTTTAGTTTTTGCATAATTGTTTATAGATTATTTGTAGAATTTTTGCAGAAACTTTACGAAAATGACTTAAACAATATTTTTGTTGATCTTGTGGTTTCTAATTTTGTTTCTTATTGAAAAACATAAAAGCAAAGTATAGATTAGATAAAAATAAAGGGGACAAAAAAAAAGTACTAATTAATTTCAAAGTACAAAAAAATGTAAATACTTTTTCTAACTACACTAGTTTGGGAAAAAACTCTACATATTTTTTCATAACATTTGCTATTATTACTTTACAAAAAACAAGGTGAAGATGGTGTGGCTAATAGTTATATAAAGTCACATGAAATTCTACAATTCAACTGTGGTTATTGTCCAAGTTTTGGTTACACATATTTTTTCCCATGACATTTGCTATCATTTTGTCACACAAAATAAACAGTGACAATAGTGTGGCTAATTGCTATATAAAGACACATGATTTTTTTTTTTTTTTTTTTTTTGTAAATTTAAGTGTGACTATTGTCTAACTTTGGTCACATATATTTTTCCATGACATTTGCTATTATTCCGCCATACAAAATAAATATAGTGTCGATGGTGTGACTATTGTTTAGTCTTTGGTCGCACAATAATATATGTGGCCATATGTATTAGCTTTTAGCCATACATCAAACAAAAATTGTGGCTGTAAATCACATCTAGCCACACTTTTCTAGTGTGGCTGCTAAATGTCACAGTTTTTTCTTAAAGTGTGACTAAGGATTCAAGAAGTTGTCATTTTTCGTCACATGAAATAAATGATGTTGCCATAGATCACATTTGGCCATGCTTTTTTAGTGTGACAAGTAAATGTCACATTTTTTTTAATGAAGTGTGGCCAAAAGTTTTCAGCTGTTATACAATGGTCACATGAATACATAAGATGTGTGGCGAAAAGTGGGCTTGAAGTTTTCCAAATGTTAGAGATACCCTTTAGCCACATATTCAATGTAAAGTGTGGCATGGCGATTTTAGGAAATGTGTGGCTAAAGCCATATTTTGGTGTAGTGAATTATTTTTTGACATTTTACAAACCAACACACATATATATATAATATTATATATAGTATTAGGGTTCCATAATCGCGACAAAATAATTAAATGCGAATGTAATATGAAAACTTGACGTTTTATTAATGTCGATGGTGTAACGTACAAGTATTAAATGCGTAATGTTACAGGGCGGTGGTGTTGTTGGAGGTGGTGGTGGTAGTGGTTGGTGGAGTGTGTATGGTGGTGTTGTTGATACAAACTAATTTGAAAGTTCGGAGTGTTATTGGTCAAAGTGATAGTTCGGAGTATTATCCACCAATGTGTGAAAGTGAGAAATATTTAAATCCATTTTCCCCATATATATATATATATATATATGATTCGGATATTTTGAGAACTCCTATGAGTTGTGAGAACCATAGGAACTCACTTTATAACCACATACTTTTTTTAATCAAAAATGAATATGTGGTCTATAATTAATCAACAATAAAATAATGAATAAAATATTAATATACTTATACCTGGATAAAAATCTCTTACACCGGTGTAATTTGGCGTAAATTAATGTATTTTTTTTTAATTTTTTTTACAGCGGGGTTACGTGTTTTTACACGAGTGTGCAAAAAAAAAATTTTTTTTTCGCATTTTACGTCGAGTTCTCACGAGTTCTCACAACTCATCGAGTTCTCAAAGTATCCTAACCCTATATATATATATATATATATATATATATATATATATCTTTTTTTTTCCTACACCGGTATATATATATAATGACCTCTAAATATTAAAGAAAACTTTTGTTTTAACTACCTTACCCAAAAAATTTGACCACTAAAAAACCAGACAAACCGTACTAGTTTCGCTATACTAAGACACTATAAACTAGTTATTTATAACATTTTAATGTCTCCACCATACTGCTATAGTGGTAAGGAGATGAAAATCTATTATGAAAGTCTGGGGATGAAACACCGGCATAACCCCATCTAGGTACTCTTGGATATGTGATTTATTTCCTTCATGTTAGTCGTGGGACTGAGTTGTATTACCGAAGATGACCAGCTTGCATATTTGTGTATATAACAGTGGCATGTGCATTATACATTAAAAATAAATAGTTGGAAACACAAACCATATGTGTCAATTGTCATTAAGACTCACGTTAACATATTTGATCATTAAACAGTTATTAAAAAGCCACTATTTTTCCACCTAGCCTTTAGAATCCTAGTTAATGTGGGGCTAATGCCTCATAATCATAGCATGTAGCCATACTTTCGGTTATTAACTGCCGTTTGAAACTAATATAGGTTGGTGCACATGGTGAGGACCCAAGGACGCCATTAATTTACAGTAAAGCCTATTACTTTATTTGTTTCATCCAGCTGTTCGTTCTACTATCACCATCTTGCCACTATATTCCCCACACTCACAGTTTTCTAATATCTGGTTAGGAAACTTTTATACTCGCTAATGTTTTGGGTTTTTTTTCGAGTGGAATAAAGTTATCTTAGGGCTGGCATAACAGGTTACACAAACCTGTTAAGACACGAACCTGTTAAGACACGAACACGAAACTTGTAAACACGAACACGATACGAAATCTAATCGTGTCATTTTTTTCAAACACGAACACGAACCTGTGTATAACAGGTTAACACGATAAGACACGACAAGACACGATAAGGAACACCTAATAAAATAAGCTAACACGATAAGACACGACAAGACATGATAAGAAACACGATAAGACATGTTAAGGCACGTACACGATAAGACACGAACACGAAACAGGTAAACACGAACACGACACGAAAATAAACAGGTCTTAACGTGTCGACCTGTTATAGACACGAAACCTGCTAAGGCCAAACACGAAACCTGTTAAAATCGTGTAGGTTCGTGTCAGGTTATCGTGTTCGTGTCTAAATTGCCAGCCATAAGTTATCTCCTTCTGATTTGAACTTACAAACTATTAGTTGTAACTTATAAAGTACACTATTTATTACCAAGATATTCATTCCCTTGATGACTTTGATTTAAATTAGTGTCGTCTAAAATCGGAAGTTGAACACGTGACTCAATAAAATGAACACCTAAATTAAGGAGACGCTGTGATTTTAATGTGCGTGATGTAATTTTGTAATCGTTGTTGTGTTTTGGCTATATATTGGGGTGCGTGTTTTTATGTGTTTACATAGTTCTTCTCGTCAAAAAAAAAAAAAAAATGAAAATAAAATGAAACATACTTTAACTCCCAACTGAATGTAGTTTCTTGTTGACAAAAAATTGATGGTAACTGCAATCTTTGAAACTTGCAACCGTGACAACAATAAATTTGTCAACCTCACTTAGATATATACACAAATTTCATTAAAAAAAAAAAAAAAAAAAACTCAGACACACACACACACATCTCTTTAGATTAAATGCTCATAAACATATCTAATATTACAACTGAACTCACACAACATAAGTCTATTAATAAAGAGTTATAACTCCACATAATATATAGACTAATTGGAGTTGACATAGTTGATACAATAACAACACATCCATAGTCCATAGATTATACTTGTTGCTTGTCTACTAATTAAATTACGAAAAATAAAAAAGTATATTATGGGCTGAGAACATAACCGTTGAAGTGGACCATCAATCAATCAATCTAAGTACGCACGTTGTTAATTATTTAGTCCTATGTTACATTGAGAAACAAAAAGCTATAAAGATGGAGGGTAAAACATGACTTATTTCAAGGTTTATGGTGCTGAGTGTAAATATAGTCCAAATGAGCATCTGCTACTGCAAGCACTCTTCTTTTCAAACACTCTTCATCTCCAGCTCCACACTCCATACCCTCCTGTAACTTTACTCATAATAAATAAATAAATTAATAACAAAACATTTTAAAAAAAAAATGGCTAAAGATTTAAAAAGATGGGAACTTTACATTAAAGGAGTCTAAGTCAACAAGGGAGTCTTCACTGCTACTGATGTTGATGGGTTCATCAAGTTTCCACATGTTGTCACCTGAAATATGATAGCAAAAGTCAAAACATGCAAAAGGTTTAAAAGATTGTTTGATGGTTATATGAATATTATTATTGGTGGATGATAATAAGTAATAACCTGGTTTGGTGTGCAAGAAACGAGCAGATGAGAGGGAGAGAAGGAAGATGAAAGAAACAGCACAAAGGAAGGTGTGCTTCATTGTCTCACCTTTGGGTGGTGTTGTGTGAGAGAGTGTGAGAGTGTTTTGTGTTTGTGGGGTGTGTTATATGTACATATGTTGTTGGGAGTTGCTAGTGGGGTGGGGGTGGGGTACTTTTAGTTTAAAACATTAAATACACATGCAATGACAACGCACTGATATATTGACTTTGATTGACTCATAAACAAGATATTTCATTCAAAAAAATCAATGGTTATTTACAAAGGTTTAAGAGTTTTGTTGAGCTTTAAGCTTCAATTTTTAAAAAAAACTTCTACTTAATAAAAAGCCATGTTTGGTTAAAAGTGTTGGCCCAGAAATCAGTATAGCAGCGGATGATTGTTAATCAAAGACACAAATAATCAAAGAACAATAGAATAAAAGATTTGAAACTGAATTGCGATGTATTTGATTGAATGTTGTTCGGACAGAAGGTTATAAACACAGAAGAATACAAGGATAATAGGATTGTGATATGTACAATCTTTGGTAAAAACAAATGAAGATATCCTATTCTATATATATGTTACGAAGAGGTGTGTCTTTGGCAGTTATCTCCGAATCATTGTGATGTTTCAGTTAAAGTTTTAACTGTCATTGTTTGATAAGTTGCCGCCAAAATGATTATAACAACAGAAAGGGTATTTCTGTCCTTATGCATACTTGTCCCGCCTATTCTTTAATGTAACATGCTTCTGTTTTCTTCGAATGCTGATCCGTTCATGCTTCTGATTATGTGCAGCCCTCTAACTTGTTTTGTCCTTTGCTGTTCCAATGTTGCTGCTGAAGCCGAGTATGGTTTTGACCCATATCCCATCTATACTAACATACTAATCTTCTAATGTTTACACTTAATATCATACATACAAATACATAATAGAGATGTTCAAATGTACATAATAAACATAAAAAACATAAGTTATATTTACTATCTAACACCCTCCCTTAAATATAACTAGGCATCATAGATGATTTTGGAAGGGAGTCCATTGCTTCTTTTAATGCTTCTTCAACTTGAGTGAAATCGAACTTGCGTTTCTTGATGACTTTGTTTGCTGAATTCCAATCTCCTCCCATGTAGAAAGCATAGTCTTCATGCATATTTGTTGAATTCTTGTGAAGGCGACTCATAAGTTGTGATATTATACTGGTTTTTCTAACTTCACTACATCCAACACCATCATTTTCATTTTGTTTTGCAATGTCTAGGGTTGTTTTGTACACTTGGTATTGCCATTCTAAGACATCCAAATATTTAGCATAAAGAATTCTCAACATATCCTTGTCTTCATACTCCAAACCTAACTCTTTTGCTATTACCACCCAAATATTATACTTTGATACTCTTTCATGTCCACCCTCTCTTTTCACCAATATGTATAAGTCAAATAGATTCACTTTCTTGCCTTTTTCAGCCATGGGTGGGATTGGACGGTTTGGAACTTTTAGATAAAAGTTCAAAAACCAATCAACCATTCTAAGAAAATGGTTTTTCAACAAATCCCTATGTGCCCATGGATATTCTAAGTGATCTATTATGTTCAAGAATTCAATGCATTTTTCCATGGAATCTATCTTAAGATCATGAACCGATTCTTCCATTTTCTTCATATTTTGTTCCGAATCAAGGGACAATTCTTCAAAGTATTCATTTAAATACTTATTCTTCATTTTTTCGAATTCATGATCATTACCAAGTTCCCTTATCATAGATTCCTTATCATCTTTATTTTCTTTTATCATCTTGAATTGCATACTTTCATTCTTGAACATATTGTGGACACTACATGTATTCCCATCAACCTTAACTATGAAACCTTGAAGTTTTAATTGGGGTAGACTTAGAATGTTGTCATCTAAGTCATTTGAGTAAAACACATTTGGTATAATTAGTGTGTTATTTTCGGATTCCACACTAATCATTCCAATACCCCTTATAAAAACAAATTCATTCTTTAATCTACTCTCCATACCAAAGGATTTCTTTAGTTTAAGAAAGTAATCAAGGTTCCAACTTATATGATTCTGAATTTTGGGACTTACATACCAAATATCTTGCCATGTACCAAAGCCGGATCCTTTAAGGATGTACTCTTCATCATTGTGTAGTCTTTCTTGTGGATAATAACTTATCCCGGTATCTATGGCATCCTTAATCAATTGTGTACTTTCATCCTTCTCCCTTATGTGGCAAGAACTTATAAGATGACCCGGTGTGTGGCAATAGAAACATGATCTTGTTTCCACTCCCCTTCTTCGCATTTCTGCCCTCATTTCTTTTCTATTTTTGTACAGATTTCTGTTATAAATTTCTGATTCGTGGTATGAATTGATTGATTTCTCAGACATAATTCAAACTAGTTTTAGAAACCGGAACACTGTTTTTTTAAAAAAAAACTGATGTGAAACAGATTGAAAAAACAGGAGATTTGAACAGGATTCTGAAACAGAAAGTTTGCAGAATTCGAAATAATTCAGAACAGAAAATTTTCGAAGAAAAACAGTTTTGATTAACGAATAATCTGGCTCTGATACCAGTTTTGTTGGCCCAGAAATCAGTATAGCAGCGGATGATTGTTAATCAAAGACACAAATAATCAAAGAACAATAGAATAAAAGATTTGAAACTGAATTGCGATGTATTTGATTGAATGTTGTTCGGACAGAAGGTTATAAACACAGAAGAATACAAGGATAATAGGATTGTGATATGTACAATCTTTGGTAAAAACAAATGAAGATATCCTATTCTATATATATGTTACGAAGAGGTGTGTCTTTGGCAGTTATCTCCGAATCATTGTGATGTTTCAGTTAAAGTTTTAACTGTCATTGTTTGATAAGTTGCCGCCAAAATGATTATAACAACAGAAAGGGTATTTCTGTCCTTATGCATACTTGTCCCGCCTTTTCTTTAATGTAACATGCTTCTGTTTTCTTCGAATGCTAATCCGTTCATGCTTCTGATTATGTGCAGCCCTCTAACTTGTTTTGTCCTTTGCTGTTCCAATGTTGCTGCTGAAGCCGAGTATGGTTTTGACCCATATCCCATCTATACTAACATACTAATCTTCTAATGTTTACACTTAATATCATACATACAAATACATAATAGAGATGTTCAAATGTACATAATAAACATAAAAACATAAGTTATATTTACTATCTAACACCCTCCCTTAAATATAACTAGGCATCATAGATGATTTTGGAAGGGAGTCCATTGCTTCTTTTAATGCTTCTTCAACTTGAGTGAAATCAAACTTGCGTTTCTTGATGACTTTGTTTGCTGAATTCCAATCTCCTCCCATGTAGAAAGCATAGTCTTCATGCATATTTGTTGAATTCTTGTGAAGGCGACTCATAAGTTGTGATATTATACCGGTTTTTCTAACTTCACTACATCCAACACCATCATTTTCATTTTGTTTTGCAATGTCTAGGGCTGTTTTGTACACTTGGTATTGCCATTCTAAGACATCCAAATATTTAGCATAAAGAATTCTCAACATATCCTTGTCTTCATACTCCAAACCCAACTCTTTTGCTATTACCACCCAAATATTATACTTTGATACTCTTTCATGTCCACCCTCTCTTTTCACCAATATGTATAAGTCAAATAGATTCACTTTCTTGCCTTTTTCAGCCATGGGTGGGATTGGACGGTTTGGAACTTTTAGATAAAAGTTCAAAAACCAATCAACCATTCTAAGAAAATGGTTTTTCAACAAATCCCTATGTGCCCATGGATATTCTAAGTGATCTATTATGTTCAAGAATTCAATGCATTTTTCCATGGAATCTATCTTAAGATCATGAACCGATTCTTCCATTTTCTTCATATTTTGTTCCGAATCAAGGGACAATTCTTCAAAGTATTCATTTAAATACTTATTCTTCATTTTTTCGAATTCATGATCATTACCAAGTTCCCTTATCATAGATTCCTTATCATCTTTATTTTCTTTTATCATCTTGAATTGCATACTTTCATTCTTGAACATATTGTGGACACTACATGTATTCCCATCAACCTTAACTATGAAACCTTGAAGTTTTAATTGGGGTAGACTTAGAATGTTGTCATCTAAGTCATTTGAGTAAAACACATTTGGTATAATTAGTGTGTTATTTTCGGATTCCACACTAATCATTCCAATACCCCTTATAAAAACAAATTCATTCTTTAATCTACTCTCCATACCAAAGGATTTCTTTAGTTTAAGAAAGTAATCAAGGTTCCCACTTATATGATTCTGAATTTTGGGACTTACATACCAAATATCTTGCCATGTACCAAAGCCGGATCCTTTAAGGATGTACTCTTCATCATTGTGTAGTCTTTCTTGTGGATAATAACTTATCCCGGTATCTATGGCATCCTTAATCAATTGTGTACTTTCATCCTTCTCCCTTATGTGACAAGAACTTATAAGATGACCCGGTGTGTGGCAATAGAAACATGATCTTGTTTCCACTCCCCTTCTTCGCATTTCTGCCCTCCTTTCTTTTCTATTTTTGTACAGATTTCTGTTATAAATTTCTGATTCGTGGTATGAATTGATTGATTTCTCAGACATAATTCAAACTAGTTTTAGAAACCGGAACACTGTTTTTTTAAAAAAAAACTGATGTGAAACAGATTGAAAAAACAGGAGATTTGAACAGGATTCTGAAACAGAAAGTTTGCAGAATTCGAAATAATTCAGAACAGAAAATTTTCGAAGAAAAACAGTTTTGATTAACGAATAATCTGGCTCTGATACCAGTTTTGTTGGCCCAGAAATCAGTATAGCAGCGGATGATTGTTAATCAAAGACACAAATAATCAAAGAACAATAGAATAAAAGATTTGAAACTGAATTGCGATGTATTTGATTGAATGTTGTTCGGACAGAAGGTTATAAACACAGAAGAATACAAGGATAATAGGATTGTGATATGTACAATCTTTGGTAAAAACAAATGAAGATATCCTATTCTATATATATGTTACGAAGAGGTGTGTCTTTGGCAGTTATCTCCGAATCATTGTGATGTTTCAGTTAAAGTTTTAACTGTCATTGTTTGATAAGTTGCCGCCAAAATGATTATAACAACAGAAAGGGTATTTCTGTCCTTATGCATACTTGTCCCGCCTTTTCTTTAATGTAACATGCTTCTGTTTTCTTCGAATGCTGATCCGTTCATGCTTCTGATTATGTGCAGCCCTCTAACTTGTTTTGTCCTTTGCTGTTCCAATGTTGCTGCTGAAGCCGAGTATGGTTTTGACCCATATCCCATCTATACTAACATACTAATCTTCTAATGTTTACACTTAATATCATACATACAAATACATAATAGAGATGTTCAAATGTACATAATAAACATAAAAACATAAGTTATATTTACTATCTTACACCCTCCCTTAAATATAACTAGGCATCATAGATGATTTTGGAAGGGAGTCCATTGCTTCTTTTAATGCTTCTTCAACTTGAGTGAAATCGAACTTGCGTTTCTTGATGACTTTGTTTGCTGAATTCCAATCTCCTCCCATGTAGAAAGCATAGTCTTCATGCATATTTGTTGAATTCTTGTGAAGGCGACTCATAAGTTGTGATATTATACCGGTTTTTCTAACTTCACTACATCCAACACCATCATTTTCATTTTGTTTTGCAATGTCTAGGGCTGTTTTGTACACTTGGTATTGCCATTCTAAGACATCCAAATATTTAGCATAAAGAATTCTCAACATATCCTTGTCTTCATACTCCAAACCCAACTCTTTTGCTATTACCACCCAAATATTATACTTTGATACTCTTTCATGTCCACCCTCTCTTTTCACCAATATGTATAAGTCAAATAGATTCACTTTCTTGCCTTTTTCAGCCATGGGTGGGATTGGACGGTTTGGAACTTTTAGATAAAAGTTCAAAAACCAATCAACCATTCTAAGAAAATGGTCTTTCAACAAATCCCTATGTGCCCATGGATATTCTAAGTGATCTATTATGTTCAAGAATTCAATGCATTTTTCCATGGAATCTATCTTAAGATCATGAACCGATTCTTCCATTTTCTTCATATTTTGTTCCGAATCAAGGGACAATTCTTCAAAGTATTCATTTAAATATAATTTGTATATACTATAGTCTATATATATATATATACTACAAAACCTAGCTTTGGACTTTGGTTGTTTACAATCTTTCTCTAGCACTCCCTAGCTAGTTTTACCAGCCACTAGCTAGTTTTACCAAACATACCTAAATATAATTTGTATATACTATAGTCTATATATATATATACTACAAAACCTAGCTTTGGACTTTGGTTGTTTACAATCTTTCTCTAGCACTCCCTCCCTGTGCAGCAGTGGCGCAGCATATTAGGGGCGGGGAGGGGCGGCCGACCCTCCCGGATTTTCGCGCAGAAGTTCCGATTATATAGTATTCGTATAGAAAATTTTGAAAATATAGGGTTTCGACCCCCCGAAACTAGTGACTTCCGACCCCCGGTGACTTCCGACCCCCCAAACCTTCGGGTCAAGTTTCGCCACTGCTGTGCAGTACCGACCGTCTACCTATGCCCTCCTTCTTTACGATAGCGACGTCAAGTGATGTAGAGTGCCACCTCAAGTCCTCAACCTTCCATTCGGAACCCAAAACATAGAGTTGGGAATTTTTTTTCCCCATTTTCATTAATCAAGTCAAAATACACGCCATTGATGGTTTTTAAGCCCAACACCGCGTCCTTAATGAAATCCTTATTCATGTAGCGTCTTTTGATTGACTTTTTTTTGTTTTAGTTTTATATAATGAACATGTGATATAATAAATAAATATGAAAAACAAAGTCCATTAAAATACAAAGATAGTTTTTTTTAAGGAAAGAAAATATTATAAGCATAAAAAAATAATTCCATGACACGTTAAACCATCTATCAGCTAATATGTTAAATCAAGTCCATTTTAGTTCTAGTAACATCCAATATCACTTATATATATTCTTTCACGGAGAAATAGTTATTATAGTTATACATATATTTTATATTTTACAAGCATATTATTAAAAGTTAAACATTTGTTCAACTTGTTAGCATGGAATAATATGAGTGATGATGAAACATGATTATGGTATGCAAATGGTTCCGATTTATATGGAGGTATGATTATGCTCATGATGATGAGACGAGTCATGTGATGTGAGACCACTATTGTAGATAGAGAGAGACGGAGGTGTTTGGTCATTGTAAGGGTATAGTGGTCCAAAGTAAATTCAAAACGTAAATCTTACAAAGAATCAGTGTGTTAGTGGCTGACACCAACAACCCAAAGTCAACCTTTTCCACGTACTCAACAACTGTTTCCCATCTTCTGCCTTTCTCTCTTTTCATTTTTTTTTTTTCTAAATATTTCATCTTTTTTCTAAAGAAGAGGAAGCGGCATTTAATTATTTACAGTTTTACACCAAAGTTTTATTACTTACTAGTTACTACTAAATTAAATTTTTACAGTTACGAGGGTGTGGGGCTTTTACCATGTAAAACAATCTGTTTTATCGGGATGCCCGGGTACACCATCGTAATTGATGTGGGTTGTGAATCGGGGTCTAGGTTTTGGCCCGTATAGCCAAAGAAGAGCATTGGAAAAGTGTGGAAAATTGGGTTCAGGTTTAACAGGTAAATCGGGAACACTTCCGCAATGATTTTGTCACACTCTCAAATTTCACATGTAAGGTTTTATTGTGAGGCGTGTGACACACCAAAATCCAAGTCAACGGTCACATGGAACGACAACCATATGAGTAATATAACTTTCAAAACAACCATGCAGTATTAAAGAGTTAACAGGATATAGCGGAAGCAATTTAAGTTACAATCGCAAAATACCAACGCAAGACAATGTTTGAAAAGTAGTTTTAAACAATGTTCAAAGTAGTGAAAATGAAGTGATGGAATGCGGTGCAACCCCGTGCGTCCTATCCAGTGCCTACTACATTAGTGATCTGAGAAACCATGTTAAGTATGTCAACAAATAATGGTGAGTTCACAGGTTTTATGTTTGCAGTAAAGGTAAATGTTTGAAACCAAATCAACATAAACCTTACATCTATATCTGATGCTAGCTAGACATCGTTACAAGTCACTTAAGCGTTATGAACCATTGCTGACTGTCAGTAATATGTATGCATCGTTTACTTGTCACCGGTCATCACCCGACGATGTAATGTTAGATAGAACAAACATGCACCCGTGCGACCTCCAGTCTACACGGGTGGGTTTGTCAAACCCAATAGATCTATTCACATTTTCCCCACTATGTTTCACAAATTCATGGTTCAAACTGTTATAAGAACTTTAGATGAGTCGCTTAATACACAAGTGATATAATGTAATCTATGTTATCTGCCGTGTTCGTGTTTGCGTAGCATGTTTCTCCCTCAATAGGAAAACAATAAAAGGGGTCGTGAAACCCCCATCTTAGGTTGCTTCTTCTTAATAGATATAAATCTGGATGTGTGATGGTTCTAACTATCAGAAATCTATCATAAGACGTCTATAAGTGTTTGTCCGATAGCATGTTGGTCTAATAACCCTTGGTTGTCCAAATCATGACTTTTTATGTTAGCATAAGATGTCTATAAGTGTTTTTAAAATTAACGGGTTTACCCGAAACCCGTGGGTATACCCGATACCCGACGGGTAATTATCCGATACAAACTCGACAGGTTTTGGGACGGGTTTAGAACAAGCAAACCTATCGGGTATGGGGTTGGGATTACCTGAACCCGTCCTAAACCCGACCCATTGCCATCCCTATCTTTAGTTTTAGAAAGTTGCGGGAGAAAAGTTTGATATTGATTTTAAATGGCCATAAATAGATAACCTTTGATCAATATATCCATTAGGCATTAGATGCATGTAATGCAACAAGTGGATTTAAAGAAAAAGATTGTCCCTCTACATGCGCCACCTTTAAGCCTGTTGTATATGTTTAAACCAGCTGCTAATTGGATCCCACATGTAAGCAACCATTTGGGTGCCTACTCCACCTCCTTTTAATTAGTACTACAACTATTCAACCCATTTATTCTTCTTTAAAGTTCAAACCTCAATTATTATTGAACAAGGGCTTGGTTTCTTTTTTAGTTTCTTCCTTTTTGAACGACCAATTAAATATCATCTGAACTGTCAATGGGTTAGCACTAGACAAATGACTGTCCATTGGGCAGCCAAGTCCACCAAGCCATCAATTCGGGGAAAACCCGCCGTTTGAAGGCCCACTGCGATAAAAGCCCTCTGAATTGAATTCGAATTTGAGACCAAATAACCTCAAGCTCTTATCTTCATGTTTAGTTTCTAAACATGAGAAAACGAAAGAAAGTACAATTAATAGTCTCATAAAGAATAAATCAATGTGTAATTAGGGTTTTACGATATACTAGCGTACTTTATACACATGGTAAATGGAATGTTTCAGGTTTTCTCGGTTTTGATTATCTATTGAGTATGGACACTAATATAAAATCTTCAGTGGAATGAGCGGCCAAATCATCATTATGATTTCGTAGCATATGGTCTAGTGTTCTATGTGAAGATAGGATTTAGATCTAGAGATTGAAGTTTCATATCGAGAGGCTTGTATCTCTTTTTTTTTTTTTTTTTTTGGTTTATGTAAAAAATTGCGGGCAGCCAAAAAGACAAAAATACCCCCAAAGTTAACGACAATAGTTAACTGGGTTTAGTGTCAGGGACGAATTTGACAACAAAATGTAAAACAGAAGGAACCAGATATAAAAAGTTTTGATTTTGGACTGATGTAGCAAAACTGGCCAAACTTCAGGGACGATTTTGACTATTAACTCGAAAAATAAAACTACTACATCACATATTTTTAATTATCAACATCATTATCGGCATCGGCATTATACCTCGGAATCTTCCGATTATGTTCAACCCGATCCGCTCGAAAGTTGTGATGTGTTTGCTATTCTTAATTTCATATGTGATTAATGTTCTCTCTTAATCAATAATGCTTGCATTATTTGACTGCGTCTCCTTACCAAAGTGTTTAGGTTGATTTATATAGAAAATAATTTGATTTTTTTTTTTTTAAAAAGCCGTTAACCGTAACGGTCATATTTTGTTTCAAACTTTTCATCATCTCCATCAAATAACTCATACCCACGTCATGGTGGGTTGGTGTTTGGGGTGTGGGTGAGCTTTCCACGCTTAAACCCACGCTCCACTCCCCTCACTCTTTATATATGAAAGATAAACGAGTATTAATACCATATACTATACAAGTATCAAGTAGATACGCAAGTTAGTGTGTATATTAAATCCTTAGATAAGAGTGGTAGTGGTTTAGAAAGCATGTGCAGGGTTGATTAATGGTGCTTATTCTTCCAAATCGTATCTTAGTGCCTTTAACGCGGATATACGTGTTCCCAATCACATATTTTTCTTATAAATAGTTATACTTCCTACCACTTCCTCTTTCCCCCATAATTATTATATAATCTTTTAGGAAAATGTTTTACGTAATCTACTTTCTTTTTGTCTCGTGTACCTCTATTTCTCATATGTCATATTTTCTTTTAGAAAAAAATAAATGCATACAACATTTAAATATATGTATTCTTTTCTAGCTTAACAACTTTATCATTTCATTCTTAAGTTTGCAAGCATATATATTTATACTATCACTATTATTAAGCCGATCAAGCGGGCATAAGAAGTAGATGACATATCGGCTTCCCTTTCACATGAACACGACCCCCTCTTCCGTGATAGGGGAGTGAAGAGGGTTTCAATTCCATGTCCATAGTTATAGGCATTGGGCACAAAGTTAATTTACGTCCATTACACGCATCTCATTTCTCACAAAACCATTGCACGCCCGTTAGAGAGGGTGGCGTTAATGTTGGTTTAGGATATCCTTGTGCTATTAAATCACTTTTAAATGCTAGTTGATTAATTATAGTCAAACACTTTTATAAAATGAAAGTAGTAATAAACATGGTACACAAAGCAAAAGCTAGCTAATAAATAAATGGACGTGTACGTATGAATCCACATTGACTCATGATTTGAGTAAAATGAAATAATAAAAGGAAAGATGGATTGTGTATGATGGTGATATGCATGTTGTGAAGGTTTGTCGTAACTCTAGGTGGTAAAGTATCCACCTAGGTGATTGGCTTGTAAACCGACACGCATCAAGAGAATATTGAGTAATTTATGGAGCATCTTATATTTAATAAAGATATGCTTCACTTTACGCCTATATCAATCTTTCAACCCATGTTGGAGGAATCTATTAACTCAACACTAATATTGTACGATAACACTTGCTTTCCTTCCTTTATCTTATTATATTTGACTTGTCAGAAGGTTAACGCACTGGTATAAATATATATGTTTAGTGTTTTGATTAGCATGTATTAGGATCTTTAAGGAATGTTTTATAATTCAAATTAGAACATGCTCTTTTCGAGCGGTACTTCAAGGACCTTTTATTTTAATCTTTAACGGACCCAAAACTATATTTGAAAGTGTGTGGTTTTTATTGATAATCTTCTATTTTTGCATTTGAAAGGTTTTTGTTTTACCTATACATGTCCCTTTACTAATTAAGGCATGCATGCCTATTAATATCGGTGTTTTGCTATATGTCTAAAGGTGAATATGAATAATTTTTCGTCTTCTTCTCATGAATAAACTGGTGTTAATTTCAACATCACACAAAAATACGGTACATATTTAACACAAGTTATAAGGTGGAATTAGTGATGGTATGACGCCTCCCTTCTATCCATGAGATAGAGGCTTGAAACCCTGCAATACATCAATATTGGAGTATTTAAAAGTAGGTATATAGTTTGTCGTTTCAAAAAAAAAAAAAAAAAAAAAAAAAAAAAAAAAAAAAGAGGAGGAGGGTGGCCCTGGCCCCCTTGTTTTTTGGCGCAGTAGTGAAAATTTATGATTTTCATGGGTAAATTAAGTCTGGGTTAAGTCTGGCCCTCGCCGATTTTTTACTACCGATTGAAAAAAAATTGAATTCGGTCCCCGCCAATTCCGAAACTAAGCTTCGCCACTGAAACATATGAAACACATTGGTGTTTTACTTAGAAGTAGATAAGTGAATAAAGATGTTATCCTCATGTGTATTATATAGTGACATGACATAAGAGAGTGAGATTTTACTTCAATGAAAAAGTAACTAAACTTAAAACTACAATAATTTACTCACACTTTTAAAGTGTTACTAAAAGTAAAATATTGTGACTTTTTTATGCCACTTATACTTTTTTCAAGAGAAACACAACTTTTAAACTGCCAAAAAATAGATGCTTTTGAAAAATGATAAGACCTTGGGTGTGGTGGTTGGGGAGGAGAATGGTGGGTGTCATGTGGCACTTCCCCAACGGGAACACACCCCCTGTTCTAAACTCGATGCCAAGGGGGAAATATCCCCGTCCACCCCGTTCCTTTTTTCGATAAAAATTCAAATGTTGATTTAAATGGGAGAAGAGAGAGAGATGTGTTTGTGTGTGTGTTTAGTACTCACCGGAGCTCGTCATCGGAACACATTGTCGGAGCAAGTATTGGAGTTGTGACTTGTGGAGCCGTGGAGGTGACACCGGGAGTACGTATTGGAGTTGTGGAGCCGTGGAGATGCCTGGTTTTAGAGAGATAGAGAGACGTGTGTGTTCACTGTTGTGGTTGTGTGTGTGTGTGTGTGTGTGTGAGAGAGAGAGAGAGAGAGAGAGAGAGAGATGTTAATAAAGAGTGTTTTTTTTATACTTTAAAAATGGAAGGGGGAAGGTGAAGGAAGGGAGAACCATTTCCCTTATTTGGGGGGTGGGGGGGGGGGGGGGGGGGGGGAGAGGAGGAGGAAAAAAATGACGTGGCGTTGATGTGGATAAGGAAAGGAATGGAAAATGGGGAAGCACACCCCATAGCCTAAGGGTAATATTCTGTCAGGCAAATAAAATTCCAACATAAGATTTATTGTTCATAAGTACTCCAGAATTTTTCAGTGACATATTTTTTTCTCTTAGGTTCTATCAAAAGTTGTGAATATATATGTCTGTATGTTTGTGCGTCTATATATGTTTGTATAATTTATTAATCCTATTGGACTTCTTATACAATTAATACATTTATTAAAAGCTTACGGAGAGGTTCGTGATACACGGCTGTGATGATCGTGTTACACCGCCTTATCACCCATGTGATTGACAAAAATCACCATGGATGTGATGTACATCACGATCGTAAAAAAATGTGGGTAGGGTGTGTGGTTTGTTTGGGGATGGTTGGAATGATGTGATTGGTTGGGGTTCTCTCGGATTAGTGGGGAATAATTTAGTAATGTTAGTAATAGTGAGATGACCACTTCATATATTTAATGATAAATGTGATAAATTGAGGTGACACAAGGTGATTGGTGTGATAAAATGGTTTGTGATTGTGTGAGCACTACCTCATCCCTCTTAAAGGCATTTATGTGACACAAAATCTAGTAATCTAATTTAATATCATAGAAATATGAGTAAACCTCAATTTTTGTTCATGTGGTTTGCTGATTTTAACACTCTTAGTCCAATAGAAAAATTGCATTTATAGTCCATTAGTTTGTTGATTCGTTTCAGTTTCAATCCATACCACTAACACCGTTAGTGTAGTTTCGTTAAGTCATGATAAAAAGACTATAATACCCTTGATATGTACATTAATTTTTTCTTTTAATAATACACACTCTCTCTCTCTCTCTCTCTCTCTCTCTCTCTCTCTCTCTCTTCTCTCTCTCTCTCTCTCTCTCTCTTCGAAACCCTAACCTCGCCAAGTCGTTCATCACCTCTGCCACCATCGTTTACAACCACAACCTCCCATCTCCGTTTATAAATGATTTCGGATCTGAAGGTTTTGTGGCATGAACACTGCCACATCATTACCATAACATGAAACTATTACCACCATCACCATAACCTACATCACTTTAAGCTTAGCAGAGCCCTTCTATTTTCTAGATCCGCCACCAGCTGGTTGGGGTTAGGGTTTTGAAGTAGTAGCCGATGGTTGTGGATGTGGGGTTTCAGAGGTTGTTGACAGTGAGGGGTCGTAGGGTTTCGAGTTTAGGTGGGTTGTATGGTGGTGTTAGACGGTGGATGGTGGGGGCGGGGGTGTTGGTGAGGAATGGTGGTGGTGCCAAATCTAGAGATGCAAAGACAAAGATAGGAGGTGGTGGTGGTGGTGGTGAACGTAGTGGCAAATGTGGTGAACGACTTGATGAGATTGTTAGTGTTGGGAATCATAGTATCGTATACACAGCGGAAGCGGTTTATATATATTTATCAAAAACGGGTTATATATACTATATATATAATGGCCGATTAATATGTATAAATATATATTTAATTTTATTAATCCGATTAATAAAATATTCCCAATCAGGATCTCAGTTAAACGCGTATAAACAAATAAATTATAAAACAACCATAGGGGGTTTAGTAATCAACCTTTGACGACTACACCGGAATTGTAACACGCGGGTTACAACGAATCCTCGCTAGTAGGAAGTTCAAAACCGAGCACAAACCAACCGAGAAACAACACTTGCAAGAGGAAGGCGGCGGTTGATGGTGGTTGATGGCCGAAAAAAAAAAAGAAGGCGACGGCCTTCTTTTCTTTGGTGGCGGCCGCAAAAAGCCAAGAAGAGGAGGCAAGGGTTTGTTGTTTTATCAAAAGTGTGCATTAGGGTTTACTCCTTAACCCTCCTTTTATAAGACAACAACTTGCAATAAACCCCCTTGCTAAATATCTTAATACTCCTTAATGTAACACCCCAACCGATGGCGGAAACATCGGGGTGCCACGTATTGATGATTGTTCTGTAGCTCATGGTGAATAATAAGTTTCATAAATGATTTAAATAACTTACATACAAATGCTCTAGAATTTGTACTTCAAATTGAATAAAACTATACACATATCTTCAAGTATCAATACAAATCTTCAAGCAAATAGAACCTGAAACATGTTAAATTGAAAATGTTTTGGGTCAACAAAAGTTGGTGAGAATTACATAGGTTTTTGATAATTGAGTAAGAATGATGTGCAATTCATGTGTCATGTCAATCTAGTCCATATGTGAGAACATACTAGAAATAAATCGAGTGCATAATCAACCCTGATGACTGTTATAAAATGATACATACCATACGCTCATGGTCCAATATGTTATACGATAACAAACACCCACGTAACCTTTGTAGGAGGCACGTATCCGGGTGGGATTGTCAGTCCAATAGATCTATCAATGTATACCGCCGGCTGATCAATGTTAATGATTATGCTAGAATGGTGCTTACTCTAATCATGCTCAAGACATAATGCAACATAGAAAACACATAGACACATTGATGATTGAATTGCAATGATGATGTTATAAACATGTTTCACCCCAAAAATAGTGAAAATAGAGTAAAAGGGGCTATGTAAACTCACCTTGGTAAAATGTTATATCTGTTGAGAAAATTGGATAATTGTGTTGACCCAAGTTATCAAGTATCGCCCTATAATAAAGTAATAAGTATGACTAAGTCTATCAAGTCTACAAATGTATAAGTTTCTAGGGCTTCGAATTGGGGATAATTGTTCGTTTGATTAATATTAAAAATATTCGCCAATTGAGAGAAATTTAGTAATTAAATAACTAAAAATCTTTTTATAAATGTTAAATCTAGGATGGCCACAAGAATGTGTTTAAAGTATAAAAAATAATTTTTATAAAATTATTTTCTTTAAAATAGATTATTTAATCTATTTATAACAAATTGTCAAAATCTAACTTTAATATTTAAAAAATATTAAAATTAAATAATTTTTAGTTTAAAATTCATATTTCTGTTCTAAAATATCAGAAATAATTTGTATAAAATTTTGGTGCAAAAATAATGAAAATTGAATTTATTATGATTTAATTATGATTAAATCTAACAAAAATTGATTAAAAATATTAAATAAATGATTTTTCTGAAATAAAAATCATTTCTGAAAAGTTTATTGTTATTTAAACTTAGAATAATTTTTGTGGAAATTAATAAGATCGTTTTGATATTTTAATGGATTTTTATAAATATAATAGTATAAAATTGATTTAATTATAATAAATATTAAATAAATGAATTTTTGAAAAATAAAAATTGTGAATAACACTTTTAACTCAGATTTAGTAAATGTAAATTTTTTTAGAATTTATATGATAGTTTTGATATTTAAAAATGAATTTATAAGTTTTAAACATAATATATATATATAAGTATTTGTTGTTTAAAAGAAAAAGAAACGAAAAAGGGATGTCAGCGCCGGGACTCGAACCCGGGTGACTGTTGTGTAAGCCCTGGGTCACAACCACTTGGCCTAGACCAGTGGTTGTGATGAACCTCGTCTGTTTAATATAAATACACACGTTCAGATCAGTTTTATCCCCAAATCCTAATACGAACCCTAATTTCTGCAATAATCAAATACACACAAGATTAGCCCGATTGATCTTGGGGCTTTTGTTGTATTGATGCCGATCGATAAAATGCACAAAAAATATTATACTCACAGTGATGTATCGCGTGTAATTGCCGAGTCAAAGCAAGGAGTCAAACGTTTGATCACAGATCTTGATTATCAGTGTTTAAAGAACAATTGGAGGTTGAGAAAGAGTTGTGAGCGAGTTGTAAGTGCTCGCAGAGCATCAATTTATATAGGTGATCGATGGTTTGTTCGATTGGTAAGTTTGACCCACATTGAAGTCCATACGCGTTATTGGTTAATTTTGGTATTAATTGGTGAGGATTAAACGTGTAGTTGACTTGTTATAGGCCGATAATCACGTATTAAAGATCAATGATAATTAACCTTGGCTTAATATGGCCATTTGCGAATTTTTAAAAAAAAAAATATAAAACAGCTGCTGGTCGCTAACAGGGAAGAAGATCAGGTCCAAAACAAGAAGGTGTTAAATATAATTAGTGTTGGATAAGAATCAATTGGAGTGTGTGGCCCAGTTGGTTAGCTCGTGTGTGTGTGTGCGAGGAGTCCCGAGTTCGATACCCGGCTGGGACAACATCTTTTTGTTTTTTTTTTTATAACACAGACACAAAGGAGGTTGGGCTGGATGGTTGGGCCGCCTCCTTGGGCTGGGGTGTGTGGGCTCAGGAACTTTTAGATGGGCTTGAGCAGGAAAATAACTCTACAAATAAATTTTGATTTGTGTTACATTTACTATTACTATTATTATTATTATTATTATTATTATTATTATATAATTATTATTATAATTATTATTATTATTACTATATATATATATATATATATATATATATGTTGTGAATGAGGGAAAAAAAATAAAGACTTTACATTTTTAAAATGTAACAAAAATAAGGGCGTTTATATAAAAATTTGGGGAAAAATTTTGCGATGTTACAGTCTCCCCTACTTTTAGGAACTTCGTCCCGAAGTTAAGAGAAACACTAGGTTACAATTTGTCAATCACTGGAAACCTTGATAAAATTTCACACTACCTTAATGTACCTGTAAATTCATGATTACGTTCCGGACCGTAATTACCAATTTACCTTACATTAGGGTTTTGCGTCCTTTTATGACTTTACCGATTGTTAAGCAGGTCTGATAGTCTCCGCCAGTCGTTGAGCAGGTGGTAGGGCCTCTCCCGACTGTTGGAAAGACATGATGACCCCTACCAATCGTTAAGTAGGTTGTTTTGGTAGTCAACTATTTGTTGTACAAGTAAGCAAGTATGATCATAGATATAGCAATTAGTTCACATTCAAACAAGCATGCACACAGATGTTATAATAATGCTCGAATTTTATTACTTGAATCAAATAGCGTCATTACATAGAATTAAAAGCAAACAACATTTAAATGATGGAACTTGCTGTTAAGTAGCTGGAGGGTCTTGATCTCGGTTTAGTTTAGGGCATCGGTTACGGTAGTGATTTGGGTTTCCACATTCATAGCATTGACCATAGTTGGAATTTCCAGGACGATTAGGATTAGTAACCTGAGCAAGGTTGTAGATAATTGCAGCCAGTCGGGCATCAACACCTTTGTTGTTTTTGTTGTTGTTGTGGTTGGTGTTGTGGTTGTTGTTACTTTCCTCTTGGTTTTCACCACTGTTATTGCGAGTGCTACAACGTGGAGACATGATCCGTAAGGGATACAATGAAGGTTCAATGTGGCATGAAATGAATGAGGTGATATAAGGAATGTAATCATTTATTCATTAATTAAAACGAATAAACGAAAACGTTGACTTATCAAAGATTCCAGATTCTAATAACATATGAAGACATGCTTTAGCCTATAAGTGAACACTCATCCCGAGAATTCCCAGGTAGGCATCCGGGTCCCTCGTCTGATTGGGATATATGCGCAATGCCAGCCTAGACAGAAGACTCAGAATACAGGCGTTCACCCTTCCAGATTGCACGTGTTCGTTATTAAGATCTAGAACTTCGACGAGATCTCAAGGGGGTTCAGGTTAAACCTGAGGAATTTGTCCTATTAGTCTAAGAGTAGATCCACTGATGGAGAGCAACCTTCTTGTAGGGATGAAAGTAGGGATATGAAGTAGGAGATAGAGAATAGCAAGCAATAGAAGCAAGTACTTGTTAAATCCTATGGTTATAGACTAGATTATTATTCTAATAACCTAATTCCCTATAACCATGGCTCTGATACCAATCTGTAACACCCCAACCGATGGCGGAAACATCGGGGTGCCACGTATTGATGATTGTTCTGTAGCTCATGGTGAATAATAAGTTTCATAAATGATTTAAATAACTTACATACAAATGCTCTAGAATTTGTACTTCAAATTGAATAAAACTATACACATATCTTCAAGTATCAATACAAATCTTCAAGCAAATAGAACCTGAAACATGTTAAATTGAAAATGTTTTGGGTCAACAAAAGTTGGTGAGAATTACATAGGTTTTTGATAATTGAGTAAGAATGATGTGCAATTCATGTGTCATGTCAATCTAGTCCATATGTGAGAACATACTAGAAATAAATCGAGTGCATAATCAACCCTGATGACTGTTATAAAATGATACATACCATACGCTCATGGTCCAATATGTTATACGATAACAAACACCCACGTAACCTTTGTAGGAGGCACGTATCCGGGTGGGATTGTCAGTCCAATAGATCTATCAATGTATACCGCCGGCTGATCAATGTTAATGATTATGCTAGAATGGTGCTTACTCTAATCATGCTCAAGACATAATGCAACATAGAAAACACATAGACACATTGATGATTGAATTGCAATGATGATGTTATAAACATGTTTCACCCCAAAAATAGTGAAAATAGAGTAAAAGGGGCTATGTAAACTCACCTTGGTAAAATGTTATATCTGTTGAGAAAATTGGATAATTGTGTTGACCCAAGTTATCAAGTATCGCCCTATAATAAAGTAATAAGTATGACTAAGTCTATCAAGTCTACAAATGTATAAGTTTCTAGGGCTTCGAATTGGGGATAATTGTTCGTTTGATTAATATTAAAAATATTCGCCAATTGAGAGAAATTTAGTAATTAAATAACTAAAAATCTTTTTATAAATGTTAAATCTAGGATGGCCACAAGAATGTGTTTAAAGTATAAAAAATAATTTTTATAAAATTATTTTCTTTAAAATAGATTATTTAATCTATTTATAACAAATTGTCAAAATCTAACTTTAATATTTAAAAAATATTAAAATTAAATAATTTTTAGTTTAAAATTCATATTTCTGTTCTAAAATATCAGAAATAATTTGTATAAAATTTTGGTGCAAAAATAATGAAAATTGAATTTATTATGATTTAATTATGATTAAATCTAACAAAAATTGATTAAAAATATTAAATAAATGATTTTTCTGAAATAAAAATCATTTCTGAAAAGTTTATTGTTATTTAAACTTAGAATAATTTTTGTGGAAATTAATAAGATCGTTTTGATATTTTAATGGATTTTTATAAATATAATAGTATAAAATTGATTTAATTATAATAAATATTAAATAAATGAATTTTTGAAAAATAAAAATTGTGAATAACACTTTTAACTCAGATTTAGTAAATGTAAATTTTTTTAGAATTTATATAATAGTTTTGATATTTAAAAATGAATTTATAAGTTTTAAACATAATATATATATATAAGTATTTGTTGTTTAAAAAGAAAAAGAAACGAAAAAGGGATGTCAGCGCCGGGACTCGAACCCGGGTGACTGTTGTGTAAGCCCTGGGTCACAACCACTTGGCCTAGACCAGTGGTTGTGATGAACCTCGTCTGTTTAATATAAATACACACGTTCAGATCAGTTTTATCCCCAAATCCTAATACGAACCCTAATTTCTGCAATAATCAAATACACACAAGATTAGCCCGATTGATCTTGGGGCTTTTGTTGTATTGATGCCGATCGATAAAATGCACAAAAAAATATTATACTCACAGTGATGTATCGCGTGTAATTGCCGAGTCAAAGCAAGGAGTCAAACGTTTGATCACAGATCTTGATTATCAGTGTTTAAAGAACAATTGGAGGTTGAGAAAGAGTTGTGAGCGAGTTGTAAGTGCTCGCAGAGCATCAATTTATATAGGTGATCGATGGTTTGTTCGATTGGTAAGTTTGACCCACATTGAAGTCCATACGCGTTATTGGTTAATTTTGGTATTAATTGGTGAGGATTAAACGTGTAGTTGACTTGTTATAGGCCGATAATCACGTATTAAAGATCAATGATAATTAACCTTGGCTTAATATGGCCATTTGCGAATTTTTAAAAAAAAAAATATAAAACAGCTGCTGGTCGCTAACAGGGAAGAAGATCAGGTCCAAAACAAGAAGGTGTTAAATATAATTAGTGTTGGATAAGAATCAATTGGAGTGTGTGGCCCAGTTGGTTAGCTCGTGTGTGTGTGTGCGAGGAGTCCCGAGTTCGATACCCGGCTGGGACAACATCTTTTTGTTTTTTTTTTTATAACACAGACACAAAGGAGGTTGGGCTGGATGGTTGGGCCGCCTCCTTGGGCTGGGGTGTGTGGGCTCAGGAACTTTTAGATGGGCTTGAGCAGGAAAATAACTCTACAAATAAATTTTGATTTGTGTTACATTTACTATTATTATTATTATTATTATTATTATTATTATTATTATAATTATTATTATAATTATTATTATTATTACTATATATATATATATATATATGTTGTGAATGAGGGAAAAAAAATAAAGACTTTACATTTTTAAAATGTAACAAAAATAAGGGCGTTTATATAAAAATTTGGGGAAAAATTTTGCGATGTTACACTTAATATTAATCTTATTAACATTAAGTCCCTCAAGATACTCCTTAATATTAATCTTATTAATATTAAATCCCTCAAGACTAAAACAATTATTATTTCATAAATAATAATCCACCAACGCGTGAACTTATCTGATTCGTGTACCAACGTGTAACTCTTCGGATCGTACCGGTTCGGGTTACGTTGATCTCGACTTTTAATTACATCGGACATCCTATATATCCAACAATCTCCCACTTGGACGATTTTAATTAAATGAGTCAACGTGCGCAGAGTTGGACGCCTAGCTGCATCGCATTGCACCCAAACCAGTATGACACTTTACAGTCGTCAACTAGTTCTTTGAGTTCAAGTAACGCTTTACTTAACCAAATACTATAGCCCTGATAATTATATCAATAAGTCCCTTCTGTATAGACATCCGTTGATCATAAGACATGGATCATTCATTCTTATATAGTGATCAACTATTCTCTATTCTCGTCTCTAATTCAAAGTGGTCTAACGAACTACCTTAGTCCGAGCGTGGCCACGCGTTTATACCAGTTTGAGTTTTACGAGGGCGCCAGAATGTCTAGACTTCTAATCCTATAGAAGTACAGAATTCCATCAGCGTCATACAACTCCCACTTAATCTTGGATTTCTCCTTACGCTACCCTTATTGCTACCCATGTTTCAGGACAGTGTTAGATAACATCAAGGATAGTCCTTGATCAATGTAGTTTAATATGTGCCTTAGGAAAAAGGACAGATTGAACATATCAATATCAAAACATCTCATGACATAGATCCATGGAGATCATTTTGAAGCGAGTTACATCCAATATCATTCCCTAATGATATATGTGAATTATGATTCTCAAACCATTGAGTTATTCATCTCATGAATACAATCATCTCAATTCATAATAGTCTTACATTCAAATTCATTCCCATGTAATTTGATCGACTACAGATATTTAGAATACTCTTATTCAAGGATTTAAACATACAAATAATGAACACGGTCACAAAATATTTAAATTTGCATTTAACCCATTAAATCAAATAAATATTCAATGTAACTGTTATAGTTCAAAATAAAACACCAATACTAATTACAGATCATGCCCATTGTCTAACAACTCTAAGCCCTATATTTTCAGCATGCTCCTCATGTCTAGCTTGAGGTAAAGGCTTAGTAAAGGGGTCAGCCAGATTTAGATCTGTATGAACATTGTTCATCACGACGTCTCCACGTTCTACTATTTCTCTAATATAGTGGAACTTCCTGAGTATATGCCTTGCGGTCTGATGTGACCTTGGTTCCTTTGCAAGAGCAATGGCACCAGTGTTGTCACACAGTATCTCGATTGGTTTCTTTATGCTAGGCACAACATCGAGATCAGTAATGAACTTCTTCATCCAGGCAGCCTCCTTTGCAGCATCCGATGCAGCAATGTATTCTGATTCACAGGTGGATTGAGCAACCACACTTTGCTTAGAGCTCTTCCAAGTAATAGCCCCACCATTCAGAATGAAAACATATCCCGTTTGTGATCTTGAGTCATCACGATCAGTCTGGAAGCTTGCATCAGTATAGCACTTAACTGACAGCTCCTCATCCAGTCCTCCATATATTAAGAACATGTCCTTAGTCCTTCTCAAGTACTTAAGAACGTTCTTCACTGCAGCCCAGTGACTCTTTCCTGGATTCTGTTGATATCTACTCGTCATGCTAAGAGCATACGAGACATCAGGTCTAGTACATAACATGGCATACATGATGGAACCAATCGCAGAAGCATATGGAACACCTTCCATTTTCTTCCTTTCCTCTTCAGTATTTGCACACTGCTTGTTATCAAGAATAGTTCCATGTGCCATGGGCAAGAGCCCCCTTTTTGAGTCTTGCATTGAGAAGCGTCGTAAGACCTTATCAATATATGTACTTTGACTCAAACCCAATAACCGCTTTGATCTATCTCTATAAATCTTTATTCCCAGAATATAAACGGCTTCACCAAGATCTTTCATTGCGAAACATTTACCCAACCAGGTCTTAACATCTTTAAGCATAGGGATATTGTTTCCAATGATTAGTATGTCATCTACATACAGTATAAGAAAAGTAATATAGCTCACACTAGACTTCTTGTAAACACACGGTTCATCTTCGTTTTTGATAAAACCAAACTCTTTGATTTTCTGATCAAAACGGAGATTCCAGCTGCGAGATGCTTGCTTTAATCCATAGATGGATTTATTCAGCTTGCACACCTTATTAGGATTCTTTGGATCGACAAAACCTTCAGGTTGAACCATATAGACATCTTCCAGTAAGTGTCCATTAAGGAACGCGGTTTTGACATCCATCTGCCATATCTCATAGTCATAATATGCAGCAATGGCAAGTAGAATTCTAATAGACTTAAGCATGGCTACCAGCGAGAAAGTTTCCTCATAGTCAATTCCTTGAGTCTGAGTAAAACCTTTCGCTACAAGCCTTGCTTTGTAGGTTTGCACATTCCCATCCATGTCAGTCTTCTTCTTGAAGATCCATTTGTTTCCCACAGTCCGACATTCGGCAGGAAGATCAACCAAATCCCAGACTTGGTTATCATACATGGATTGCATCTCTGCATTCATGGCTTCTTGCCATTTCTTGGATTCTGAATCCAAGATTGCAGCTTTGTAAGTAGTAGGCTCAGCTTCATCAATCATGAAGATATCGTCATACCTTACAGGTGCACGACGATCCCTAATACTTTTCTGAACACTTGGTGTTTCTGTTGTTTCTTGAGTCCTTTCAGGCTCAACTTCAACAACTGGATCAGTTACTTCTGTTTCTGTCTGAACAACTGGTTCAGTCACTTGTGATTCTCGAATTTCTTCAAGATCCACATGATTATCTCCAATCCCTCGCGCCAGAAGCTCTTCCTCTAAGAAAGTGCCTCTGCGTTTAGTGAAAATCCTATTTTCAGTGGGGTGGTAGAATAGGTAACCGATCTTCTTACCGTATCCAACGAAAACCACTTTTTCGCCTCTGGGATCTAGTTTATCCGAAGATTCTAGAGTGACATAAGCATTACATCCCCAGACTTTAAGGTAGGATACATGAGGTTTCTTTCCATGCCATATCTCATAAGGTGTTTTATTAACCTTTTTCGTTGGAGCTATATTCACAAGTCTTGCGGCAGTTTCCAAAGCATAACTCTAAAAGGATTTTGGAAGGTTTGTTCGACACATCATTGATCGAATCATATCTAATAGAGTTCGATTTCTCCGCTCAGACACACCATTATGTTGCGGTGTTCCAGGTGGAGTGAGTTGTGAAACTATTCCACAATCCTTTAGATGGTCGATGAATTCCTGACTAAGATATTCACCGCCTCGATCTGATCGAAGCATTTTAATAGTTCTATTTAGCTGATTTTCTACTTCGTTTTGGTACTCCTTGAACTTTTCAAGAGTTTCATGTTTATGCTTCATAAGATAAACATAACCATATCTACTGAAATCATCAGTAAATGTAACAAAGTATCTTTCTCCATGTCTTGACATTGTTCTGAATGGACCACATACATATGTATGTACAAGTCCTAACAGATCATTAGCTCTTTCTCCAACATTTGAAAAAGGTGCTTTCGTTAACTTTCCACTTAAGCATGATTCGCATTTTCCAAATGACTCTGAACCCTTGGAATCCAGGATTCCTGCGGTTTTGAGTTGTTTAACACGATTCTCACTTATGTGACCAAGTCTACAATGCCACATATACGTATCATTAAAGTCCAACTTATTACGTTTATGGGAGATATTGCATAATATGTTATTGTTTTGGATTTCTATCTCATAGATCCCATTGTTGGGTTTTGCATCAAAGTAAAATACATCGTTACAATAAGCAGAAATAAATTCCCTATTGAAACGATAATTAAAACCTTGTCCTCGCAAAGCCGAAACTGAAACAATATTTCTAGTCACACTAGGAATGTAATAAACATTGTTCAAAACAAGTTCTAAACCAGAAGGAAGCAAGAGAACACATTCTCCTATAGCCTTCACAGCAACTCTTTGTCCATTGCCAACATGGACCTCCAAGTCGCCTTGTTTCAGCTTTCTAATCTTTCTTAGTCCTTGCAAAACATTACAAATGTGGAAACCACATCCTGTGTCAAACACTCATGTTTTGCTAGGAAAAGCAAAGATTTCAATAACATATATACTTGAGGACTCTCCTCCTGAAGCCTTAGCTTGCTTCAGCTCAGCTAAATACTTAGCACAGTTCCTCTTCCAGTGCCCAGTTTCATCACAATGAAAACACTTGGCATCTTTTCGAGGTTTCTTATTGGCAACAGATTTGCCTTTGCCCTGATTGCCCATTTTCTTGGTGTTAGGTTTCTTAACTTGTCCCTCCTTGATCACTAGCACTGGTGCAGTCTTGCTAGGTATGTTCACCTAGCAGTTTTGAGCATCTGATGCAATTCTGCAAGTGTCTTTTCCATCCTGTTCATATTGTAGTTCATAATGAACTGGTCATATGACTTGGGCAATGAGTTTAGGATAATATCCCCAGCTAACTCATAACTCAAGGGGTATTCCAGACGAGCCAAGTGATCAAGATATGCCTTCATTTTTAGCACACGAGTGCTAACTGGCGTTTCTAGAACATACAACTTGTTCTCCGCCTTGAGAACAATTTTCAAGTTGCGGTGTCAGTCCATGAAGTTGGAGTAGTTAAGTTTGTCCTTCTCTAAGATGGACTTGAGAGAGAATTGAGAGGTGGATTTGTTTTCAGTTGACATCTACAAAGTTCAAAATCTAATGTATTAGTATTTTATGTTTTAAGTATCCTAATTATTTTATGACCCAAAAAGCAAAATTAATTAGGATGAGATCCCGATTCATCAATACACAATGAACTGGCTTAGCACTGTCCACTGGCATGATTAGGTAGGTAAACAACGATTGTTAATTGTGCCCACTACACAACTCTCCTTTTTGGGGTTATCGCTAAAAGCGATGTATGTTTAACCCCAACTATGCCCACTTGTCAAACAAGCGATGTTTGGTCCTTTACTGTTAACTGTAACACCGGCCTATGTTACACAGGAACCGCGATGATTACCTTCACTCATGATCAACGCCCAGATGCAGGGTCAGCACTAACATTTGGGTTCGATATAGAATGGAGTGTTAACTCGTTAAGGGTGGCATGAAACATCAATTTAAAATTGGGATTTAATTTTAATATTTACCATAAATATATTGAATGACTCGTTAGTATGATGTGAGTCACACAACACTTTATAAAATCCAATTTTATATTGTTCGTGATAATTGAAACTCCTTTCAACACTCGACACGGTATAGTTTTAAATACCCTATTTAAACTACGTTGGTCGTATTATCGCGAATGGACTTGTTTTAATATTAATAAAACTCCTTTTATTAAATATGCTTTTCGGTTTTTATAAAACTTGTTTTAAGAAAACCGTTGCCATGATTGTGAAAATTTTATTTATTTTGGGTTATCTAAATTATTTACAATAAATAAACCACAACCACAAAACATAATAATAAAATTAAACGAATCGAGCCCCTAATAGGTCGCCCGTTTCGTTTTAGCCAGAAACGAAACGAACTAGTCAAAAGGGTTTCAAAACAATTTTGATATAGCTCCACTTGACCCGAGATCTCTATCTTCATGGAACCTGTTCGCCTTTTTATCTTCGTCTTGATCTTGTACTTGAAGGATTACAACAATAAATTTGAAAATACAATAAAATCAAATCTATTCTAATCCTATCTATTACACCGGATCCAATATCCGTAATAAAAAAATACAAATCAATAAAGAAATAAAACCATCACAAACACAACCATGACAAGGGTCAAATACCTAGGGCTCGATTCACATCACAATCCATGAACAACTAAAAGCTTTTGATCTTTTGTCAAAATAAACAATTTTTGACAAATAAAACATAGATCAAAATTATAACTTTACCATCTATAAGCGCGTAACCGTGGCTCTGATACCACTGTTGGGAATCATGGTATCGTATACACAGCGGAAGCGGTTTATATATATTTATCAAAAACGGGTTATATATACTATATATATAATGGCCGATTAATATGTATAAATATATATTTAATTTTATTAATCCGATTAATAAAATATTCCCAATCAGGATCTCAGTTAAACGCGTATAAACAAATAAATTATAAAACAACCATAGGGGGTTTAGTAATCAACCTTTGACGACTACACCGGAATTGTAACACGCGCGTTACAACGAATCCTCGCTAGTAGGAAGTTCAAAACCGAGCATAAGCCAACCGAGAAACAACACTTGCAAGAGGAAGGCGGCGGTTGATGGTGGTTGATGGCCGAACAAAAAAAGAAGAAGGCGACGGCCTTCTTTCTTTGGTGGCGGCCGCAAAAAGCCAAGAAGAGGAGGCAAGGGTTTGTTGTTTTATCAAAAGTGTGCATTAGGGTTTACTCCTTAACCCTCCTTTTATAAGACAACAACTTGTAATAAACCCCCTTGCTAAATATCTTAATACTCCTTAATATTAATCTTATTAACATTAAGTCCCTCAAGATACTCCTTAATATTAATCTTATTAATATTAAATCCCTCAAGACTAAAACAATTATTATTTCATAAATAATAATCCACCAACGCGTGAACTTATCTGATTCGTGTACCAACGTGTAACTCTTCGGATCGTACCGGTTCGGGTTACGTTGATCTCGACTTTTAATTACATCGGACATCCTATATATCCAACAGTTAGTACACCATACGAATATGTCCTTAGCTTAGATATGTGTTTTGGATCATGTATGCACGTTGCATATATGTTCGGGTAGCATTTGTAATAATTGGGGGTATTTTAGGTATTTTGGAATGGCATCAGGCATATGAGAGCTTCATACGCCTGGATTTTACACGTATGGAGTCATACGTGTGGCTGTCTAGGCGTATGATCCATATGACTATAAATATCCCCTATGACCTTTACATTGTAACTTTTGCCAAACTTAACAAGGTGCTGCCCATTTTATGCGTGTTTTTGTGTGTATGCTCATATTATTCTATCTCATTAACATTCACCTATAACAACTAATCGGATCGTTGATTCCGCCCTCGATCTGTTACACGCGCGCGATACTAATATCTTGCCTGATCCTACAGGGGTTAGGGTTTCGAAGAGAGAGAGAGAGAGAGAGAGAGAGAGAGAGAGAGAGAGAGAGAGAGAGAGAGAGAGAGAGAGAGAGAGAGAGAGAGAGAGAGAGAGAGAGAGAGAGAGATAGAGAATGTGTGTGTAGATGTATAGATGTGTGCATAAAAATATGTGTGTGTTTTATTAAAAAAAATAAATAAATGTATATATAAAGGGCATTATAGTCTTTTTATCATGACTTAGCTTACACTAACTGTGTTAGTGGTGTGGTATGAAAATGAAACGAATCAACAAACTAATGGACTATAAATGCATTTTTTAAACTATTGAATTGAGAATGTTAAAATCACCAAATCACAGAGACGAAAATTGAGGTTTACTCTAGAAATACATACGAAAATGTTTTCATGAGACATATAATTAATTTAATAACTGTATAAAAGTAGACTATTTTAACTCTAATCATACGCAAATCCATTTTTGTATCAAAACTTACCTCGGTGGCAAGTTATGTGATAATTAATTTACTAATTATGAAAGTAAGTATGTATGATGAGATAATTAGAGTTAGTTGTTTAAACAAGTTTAGCTACTCGCGAGTTACTCAAGACCAGTTCTATTTTAACTTTAATCATACGCAAATCCATTTTTGTATCAAAACTTACCTCGGTGGTAAGTTATATGATAATTAATTTACTAATTATGAAAGTAAGTATGTATGATGAGATAATTAGAGTTAGTTGTTTAAACAAGTTTAGCTACTCGTGAGTTACTCGAGACCAGTTCAATAAAAGAATGAATCGAGCAAAGCTTAAACGAGTCTGAGCTTCATATACCGAGCCCGACTAGACTTACTAGCCGACATATAGTGAATGTGAATCTTTATTACAGAAACCTGATTTGTCTCTTTAATTCATGCATCTACTCTATATTATGTAGTTATAACGTTTGATTCATTTCCAAGAAATAAAGTATAGATGGAAGAAAAAAATGAAGATGAAGATTAAAGAGTGAGTTTATCCATGTTTGAGACAATCTTATCCACATAGAAGTGTCACAAATGGAACTATAACAGGGAGTAAGGGAATGTGGGAGTTATATTTTAATCCATGGATGAGTTATTGGGATCTAGCTTAATAATGTTTTAATAGAGAAGTCCAAATTGACAATTGTAAGTGTGGTGGTGGGTGTTATTAGTTTATTAGATGTCCTTTTTTCCTACTAACCCGTGCTTCTAACTAATGCTATCATTGATTGTCTTCTAAAATTTAAATTCATTCTTATTAAACAATTGCAATCTTACCCCCCCCCCCCCCAAAAAAAAAAAATGGTGGATATAAAAAGCATAGAGATCCTTGGTAATAATAATAATAATAATAATAATAATAATAATAATAATAATAATAATAATAATAATAATAATAATAATAAAACAGCAGAAAAAAAGAGAAGATTCTTCTTCTTTTTTATTTTCTCTTAGACCATGTGTAGTGAGGGGCTTTATTTATAAAGCCCCCGTTCCTGATTGGTCCATGTGGCAGCTGAGTCAGCATGGGGCTTTAAATTAAAATGGGGTGTAGTGGGAGTGTTAAAAAAGGGGCGCTATTTAGGACAAAAAAAAAAAAAAAACTTAGACCTTCTTCCTTCTTCTTCGTCTGACCACCAACACCACCAACATCGTCATCACCATCCCAAACCCTTCTTCCTCATCACCACCACCGTACACCACCATCAGCCACAAACACCATCATCTTCCTTCTTCTTCGTCTGAAACAAACACCATCACCTCCACCGTAAACCACCATCTTTCTTCTTCTTCTTCCCAAACAAACACCATCACCTCCTCCGTAAACCACCATTTCCTTTCCCCTCTTCTCCTTCTCTCTCTCTACAGAATCAACGTGGCACACAATTATTGGTTGATGATTTTGCATTCCAACGCTATAAACATAACGCTGGAGGTTGGTTTTTGCTCATCGCCCCCCCCCCCCCCCGTATTGGTGTTACTGGCGCTATATTGCAAAAAAACGCCCAAATCGCGCTCGACTACACCCGGTCTTATGAGGAATAGTTTTTTAAAGTTTTTTTTTTAACTGAGAAAGAATTGTCTCATGTTTAGCAAGACGTATATCCATATAGGGTGTTTATACTGTGTAGTGATGTGTTTTCCATGGCCACATCAACCCATAGTGGTACCAAACACCGTGTCTAAGGGGCACCAAGAAGGCGTTAAGGGCTAGCTTTTTAGAATGGTAACGAGCGTGAGCGGGAAATGCGTGGAATATGGTCAATATAATAAACACTAGAAAAGAATACTCACATAAAGGTTACAAGGATATTCAACACCATGATTAATTTTATTTATGACATAAGTTTTACTCATTAAAGTTTGCGCTGATAATCAACATAACTTCATCCATTTTGTCTTCCATACTTTTGGTTCTTTGGCTTCCGAAGCTATTGGTTTCCTAGATAAAGTGCAGAGGGTCGTACACAACAATTTCTCGACCCTAGGAACCAAGGTTTTGTTTTTAGTAGGATGGGGTTCACTATTCAAATTGGGGTTGCGGCGCAGCTTATTGCATGTTTGCATGTTATCCAGCTGTAAAATTACCTTCTATTATGAATAGAGTATATGTAACTGAAAAGAAAAAAAATTAAAACTAAAAACGTCTTACATATGTACCTAAAGATAGTTAATTACCTAGGTTTTTATGTTTTACGTGACAAAAATTTATAATCATTTGTTTTTCATTAGTAGAGCTGGTTTATGTCAAGCCCATTATCAAACTTATAACATTTCGACTCAAATCCCCATGAAGTGTTTTTGAATCATGTTTTTTTTTAAATAATATGTTATGAGTACTTTTTTTTTCTTTTTCTTAAACTTGTTACGTTACATCAAAATAGAAGTAGACGGGCAACAAGCTGCGTCGTCAACCCTTTCTGAATTGCGAAACCTAATCTACCAAATAAAATTCCCTGCCCCCTGGAGATGAACTATTGCTGTGGATAACCCGTTAGACCCTTTCCAATAAACGAATAGCTTCTGATGCTAGAGAGCCGAAGGTATCAAAGTTGACATTTATCGAGTTTATTCATCTTAGAACCAATCGAACATCTTTTGAATGGAAGCAACAAATATTGAGCTCACATTGAGTTATCTTAGTAAATCGTGATTCCTAATAACAACTATCCGGGCTTTCGAATTAACCTAAAATATTCCCCTTTATCTATGCTTAAAGGCCTCCTCTATAAAGGCTACTGAGTTATGGAGTAAAGTTATAACATGCCCTTTAAAATAAACAAGTAAATAACTTCTCTAGACATTACACCTGTTCTTCGATGTTTGTTGGTTTTAAAATTATTAGGTGTTTACACTTTTATTAACATCACCTTTTTAACAGCAATTAGCCAAATATGCACAAACACTAGTATGAGTCAGTATTTTATATGACAACTTAGGTAATTTGTATGTAGTCATACACCACTAAACTTTTTAAAGGTATATCCTTGTTAGTTGGGAATATTCCAAATTGTCTTCCTAACTAGATGGACATGCCTAGCAATACAATGTGTTTGGGTAAGACTTAGGGGCTGTTAGATTGCGTTTGACTGCGTCTGATTGGGGTGCACGTCTGACTCGGTCAAATTAGGGGTTGTTTGGCTGGGCTTGCCTGAACGGAAAAAATGTCTGACCATGCCTCTTATCGGGTCAGATTTGGAGAGAACTCTGACTGAATTAGAGCTGTTGCCTGCTGTTGCGTTATCGAGCTGATCTCCAGCCAATCACGAACCCCAAAAAAACAGCGCTAATGTGGGACAAGAAATTTTAACCATTCAGATTTTCAATCAACATCACTTAATAATTCAGCAATTAACCATTCAGAACCTCTTAACCATTCAGACCTCTTACTGGGTCAGCACTTACCCATTTAGCACTTAACCAACCGGCCCTTAGCTTTTTCAAGGGTTGGAAAAGTGTGTGAGTTATGATTTTAAAAATAGTACAATTTAGAAGTTGAGTTAGAAGTGTAAAAAAACTTTTTGTGAACCATAAGTTCATATGATGAGGTAGTTTATTGAAAAAGAAATATACTACTTGAAACTTGAAAGTTTGTGCAAGAAAAGTTTGAAAAGGTTGTTCTTTTTTTTGAACGGCTAACAAATCAATTTTCGAGCACTCTCGGATACTCTTTTGGTGAATCAGGTACTCGAGAGTACCCGGGCCACCAATTGCCACCTATTCCCGGGAAAACCCAACCACTCACCCGCCCGAAGGCACGACGGTGAAATAAGCGGTAAAACCGGTCGGGATCAGGACTCGAACCCAAGCCAATGGCCGGGTCATCCCTCATTTCCCCTCCACCAATGTCCTCCAAATATAGCTAGTGGGAATTGAACCCAAGCCTCCCATAGAAAACTTTAGACCCTCAACCAACTAGGCTACAAGTGTTTGACTGAAAAAGTTGTTCTAATTCTAAATCGGCAAAAGGATCTATATCGGCTCATGTTTAATTGTCTCGAGTTGAGACGAGTGGGAACGTCCACGGGACAAGCTCGATCTAATGAAGCTAGCTCATTAGCTCGTCTAAGTTTAAATATTTATGACTTATAAATCAAATAGCAACCTAATTTTAGTGTTGTTGGTAATTTTAATGTTATCAACGATTTTAAGATATTGGATTAACTCGTTGATCGGGGAAATAACATTAGAGATTAAATGAGTTAGGTGATGCGGGAGTGCGGGCTCGATTTAATCCTAATATTATTTGAGTTTATTAAATACATAAACTTAGGCCAATTTACTTGTTTAATTATTTGTGTATATGGTTTGGGCTATGTAACTAATAATTATATTTAAACTTACATGGGTCTAATTTGTATTAAATATAAGGTCCATAAAAGTTGGTCTTTTGGTTTTGGTCGATGATAAAGTCATATAGATGACCGATGTTCCTCTCAATCAAGGAAAGGAGAGATTCATATTCACAAGAGATAGAAACACAGACGGTTACAAAAAGGAAACATAAAGAAACCATCAATACTTTGTTTCATAGATCATCAAATCCAATTCCAACAAGAGAAATTTCTGTCTAATCCGATAAATCATTACGTGTAACCCGCAAATAGGTTTATTTGATAGTTATTATACGATTCAGAGATTAATCCAAGTTTCACTCATTTTATTTGAAGATCTAACATCTCAGCTTATTAAATATAAACAACTTGAGCCGATATGGCTCGTTTAGCTTCGGACCAGAGCCCGAGCTGAAGCTGTGTAGCAGGGTCGGCCCTGAAAATTCAGGTGTTCGGGTCGAGCCACGAAATATGTGCCCCTTAGTCTTAAGTCTTTTAAGCAATGTTTTCATAACTGAAGCGGACGTTGAACCGGTGTCCTTACCGGTTCCCTAGTCGGACCCGTTGAACCGGATATAGAAGTGAAAGTGTCGTAATAATTATAAAAATTAATATGTTTGGCTAGTTGTCTCATAAAAAAAACCACCATTTCTTAAAATCCATAATAATTTGAAGCGCCATTATTTTATGTCTAGACTTCAAAAGTTTTTTAATAAAATGAATTTGGCTTGCATCATTTGCAAAAGCGTGAGACAATTACTGTTTTTGTAGTAGTTCTATAGTAAAATTTACTGCAAAGGCTGCAAAATTACTGTACCGCAACACAAATCTCAAGTAACACACTTTAACTTTTTTTTTTTTTTTAATTATGTCGTATCCTTCCAATCTAGTTTATCATGTATGACTCATCTTCTTTCTTATCTACTCTTTACCTTCTAGCGTTTATACCCAGTGATGTTTAAGATGAGATATTTTTTTGAGTCGAAAACAGAAAGAAAATACTTGAAGAAAGAAAACACTCGTCGCTGCTTAAAGTGCCCCTTTAGAAATTAGGCCCGGGCCGGAAGTCCTCCCCGCACCCCCTTAGGGCCGGCCTTGCTGTGTAGGCCCGGCTCAGCTAGCAATCCTAGTCTATAGCGGTGACATCACTTGGTATGTACGCTCATGCCCAAACGGAACACAATTCGCAAGTGGACCAACTGAATTTGTGCGAGAGAAATAAGGCCCAAAGGCTTAGTCACATCTCTTTCTTAGTGAATCCATATTGGGCTTGATTTGGCTTGGGTTGGGTTGGCGAAGTTGGTTTCTTCATAACTCATATGTTTCAAACTAGTAGAACACCCTACGCTTCGCGGCGGCAGTGTCATACTTCGTAGTAATCTATATCTATACTACTTTATAAAGGAGGAGTGATGTACTACATTGTAATTTTGTTAAGGGTACAAGTTTTATAGCTACATATACAAGTTGATAAAGCTTAAATAATAGGGGTAAATTAGTCACCTTAAGATATATTAAGACACTTACAAGGTTATTAATGTAATTTTATCTTTAGATATTAGTTAAAACCTAAAATCTCTTTACCTTACTACCTTCCCACCCTTCACCTTCTGCGTAGCCTTTTTCTTAACTGATTGCACATTCAATCTAATTTATTTCTCCCTTCAATTGCAGGATGCCAAAGAAAGGTCTCTCCTTCAATTCGGCTAATAAATGGTAAATGCATTGAACAACCTCTTCTTATCCCCGTGTTGTTCCATTACTATAATAATTTTATCTCAGGTAGTAGGCTTGATCTCATTGTTTTCATCAGATTCAGGATTTTTAACCTCTTTGGTTTTCGACTTAGGGTTAATTTCAGGCGAGTTTGCTTATTTATTTGATTTCATGTGTCTTAGCGTTATGTTCATTAATGGGAGGAGGTTGAGGAGGGGATTGTTGAGTATGGTTTGGATCAGTCGTTGGGTGAATCGAAAGGTGAGGTTGAGGGAGGAAGGAAGTCGTTTAGGCTGCCTAGATCTTTGAGTTTAAATGCGTTTGATTTGATATTGTTTTCGCCTAGTTTTAGCCTCCCGGGACTGTTTGAGGATGAGAGTGAAGAGTCAAGATTTGTGGTGGGAGCTTCAGTTTCTAGCGTTGTATTAAAACTGAAAAAAATGGCTAAAGCGGTTGGTTTTTTGACCAGGAGAAAAGACTAGAGGGTTACTTTAGAAGAGTCAAAAGAAGGG
Source organism: Ambrosia x helenae (assembly GCA_030844895.1). Classification (NCBI taxonomy): domain Eukaryota; kingdom Viridiplantae; phylum Streptophyta; class Magnoliopsida; order Asterales; family Asteraceae; genus Ambrosia; species Ambrosia x helenae. The sequence continues at coordinate 4,300,746 of CM061228.1, forward strand.
GTTAAACACATGATTTAAGGGTTGTAGAAGTTAAAAAGAAATCAGGGGACAGGAAGGAATATGAAAGAGTTTTGTGAGCGCGAACTCAGACCGTGTTTCCAACCTCTGATGTTGTCGGGTTATTCTGGTGAATCATCAAGTTTGCTTTCTAATACCGATGGATCAAGAAGCGGGAGTTAAAAGGGTATGATCTTATTACATTTACTTACTCTTTTTGATCTTATTTATCGGTTTCTTGATGCTAAATCATGAATTCTTAGTAGTAATAGCTGTATATTAATTGGCATCCATGGGTTATCTGTTGTTCTTGTTTTAACTGTCATTTTAAAATGATCCAACATAGAACAGATTAACCATATGTATGCAAAGCCCTATTTGATCTACTGATCTAATCTTCAAGAACTATATTTCTTTCAATGAAAGCTTTACATTTTATCACAAAAGTTATGATACTCTACTGTGCAACGATGGTGCAAACTCGAATAGCTCTGCGTCTATGGCTAACTTACCATTCCTCCCTGTATCAACATAATCTGATTTATATGGGTTTGATAATGCGTTTGATAGTGTGATTTAAACTTTGTTATTTAGGTTGCAGATGTGTTGAAATTGGGCTGTCTCAGCTCCATTGATAAAATACTTCTATATTTTGGGGTCAAGTAACTGGACCCACAAATGTTATATGGGTTATATATGTATTAATTTCAAGATTTTGGTTTTCTATGATTATGTGCAGTATGTATCTCATATGATACGTTCAAGTAAGTCGATATTTGAGAATTTTGTCTGTTTTGATGTCAATTGAAATTGTCGTACACATCGTGCTGGATTAGTTGAGGCTCACCGTGGTTAGTACACCGGTCTTTAATCTTTATTGATTTATATTTTATAAAAATATGAAATATCAAATTTATTCAAGAAAGCGAATTATATAAGTTAACGGACCTTTAAGTATAAAATAATAGAAGGATTGTTATAAAAATGATTATAATAATGCATATATATATATATATATATATATAATCATAATTTTCCATTATTTTTTCAGTATAAGAGTTCAGTAACCATTTCAATGGGGAGCACCATCAGTGAAGCTTTTGCGATGATGAAGACAACTTTTTTTATTCTTGTGAAGGCCTGTTTTTGGTTTCCATTGATCAATTAATATCCATATAACTAGCCATTAAAAATATGGTTTAATTGTTGCTTATTGCAAGTTTGTTCTAAAATGCTTTTACATGTTTTTAGATAAAGACAACTTTTGTTATTGGGGATGGGCGACCCGTTATGTTTTGGAAGGACTGCTGGGCGTTAGATGATCCGCTGATGAGGAGCTTCCCAAACTTATTTGCACTGGAAAAAGATAAAAAGGTGGTTGTAGCAGGGAGGGTTAGGCCTGAAGTTGGTCGGGTGGTCCTCAATTTTCACTGGTTGAGAGCTCCCAGTTCGGCTGAGGAGGTGTCGGAGCTGAATGGGTTGATGTTGGCTTTATCTAATGTATCTCTTGGTTCTAACACGGATACATGGGCTTGGAAGTTGGATACATCAGGTATGTTTTCTGTTCGAAGCTTGCTGGACCATAATGCATAACGTTACTTATTCGATCAGCGTTATCAATTTTGAGTGGAACAAATGGGCTCCCTTAAAGGTATTTCTAGCGTGGCATGTAGTGTTAAAACGGATACCTACGTTGGTGGCTCTACATAGAAGAAACATTGCGGCCGGGTCGTTGCGTAGCCGTGTATGTGGTCAAGAGGATGAGTGTGCTGAGCATCTTTTTGTTTCATGTGGTTTTGCCCAGCTGGTGTGGGATTCGCTGTCCCAGACCAGCTATCTTATGACATTTTCCAATCAAATTTAGATTAAAAAAGTGTTTACGGGTCAGTCCAATTTGACCTGAACCATTTGATCCATTGCCCAACCTGACCCCTCATCTTGGAAAATCCGTCATTTTTCTCTTAAGCAAGGATGTGATTTATTACAGGCGAGCACGCATCATTGCTGGTGGAAGATGTGCTGGAAGTTGTATCTGACACGGTGGTAGTGATGTTGTAGCCTTACGTAAACAATGATTAACTAAGGTAAATGACCCTATTAGTGCTTTTGTGTGAATGTTATATTTATAATATGGGTCAACCTAGCGGATTTTAAATGTTTTTTTACTGAAACATGTTTTATTGTTATCTTTAGTTACATGTTTTTTATAATCATATTTGGCAAATTATTTATTTAATAAATTAAAATAATACAGGTATTATTATTGTTTAATATCATTAAATTATATTTGTTTAAGAACAGGTTTGGATTAAACTATATAGAAGTGTACAAATTTTTGTTCACGTGTAAACCAAAACATTTAGCATATGGTATTATTATTGTTATTGTCAATAAGATTATAGATATACCTCTTTTGACGTTTTTATGAAAATTTCTTATGGTTAAATGAACCCAACTTTTCATATAGAAATTCGAGAGTTTCTTTTCCTGTTTGTTACCTTATAGGAACTATGACTATTTTTTGTTTGAAGGAATAAAATGTTAAAAACCCTAATGGGTTGTGCTTCGTATTAGTCGGGACAACCGCAGCAACGCGCGGGCATTCCTACTAGTATTTACAAAATGTGAATGTAAAATTTGTACCGTAAACAAGCCTGGTTTTGGGCGTGGGCGGGTGTGGGCGACAGCCCAAGCCCAAACTCCGAGAGGCTTGAATTTTTAAAAAATTTAAAATGTATATTATTTAAAAAGTGTATTTAAATTATTTTGGTGTGGGAAATGAAAATAAAGCCAAGGTAGATGAATTTGTTAGTGAGTTATCTATATTATCTATTAAGGAAGAGTGATGTACCATTTAGTAATTTTATCAAACATACAACTATTAAAGCAACATGTACAAGTGAATTATGCTTATATTATCTATTAAGGAAGAGTGATGTACCCTTTAATAATTTTATCAAGCATACAATTATTAAAGATACATGTACAAGTGAATTATGCTTATATAAATGAGGGTATAATTGGAACTTTATGTATATTTAAAACTCTTAGGAGCTGTTTGGTAAGCCTCTTAATGAGGCTCTTAACCATTCAGCGCTGAATGATTCAGCATTCAGCGCGTTTGTTTCAGCTTCTGAATGGAATGGTTAAGACTGAATCATTAAGATTTGAGATGTTGCTGAACCATTAAGCACTGAATCATTAAGTGATGAACTAGGCTGAACCTTAATGAGGCTCTCCTACTAATGTGGGATAAGAATACTAACCATTAAGAGGTCCAACTTAATGATTCAGCACTTAACCATTCAGACCTGTTAGCTATTCAGACCTCTTAATGATTCAGCACTTAATCAACCAAACAGCCCCTTATAATGGTAGAATAGTAAAGTTAGCATAATCCAATACCTTACATCCTGAAATCTTATCCCAATTATGTCCTTATATCCAACTTTTAAAACACAAAATACAACTTATAATGCATATTAAGTGTGAGACCTCTCAATTCCCTCTTTCAAGTCTCTTTGGTTACTTTAAGACACTGGAGACTGAAGGTTACCCATCATTGATGAGCATTGATCGTGGGGTTCAAAGATAGCGACGTATTTAACGAACGGTGACAAACGCGATAGTTATGGTGTTTGGACTCTTCATGTTACCCCATGGTAAGTTAAACCATTTAAGAAGCCAATTAAACCAGAAAGTGATTGCAGACATCATAACAATTTGCATAAATCATCAATTCTCCCTGACTTCTGGTTCAGTTTGACAACACACAAAAACCATAAAATATTTTAAAATATATTAATGCTAATCTGCTATGCACTCGTCTAAACTTGGGTAACTAGCCAACTTTTAAGAGTTTTTTTATGTTAAACTTATGAATGTACATCATACATTAATGTCTTGAAAACCATAACATCCGAACTAGGTGTCATAATAGTTTTTTTTTCAAATGTTTAGGAGTGCGCATCAATTAAATTGAACCATCAAGATCTCGTTTATAATGTTTGTATAGGAAAAATCATTCCATAAACTGATAAAAGTTGAAATAAAATATAATAATATGACATGAGTCTCGAAAGCGTGTCAACACAAACAACGTCCTTATCAAGTAACAATGTTTTGCTAGCATTATACTGCTCTCTATTGGTCTAAATGCTCTTACTTTACCCCTCAAATAGGCATGGTAATATACCCATTAACTTTCTGTAATAGGCATCCCCTTGAACATGAGACAATGATCACGATTCATTCTCATATAATATCCGACAATTATCTTCTTGATCTAGATTCAAAGTGGTCTATTCAAACTCGTCTGAGCTAGATTCAAAGGTGTCATAATAGTTTTTTTTTTCAGATGTTTGTGCATTTGCACCAGTTTGAACTAACGAATGGCCTAGAGATGTCAACTTCTTACGTAGCTAAGGGAACATATCTCATCTTGACTCCATACAAATCTCACTAAACTTCATATGACTCCTAAAATAATCTTTACTACTGCCCTGTCAAAGAACAATGTTAGACTAAGTCAAAGAGAAACAATGTGTAGAATCAAGTTCTAGAAAGTGCATCCATGGGCATCACCATAAAAAATAACCCATGAACGTCATACACACACCACAAACCTAACAACACTACGAGACGACAAAACAAACGCACCCGCCGCAATGCGCAGACATTCTCACTAGTATTTCAAGATAGAGAAGTTGGGTTCAAATCCACTTCATGCATTTAATTTTTTTTATAACAATGCATTTAACAAAGAAGACCAACATTTCTTTATTTTTTAATATAATATATATTCTAGGTATTGATATTTGATAATTAAAAGTTGAAATTTGAATTACTCATATTTGAAAATTGAAAGTTAAAACTTGAATTTTATAAGGTGCCCGATTTTTTTAGTCGCCCTAGGCCTAAAACGTTTCGGAGATTCTCGGAGACGGCCCTGACCATAAATATAAAAGAGAGATAAATTGTCCTCCCAAATACTTAAAAACAAAATAATCTCGAAAAAAGGTAAAAAAATTTGAAAGAAAAAAAGAGTGGAGCCTTGTTTCGTTGCCATACGGGGCCTATTTCTGCGTATATAGATACAGACAACATGCGGGATCTCAATATTTAGTTAACAAATTCTAATTTTAGCACTTTTTTGGCACATAAATTTAAGAGTTCCGCAATCACCTATCATGCGAGTAACACCTAATACAATAGTAAATATAGTATGATTGTAAATATTAATTGTATCATTATCTCTATCCATATATAGAGATCACAATGTAATTATAAATAGATGATAATCAATATCTATTCTTTTTCTTTTCGAAACCTCATCTGCCGCCTCCTTATTTTCTTTTTTCTTTTTTTTTTTGCTGACATTGACTTCTGTCAATCGGCCGGCCCTACACAACCTCTTCTTTGTCCTTATCGGTCACCTATTGGTCGACTAGTCTTCTCCCGCCACCTCCTCTACCATCATACCATCCAAAACAGTCGAATCTAAAATCCACCCAGCCACAACCGTATCCAATATCAAGAATCTTATCCCTATAACACTTGAAATCAAATCCTCTCAATATGCCTAATGGGCTACCCTATTCAAAATCCATTGCAAAGCTTTCATGATACACAATCACCTTCAACCTAAACCGGCCCCAACAAACCCAAACTTCGTCGAATCTTCCACCAAACCTCTAGATGATTGGGACCGTATTGGTGCCATTGTTTTACAGTGGATATACAACACGATCTCCAATGATCTCCTTCACACCAGCATAAACAACACCTCGAATGCTCATGAGGCTTGGACGGCAATCGAAAACTTATTTCGGGATAATAAAAAGTGCCCGTGCTATTCAACTTATGCACAAGTTTTCCAACACTAGGTTGGACGGATTTCCTAATTTGTCGGCATATTGTCAGGCTTTAAAAGTTTTGGCCGACCAACTCGCCAACGTGGAAGCTCCTGTTGACAATGACCGATTGGTCTTACAGTTGATCTCGGGTTTGAACGACCAATACGAAGGGATAACGACCATTCTCCAACACAAGAGCCCTTCCCATCTTTCTATGTTGCTTGCTCAAATTAATCCAGGTCGAAACAACGAAAGCTGAACGATCCTTACATGCCTAAAAGACTGCATCTTCGGCCCTAACTGCCACTACAAGCCGAACCCCTCCTACGAAAATAACCGAGCATCTGACCATTCCTATGGCCGCGACCGTGGTCGCTCCGGTCACTGTGGTCGTGGTCGTGGGGGTTAAGGGCGTTCACAGACTCCTCAGGTACCATTCTGGCCTACTCCTTACTACCCTTGGTACCCACAATGGCCTTCCCAGAATACATACACATCAGCCCAAAATCAATTTCCTTCGGCCCACAATCAGTTTCCTTGGCCCAACCCGCCTTGTCCCTACCCCACCTCCAACCAAAACAGTGGCAGCCTCTCGGCCCAACAACCTGGGCTTCTAGGCCCAAAACCATCACGAAATAATTATGTAGCTTATAGCCCAAAGGATATTGAGCAAGATTTATACACGATGTCTCTTCAGCAACTCGATCCCACACAATACATGGACACGAGCGCCTCATCCACAATGTCTCATGAACACGGTGATTTCCATTCTTTTTCTAATTCTTGCATTCCTCATCATATTATTGTAGGCAATGGCAATACAATTCCAGTTTTAGGACAAGGCACAAAATACCTACCCAAACTGTAACCTCCATTTGTCCTTAAAAATGTCCTTTATTCAAGACGCGGAATCCGCTCCTGCGATGCAACAGCAGCGGTGATCTTTACCCTCTGGTGCTCGGGTCCTCATCCTCACAACCCACTGCCTTTTCTGCCATCTCTGCTGACCTCTAGCACCAACGTCTTGGCCACCCAGGACATCAATCTTTAAATTCAATTAAAACTTATAGTTCTGTTTCTTTTGATAATTTCCATAATAATGTTTGTGACTCTTGTGTTTTTGGTAAAAAGTATTAGATTACCTTTCTTTGCTTCTACTACTTGCACTTTTTAACCCTTCGATATGATCCATAGTGATGTATGGACATCCCCTATTATTAGTTCATCTGGTCATAAATATTATGTTTTATTTTTGGATGATTACTCAATTTTTTTATGGATATATCTGCTCACCCATAAATCCAATGTTTTCCCTGCCTTTACCCAATTTGCATCAAACATAAAAACCCAATTTGAAAGAACCATTAAGACTTTCCAATGTGACAATCATTTAGCGAGCCAATCTTAAATTTCACACCAAATGGATCAGCTTGTTTACACCCCAAAATTTAGCACATCTCCTGAGGGTAGTCCTCACTTGGATTCCTTTCTTGCAGCCAACAAACTTTCACTTCTATCTTTCTCTCTTATACATACTATTATACACATTAGCATACTGTTTAACTGTCGGAGTTGGTAGTTGAGACCCTGGACTCAAATACTTACTAATGGGTTTTCTATGTTCGTATCATAATATGGTGCTATTGACAACCAAGACCGACCCCACTCGAGAACCATGCATTCCGACAGTTGTTGCAACATCAATCATATTTTCACTTCATTTACAAGGCCGTCTTTGGGGAGGTCCGAGGAGACCAACCGGACAGGATCCATAAATCTTGGGCCTAAGGGGCCTATTTTTTTAACCACTCGGATACGGTACATAAATTTTCAAGAATTTTCAGGGACGTCTTTGTTCATTTACTTCAAAATATGTTAGTTTTCACTAAAGATAGACAAATTGTAAATTACATAATGTTAATTTTTAATGCTCGATGAATAGTGGTGAGGTCATTTTGGCCATTTTTAGTCTTGAATGAGGTTATTGTAGGTATTTTGAGTCTTGGCTGATGAGTCATTTGTTATTCAATTGGTAACCCAAGTGAAAAAAGCTATAAAATTATATTGCTAAAGCTCAATGAATAGTGGTGAGGTCATTTTGGCCATATTTAGTCTGAATGAGGTTATTGTAGGTATTTTGAGTCTTGGCTGATGAGTCATTTGTATTTATTTTATTTTTTTTGAAAAGCAAATTTCATTCACGAAAAACGCCATAAGACGGTCTTCAAAGCAAGGACCCCTTAGGCAAAAACAATAACATCAAATCCAGAGGATATTTACACAAAACAAGCCAATCTAATCCTTTTAATCTAAATCTATTTCGAATCCAAAAAAATGACGTAAGTTTAATGCTTTCCACCACTTCAATTGCTCTCAGACGTTTACCCTTAAAGATTCTCTCATTACGTTCAATCCATAACGTCCACATTGTAGTGAAGATAATACCTCTTAGAATGTATTTCTTCTGTTTCGTCATAACTTGATCATTTACCGTCTTCAAGAGGTCCACCACATCAAAAGTAAAGATAGGAGACAATTTACACCAAAATTCAATTCTCGGCCAAACCTCTGCTGCAAAAAAAAAAAAAAAAAAAAAAAACAAACAACCTGTGAACATATGGAGTGTCGTCTCCTGATCTGAATCACAAAAAACACAAGCATCACTTGGCAAAACAACCCCTCTTCGAATCAGCTCTACCCTCGAAGGAAGACGATTAAGAAGTTCTCTCCAAACCATTAAAGCCAAGGTAGATGAATTTGTTAGTGAGTTATCTATATTATCTATTAAGGAAGAGTGATGTACCATTTAGTAATTTTATCAAACATACAACTATTAAAGCAACATGTACAAGTGAATTATGCTTATATTATCTATTAAGGAAGAGTGATGTACCCTTTAATAATTTTATCAAGCATACAATTATTAAAGATACATGTACAAGTGAATTATGCTTATATAATGAGGGTATAATTGGAACTTTATGTATATTTAAAACTCTTAGGAGCTGTTTGGTAAGCCTCTTAATGAGGCTCTTAACCATTCAGCGCTGAATGATTCAGCATTCAGCGCGTTTGTTTCAGCTTCTGAATGGAATGGTTAAGACTGAATCATTAAGATTTGAGATGTTGCTGAACCATTAAGCACTGAATCATTAAGTGATGAACTAGGCTGAACCTTAATGAGGCTCTCCTACTAATGTGGGATAAGAATACTAACCATTAAGAGGTCCAACTTAATGATTCAGCACTTAACCATTCAGACCTGTTAGCTATTCAGACCTCTTAATGATTCAGCACTTAATCAACCAAACAGCCCCTTATAATGGTAGAATAGTAAAGTTAGCATAATCCAATACCTTACATCCTGAAATCTTATCCCAATTATGTCCTTATATCCAACTTTTAAAACACAAAATACAACTTATAATGCATATTAAGTGTGAGACCTCTCAATTCCCTCTTTCAAGTCTCTTTGGTTACTTTAAGACACTGGAGACTGAAGGTTACCCATCATTGATGAGCATTGATCGTGGGGTTCAAAGATAGCGACGTATTTAACGAACGGTGACAAACGCGATAGTTATGGTGTTTGGACTCTTCATGTTACCCCATGGTAAGTTAAACCATTTAAGAAGCCAATTAAACCAGAAAGTGATTGCAGACATCATAACAATTTGCATAAATCATCAATTCTCCCTGACTTCTGGTTCAGTTTGACAAACACACAAAAACCATAAAATATTTTAAAATATATTAATGCTAATCTGCTATGCACTCGTCTAAACTTGGGTAACTAGCCAACTTTTAAGAGTTTTTTTATGTTAAACTTATGAATGTACATCATACATTAATGTCTTGAAAACCATAACATCCGAACTAGGGTGTCATAATAGTTTTTTTTTCAAATGTTTAGGAGTGCGCATCAATTAAATTGAACCATCAAGATCTCGTTTATAATGTTTGTATAGGAAAAATCATTCCATAAACTGATAAAAGTTGAAATAAAATATAATAATATGACATGAGTCTCGAAAGCGTGTCAACACAAACAACGTCCTTATCAAGTAACAATGTTTTGCTAGCATTATACTGCTCTCTATTGGTCTAAATGCTCTTACTTTACCCCTCAAATAGGCATGGTAATATACCCATTAACTTTCTGTAATAGGCATCCCCTTGAACATGAGACAATGATCACGATTCATTCTCATATAATATCCGACAATTATCTTCTTGATCTAGATTCAAAGTGGTCTATTCAAACTCGTCTGAGCTAGATTCAAAGGTGTCATAATAGTTTTTTTTTTCAGATGTTTGTGCATTTGCACCAGTTTGAACTAACGAATGGCCTAGAGATGTCAACTTCTTACGTAGCTAAGGGAACATATCTCATCTTGACTCCATACAAATCTCACTAAACTTCATATGACTCCTAAAATAATCTTTACTACTGCCCTGTCAAAGAACAATGTTAGACTAAGTCAAAGAGAAACAATGTGTAGAATCAAGTTCTAGAAAGTGCATCCATGGGCATCACCATAAAAAATAACCCATGAACGTCATACACACACCACAAACCTAACAACACTACGAGACGACAAAACAAACGCACCCGCCGCAATGCGCAGACATTCTCACTAGTATTTCAAGATAGAGAAGTTGGGTTCAAATCCCACTTCATGCATTTAATTTTTTTATAACAATGCATTTAACAAAGAAGACCAACATTTCTTTATTTTTTAATATAATATATATTCTAGGTATTGATATTTGATAATTAAAAGTTGAAATTTGAATTACTCATATTTGAAAATTGAAAGTTAAAACTTGAATTTTATAAGGTGCCCGATTTTTTTAGTCGCCCTAGGCCTAAAACGTTTCGGAGATTCTCGGAGACGGCCCTGACCATAAATATAAAAGAGAGATAAATTGTCCTCCCAAATACTTAAAAACAAAATAATCTCGAAAAAAGGTAAAAAAATTTGAAAGAAAAAAAGAGTGGAGCCTTGTTTCGTTGCCATACGGGGCCTATTTCTGCGTATATAGATACAGACAACATGCGGGATCTCAATATTTAGTTAACAAATTCTAATTTTAGCACTTTTTTGGCACATAAATTTAAGAGTTCCGCAATCACCTATCATGCGAGTAACACCTAATACAATAGTAAATATAGTATGATTGTAAATATTAATTGTATCATTATCTCTATCCATATATAGAGATCACAATGTAATTATAAATAGATGATAATCAATATCTATTCTTTTTCTTTTCGAAACCTCATCTGCCGCCTCCTTATTTTCTTTTTTCTTTTTTTTTTGCTGACATTGACTTCTGTCAATCGGCCGGCCCTACACAACCTCTTCTTTGTCCTTATCGGTCACCTATTGGTCGACTAGTCTTCTCCCGCCACCTCCTCTACCATCATACCATCCAAAACAGTCGAATCTAAAATCCACCCAGCCACAACCGTATCCAATATCAAGAATCTTATCCCTATAACACTTGAAATCAAATCCTCTCAATATGCCTAATGGGCTACCCTATTCAAAATCCATTGCAAAGCTTTCATGATACACAATCACCTTCAACCTAAACCGGCCCCAACAAACCCAAACTTCGTCGAATCTTCCACCAAACTCTAGATGATTGGGACCGTATTGGTGCCATTGTTTTACAGTGGATATACAACACGATCTCCAATGATCTCCTTCACACCAGCATAAACAACACCTCGAATGCTCATGAGGCTTGGACGGCAATCGAAAACTTATTTCGGGATAATAAAAAGTGCCCGTGCTATTCAACTTATGCACAAGTTTTCCAACACTAGGTTGGACGGATTTCCTAATTTGTCGGCATATTGTCAGGCTTTAAAAGTTTTGGCCGACCAACTCGCCAACGTGGAAGCTCCTGTTGACAATGACCGATTGGTCTTACAGTTGATCTCGGGTTTGAACGACCAATACGAAGGGATAACGACCATTCTCCAACACAAGAGCCCTTCCCATCTTTCTATGTTGCTTGCTCAAATTAATCCAGGTCGAAACAACGAAAGCTGAACGATCCTTACATGCCTAAAAGACTGCATCTTCGGCCCTAACTGCCACTACAAGCCGAACCCCTCCTACGAAAATAACCGAGCATCTGACCATTCCTATGGCCGCGACCGTGGTCGCTCCGGTCGCTGTGGTCGTTGTCGTGGGGGTTAAGGGCGTTCACAGACTCCTCAGGTACCATTCTGGCCTACTCCTTACTACCCTTGGTACCCACAATGGCCTTCCCAGAATACATACACATCAGCCCAAAATCAATTTCCTTCGGCCCACAATCAGTTTCCTTGGCCCAACCCGCCTTGTCCCTACCCCACCTCCAACCAAAACAGTGGCAGCCTCTCGGCCCAACAACCTGGGCTTCTAGGCCCAAAACCATCACGAAATAATTATGTAGCTTATAGCCCAAAGGATATTGAGCAAGATTTATACACGATGTCTCTTCAGCAACTCGATCCCACACAATACATGGACACGAGCGCCTCATCCACAATGTCTCATGAACACGGTGATTTCCATTCTTTTTCTAATTCTTGCATTCCTCATCATATTATTGTAGGCAATGGCAATACAATTCCAGTTTTAGGACAAGGCACAAAATACCTACCCAAACTGTAACCTCCATTTGTCCTTAAAAATGTCCTTTATTCAAGACGCGGAATCCGCTCCTGCGATGCAACAGCAGCGGTGATCTTTACCCTCTGGTGCTCGGGTCCTCATCCTCACAACCCACTGCCTTTTCTGCCATCTCTGCTGACCTCTAGCACCAACGTCTTGGCCACCCAGGACATCAATCTTTAAATTCAATTAAAACTTATAGTTCTGTTTCTTTTGATAATTTCCATAATAATGTTTGTGACTCTTGTGTTTTTGGTAAAAGTATTAGATTACCTTTCTTTGCTTCTACTACTTGCACTTTTTAACCCTTCGATATGATCCATAGTGATGTATGGACATCCCCTATTATTAGTTCATCTGGTCATAAATATTATGTTTTATTTTTGGATGATTACTCAATTTTTTTTATGGATATATCTGCTCACCCATAAATCCAATGTTTTCCCTGCCTTTACCCAATTTGCATCAAACATAAAAACCCAATTTGAAAGAACCATTAAGACTTTCCAATGTGACAATCATTTAGCGAGCCAATCTTAAATTTCACACCAAATGGATCAGCTTGTTTACACCCCAAAATTTAGCACATCTCCTGAGGGTAGTCCTCACTTGGATTCCTTTCTTGCAGCCAACAAACTTTCACTTCTATCTTTCTCTCTTATACATACTATTATACACATTAGCATACTGTTTAACTGTCGGAGTTGGTAGTTGAGACCCTGGACTCAAATACTTACTAATGGGTTTTCTATGTTCGTATCATAATATGGTGCTATTGACAACCAAGACCGACCCCACTCGAGAACCATGCATTCCGACAGTTGTTGCAACATCAATCATATTTTCACTTCATTTACAAGGCCGTCTTTGGGGAGGTCCGAGGAGACCAACCGGACAGGATCCATAAATCTTGGGCCTAAGGGGCCTATTTTTTTAACCACTCGGATACGGTACATAAATTTTCAAGAATTTTCAGGGACGTCTTTGTTCATTTACTTCAAAATATGTTAGTTTTCACTAAAGATAGACAAATTGTAAATTACATAATGTTAATTTTTAATGCTCGATGAATAGTGGTGAGGTCATTTTGGCCATTTTTAGTCTTGAATGAGGTTATTGTAGGTATTTTGAGTCTTGGCTGATGAGTCATTTGTTATTCAATTGGTAACCCAAGTGAAAAAAGCTATAAAATTATATTGCTAAAGCTCAATGAATAGTGGTGAGGTCATTTTGGCCATATTTAGTCTGAATGAGGTTATTGTAGGTATTTTGAGTCTTGGCTGATGAGTCATTTGTATTTATTTTATTTTTTTTGAAAAGCAAATTTCATTCACGAAAAACGCCATAAGACGGTCTTCAAAGCAAGGACCCCTTAGGCAAAAACAATAACATCAAATCCAGAGGATATTTACACAAAACAAGCCAATCTAATCCTTTTAATCTAAATCTATTTCGAATCCAAAAAAATGACGTAAGTTTAATGCTTTCCACCACTTCAATTGCTCTCAGACGTTTACCCTTAAAGATTCTCTCATTACGTTCAATCCATAACGTCCACATTGTAGTGAAGATAATACCTCTTAGAATGTATTTCTTCTGTTTCGTCATAACTTGATCATTTACCGTCTTCAAGAGGTCCACCACATCAAAAGTAAAGATAGGAGACAATTTACACCAAAATTCAATTCTCGGCCAAACCTCTGCTGCAAAAAAAAAAAAACAAACAAACAAACAACCTGTGAACATATGGAGTGTCGTCTCCTGATCTGAATCACAAAAAACACAAGCATCACTTGGCAAAACAACCCCTCTTCGAATCAGCTCTACCCTCGAAGGAAGACGATTAAGAAGTGCTCTCCAAACCATTAAATTACATTTCAATGGAACCCAACCTTTCCACTTCATCTGCGTTTGTTGGTTCGAATTCGGATCTTTACTAATAAATTTTTTAGCTTTGCCCACTGAGAAGACCCCTTGTGCATCGCCCTTCCATAACCATTTATCGGTTCCCCCATTCCACGAATAGTTGTCTATGTCCGAAAGGAGCTGAAACAGCTCAGTAACTTCTTCAAAAGAAGTTGGGTCCGAACGCCAATTCCACGAAATATTTTTTGATGCCATTTACCACTTTTAGTCTAGATGCAACAGTAGCCCATTTATGTGCTTCAAGTCTGAAAATATGAGGGAAAACAAGGTGGAGCGGTTCGTCTCGAAGCCACGAATCATTCCAAAAATTGATAGTCGACCCATCCCCCAAAATACCAACGAAATAACTATTGAGAGTGTTACCATTCCAAAGCTTTTTTTTTCTCTCCTAGCTTGACAATTTGTTTCCAACAACCACTAGCCGAAGAAGTGCACGATAACATAGACCATGACCGACTCGACCCATGGCAACCCATAACAACTCTCTTCCAAAGAATACTACCTTCTTTCTTAAACGCCACGCCCACTTGAGTAGGAGCTCTTCGTTAACATGTTGCAACTTATTCACCCCTAAACCACCCTCCTTCTTTGGAGTGGTTATGATATCCCACGCCACCCAATTTATCTTTCTATCATTACTAGGACCCGCCCATAAAAACCGTCTCATAATTGCCTCAATGCTATCAATGACCGCTCTAGGAGCTTTATATAGAATAATAATAAATAGGTAAATTTTCAAGCACCGATTTAATTAGAATTAATCGGCCTCCCATAGATAAGGTCTTCACTTTCCAAGAAACAAGGCGATTCTTTATAACTTCAATAACCGGATTCCAATTACAAACACGAGACATATTGGCTCCCACATTTATACCCAAGTACATGAAAGGAAAAGCGCCTCGTTTACATCCCAACACCTCCATCATCATATCCACTTCATTATCGTGAGTCCCAATCCCGAATAAATTGGATTTATGAAGATAGATACCAAGGCGAAGACCAAACATGTTAATCGTGAATGGTTAGGCAGGTTGAATATGTTTAGACACGATTTTAACCGTGTCATTAACGTATTGGCTCGTTTATGACCAAACATGTTTAACTCAAATCCAAACCCAAACCCAAACCCAAATTCACTTAACTACGTTGTGTCAAGTCATGTAAATGGGTTGTGTCAGAAACTACCAGCCCAAGGCATTGCTTCTGAAGACTAGGTCTCTGCGTTCCTTTGAACCCTTGTTCGTAGGTGTCTGAAATTACATTAGTCTCAAACAAGTGTTTGCTTCACGCCTTCTAACTTGTATCGATGTATAGTACAAGGTCATCTCGGTTTTAATAAATCGAAACCAAAATAAAATGGCATTATTATACAAAATCAGTTAAATATTTTTAACATTTTATTATTGGTATTTAAAGTTATAAAATTTATAAAACATAACAAAGATGTAATGAATACATTTTTACCTACCTCGTAAGATGACTGAATGACAAACATTAGAAATTGTGACTTTTAGCCCCTGGACCAAAACACCCTCAATTTTAGAAAATGTCACTTTTAGCATTTTACACGTTTTGTAAACCAACTCCTTCCTTCAGTAACTTTTGTTCGTTATTATTGTTTTTTTTTTTTTTCAAAAAAACAACTAATTTAGACGTGTTTAAAAAACTTTGTATGCAAAACGTCATTTTGGCCTCTCGAGTTTTTAAAGCTTTGCATACCACTTTTTGTACATTTACTTGAAAAAACCATATTTTTACGTGCGTATTTTTATATACGTGTCGGTAAAAATTACGGTTGGTCTATATTTCAACCTAAACTTAAAAAAAAAAACTAATCAGGTCAAATATAATACGTTTTCGTTTTATTTTATTTTATGTACCTTTAGGCTATCCGGAGTGGGGGCGGGAGAGGGGCGGGAAGAGGGGAACACCACCGCCGGTATGGCGTGGGGGGGGGGGGGGAGGGAGGGGGCGGGGGGCAAATACTTGGCGTGGGGCAAAAAGTTGGGACACTTGGCACTTCTTGATTGGTCTTGTATATATAAAAATAAAACAATCATATACTTTATTTTTAGTTTTGGCCGGTTAGTAAAAAAAAGAAATTAAATAAAAAAAATTAAATAAAAAAACATTACATAATTAAATTACTGAATAACCATTACATAATTACTTAAACAACCATTACATAATCCTAATTCCTAAATTACTTATTTAAACATAAATAAATCCTAAATTACTTATTTAATCCTAATTTTCTCCACTATGGAGAGTAGTTGTCCCAGTCCTCGAGTGTGGGGTACTTGGGGGACACGGAACGTGAGCTATCCCGTCCATCGGATCTCGCATCCGAGGGGAAATAGCAGTACTCACGAGGAGGGGAAGGAAGGCTCCAGAGGCGTTCTTCCTCCTCAATTTCCCTAAGTGCTTCCAAGTCCCCTTCAGTTGGGGAAGTCTCGTGGTAGGGGGTGGGGATAGTCTGGTGGTAGGGGATGGGGGTGGGGGTAGTCTGGTGGTAGGGGGTGGGGGTGGGGTTGGGGGTAGTCTGATGGTAGGGGTGGGGGTGGGGTTGGGGATAGCAGCAGTCCGGGGGTAGGGGCCGACAACATTAGACGCTCCATTTCTTTCTGGGCCATGACATAATCCATGGCCCAGACCATTTCCTCATCCGTCCAGTCATCATCGACTTCAGGAGGAGGAAAGGTTGGTTGTGCAGCAGCAGCAGGAGGAGGGGGATATAACCAATGTTGTGGAAGAGGAGGAGGAGAAAGAGGAGGTTGTGCAGCAGTAGGAGGAGTAGAGGAGGTGAATGGTAGTCTCCGGGGGCGGACCCGCCCCCGGACCCGGCGAGAGTACTGCCGGATACTAGACGGTCCGGCAGCTCCTGGTTGAAAACCGGCACCCATGTTATTCATTGCTTTGAGGAGGAGGAATAGGTGTAACTGAGAATTGGGTTTGGTGTTGTATTTATAGGGTTAGAAATATGACCGTTTGGGGGGGGGGGAACTTTGAAATTCAAAGTTTCAAATTTAAACTTTGAAATTTAAACGTTTGGGTGGGAAAAATTGATGTTTGTACTGTTTGGAGCAGTAACCGTTTGAATTTCAAATTTTGAATATAATTTTTTTATATTCATTTTAATATTAATTATTTTTTTATTACTTTAATATATTTTCGGTTTCTATTATTATTATTATTATTATTATTATTATTATTATTATTATTATTATTATTATTATTATTATTATTATGTTTAATATATGAAAGTTTTTTTTATAAAAAAAGAAAAAAGAAATGCACATGTCACTCCCCCCCCCCCCCCCCCCCCCCCCCTTCCACTCCCCACAATTATTCCCCCCCCCCCCCACAAGGGTCCCACAAGTGCCACATGGCGCTTCATCCCCCTCTTCCCCCCCCCCCCCACTCCGGATAGTCTTATGATTGGTCCCCATTTCAATGTAAATTTTGTTCCGAACCAAGTGAGGGCAAATATTATACCTTTTCATTGAACATTATCAATTAAAGTTACTCTATTTTTTACCTCGCCTCAACGTGCGACGCGTAAAACCAATATTATATTCTATATCTATGCTAAAAACCAAACTCTATGGTGTTTCACCTCTTGAATTTGGTCTTTCAATTTGCAAAACACTAATGTTTACACAATGTGTTTTCTTTTGTCATTTTGTGGTTTCTTTTTTCCCTTTTTTAAAAGCTCTAATTAATCCATTATAATTACACATGTTAGTTTTTCCTTTACATACATTTTATGTTTTTTTTACCTTTTCTATGTATGAATTGGCTCACGTATAACACGTCATGATTGTATGTATAAATTCAATTTACTTTTCGTTTTGATCCAACCGCAATGCTTTTGTAGGTTACATTGAGTTTAATCGAATATGTTGAAACGTGCATTTTCATATGCTTAATGCATCAGGTAACCTTGACGTACTCCATTCGATGTTTGCAACGTGCATGGGGCATGATATTTTGTAAAATACATTTGTTATCTGTGTACAACTTGTATAATTATCGGGTCAGTTTATTTCGTTTTGTATGTTTTCGGTTTTTATTTATTATTTTATGTTTTGCAGGAGTCCGGACAAGAAAGGAAGTGAAATTGAGCCCAAACGAGGAATTACAAGTGTCCGGACGAGTTACAGGTGATCAAGGAATTAAAGAAAATAAAAATTATGGGTTACAACTACTATGTATACAACACAGCCATGGTTATTCAAGCTGATGAAGGCTATAACTGGAATCATCTGATCATCGGAGACGAAGCTCCTCAAGGTGGTGCAGCCTGTTTCGCTCAACAAGCATCTGAAGCACCAGCCGAAGTTGAAGAAACTTCGAGTCAGTCTGACATCATCACTTCTGAAACCGAGGTGTCTGACTGTGACTCGGAGTGCGATTCTGATAGTGGAGAAGATTTGGAGGAGTTGTTGGCTGAAGCAGATACATTGATCAGTAAAAGGTCATTTCTTGTGGATGCTGACTGCACAGAGAAGAACTACGGCGAATTCTTCGGAGCTCAGAAGACAGCAGCTCACTATGCATTGATGGCCATCACTGAATCGTCGAACAAGGTAAGTTCTTCTTCTTCTGATTCAAAGTTAGATTGTGTAGAGTGTAGTCAGCTGAAATTCAGAATTAAAGAATTAACTGAAGAAAATCTGAATTTAAAAGCTGATGTTGGTCCGTTGCAAAGGTCAATTGATTCCTTGAGACAAAAGGAGAAAAATTTTCTAAGTACAATTGAAAATTATAAAAAGGATGTTTCTGAACTGTCTAAAACCTTAGCTAACAAACAGATTGCTATAAATAATTACATCAATGAGGTCGAAGACACTAAGAAACAATTGGCCATTGTGAACTGTGACTATGAAAAGATCAGGAAAAAGCTTGAGAGTTACTTAAACTGCAAGTATGTCCTTGATCACATAGTTGAACACTCTGACAAGGAAGGTTTCTCCACCAGTCCCAAATACTCTCAGTGTCCACCTCCGGTGAGATTCGAACATCACAATTTTGATGTCTTGCCGAAGGAGGAACTTGTGGACGTGGCAGCCGAGGCAGCAAAAGCTGCAGAGGCGGCCAAGGTTACTGAAGCAGCTAAACCTGCTGAAGTCACTAAGGTTGCTACTCCTGCTAAAGCTGTAAATTTGTGTGAGAAACCTGATGATATCAGTGTATATGACACTGACACTTCGGATGATGAGCTCGATGAACCTCCTAGGTATGCACCGGTTAAAACTATAGATGTTCCTCTTGAGAATCATATTATTACAACT
Organism: Ambrosia x helenae; assembly: GCA_030844895.1. NCBI lineage: Eukaryota > Viridiplantae > Streptophyta > Magnoliopsida > Asterales > Asteraceae > Ambrosia > Ambrosia x helenae. Next base: position 4,320,492 of record CM061228.1, read on the forward strand.
GAAACCTTGAGTGAACTGCAACCGAAAGTGCAAACCGAGGATGGGAGGAGGATTAAGGTGTTCTATAAGTTAAAAGGGTCTGAAAAGGTGCATGCTGATGAGGAAGTCCCTCTCAGATGTATCGCCCCTGGTCTTGTTGCCAAAATTTGGCAAGAATCTGTCATTACCATAGAAAAAGAAACCTGGAGTAAAAACAAGGGTAAGGGTAAGGGTAGAAAGGATCAGGGAAATCAGGCAAAAGAAATTAACAAGAAAAATCAAAAGTCGAACACCGTTAATCCTCAAAATCAAGCTCAAAAGAACGGTCCGAAAAAGCATGTGACTGAGTTTATTAGATCGAGCGGCACTGAAAGAAATGACGATCCTCAAGTCGATCAGCAAAGAAAATGTCTTGAGGATCTAAAACATAAAAACTCATTTGCCGTTCCATCTAACAAAAGAAACAAAAAGGAGACCAAACCCGGATCTCCTAAGTTTGAAGAATATAGATCCTGTCACAAGTGCGGGGAACGTGGGCATTTAGTTGCTGCGTGCCCTGAATTGAGACGAGAAAGGATCAAAGTAGATGATCCTCCCTGTTCTAGCAAATCCAAGCAACCGGTTTCTCCCAAACTCTCAGAGAAACAAAAGGGAAAGCAGGTTGTTTATGATAACCGCAACAAAATTGCTATGAACCAAAAGCCAGTTGATGGCAGGGGTCCACAGCTGAGGGGGAGCGCTGTTCCTCCAAAGGTTGAAGCAGCGCCTAAGCCACCAGCAAAGGCTGCAGCTAAACCGCAGGGCAACCCCAAAGCCGTTCCACGTACAGTTAATTCTGAAGTGGATCCAAAATCTGTTCCTCCAAAGGAATCCAAGGCTGGACCTTCTAGCCCACAGGCAAAGAAGAAGCCCAAGCCAAAGAAACCTGAACAGATTTGGAGACCCAAGTCACCAACCAAAGAAGGAGAATCATCTGCTGGAAAAGGCACTGCGGTACCATCGGAAACAACTCCAACACCAAATGGGAAATGGATTGACTTTCCGATGTTAGATGAAGTTGGTAGACCCAAGACCGTGAAGGCTTGGGCCCCCCTTAACCACTGAACTTTGAATGTTTGTGCAGGGAGTTCCACAGGGCCTTATCAGCAGCCTATGGATTGTTGATAGTGGAGCTTCAGGGCACATGACGGGCGATTTATCCTTGCTTTTTGACATAAAGAATATCAATGGGGGGTATGTTGCCTTTGCTGGTAATAAAGGGGGTTATATAACAAAGGAAGGAAGTATGAGCAACGGTATAGTAAGCTTTGAAAAGATAAGCTTTGTTAAACAGATAGACCACAACTTGCTGAGTGTTTCGCAGATATGTGACAAGAAGTTCACTGTATTCTTTGATGACAACGCATGTTTCATTCTGAAGCCTGGATTCAAAATACCGAAAGAGTGGGTCATGATCTCAGCTCCCAGGGTCAACAACTTATACGTCCTGGATATGAGCCGAGCAATGACAGCGAAAGGTCAAGTCACTTGTTTTCTGTCAAAGGCGACAGAGAAGGAATCGATAATGTGGCACAGACGAATGGGGCACATCCACTTGAGGAAAATGAACCATCTGGTCCAGAACCAACTAGTGGAAGGTGTTTCTGTTAAGAATTTTCATTTAAACGATGTCTGTGTCTCATGCAAGAAAGGGAAGCAGAAAAGAAAGTCTCACAAGCCTAAGAAGACAAACTCAGTTAGTCTACCTCTCGAACGACTGCACATGGACCTGTTTGGCCCAGTCAATCGAAAGAGCAAGAACGGTGACTCATACTGCTTAGTGGTTACGGATGATTATTCTAGGTTTTCTTGGGTTGTGTGCATGAAGCACAAGAGTGAAACTTTTGATTACTTGAAGAATCTGTTTACTAAATTGGAGAATATATATCAGCTAAAGATCCGTAGGATCAGAAGCGATAACGGAACAGAGTTCAAGAATCACGCTATGGAGGCGTTATGTGCAGAAAAAGGTATTCATCATGAATTCACAGCGCCATACACTCCTCAGCAAAACGGGGTTGCAGAAAGAAAGAATCGGACTCTTATTGAGGCAGCCAGAACTATGCTCGCAGACTCGAACTTGCCTGTGATCTTCTGGAACGAGGCAGTTCACTGCGCGTGTTATACTCTGAATAGGGTTCTGACGGTAAAGAAGCTTGGAAAAACCTCTTACGAGCTTCTAAACCGAAGGAAACCGAACTTAGAGTTTCTGGAACCTTTCGGAGCTCCATGCACCATGATACATCCCGATGGGAAGTTTGGTGCAAAGGCGGAAGAAGGTTTCTTTGTTGGTTACAGCACTCCCAACAAAAGAGTGTACAACAAAAGAACCAACAACGTTGAGGATTGGCTTAATGTCGATGTTCAGCGTTATACTGCCAATGCACCTGGTGTTGGACCTGATTGGTTGTTCGACTATAAGGGTCTATTTGATTCCTTCAACGTGGAGAATTTGGTGGATGATGCTGTAGCGCAAATGTATTACGAATGTGAAAACGCAGCTAGCTCTCCGCTAATGCGTCCGATCGTGGTTAATGCACCTGCGCCTGCTCCATCTGATGCCTCTGCATCCACGGGTCCCCCCGATAAAACCGCAGCAGCAGAAGTTGAGGAAGTTTTTCAGGAAGCGTCAGCAGAGGTTCTCGAATCTTCATCTTCCGACGACGATTTTGCAGAGTCTCATGAAACTCTCACTGAGGAACAAGCTGGAAATGGTGAATCTACCACTACAGCTCCAGTTAATCCGACAGGAAACAATCAAGCTGGTCCTTCTTCTTCAGCAGCTCCAGGGATAGGTCTTCGGATTGATCTCTCCGGTTTTAATATGCAACCCGCTGCTCCCTCTAGTTCAAGCGCAGCTGAGACAAATATATCTCAAGGTTTGGAGAACCTAAATTTGCATTCGGATGATCCAGTGCCGGCACATCCGGAATCTCGGATTCACGACACTCATCCGATGCAAAATGTGATTGGTAATCCGACTAGCAGAGTCATGACGCGCAGTCAGCTCAGAAATGCTAGTTCAAGTGACAATGTAGGTACTCTGGCACTCTATTCGGAAATCAGAAAAGCAGGTCATCAGAACGATTGGTCCTTCGCCTTATATGTTTCTCAAACTGAACCAAGAACTGTGCAAGAGGCACTGAGGGAAGAACCATGGATTGAAGCAATGCAAGCCGAACTTCAGCAGTTCCAAAAGCTAGGAGTGTGGGACTTAGTTGACTTACCTCCAGGCTCGAAAAAGATTGGAACAAAGTGGGTCTACAAGTGTAAACGGGATGACCGCGGGGTGATTATAAGAAACAAGGCTCGATTAGTTGTCCTCGGCTTCCGTCAAATCGAAGGAATAGATTACAACGAAGTATACGCTCCAGTTGCGCGCCTTGAAGCTATCCGGATGTTCTTAGCTTACGCTTCGTACAAACGGTTTAAGGTGTATCAAATGGACGTGAAAAGTGCTTTTCTGTATGGAGTCGTGAAGGAAGAGGTGTATGTTGCTCAGCCACCGGGGTTTGAGGATCCGCTGCATCGCGAAAAAGTCTACAAATTGAACAAAGCGTTGTACGGACTCCATCAGGCACCGCGTGAATGGTACCAAATGCTTAGCAACTATCTGATATCCAACGGGTTCAAACGCGGACTCGTGGACTGCACCTTATTCACCAAGGAAAAGGGTGGTGATCGTCTTCTGGTACAGGTTTATGTTGATGATATTATTTTTGGGTCTACTAATGATGTCATGTGCAGGGAATTCGAAAAGCTTATGCAGGACAAATTTGAGATGAGCTCGATGGGGGAGATGCAATTCTTCCTCGGTCTACAAGTAGAACAACAAGAGTCGGGGATCTTCATCCACCAGACAAAATACGTTGCTGACATCTTGAGCCGGTTCCAGATGGAAGACTCTACTCCAGTAGGCACACCGATTCAGACCAATCACAGGATTGGGCCTGACGAGAAAGGACAAACCGTTGATCCTTTTCTCTATCGAGCTATGATAGGCTCACTCATGTACCTCACTGCATCAAGACCTGACATAATGTTTGCGACATGCTTACTATCAAGATACCAGTCAAGGCCGAAACAGTCACACCTGGTTGCTGTGAAGAGGATCTTACGTTATCTAAAGGGTTGTCCGACCAAAGGTCTTTGGTACCCTAATGACGATAAGTTTGACCTCATCGCATTTAGTGATGCTGACTATGGCGGATGCAAGACAGACTTAAAATCCACATCGGCTGGATGCCAGTTTTTGGGACCAAGACTAGTCTCGTGGCAGTGCAAGAAGCAAGCCTCAGTCGCCTTATCCACCTGCGAGTCGGAATATGTAGCAGCATCGAGCTGTTGCTCCCAGGTTCTTTGGATACAGCAACAAATGAGAGACTACGGTTTGAAATTTCTTAATACTCCCATTCACTGTGATAATGAGTCCGCTATAGCTCTTGCTAAAGACTCAGTTAACCATTCCAAGGCGAAACATATCTTGGTTAAGTATCATTTCATACGCGATTGCTATGAAAAGAAACTTATCGATATGGTAAAAATCCACACAGACTACCAACGTGCCGATTTATTCACCAAAGCTTTTGACGGTCCTCGTTTTGAGTACCTGTTAATCTTAAACGGCATTAAAGTTAAGCAGGATTAGATCCTCATCGGTAATCGTTTTTGTAAATATTTTTCTTTCAAAAATCAGAAAAATCCAAAAATATTGTCCTTTCGCAAATTTTTAGATTTTTAGGGGGAGAAAATTTCAGAAAAATACAAAAACATTCAGAAATTGCAAAAATCAAAAAAAAAATGAGAAAATTTCAAAATCAAAAAAAAAAATTGAAAAATGCAAAAATGAGTCTCTTTGGTGAAAATGGGAAGATGATATTAACCAATCAGTCGGACTGTCTGGACCCTTATCATCTTAAAAATATTGGAACTGATAGGTAGCCTCTACAATGATGTGTCGGTAGGCTCAAAATCATTTCCAAGTTCGGCACGGTGATATAAACATAAATCATCTGAATCATGTGTGGATCAACGTGCGTTGGCATATGGTCTTGGTACCGAAATCTCGTTTGATAGCATGCCAAAATCCGAGGTTTCATGGTCTTTAAGAGGTTGGTTCATCCGGGGTGAACTGGACGTCTCTCAGAATAAATAGGAGTGGCACACGTGTCGTACGTTGGGGTAGCAGCCTGCGACTGAGACACCCCTATGTCATTTCCTGAAAAAAAAAACAAAAACAAAAAAAATAGAATAAATTCTGATCAGGAGACGTCCGGGAATCCTAAAAGAGCAAAAAGATTCATATATGCCAAAACCCTATTCTCAATGAGAATTCGCTCTAAGGTATCAAATCATATACCTAAAGCATCGTACCGTGAAAAATCAAATATACGGTATTTGACTTGTACCCTGGTTTGGATCTCACTGGTCTCTCTGTTGCAGCGTTTCTGCAGACCTGATCACCACTGAGTCCACTCCTTGTAAAATACGGATGACAACAGCTTACTCACCGGTTACGAGGAAGCTTTGTGCATGACTTGATACGGGAATGTGTCGCGTGGCGGGGAACACCTTGTATCTCAGCCTTAATATTACCTTAAACGTATCTAAAGTGCCTAGCGATAAAACTTGATTTTGAGTTTAGGTGGACAACAATATCGACAGTTGTTGTAGGATGCTTATTGGTAATTTAAGCGAAAACTGAAAACATAAGGGTTCTAGTATGTCCGTACACTGATATGATTCCCTAACCGTTGAAACTCGCAAAAATATGCTAGTGTACAGTTAGTTGATATCCCGTTTTATTCTATTTATGCTTAGTTTTGCTTAGTTAATCATTCTTGATTGCCGATGATGGAATCCTAATCCATTGTAATCTTACTTCTTCAAAAAAATAAAACGCCGAAAAATAAAATGGACAACTAATTGGAAACTTGTGTTTTGCCGGGTCAAAACCGTATTTTTGTCAAGTACAAGGGTGGAAAATGGAATATTTTCAAGTATCTGAGTCATCATCTGAGTCGCGTGTCAAATCGGGTTGAAAAACGCATGTTTTGAACCTTAACGGGTCAAAAATGCAAGTTTTGGTGCTGCAGGGGCATTTTGGTAAATTGTGTGAAAGTTATATGCATTTAGAAGCCTACTCGCAAGTATGATTAAGCGAGTAGACGTAATCGCATGTCTTAACAAGCGATTTGACCTTAATCGCGTATAATTATGTCCTACTCGTGTCTTGATACACGCGATTAGTCATACTCGCGTGTTTATTATTATTTATGTCCTACTCGCCTGCTTGTATCCCACTCGTGTCATGTTGTGGGCGTTTAGTTGTAATCGCGTGTGTTTTTAAACGAGTAGGACCTACTCGTCAGTTTTGGCAAGCGATTAGGAATAGAGTATAAATTCAACAGTTAACTATTCTGTTCATCATTCTTTCAAAAACACACAACAGTACTCGTTCCCTCTATACCCGTAACATCTCAAAACTCTTGCAAAATTTATTTTGATCCTAGTTTATTGTTCCCAATCATCAAGGTAACAATATCTTATACTTTCAGATCCAAACAACATGTTTAATGGGTCAAATCAGTTCTTTTTTTAAGCCGAACCCTAAATTGAACAAAACCCTCGCATTATCCATTAAAACGTGTTTGTTGTTGGTTAATCTTGATGAGGGTTTGATTATCGGCCCCCTTAGGATCTGTTGTGCCTAAAATTTCAACCAAAAACATTGTAAATCAGAAAGCCCCAATTTTAAATGCCTAAGAACCCTAATTCTTTTAAACGATTAATTGGCCACTGATTTTGTCATGATTGTGCAATTACTGTTAGGGGTTTTATTGTTGGGATGTAATAGGTTCCAATGCAACCATGTTTAGACCCAAAATGAAGCATAACAAGTTGTTGATAAAGTTGGTTCAAAACGTCAACTGTCACGCGATTAGCTAGGCTAATCGTGTGAACAGTGACGCGATTGGGGAAGAGTTTTTGCTAATCGTGTGTTGAATCATGCGATTAGACCCTGATCGTGTTTTTCAGCATGCGATTACATGGCTAATCGCCTTTATGCTTCTGTTGACCAACTTTAGTCAAAACTGATCCGTTTTTGTCCGTTTTTCATATCCTTGATCTGTCTGTGATGTTATGGTGTGTTTATCTTGCAGAATCATGCAGTACGGTACATCGAACAAGCACAACTGTCTTGCCTTCCTCGGACCGGTAAAGAAGCAGGAATGCAAGCGTTTTGAAGGCATCATCGAGTACCTGAAGCGCTCGAAGATACACTATGCCATATCTACAGACTATGCGGCCTACAAGAACATTCTCCAGGAATTCTATCAGAATGCGAGTGTCGATGTCAGCACAGATCCAGCCACGATAAGAAGCACAGTGCAACGAAAGGAGGTTCTTATTACTGAAGATATGATTCGCGAGATTCTTAGATTTGGTGATAATAAAGATGATCCAATCGTCTTCGACTCCATTTTGATACGAGGTGGATTCCTACGGATGAAGTATACGGGTGATGTGCGTGCGCAGGAGATGTTACAAAAGGGTTGTCTTCCTCCTGAAATAAAGTATCTGACGCACGTGGTGCTAAAGTGTCTCGGACCTCGCAGAGGAACATTCGATGCTATCAAAGACACTTTGGCATCGGCGATTGTTGCATTGACGTTGAACAAACCGTTCAACTTCTCTGGGATGATTATGCATCACCTCAAGGAAGTGATTCTGCGAAAACCGAAAGAGAACGCCTTTATTGTTTATCCCCGTTTTCTGCAGATGATCCTTGATAATCAGATCCCGAACATGGTGAAACGGGTAGAGGAGCTGATTAGTATAAGGAGCATTGATGAGGTTGAGATGAAGAGAATGTTGCAGTATAAGAACAAGCCAAAGTCTGAATATCCTCCTAGTCGTAGACTGTTTGCCTTTCTGATGAGAAACGACTATGTGGCACCTCCAGGTAATAGATGGAGGCATGATGACAGTGATTCAGAGGACGATATTCTGATTCATAGACAGGTTTTCAAGGATGATGACAACATTGGGAGACCCACTGTAGCTTTGGGACCCAATGAACCGGGAAATATGGATGATACTGGAGCTAGACAAGATGATGATATGCTTGATCCTGATTTGCTGAACATAGATGAACCATCCAGCTCAGGAAAGGGCAAAGCCAAGATTGATGAGGGCCCGGTTAATATTGAGGATGTTGATGAAGAAGATGATGATGACTCAGAGCGTACCGAAGATGAATCACCTGATGTATTGACATTTGAGGAGGATAGAGCCCGCGCGGCTGCGGCAAGAGAGCTCGCAAAAGATCCCACTTTCACACCTGTCAGTGATGATCTTGTTGCGGATATTGACGCTGAACTAAGTACGCCGCCTCCTCAGAAGAGACAAAAGACGAAAGCGACGAAAGTTAGCAGGGGTCAAAAGAGAATGTCTGATAAGGCAGCTGCGACTGAGAGAACGCCTAAGAAAATGAGGGGAAGGCGTATGAATCTCCCAGAATCTTTTGGACTACCTGCTTCTTCTTCTGTATCAGCAACAACAACAGCAGCAACAGAAACAACAACAGCAACAACATCAACTGTCCCACCCTCTGTTAGTGCAGCTATGCCTGCGAGTGCGACAATGTCAATGCCTTCATCGGTAATCTTCACTGAGCCAGTCTCAGTTACCGTTGAAGCGACAGGTTCGCAGTTGGCTGCTAATCCGTTAGGCGACAGAATACGGATGATGAAAGAAGCAGCAAGAACGTCAGCTGCTAGAACTTCGACCCAATCCTCATCCTCGACTCCAACAACCAACGAACAGCTTCAGCGCCAAGTCAGAGAGCTTACTGCTTTAGTGGCCGCCCAAGCAAGGGAAATGGCCGAAATGAAGAGCAAAAACGCCAACATTGAAGAAAATGAAACGGCGATGTTGGAACTGATTGGAGATACTATCACAGCTAACACTGAGCTGAGAGCCACTGTCGACTCACTTACTTTATCTAATCAGCAAATCTTGGAGTCGAACAGGCAAATCACGGAATCACACCAGCAGATCATGGAGACACAACAGCAGCTCATGGAATCACATCAGCAGCTAATTCAGTCTAATCGTGATCTCCAGCTCGCAAATGAGAACAACGAGCGACGAATCACCAAGTATAGGAAGCAAAACATAAGGCTAAGGACTAGGTTGAATGCGCTGACTGGAACTCAACCTAGACTTACTGGTGGTTCGGAAGCTGGAGCAAGTACTGCTGGTGATGATGATGATGAGGATAGTGAAGAGGATGATGATGATGAAGAAGAGGATGATGAGTCTGATGACGATGATGACAACGATGGTAAGGGTGATGGTGGTGATCCCGGAGCCACAGGCGGTGGCGGATCTACAGGTGGGTCTGCGTCGGGACGAACAAAGAAAAGTCACGATCGCAGTGGCAAGGATCCCAAGGCAGGTTCTTCTGCTCAGGGGGAGCCAGCACCGATGATAAGCAAGATTCAAGAACTTCGCGATAAAGTAAGGAAGAAAGCGATAGTTCTTGTTGAAGATGTGGAGCCTTTGAACTGCTACTTTGCATATGATGACGAAGGCAACTTGCTTCCACCCCCTGCCATGCCTGAGTACGATCTGGAAGAAGGAGAGATTCCACCAGAGATGACATCGGAGGACTTGACCAAAGTATATGGCTTTGCATCTGGAGAATCTTCCAATGCAAGCCAAAGTGTTCCTCCTGAGATGCATCCAGAATGCAACGAAGTGGATCTGGAAGAAGGAACCAGCGTGCCGACCCCTGAGTATGTTGTAAATGACTCGGGCGCTGGAATTCCTAATATTGATGAAGAGATGATACGAGAGGCTGAAGAAAAGTTGAAAGCCGACTCTACTGAAGTTCCTGATGCTGTTAAGATTCGACATGACAAGATCAGAGAATGGTATCCCCAGTGGTTTAAACCTGAAGAGAAGAAAAAGGCTGTTGAGCGAGCTTCCATCTTCAAGAAGCGTCTATCGAAGATGTCTGGGAATGTGATCAGCTGGGCATATGTGAGCCAGACCAGAATGCTCGGGGTTAAATGGCAGGAAGGCGTATTGTACTTTGAGAATTTCAAAGACATTCTGAGCCTGCCGTTCTGGTACATTCGCGACTTAGTTCGTCTCAACTATCCGTTATATGAAGAGAAATCTGCTCCTCTTAAGGGTTTTTACACGAAGCTGAAGCGAGAGAGCTCAGAGGGATGGAACGAGTTGATGCCTCAGTATCCCAGATCGTATCAGACAGACAAGATTCATCCTTTCACCTTAAAGCCAATCTGGGAGCACAAGATCAAGCCGCCAAAATGTGTTTCAAGGATTCCCATTGTCCCAGTTGAACAAGACTTTTCTTCGAAGCTGTATTACTGGCACTATGATGCAGCAACCACTGAAGCGGTGATAGTCTTGAGCAACAGTCCAACTCCGTGCAGGAAGATAAGGATTTGGGATCCTATGTGGCTGATAAATTGCTCAGAGAAGGACGTAGAGACGTTGTACCAACATCCGATCATGCACCTACCAGCCGAAGCCGATCAAGCCTTGAAGTTTCAGAGGGTGATCCAGTTTTGTTATGCCAACAAAGTTCATGCAGGATGTGATTGGTCAAGAATTACAAGGGTCAAGACAACGTCAAGCTAAAGTTGAAGAAGGATGATGCTGCTTGTTATTTTGCTTAGTTTTATTTGTTTATGTTTATCAAGTCTGTAAAGTTGTTTGCTGTTGATATAAAACGATGTCTTTTGATTAAGTCTGTACGTATACTAGCCTGGTCCAAGGGGGAGTCTGTTAGTACATGATGTCCCTAGGCTAGTATATCAGTTGTTTGGACGAGTTTCGGGGTGTTTGGAGATGTTTGTACGCGTTTTGGAGGGTCCGGGATGCTGCATGCGATTAGGTGCCAGTTACTAGCGATTAGGGCCCTAATCGCTATACTGTTCATGCGTTTGGGCTTTGGTTGTAGGCGATTAGCCATAATCGCCTAACATGAACCTGCTAATCGCCTGTATGCTGCTGTTCGTACCCGGGAGGTATAAATAGGCCCAATCATTGCCCTAATCATTAGTTCTTGCCTCACACACTCTCCAAACACCCTCCCAAGGTCTGTAAGGTCTGATTTGATCTCTGTAAACACTCGTGCTCTGTTTTTAGTGATAAATCGTTAATCTTTTGACCCGTGTGTGTGTTGTGATTACTCGTTTGTCTTAGTTTCATTCTCGTATCTGTTGTTGAAGCATATTAGAGGGATTCCGCACCTCTAGTATAAACCCCGTGATTGTTGGATTTAGCGTTATTCGATCCTACATATCAAGAATCAAGAATCAAAACATTTTTAGTAATATGAATCACAAGACAATGACCAAGGTCTCTCAACAGAGTCACAAGGGGTATATACCATAGTACTATTCATTGAAATGCCAGGCCCTCAAAGGTTAATGATTTTGACAAGTCATAGACACACAAATTAACATAAAGCAAACACACAGGAGAATTGCTATTTTAGTAAGAAGTAATAGAAACTTGATAATAAGTACATGAATCACCCCAAAAATGGTAAAACAGTAAAAAGGGGAAAGATATACTCACAGTTTGCGAAAGCGAGCAAAATCCAACTTAAGCGGTCGTGAGCTAAGTAATGGGAATTCCGGAGAATTCAACCTATAACGTAATAGAATACTAATAAGGAAAAAGTCTAAGAGTCTAACGTAACTAGGGTCTAAGGCATTAGGGTTTACTAAGTCGATTTGGGGAATTAGAGTTTTATGATAAGTCGCGTTAATGTAAAAGTTGTATCTCACAATTAATATATGAAAGGTTGTAAATGTGGGTTAAATAATATAACTATTACCAATTGAATATTTAGTTAAAAATATGTTTAAATAATTAAGACAAAATAATTTAGTTAATTACTTTAACTAATTATTGTAAATAAATACAACAATCATAAATATTGAAATAAATAGTTATGAATTACGCAATGATCCAACAAAAGATAATTGAGACATTAAACCATATGAGTATTTCTATTTTATAAGAAAAGTATTTATAAAATAGATGTTTAAATTGTATAAATAAATAAATTGTTTTATTATGTCTAATTAAACGTACATAAGACTAATAATACCATACATGATCCAAAAATACTAGTTTTATAGAAAATGGATGATTTTTGATGTAAACAAATTAGAATAATTTTCCCATAATTTATATAAACTTATTTATATTTAAAACTGATTTAACGAGATTAAATTATGTTTAAATGATTAAAATAGGAAAATCAATAAAATTAAACGTTTTCTGAACCAATAATTTTTATATCAATTCATGATGATGAGAAATAATTACCCAAAAATTTTGATATTAAAATCATTAAAAACGAATTTTTAATCAATTAATTATGATTAAAACAATTTAAATTAATAAAATAACGAAAATTAAATAATTTTCAGAAAGTAAAAGTGTGATAATTTTCTCTATGGTGTCAGGATGTTACACCTAAATTTTCATAATTTTTGGATCAAAAATGAATTTATTATGAATATTTAAATATTTGCATATATTATAATATTTATAAAAAAAAATTGGAAAAGTAAAGAAATAGGAAATCTATGGAAGAAAAGAAGGAAAGCCAAAAAAAAAATATGTCCATGCCTGGGTTCGAACCCAGGTGGACCTGATGGACATACAACACATGAACCACTACACCACCATAAGTCTTGGTTTTTAATTAGAAAGAATAAATATAAATATACTAGTTTCCAACTCACCTTCTTCCCCAAATACAACCTAAGAACCCTAATCTTAACCCTAAATCTAATAGCCCGATACAGAGCTTCTTTGGCGTCGGATATATGGGGCTATTGAGCGCCCATCATCAACAAACAGAATGGTCACAAGAATTGATACTTACAATGACGTTTTGGCTTCAAAAAGAGAGGTTTTCAGTCGAGGGGTATTAGGCAGATTGCCAAGCTTTCTGGACACGATTTTACCGCATTTTTTGGTGGGTTTAAGATGTATGTAAGTGCAGAAAAGTCTGGCATCAATTATATGTAGTAATTTTGATTAAAACATGGACTTTAAGGCTTGCTAATAATCCGGCGGTTACACCTTGAAGAACCCGATTTAAAGTCCATTAAAAACGCGTTATTGTTTCAATTGAATGTTGGAATCAGTTAGTATTTAGTGGAGAAAACGTTTGGGATTAATTAGAAGTTGAAACGGATGTTAAGGAGTGGATTTGATGTTCGCCGGAATTGGGTATCGCCGGCCGGAACCCACCGCCGGAAAAGTGGGTAGGAGGAAGGCTTCTGTTGTCTTTTTTTTTAAAAAAAAAAACTTTCACTAAATGGCAGTATTAGTCCCTGTAGTTAACTTAGTTAGATTAATTATATTAAGGTTAAGTTTTTCCTTTATAAAAACTTAACCAAGTTAACTAGATTAACCCAAAATGTTTTTTAAAACTTTATAAAACTAATTTTTTTTTTAAATCTTTTACGAATACTTTTCAACATTCGCGTTTGATTAAAACTTATACCCGATACATAAGAAATATATATAAATGATAAGTTGTAAATTCGTTTTAAAATTAAATTGAAAACGACGAAACTTTCAGGGACTAATATAGAAATATTTGATGGACTATTATTGTCAATTAGATGAAAGACGAAGGTGACGGATGTCACAGTTTGGCTTAACATTGGGTCGCAGCTCTAATCCCTCTCTCATCTCCTACTCAGACGTGGATTGGGTCGGATGTCCAGACACGAGATCTATAAGCGGGTATCGTATCTATTTTGGTGATAATCTTATTTCTTGGTTGTCAAATGACAAAGTACCGTCTCACGCTCCAGTACCGAAGCAGAATATCGCGGGGTTGCCAATGTTGTTGCTAAAATTTGCGGGTTATGCAACCTCCCTTGGAACTACATTATCCTTTATCTCTGGCTACTTTGGTATATTGTGACAACGGTAGTGCCATCTTTTTAATAGGAAATCCAGTGCAGCATCAATGTGCAAAACATATTGAGCTGGATATACACTTCGTGCGTGAGCAAGTTCAACGTGGTCAAGTTAGAGTTCTACACGTTCCCTCACGTTACCAAGTTGCAGATATTTTTACTAAGGGCCAACCTCTCATTCTGTTTGAAGATTATAGAGACGGTCTTAGCATCTGGTCCCCTCCCGCTTCGACTGCAGGGTATAATAGCGTGTATACATAGTATGATTGTATAATGTTTATTGTGATGATTCTGTAATTATCTCTATTCTAAAGTAGAGAGCTCATATGTAATTATAAATATTATGTGTATCAATAGAGAGATGCACGATTCCTATTCTATCAGAGGTGAGAAGACATTAAGGGGCTGTATAGTAAGATTTGTCTGATTAAGTGCTGAATCATTAAGAGGGTCTGAATGGTTAAGCACCCCTTATTAGCTGAATGGTTAAGAATAGGGGTGCAAACGAGCCGAGCCGCTCGCGAGCTACTCGAACTCGGCTCGGTAAAAAGCTCGAAACGAGCCGAGCCTTATCGAGCTCGAGCCGAGCTTGAGCCTAAAACAAAGCTCGTTTATTTATCGAGCCCGAGTTCGAGCCTGACGTATGAAACTCGTTAGGCTCGTCGAGCCTTATCGAGCCTATGTATAATAGTAGTTTTTTTAATATTTAATCATATTTACCCCTCGTTTAAAGTTGTTAAGTTAACGAGCCCGAGCTCGAGCTTCATTTATCGAGCTCACAAGCCTAAACGAATTATTTTTCATATTATTTTTATTTAATAAATTAGCTAATAGATAACAAACGAGCCAAGCCCGAGCCGAGCTCGAGCTTGAAATATTACTAACGATCCGAGCTCGAGCTTTGAAAACAAAACTCGAATCGAGCCGAGCTCGAGCCCGAGCTCCTATAAATTAATCGAATTCGAGCTCGAGCCTGGTCGAGCTCGGGCTCGACTCGGCTCGTTTGCACCCCTAGTTAAGAACTTAATTGAACCATTCAGATGCTTTTTTTAGTTGAAACAAACATTCTTAATGTTGAATGATTAAGAGCTGAATGATTAAGAGGTTTATTAAGAGGCTAACAAGCACTCGCTAAGTAAATCTCTAGTTGATAAGTAATAATTAATCACCCTACCATGCAGCTTCTTAAATCAATCATCATTATGACATATCATTTGATACAAATTTGATTGTTTTTTTTAGGTTCACCTCACAACTTTAGATTGTCTTGAGTTAGTGACAAAGTTGCATAAATACTTCACTCGAGCAAGATATGCACACATAGAATTAAAGTAGGTTTTATGAGTTATTGAGTGTTGATACTTTACAATTTTTTTTTTTTTTTTTTTTAAAAAACGACTTATTCCTTTTACATAAGCCAGTTGATGTATAAGATGCCCATGCTAAATGCATTCACAAACGTTTTCGCATCTTCACGCTTATAATCCGAGATATACAACCTAAACATGATTTAACAAGAAAGAGGAAAAAAAAAGGAATTATGTATATTCCTATCTACTAAACTTTATTGAACATACACATTAATTCTTTGAACTACATCCTAACTTAAAAAATTTAAAAGGAAGCACACAGCTTCATTTTTAACAAATATGTTTTCTTTGTTGAATTATTTATTTATTTTTGTGATTTTGTGCCTACACAAACGTAACCACGCAAATAAAGTTTGAAAGTTTTACATCTACATGAATCCAGTAGTTTTTCAAGTAACATAAATTATATATCTCTTTATATATCCATTAAATTGAACAGTGCCGTCGCAATCCTCATAAAAAAATTCAGTTGTTAAATACTTTAAGTTTGAAGATGTATTCAAGTTGTTGGTGTCGGTCTAGTGGTTGGGGTGGTTTTGTTACAGCTGGGCTATCCGGGTTTGAATCTTTGTGTCCCGGTTTTAGTTTTTGTTTTTTTAGCTGCGTTTGTAATTATAGAAAATTTTAAGGGTATTTTGGTCATTTCTGTGCCTGCCACGTTTTCATCTTCCCATTCTTACACGTAACTCTCCACCTTCCTAAACACAATCATAACTCAATACATTCTTTCTTCTATTTCTTAGTTACACACACGCACGCAGGTCTCTCTCTCTCTCTCTATACACACACACAGACATCTCTCTCTCTCTCTCTCTTTTTTCTCTCTCTGTTTCTATACAATACGACGGGTGGTTGGGGATGTGACTGGGGTTCGTCATCAGGGTGGTTTGGGATCTCAATCGACGGTCACGATGAACAGACGGTCATGAAGATGAATATGCGTCGTTTTTAGGGTTTCGATGATGGAGGGTTTGATGAAGGGTGTGATGGTGGTGTTTCGTGTGTGTGGATGGTGGGGTTCAGTGATTGGTTGTACACGGTGGCCGTTCGTGTTGATGGTGGTGGGTTCGATGACAGGTTGGGGTTCGATGATGCGGCTGCAGGCGCCGGTGGTTGGTGGTCGTCAGCAGATCTTCTGATCATGGTCAGGTAAAGGTTGTTGTTGTTATTATTATTATTATTATTATTATTATTATTATTAAAATGGTTGTTTGGGATGTGAACAGTTTACAATGGTGGTTTAATGATGATGGTGAACAACGAAGATTAACAAATGGTTTTTTGCCAGGGTTATGATGGTGGT
Organism: Ambrosia x helenae; assembly: GCA_030844895.1. Taxonomy (NCBI): domain Eukaryota; kingdom Viridiplantae; phylum Streptophyta; class Magnoliopsida; order Asterales; family Asteraceae; genus Ambrosia; species Ambrosia x helenae. Next base: position 4,337,180 of record CM061228.1, read on the forward strand.
TGGCTGAAAGACGTCTGATGTGGCTGCGGATGAAGAGATTGGATCATGTGTCTGTAGATGGTGGTGGCAGAATCCCACGTAAATTTTGAAAGGTAATCTATGTATCTTAGGTCAATGTAATGACCATCGGGTGATACAAAATTTGAATGATTATGATTGTGGGGAAGGTAATCTATGTATTTTAGATTAATGTAATGATCATTGGGTGATACCATATATGAATGATTGTGATTGTGGGGAGAAACATTGTTTTCCGAATGTAGTATTGAAGGTTAAAAATCATTTACGGAAAGTCAACCTCAAGGATAGAATGTTTCATTCAAGCAGTCCTCGACCTTGCGCCAAACAGTCAATTTATGCAAATTCCTAATAATAGACTATCATAGGAAATATATGACAGAAGCATCACTCTGTCTGTTAGATGCCTTTTCCTTTGTCCGTTAAGCCTCATAGCATGGATTGGTGATCTAATGCATTGAACTGAGATTGAGGCGCCGTTGGGAAGCTCGGATAAGTAAAATCCGTATAAAGAAGTTCAGTGATTTGGCAGGCGTAAAATCAGTTCTTTAATATTCTAGCAAGAGAGAGATAGAGCTAGAGAGAGAGATGTCTGTGTGTGTGTGTGAGAGAGAGAGAGAGAGAGAGAGAGAGAGAGAGAGAGAGAAAGAGATTAAATCAAGTGTCTTGCATGCTAATCATTTGCGGAAAACAAGCTCAAAATTAAGTTGGTATGTTTGCACTATGATTCTATTTTAGGTTATTTTAAAATTTGGCTGAAGATTTCTTTTGTCTTGAATGTATACTAATGTTTCCTCTCTTCTGCATTGCAACCCGTTTTATAACCAGCTACTAATTCTGACATACCATCCATTGCATATCAATGAGTTAAAATGCATTTTGAGTTTGACATGGCTCAGGTGCTTAAAGTTCAATAATAAAAGGGTATTTTTCTTTATAATCTTCTTTGGTGTTTATGTTATTTAGATGATATTTGGCTTGCATGAATTAGGGTATTTTTTATATTAATACGAGTAAGTTGTAAAGCCATGACGTTTCAAGGAAAACAGCTAATTTGTGCTATTGTCTTACCTCAGCATTTTTAAAGAAAATGCATGATATTAATGGTACACGTTTGGATGTCAATGAAGGGTATGGGTATGCATCACTTTAACTATGCGTTTAGGTTTCAAAGTGTTATTGTTAAATTTTTTGCAATATGGGTATTATTTTTACGATGTTTATTTTTTTTGGTGTTTAAAACTCACATTCTAAATGTGGGTCCTTTTCTAACAGTGTCATAAACATGTTGCATTCATACATCCTACCAAGTTGATGTTAGTCTACTGCATATTTAACAAAATTAGCGCCTGTTTATAGTGTTATTTCATTAGTTTATCCATTTCTTCCTTACCCAGCTCTACAGCCATAGTGCGTTTTTGGCTCCGCCTTGACTTTTGGGTCAGGGCCAAGCTAATCTTGAAGATGATCTTGGTGTTGACACAAAAGTCAAAGTGGGGCTAAAGACTACCTATGGTTGTCGAGGTATATGAAGAGAACATGGATAGGCTAATGCAAGAACGTTATAGACCAAGCGCTAATTTTGTTAAATATGCAGTAGCCTTGAAAGATTTTAAAAAGATTAGGTGCTTTCAATAAGAGAATAACAAAGGAAGAAAGAAGAATGGAGAAAAATGGAAATGGAATTCTTCACAAAGGGAAGGAATGCAAGGGGGATAGCAAATTGAGTCTTCTGCCTTATTGAAAATGTTGAGTGTAACTGAAAAACAATGCGACATTAATGAGGTACGTTTAATTGTTTATTTTGCTTTATTTTCTAAATTTCCTATTTAAACAAAGGCAATTATATATGATGTTAGTTACAATATTAGGTGTTGATTGATATTTTTTTGTACAACCAGGCATGCAAAGGTCTCTGCAATATTTATCCAAGTCGGCTGGCTATTGTTGTCGTATCTCAAGTTGAAGTTATAATGTGGTTAGGAGTTTGGGTTTGCTAAGAGAGAGAGAGAGAGAGAGAGAGAGAGAGAGAGAGAGAGGAGAGAGAGAGAGAGAGAGAGAGAGAGAGAGAGAGAGAGAGAGAGAGAGAGAGAGAGAGAGAGAGAGAGAGAGAGAGAGAGAGAGAGAGAGAGAGAGAGAGAGAGAGAGAGAGAGAGAGAGAGAGAGAGAGAGAGAGAGAGATGTTAGTGTGTGTAAGAAACAGATTAGAGAAAAAATCTTAAATCAATAAAAATTTGATTTGTTACAACTAAGTTTATGATATCTTTTCCCTAAAACACCTAGCATTATAGGATAACGGTAAAGTTAGCATTTCTCTCGATCGTTAAATGTGTTGGTGACACATAGATGTTCCGCGACCGTAAAAAACCACTAGTTAAACTTTACAAGACATGAATATAAAAATTCGATCTGATAAATCCCTGTTTGAATTTAACAGAATTTATGCATAAAAGATAAACCACGTATTAGAATGTTGGTACCATTACTCATTTCGTGACAGATTTTAATACTTTATTATATTGTATAAGTATTGAGGTAGGTAAAGGCCACGTAGATATTGGATTAGGTAAGCTATAAAGGTTTGCAAGAAAGAAAAACATTACTTGACCCTTAACATGATTTAACATCATTTGCCAACTTTTATGACAAAAGCAGTTTCCTATTATATTCAAGCATGGCATAAGTTAAAACTGAGTTTAGAGTGAAATAAAAAAAAAAAAAAAATAGAATGATATAACATTTCTTATACTATTAGTTAATTCTATTTAATATAAACTAGTAAAGAACGTGAGGTTCTTCCACCTTACTAACAAACAAAAGAGCTAGTGTTGCGCAAACATTTGTTAGTTAATATATATACTAATAAGTAAATACAAAGTATTTTTAATTTGTATATTGGAGTTTTTTTTTTCTAACTAAATAAATATAATATTTAGAGTAACATTCGAATAGAATATAGTTAAGTGGCTTCAAATAAATTAAGAAAACAAAGTAAAACATCAAAATGTCAAATGTGTGACATTCTAGGATGTAAAGATTGAAATTTGTCTATTTTATTAAAATAAGTATGGTAGATATTCACAAACCTTAAAAATAAAATAATCAAATATTATTAAAAATAAATTAATGACGCCATTATTCCGTTATTCCTTCGTAGGGTTCATATCCATGGGATAACTACCCAACACCCTCAAGAACGATGTATATTCTTGAACCTCAGCCATGGCATTTTGTGCCCTAACGTCCGCCATTGAAGCTTCAAAATCTACATAAAACATGTACTCAAAGTGTTTGGCCGTACCAATATTTGCATCATTAACAACTCTAATAGGCCGATTTCGGTTAGGTCTACTCTCTATCTTTGTCAATCTAATGTTCCTGAACGCAAACGCTGATAGAACTTTATACAACACCGACGTTCCTTTATCCTGAGCGAACACGATACTTGTTTTGTACGCTTGATCAGTTCTCGGAACGATCGGTTCACGTGCAAGCATCATGAATCTCGTCACGTTATTCGAGTCATCCTGCATTAGACACAATGTATTTATGATTAGTTAGAAGTGTCTAGCGGCTAAAGATTTTTTAGCCTCAAAGCACATTACAAATTTAGGGGCCCTTTTAGTAAAAAAAAAAAAAAGTAGTTAAAAATTGTTTTGAAATCCATTATCATCTTGGTATATGTTTATAATATTTCATTTAGTAAATTAAAATCAACACATGGTAAGCGGGAAACAAGCTGCGCCGCCACCCCTTTTAGATAGCAAACCTTAACGTTAACAATTTCCAAGCCAAATTAACATACATATAATATCTAATTGTTTTTTTTTTTTAGATTTTGAGGTCGTAGGGAAGGGCTCGGCCGAGACCCTTGCTCTATTTCGCTTTCGAGGGGGCACTCAAAAGTGTCATGTAAATATGAAAGAGTAGTTTACATAAATGTAAAACCGCTAATCTATTAATTTAGTGGTATGGTATTCCCCTTTATAAATGTGAGATTGTGTGTTCACATTTTTACAATTACAAGGTAAAGATGAAATTAAAATGTTAAAAAAAATTGTCATTAAAAAAAGTACATATAAACATATTAGTATTATATATACCCCTCCCTTATAACCCTTTTTTCTATACAACAATCACAATTACCAAAGGCGTCCCTAATATTTAGGTGCCCCTATCCAAACCCTTCAAAAATATACCCTTACACCTTAAATTTTAAGTTTTAAATGAGTATTGAGCTTATAATAAAAGGCTTATAAGTTTTTTGGTTTTAAAAAAATTTCAATTGGCCAAAGTTTTAAATTTAAAATAGCTTTTCTGTTAAAATAAAAAAAAAAACATACACGCACACGTATATAACATATATATATATATATATAGCGTATTTTTAAGAAAATGGGCCCTAGCCACCAGCTGTGGTCCTTCCGCCATCCTAAGAACCTCCCACAATTACACATACATATCGGTGTTTTAGCTACCTGGATCGATTCCGCAAGGATGTTAAGGTTGTAAAGATTTGCAGCACTCGATGAAGCAATAGCCGCCGTATCACGGAGGTTTTTCGCCGCGACAAACTCCGCAGCTCCCGCGGTATCAGCTACAGCCTGATGAATAACATTTTTGTTCAACCCGAGTTTGTCAAGACTAAACTCACACTGAGCCAAGGCTTGTGGATGACTAATAACTCGCTTAATATCTTCCTTACAAACACCAGGTAACGCTAACAGACAATGATTGAACGCGATCTGTAATTCACCAACTATATGGAGGCGATGACGAAGAAGAAGATCGTAATTCCGGTGAATACTTCCATCAAGAGAGTTCTCAACCGGTAAAACCGCACGATCGGTTAACCAAAGCTCAACAGACTGAAATGCAGCTTCAGAATTGTCACATGGAATAGCATGACTCTCTGGATAAGCTTTCCCAACAGCGGTTTCACTGTAATTGCCAGGTACACCTTGATAAGCTACACGCAGCGTCGAACCGTGGTTTGGAGCCATTGGACTGTTGGTGAGCGGTTTAGGAAGTTTTTTAACTGGTGTTAGGTCTAGTTCTAGGGTTTTATTGTTAGTATCAGCGGTGATAATATTATTATTATTATTATTGTTGTTATGGGTACCGGTTGTGTTCTCGGTGTTGTTTTGCTGCAAAGCCACCTTGTTTGCAAGGACTGCACAATAGATTTGCCAATCGCTACGGCTTTTAACAACTCGGCCGCTAAAAAACTTGTTGGTGGACGGCACAACCGTCGCATGACGGAGTGCGGTTGACGGTGACGGCGTCTGCATTATGGGCTTGAAATTGATATTGAATGATGGTGATAATGTTTGCATGTTTTCAAGTTGTAGGAAATACTAGTTTGGTGATGGTTGGTGATTGTGAAGGAGATTGGGGCTTTTATAATGTAAAGAAATTAGTTTTGCAATTTAAAAGACGCTAGGGAAGCAGCCTGTTGTCCGCTTACCTTTATTTCAATGTAATTTCAGGTTGAGATGGTTGAAAAAATGAAAAGAGTAGAGATGAAGACTTGAATGGGTCAACCTCACACCTACCCCTCTAATGTAATGGCATTATTATTAAGAAAATCAATAAAATAGATTTGTTTTGTTTGTTTGATATGGAAAAATGGGTTCACATTTCGTTGTTCTTGTATTATTGTATTAGACTTTTAATCTTTTAGTATTTTAAGTTCAAATACCTCAACCAAACTTTTCTTTTCTTTTTGGCAAGAAACTATTTACGGTTAAAAAAATTACAAAATTATATGTACATTTGGCTAATTGGTCTTTTTTTATTTACCTCTATTTACTTTTTCTTGCCGGATAATTTCGTGGAGTGAATAAAGTTATAGATCCCTTGTTCTAGTCATAGTTGTCAAAAGCGCGCCTAGGCTCGAGGCGCATCAAGTGCGCTGCGCCCTGTGAGGCGCGCCTAGGCACTGAGGCGTACTATCAGAGCTGATTTCCGGCAAAATTCAGGGTAAAAGTTGCATAAACCTCTAAAACATCCTAAATGAGTCATGAACAAGTCCTAAACAACCCTAAAACATCCTAAAGTAGCCCTAAACAAGCCTAAAATATCTCTAGAATCCCTAAAAAATGCCTTTTATACTATGCACTTAATTATAAAAAAACCGTCGTTTTTTATGCGCCTTGCGCCTAGGCTCGGGCTCGGACTATGCGCCTTGAGTGCGCCTAAGCGCTTTAACAACTATGGTTCTAGTGTTACATGTCATGGCAGCTTACATATATAAATGAGGGAAATGATGACGTGTTAATAGTAGAATGGAAATGTTGCATACGTGGCATATAAATATTAACAATCTAACCAATTGTGTGTCCTATTGTCCCTTTAATACTCTGTTTGGTGCCATCTTTTGTGACCTTCGATCCACATCACTAAAATATTTTATTAGGGGTTATCATATATGATTAATTGTGTTTTTCTTCATTCTCAAAAGGTCACCTAACAGATTGGGAATGGGTTCACTTAGAACTTTTGGTTGAGGCTGTTAAACACCGGTAATCAAAACTTTTATATGACAACTTCAAGAATCAAAGAATACAACACAAACGATCCAGAATACAACTCAAAGCTTACCAAACAACTTTCTCTAACGGATCATCAACACGATGATACGAATACTAAACACTATCTAACTAGAAACAAGATCTGGAAATGAATAGATCTTCAACAAACCCTGCATGCAGTGGCGTCTCTTAAGATTTATGTGTCATATCCGAGCTATTAAAAAATATGTCTCGACCTTAAATTTTGAGTTTTAAATGATTATTGGACTTATAAATAAGGAAATAAAATTTTGAGTTCTAAATGGGCTTAAGTTTTAATTTTAAAATACGTTTGCTATTAAAAAACAGATGTGTGCACGCACGCACGCACACACACACAACATATGTATATAGGCATTTATATAAAAAAAAAGGGAAAATGACCAATATAGCCCGTTGACCGGGCATTTTGCACAAATAGCCCTCTCCACCGTCTTTGGAGAGACGGGACACGGCTCCCAACCAGCCTGAACCGTCTCCCGAGAGGCTTCCCATTTCAGCCAACAGAGGACCGCCACGTGGCGTCTCTGATCCCGAGATGTACCGTCTCTCTCCAGACGGGTCAGAACCCTCTCCCAGACGGTTCACGTTTCCTAAGACGGCTGACCCTTCGGTTCAACCGTCTCCCAGACGGTTCACGTCTATCAATGCCGGCTGACCCTTCGGGTCAACCGTCTCAAAAAGACGGGTCACCTTTCCCAAGACGGCTGACCCTTCGGTTCAACCGTCTCTCAAGACGGTACACATTTACCGACGCCGGTGGTTCCCGATGAGCGGCGACGCTTCGGTTGTCCGGCTCAGCCCTATAAATACCCGTCTCCCGTCCATTTCCCGTCATCCAACCCCGTCTTAACACAATCCACCACCGTACAACTCCGTCCAAACACTATCCACTACCCGACGACCACCGTCCAACACCGTCCAAACAATATCTACCACCCCACCACCACCGTCCAACACCGTCCAAACACCGTCCAACACCGTCCAAACCACCGTCCAACACCGTCCAAACCACCGTACAACACCAATGGCACCTCAAAGATGGACGGAAGAACAAGAGATTGCGTTGATTGCGGCATGGCTACATGTTGAAGAGAGCACACACCTCAACAACAAATGGTTCCGGATCCTGAATGAATACAACCGGCTCGTTGGAGGGTCACAACGTACCACCGAGTCGCTTAGCCGCAAGTTGAATGATTTGAAGACAAAGTGTCAAATATTCAACGGCCACCACAACCGGACCCTTTACGACGTACCCTCAAACTTTCCGAAGACGTGGCCATTAGACACAGTCTAAGGCAGTATAAAAACAGGGAGGGTAAAGAGTTTAAACATGTGTCCGTTTGGCAAATGATAAGACATCGTCTTATGTAATTTGTAATTATATTTTTATTAATTTGTAATGGTTATATTTTTAATGCAATAGTTGGTTATATTTTTAATTTGTCTTTTTGTTTTTATATTTAAGGTAAATATCTCATTAAACGTACTATACTATTACAATCACAAATAAACAATAAATATTATTACAATAACAATTAAAAAACTACACTATTACAACAAACTTCCCTAGAATAAAGAAGCAACAAGTGAAAACTAAGAAGCAACAAGTAAAAAACTACACTATTACAACAAACTTCCCAAATTTACTTCCAGAACTAGGAACTTTGTTTGAAGTAATAGTAATGTCTAACCAACTATTGAGGACTACATCTTAGTGTTAGATGTTTTGTCCTCCACAGCGGCGGTAGTAGCAGTGGTCTACATAGACGTTGTTTCGAATGGTGTATGTGCTCTACACAGACAAGTCCGAAACGTTTCCTCGTTTTATGTAACAATAGTTCTCAGTGAGCACACGTCGAACATCGAGACATAAATTCGGAAAGCGAACGAACTTGCCTAAAATGTAGACCACCACATCATCGATCCATTACACGGGTTGCAAACCACGCGCAGATGGAACAACAATCCAAGTAGCCGTACGCAGATGAAACAAAAATCCAAGTAACCGGGACATATTTTCCGAAGCCGGTAGGCTTCGGCTGGGAAAGTCAAAAAGGCTTCGGCTGGGAAAGTAAAAAAACGTCATTGGATTGGAAGATGAAAGCTTAGAGGAGACGGGTGGGTGCATGGAAGATGAAAGCTTAGAGGAGAGGGGTGGGTGCAAATTTCGTTAAGTTAATTGGGGTATTTATATACACTCGTGAGACGGTTCAGACGGTATCACAAATTTCGTTAAGACGTCTTGGGAAAGGTGACCCGTATGTTTGAGACGGTTGACCCGAAGGGTCAGCCGGCATTGATAGACGTGAACCGTCTGGGAGACGGTTTGAACCGAAGGATCAGCCGTCTTGGGAAACGTGAACCGTCTGGGAGAGATTTCTGACCCGTCTGGAGAGAGACGGTACAGCCTCGGGATCAGAGACGCCACGTGGCGGTCCTCTGTTGGCTGAAATGGGAAGCCTCTCGGGAGACGGTTCAGGCTGGTTGGGAGCCGTGTCCCGTCTCTCCAAAGACGGTGGAGAGGGCTATTTGTGCAAAATGTCCGGTCAACGGGCTATATTGGTCATTTTCCCTAAAAAAAATTGTGTTCCTGTATAAAACAGGCCCTAGCTATGAGTCCTCCCTGACTACTCTAAAAGTCTCTCATGCCTAGATGAATGTTACAACGAAACCTAGAGAGAGAAAGAAATAAACGAGAGAAAAATATCTTGGATTGAGGCTGAAACCATCGAAAGCATTACATAGCATCAGATCATAACTCATAAGCGCAACAGCGCCATAGCCCATCATCAAGCCCAAGTTAGCATCATAGCCAATCGGTAATAAGCCCAAGCCGTTCAGCAAGTCAGGTTCATGAGCCCATTAACATCTGAGCCCACCATACTCCAGAGCCCAATCTCATAATAACAATAACAAAACAAAATTAAAAACATGATACGATAATATTAACTTTTAGACATTGAGTTGGTATATTTTTATCAAGAGGCAAATATGAATCTAACAAGGAACTGAAAACTGGTTAACGGTTATCAACCAGTTTAAAAATAAACTCTCTCTATGGAAAGCGAGCTCACTTTCGTTTGGGTGATGACATACTAGTTAAGGCAGGATTGGACAACTTTGAACACAAGAGAAAAAAGTTAACGGAGTCAATGGCGAAGGTATGTTATTTGGGACGTAGTCCCGAGACAGCAGCCTTTTTTCAGTTGTATATATATATGTATACATAGTTTTTCGAGTGACATCAATGTTTTTTTATGGTGACTAGTGACTACATTAGACCCAACCCAATTCTAATTAAATGAGTTCAACTCTAATTTTTAAGTAAATAAAAATATAACCTTTTACAAGCCCACTCCACTATTTAGCCCATTAGGGGGAAGAGGCGCTTATAGGATTCACTTTTCACTTAACTGATTTCAACCAATCATGCACTGGCACATCACTTCACTGATACACTTTTTTGGAGGCAGCACTCCACTTATTCTTTTATTTATTTTTATTTAAATTCAAATCTTAATCTTTGTTTTTTTTAATTCACACGGTTTAACCACTAAACAGTCAGATTTCTCATAAACCGTCCTACCAACACGGTTAAAAATAATTATGTGCATTAAAATCAGTTTCATCTAACCGTCAGAAATATTGAATTTCACATGCAATACAGTTGAGATTTTTTTTGTATATAAACCATTATACCACGGTGGTGAAAACACAGTTCAACATCAACAAAACTCACACCTTCAAAATGACTTGTTGGACCGAAAATGAAGAAATGGCTCCGGTCGTGTGCGTTAAAGACGCACAAAACGACAAATCCTTGCAACGCCAACCTCGTAGGGGCTCAAGGGGCTCATAAGACCATCGAATGGCTCATAAGACCATCGAATTTATATTATGTGTTTTTTTGTTTAATTTTTAATGACGATGTTTTTTTATTATTGTATAATATTTTTATTATGTGATCAACCTTATTTGACCTGAACCGTCAAACCAATCAACCCGAAAATATTTATGTCCGGTTCTACAAAATTAGAATGTCGAAAATAGTGACATCATTGGAAAAAATTTCTGGATCCGCCACTGAACGGAGTCACAATCGCCTTTGTGGTTCATTCCCAAATTAAATCGCTAGTAAGGGTTTTAGCGTTTCATTCACTGTTTGTGTAAACTTACATCACGTCTCTGATTGATTTTATTATTGGATTGAAAAAATGTTTCATTTACATTTTTTATGCTACGTTTTATTTTGTTTTGTTTTAGTATTTGATTATTAATTATTTTGTAAATGTTTTAAACATGACGTTGCCGTTCTCACATATGATAAACGCGCACTTTAAAAGAAAACTAGTGGGACCCCTCACGTTTTGCGACACGATGAGAGTGGAACAAAACAAGATACAAGTATATCTTACAATTACACACATATATACATAGATACGTATATAGTCAAGAATACTACATTCGCGGAATGAAAGTATTCATGTGCACTTCAAAATGAGAAAGAAGAGAAAATCTAGCATGAATGAGAAGAGCTTGTCAAGAAGCCAAGATGATTGCCAGATACCAATTCAAAGATCCGAGAATGAAAGAAAACGATGACTCGGAATGGAGCTGGCAAGTCATCCTTGGCTACCAAACAAAACGCTCTTTCTCTTCATGTAAGACCCTCTCTTCATTATAAAGTTTTATTTCTCTCGGTAGTGATTTGTGAAGATCTAATCTACATCTTCCAATATTTATAGCAAAGACGGTACTTCTGGACTGTTTGAATGCTCATCTATAACCCCATATTACAGAATATATTCTCTAGGTATCTAACATCTTTTACTACCATTTTCTGGACCATGCTTCAAGTTGGAATGTCAAACTCTAAAGAGTCCGGTGATGATTCAAGCATTCTCCCTTAAAGAAATAAAGGATAAAATTACATTGGTTTTGTTATTACATAAACAAGTAAATAAATTACCAAACTAGAGTTATTGCAACTTATTAGCACATTATGTAGATAACTTGTATGCATTTTTGTGATTTATTGCATTAAAAGAGGTTAGCAATGGATGGTATCTTGGTCTAGTGACATAGGTATACATTCTCACCAAAATGGTACGGGTTCAAGTCTCATAAAATAGACATTAGTTAAGATTTAAAAGTAGATCTTAGTGTGTGTATTTTCTGTTTGAAGAAAAAAATTGTCGGATGAAATAACTCAAAATAAAGATGAATGAATTACACAAGTTTAGCCAAATAAATTAACCTAATAGCAGTAATAAAAACCCCATACTTAAGTGTGTACAACTTTTAATATTGTTATGTTTGGAACTTGAAAGTAGAGAAACAAGATGACATTAAATAATAATGTTTTCTATGTATATATTGGATAGCTAAATACCATATCTCCGTTTTGTATAAAGAGATTATGATATAAAGCTACCAACTAATGATAACGATAAAACGTCAATAACTTAATATCCAACTATAGATAGAATAATGACTTATAAAAACAAGACTACCCTCTCAGGTTGGAGGTTCGAAGCAACGTTTAGCTAAAAACAAGTGTAACATATGAAAAAAACATTGGACAAATATTTTATAACACTCGTCATTCATTCTCTTGTAGTCTCTTCATTCGGATGATTAATCTTTTGCATACATTTGAACTTTGTTTCGTTTTTGAAATTCAGGGTAGACACCTGATTTATATAAAAATAAAAATAAAACAAACAAGGATAATGATTTGTTTCTTACGAGCACTAATACTCTTATACGACGAAGTAATTATACTGTTAACTAAGGGTGGACAGAGTCTAGCCTGAGGAGCTCACCGGGAAGCCGATCCCGGTCGGGAAGACCACCCTCCGGATCTGGGGTTTTTCCCAAAAACCGGGGAGTTGCCACCAGAAACTGGGGAAATGGAGAGAGAGAGAGAGAGAGAGAGAGAGAGAGAGAGAGAGAGAGAGAGAGAGAGAGAGAGAGAGAGAGAGAGAGAGAGAGAGAGAGTGTGTTTTGTTTGCGTATGTATGTGTGGGTGTGTGTTTTGCATGTTAAAAGGGAAGAAGAAGATTTACATTTTGTTTTTAATAAAAAAACAAACCCTATAATTTGGTTTGTTTTTATTTATTTAATTTTGTTTTTAATAAAATAGCAAACCCTATAATTTGATTGAATTGTCACATGTGGAAAACAGGTAGGATTGAGACGACTCCTTCATACCTAGTTTGGGAAAATCTTCAATTTGTGAAGACATGGGAAAAAAAAATTATAAAACAGATTTTGTATATTCACCCCAATGTTTAGTCAGCTTCAAAAGGAATGAAGTTTTGGATAGAACTATTAAGTTTGAAGAATCATAAATTTTTATCTGTAATCTATAAATCTATAATCAATAATCTATAAATATATATATAAAGGAAAGCTATTGTTATGACATGGCATTCATAGGTGTAACCCCTCATCTCTTGAATGTGCCATGAGGCACAATGTGAGATTTTTTAATTTTTTTAGTTTTTTTAATAAATTAAGAATATTACAGATAAAACCCTATATCCTTGGTAGGTTCTTCATTATTTACGCATCCTCTCCCCAAACTCAAGCCCTAACTGTTTTCTCCCAAACCCTTCACCACAAACAATCGTCCCATTAAACCATGTTCATGTTCTTCTTGATGTTGTTTTGAAAAGGGGTTCATGAATGAAAAATCAGGAGGTTTACCGCACTGAATCTTAAACCAATTATATATGTTGATTCAGTAACAGTAGGTGCTCCGGTGACCGATCTAAGGCTCGATTAATGTTTCGAATGATGATTTCTGCTCGGATTCAGATCTCATGTAGCATAATCGGATAGCATAATCAGCCTTCGTTTTCTCCTTTCCAGGTTCCTCCTTTTCAATTTATTTGTGATTTTCTGCTTAATACCGTTTATTGTTGTTGTTTTACAGAGTGGTTCAATCAAGAACGGACATAGGTGGGTTTTATTTGTTCTTTGGGTGATGATAATTGAAATAGTGATTTAGGGTTTATGGCTTGACATGAATTCAGATTGTGCGTATGCTTAATGATCTTTAATGGCTGAATTAAAGTTTTTTTTTCAATTCTTAATCTATTCACACATTACTCTATTTTCAGTCACATACCCAACAGCCTGAATCCATCCATTTCTCTTTTCAAGTCTATCTTATTATTGCAATTGTGTTTATCATCTTTTTTATTTATATGATTTGATTTTCTCTTTTCTATCTTATCATCACAAAGTATTAAAAAATAGTATATATCATATTGATTATCTGATAGATTTTAACCATAGTAATAGGATCATAGCGTAATGGTTAATTTGTGTGTAGGCCATTTGTGCTGTTCTTAGGATACCATTAACAAGTATTAACCATTTAAGTGTTATATTGTCTGATCCTGATGCATCTAAAGTGCAGTGGACTTTGGACTGCTACAATGGTGAACCTGGTAAACTTTTCTTCTTCTTTTCTTTTACATTTCATTTTGGCTTTATGATTATGTTTTACTATGTCTACTAGAAAATATTAAATTGTGGATAGAAACTACCACATGAGGTGCTCATATTTTGATAACATTTTGAACTTACACGCAGTGCTACAGTAGAACATGATTGTCTAGACATCATTTATATTGTTATTGCACGGTAAGATTTGGTTTATGACTTTGTTAATTAATGTTTTAAACTGATAACACATTGAATTGAAAAACAGAGCAATTTTGCCTTCTCATTTTGATAAAAAAAAAAAAAAAAGAGTCATACAACTTCAAAGTCTTGGCTTCGGTTACCGCAGGTTTGAATTTAAGTCTATTTGTAATTTTTTTTGTTGATTATTGAGGAATATTAATCATCCCAATATTATTCAATTGCACGATATGATCAAGGTATATGTTATTTTGAATAATATTATTTATAATTTGATAACAGTTAATATTATATTGTTGCATTCCTTTTTTTTTTATAAATGAAAATAGAATCTATACAAGGGATTAGGTTTGAGGAGGTAATATTATGCTGAATCTTTGGAATTCAGTGTAACTTAACGGTTAAGATGATAATGGACCGTGGAGACATTAGTCGATTTCATATGTATGGTTGATGTGTATTGAGTTGTAAAAACTGAAGGATAGATGGAGACACATAGCGAAGGTAATAGATGGTTTTAAGTTACTACATGACTACAAACAGAAAAAACGAAAGTGATACGATTACTTTCCCTATGAGAGTGTTATTACTGTAAATAAAAATTTTCAATTCACATTTTATTACGTCATATTAAATTTGTCAACCCTGAGACATTCTCGGGTTATAAACTAGTGACTTATAATTCAATTGGGAATTTGCATATCGTATTTGTATCTCAATTTATTTAGGGTGATGCTATCTACACAACCCAAAAAAAACCCTAAACAACCTTTCTACGGTCCGTCGAGGCCTTGATGGGCCATTGTGCACAAATCAGGTTAAAACGACGGGCCGTGGAGGCCTCGATGGCCCGTACGGGACAAGACACTATTGGTGGGTTGGTCACCGCCATAGCATTGCGCATATGCGAGGTCGACTTTTGGGTCAATATTGAGGACAAGACACTACCGATGCCGATGCAGCCCAAGTATGATTATTATTTATTTATTATTTATTGTAATTTATAATTTGTTATTTATTATTATTTAATATTATTGTTATTGTTGTACGTTTCAGGCCATTAAAGATTACGACTATGACGCAGATGAAGGTGGCGATCCGGGTCCCGAACAGCAAACCACCCGCATATTACCAGCTCGCTTGGGGTACACCTGGTGAGCGTTTTGTTCCACAGCCGCTGGATCATGTTGAGTGGCCGCGTGCCGAGGAGGTGGAGATGCCACACGTTGGCGACGGCGATCCACCGGAGGTTGTACCGATGCCAGAGGTCGCCCCTGATGCCCGACAGCATGTTGGCCGCGTTTATCACGCTATTAGGTTGCCTGAGACCACGAGCCAGCTACTTCAGCAGGTTCTGGATCAGATTGGGTCGATTCGGGCTGACATGGAGTCGATGCGGGCTGACATGCAGGCTGATATGGCGGGGATGCGGGCTGATATGGCGGGGATGCGTGCGGATATACGGTGGTTGGTGCAGAGTGGGGCGTCCACCGGTCAGCAGGGTGGGGCGTCCACCAGTCAGCCGGGTGGGTCGGGTCAGCCAGGTGGGTCGGGTCAGCCGGATGGGTCGGGTCAGCCGGACGGGTCGGGTCCTTAGTTTGTATATTTTGGATCTTGTATTTTGAATATTATCGTTTCTTTATTTGAACAACATCTTTTATTTTGTATGTAAATGTTTGAATGTTATGCTTTATTTTATTTTATTGTTCGTATCTTTGGTTTTGTTTAGTTCAGCAATATAAACGTTAATAAAAACCGAACATTTATATTCACATCCATATAAAAAAAATCATATTATACAAATAAAAAAAAATAACATTTATAAAAATCCAAATATTTATATTCACATATCTAACCCATTTTAAACACCACACTACACTTATAAAAAACCAAACAATCATTATTCAATCATTGCCAATGATTACAAATGATTGGTAATCATTTAGGGTAAAACGGCGGGTCATCGAGGCCCTGATGGGCCGTCGTTCTGTCTGATGGGGGCTCGACGGGTCATGGAAGCCCTGATGGGCCATATAGGGGTTGTGTAGATAAAACCCTAGTTGTGTAGATAACCAACCCCTTTATTTATTACATTTTTCCTGTGGTTATGATATATATGCCATATATGGAATGAATATATATATCTTCAATTACTAGATTTGGAAGCATATTGAAAAGCTTTAAAATCACATTGCTGCCTTTGTATAACTGAAAGAGAATAAAGTGGACCAAATGAAAATGTGTTTCAATCTAAAGGCAATAGCAAAACGTGGACTTTGATTTGAGTTCGTGAGCTTTGACCCCTCATTTATGGATTTACGAATCAGTATATATCCCAATGTTAAAAAGCTATAGTATACATTCCGTGACAATTTAAATACGTTATCGGTTTTAAATAATAAAAATAAAAAACCTATCAAACTATACATATATTTATTCTTAATATTTGAAATGAGTAAATGGCCAGATTCATCTCTAAGGTTAGGGTGTTTGGGATTGAGTTTGGAAATGTAAAAGTGTTTTTGGTCAGAAGTGGTTATTGGCTTACGACTTTTTAAAAATGAGTTTTAAAAAAGGTGTTTGTATTAGCTTTTGGGATGAGAAACGTCAAAAAGTCAATAGATTGTATTTTTTTAGTGTTTCGCTTAACTTATTGTGAATATTGGTTGTATGGGTGGTAAATTTGTATTTTTTTTTTCAAAAGTCAAACAGCTTATTGACTTATTGGCTTTTTGAAAAAGCCAATAAGTCAATAAGTTGTTTTGAAACTCAATCCTAAACACCCTCTTAGTCAATATTGCTAGATCCATCCAAAATAAAAAAAATTGACACCTGAACCACTAAGGTTATAAATCTAGTGCTAAATTCATCCAATTTGCAAAGTCTGTTAAATTCCAACATTAAACCAAGGGCATTTTGGTCATTTCCTATCATTTTTTATCCATTAAATTCCCTCCCCCTTCTTTTAATCAAATATTATCAAACCCCACTTCAAAACATGAACCCTAACTTTGCAACTCAAAAGCCCTAAAAAATGGTGATGGTTTCTCTCTATCCTGTTGTGCAAGAAAGTTTAAAGCTTTATGCAGATATATGTGAAGTTCTGGCCACATTTCTTGATCGGTTCTTTGATATGGAGTATTAGGATTGCATGAACGCATTTGATGCTTATGTTAGTGCTGGAAAGCAGATTGATGAGCTGGTTGGTTTCTACAACTGGTGCAAGGATATGGGCATTACTAGGGGTATGTTTGGCAAAACTAGGTGATGGCTGGTAGCTGGAAGCTTTTTAAATATATTTTGGTGTTTGGCTAAGTAGGTGGAGCTTTTAATAAAATGTATAAAATGACCAAAATTGACATAATTTAAAGTTTGTAAAGAAGGTTTTTATTTTATTTTTAAAATAGAATGGGTATTTGTGTCATTTACTAATTAAAAGCTTGTAGTTAGTAGAACTTTTTCTTAAAACCTAGTACTAGTAGCTTTTCACTATAGAGTTTTTTCTCCTAACCTAAAAGCTTCCAGCTCCTTCAACCAAACAAAGCTTTTTATTGAGTATGAGTTTTTTCTTAAAAGCTTGAAGCTCCTAAAAGATCATTGCCAAACATACCCTAGATCTTCAGATTATCCTGAAGTTCAGAAGATAACCGATAAACTACTAGAGACATTGGAGGAATTTCTTAGAGATAGAGCTAAGGCTATGAATAGCCCAGAAAAGAAGCCAATTAATATTCACTAACAAAAACTTGTCACAAAATTTCTTTATTCATCAAGCAACCGACATTTGTTCACACTAAGTTGGTTATCCTTTCGTTAATTAACCTAGCAATCCCGAATTACATTCCTAATCTTCGGGAAAGGATTGCACACCTTAGCTAATTGATTTTAAAGGTTCGTTTATTTGAATTAGATTTCTCATCTTTAAGGTCTAGATTGAAAACTGTAGATTAACAACCTAGACTGACTCTTGAATCAGTAGTATATTTCTAAGTTACTAAATCATATGGAATCACAAAACAAACAATCAAAATAACCACACTAGTACACAAATATTCAAAATCAATATCGAAACTAAATTAATTAAATACATCCAAATCAAAAACCAAAGTCATTCAAAAACACATAACGTATCTAGTTCATTAACCTATGCAACCAAATAAAGTTTAGCTACACATAATGTTTAGAAACAAACTGACATAGTTAATCTCTAAAAATATAGACGGATAAAACCAATAAAACCTTTCCTGAGGTTCTTTAAATATTAATCTTTAACGCGTTCAGGACTTCCCAATTAACTCCCCGAAATCTTTTTATTTTGTTAATCAGCTTCTAATGGTTGACGTATGGTGTTCTGGTTGAAGTATATGGTGACCGTCGATTTTTTTATATAGTCCCAAATTAAATGGCTTTTTCTCCAAGCAATGACTCTCTTCTCAATAAAATGCTGCTCTGTTGTTTTTTTTAAGACTATGGGGTATGGTCCCCTTCCCCCTTTCCTCCCCCTTCTCCACATCAGCGCCACGTCATCTTCCCCTTCTCCTCCCAAAACCAGGGAAATGGTTCACCCTTCTTTCCCCTTCCTCTTTCCTTTATTTTAATACTTTTTATAGGGGAAAAAGACAAAATAGAAGAAAAGACAAAAATAATAATTAAACAGTTTACAAACAAAATGATCGGGGAGAATGGGAAGATTTCCCCGAGCACACCGAAGGGGAAAAGAGGGGGGCGGTGTTCCCTTTGGGGAAAGCTCCATGCCAGCCTCTCCCGAGCTCTTTCCCCACCCACACCCCATAGTCTAAGTTGAAAATCAACATCTTAGGTTTCTAAAATATATCTCTATCACAAATATTACGATCTGGGCTTTAAACAAGGACATGGGCCGCTCCAGGTTTCATTTCAGGCCTTCAGCAGCCATTCAACACTAGTTGGGCCAGTACGAACTTGACTGAATCTTTATTGTTTTTTATTGGGCCGTGGACAACAGTATGGGGGCTATGGGCTCTCCTTTTGTTTCAAACGGCCGAAAGCCTTTTATTTTCTCTCTCTGTTTTTTTTTCTTTTGTACATTATATTTTTTTATTCATTCCCGCATCAATAACTATAAAAAGGGGGACGTCAATGCATCCGAGAAAAATCGATTAATTTCTATCAATAAACCTGCCAAAACACAATATATATAATAAACGAAAATATGATGTGACACATGGCATTAGATTAGGCCCTTACACCCTTTGAATGACATATAACACTAGGTCAGGGCCGGCCTTTAAGGGGTGCAGGGATGACTCCCGGACCGGGCCCAATATCACGGGGCACATTGACCATCCGGCAATCCAAGTTTTCTTAACAATGATGTCCTTAATTCGATGTATTTTTGTATGTTTGAGCCCCAAAATTATTAATCAAGTATTAATCAAAGTGAATAGTGTAGGACTAGAGAGGATGAAGAAAATGAAATGAAGAGAGCTCACACTTAGTTGTTTTTGTTTTTTACCGGTTGGTTTTGACTTCCTTTTTTACTTTTATTTTTGTTATGAAGCAATTTTTTTTTTAATTGACAAACTTTTACCCATTTATATTTTCATACTTTATGGGATTCGAACTCCTAACTTCCCCCAAGAGGATTTGGTAGACTACAACCTAAGTGAGAAATAAAATTTGATCAATCAATTTCATATTATTTTAATCGTAGCTTAAAAGATAGTTTATATTATTTATTTTGTCAGGCACCTGAAGTTTAAGGGGCACAATTTTTGCAATTCGGCTCAGACACCTGAATTTTCAAGGCCAGCCCTGCACTAGGTGATGCCTTACTTCCACTTATTTTCCACTAAAAGTCTTTTTTCACTATCACCCCCTAATTTTGAAGCGTTAATAGCTTTTATATACGACATTTAAAAAAATAATCACACCAAATTAACGAACATTCTATTATTTTTTTCAACGAGTACCATAGTGATATACCAGGGCCGTCCCTGAGAATTCAAGTGCCCGGGCCGAGCCGCGAAATATGTGCCCTTTAGTTTTAGATCTTAACGAAATAAATAACGTAACCTATATTTTTTTAATCGACGATTAAAGTTATATCAAATTGATGAATCATATCTTCACGGTTTATTTTATCCAACAATACGTTCTCGATAGCTATCATTGCTAATAAGTGAAAGGTTTTTTTTTTTTGTTTTTAACATAAGTGTTTGAGCCTAGGGCGAGTAAAATATCGGAACCAACATTAAAATAAGAGGATAGGGATTACTTTTAAGTTATTGTTATTACTAATCTTAAGAAAATAGGATGACACTACTGTAGGCGTTTTTTTTCTTTATACATTGGCATATTCTAATGTCTATAATACCCCCCATCATTTTCTAGTATTTACACTATGTCATCATCTTCCTCAAAACAACCCCTTTTATACCATGTCACATCAACACTATGCACAGATCATTTAGATTTTTTCGATGAATTCTATTCCACTGTCTGCCACTGTCGCAGGTAACAGTGCCCCCGAGAAATTGGGCCCAGGTCGGGAGTCCTCCCCGCACCCCCTCAAAACCGGCCATGTGATATACAAAAAAAAGGAATGATTTTCTTAGTGGGTTTTGTTCATACACTAAAGAATAGCCCAAGTTAAACCAATATTTATTAATTTATAATTTTAATCTTTATCTTTATTATTATTTCTATTATTATATAATAAATAAAAATCTTATGATTACTCAATTAAGCCAATATTTATTAATTTATAATTTCAATCTTTATCTCTGTCTTTATTATTTCTTTACTGTATAATAAGCTAGATTATACTCGGGAATGTACCGTAGTTGAGAAATCTAATATGACATATCAATTTTGAAACCATTTCACAAATATTATAATGTTGCCAAACTTCTCGGTTTCGTTTCGTAGGAACGACCCGAACCACCACATCGCCAATTGAAGCACTAATGTTAACCGAATCTTGACCACTAACGGAAGCCATTTAGGATTTTTGAGATTTTTTTTTTTTTTTTTTTGGAATCAGTAAGCGTTTTCGATATTTTAAAAAGTGTTTTAGACTTGTGTAATCAACCCAAAACATCCATGTAGTATTTATAGAAAGTCAATATGAAAAAATGGGTGAAAAAAACAAATAATGACTACTTTTTGAGCTTAACGGTCATTTGACCATTTCTAACGTATATAAACCGGTAAAACCAGTTTTTTTGGAAATTGACTTTTTAACCGTTTTTTAAACCGGTTTCGAACCCGATCTGGTAGGCAAAATTATAAACTAGTTTATAATCGGTGGACATGTTTGGATGTAAAACCAGTTGAAAAATAACCGATTTAAAAAAAAAAAAAACCGATTCCTGTTTTTTCAGTAAAAAATGGTTTTTTTTTTGTACAACTCTATTTGAAAGGATAAAAATTAAACCCAAACTTCATTCCTTTCTCTTTTTTCTTAATATTTCTCAAAAAATAAAATAAAAATCTCTAAGTATACAACCAAGTTTTTTTCACTTCAACTTTCCTTCTTTTCATCCATTAAATGTAGGGGTGTTCAGAATTCGATTCGGATTCAAAAAATTCAAAATTTGACGTAGTTCGATTCGATAACCAAGAATTCAAATTTTATTCAATTTGAATTCAAGTCCAGTAAATCAAATACGTAGCAGATAAAAATTTATGATTTTAAATTCGATTCGATTCGAAGTTCGAATTCATATTATACATATCTTTTATTTAAATATACACACACACACATATTAATATACACACACATACACATTGAAAAAAAAAGCCTTTCTAAATTTAGGTCAAACTCCAAGAACCTAGAGTCCTTACTACTTTTACCATAACCGTGTTTTTCATATTTACCTTATACCTCAGAAAACTCTAAAAGACCATAATCTCTATTACTTTTACCATTTTCGTGTTTGCCATGCTGTTGTTTGTCAATTTTGTTGCTTTGGATTTTATATGTTAAAAACTATATTATATCTCGGAAGCTTTCCGGGATAGATAAATCTAATATGATGTAATAAAATATGTGTTATGATGTAACATAGAAATTAATATACTATAATTTGAAAAAAGAAAACAACAATTTTAATCACGTGAATAAAAATATGTATGTTTGGACGAGGAGTGTAGCTAGAAACAACCATTGCAGGGCGTGATTGAGGCAGTAGTCTTGAAGGTGTAACGTTTTTTTTTTTTTTTTTTTTTTTTTTTGGGGAAAAGACTGGTTTTAACCTATTTTGAACATGGTTTTAACATATTTTGCTCTTGATGAAAATAGAATTCCTAGTTTGAACATGATTAGTGACTTGCCTATACATGAGTATAGAATTACCTGAACGCATTTTGGTTTTTTTTCCTATATAAACAAAAAACGACAAAAAAAATCATTTTATTTTTTCGTTTTTTGTATGACACTATGGTACTCGTTGGGAAAATATTAAAATGTTCGTTAATTTGGTGTTATTTTTTTTAAAAAAATCTCGTGTATAAAAGTTATTAACGTTTTAAAATTGTGGGGGAAAATGAGAGAGAAAGAGACTTTTGAATGGAAATAAAGAGGATGTCACATGACACACTCAATGGGGGATGATGCCTTCTTTAAGTGTCAAGTAGGATTTTATGCTTTGAAATATTAATATATATAGATAATGAATTTGTAGTAGTTTTAAAACTAAAAGTAAAATATTTAATTATTTATGGTGCATTTGAACTAAATTGAGTTTATTCAAATTTGAGTTTCTTATACGAATCGAATAAATTGAATATTAATCGAATACGAATTTAGGTAAAACTATTAAAAATTCAATTCGAATAATTCAAAAATTCTTATTCAATTCGTTAAACACCCTACTTAAATAAAACTCCCACTTTCCTTCTCTTCATTCCTTAAATGAAACCGTGAACACAACGTTGGTGCACATGACCCAATTAAGATACACTTCAAATAAATATGATACAAAAAATAAATAAACATACCAACCTGGCCCAACTTGGTTGCATGCAAGGACTTACATAGGTCTAAGGAAATGTGTGATAGAATATCGTGTTATGAATTCATGCCAATATAAAGTGATTTCGACTTTTGAATATCTTTCTGACTCGGTCAAGTTGATCAAGTCATCTTTTAGGTTTTATTTTTCAATTCAATGTTGAAGAATTACCCACCATTTGATGGAGTGGTATGGAAAATGAAGATAAGAGCTTGAGGTGTCACACCCCGACCGATGGCGGAATACATCGGGGCGAGACTTGGGATAGATTGTTCAAAGACTTCATGACACTAGAATTCGTGACAATATGATTTAAAGATAAAATTTCATTCATAGCATAATTATCGTCTAAAAAGATAACAGAATACAAATTGTTTTCATGAAAAGAGAAATACGACATCAAAATATAGAACTTAAACTAGCGTGAGTTTCTAGTCCAATCCTAAGTAGATTTTTTGAATATCTTGCATCAAACATTTCCTACAACATGTATAAAATATCCGTCAACACATAAAGCATTGGTGAGCATACTAGTTTTAGTTTACATACATAGTATTTTAGAATGGTTTACTCAAATCTCATACTATAGCATTGCACATACCTATCATACAAAAGACATAACTCAAACCCGCGAGTACCACAGCGTATACCTAACATATTCATGTTAGGCCGTTTAAATCTTAACAATGACCCATAAAGGGGGCGGTGTGCTAGTCCTATAGCGCTATACATGTTAAGTGGGCTAATAATAGTTAATGATTTATGTCTAAGTATCTAAGAATCATAAGCATGGCAAGTAGCATATAAGTATGTTTAATAGATTGAGCATGTGTGTTTATGAAAGCATTAGTGTGTTTTGCATATGATACATGTTTACACCCCAAAAGTGATAAAGAGTAAAAAGGGGGCAAGTATGACTCACCTTTGGGTGCGTTTAGTAAGGCTCCAAAGAATGAGTCTTGGGGGATTAGTTCCTTAGCCTTGGTTAACTAGAATAAAAAAAATAAATAAAAAAAAATAAAGGGTCTTAGATTCGAGTTTAGGTTATAGATTCAAGAGAGTCAAGCAAGCCTTTTAGACGAACCAAAACACAAACCACCATGAAGGTGATTCGGATGGTCATAAGAGTCAAGCAAGCCTTTTAGGCGAACCAAAACACAAACCACCATAGAGGTGATTCGGATGGTTAGGAGAGTCAAGCATTGGTAAGGTAGGGATGCATCCACAAACCTTTCCGAGTTATTAAATTAGTAGAGTTTATATAATGTAGTATTTATATAATATAACTTAGAAAGTAGGGTATGGTGACTTAGTATGGATGAGCCTTGGCCTTCCTTTTGTCAACCATGAACCATAACACAAGTCCCTCCATCATTGAGTTGTTGGTGAACTTGGTTGGTATTATTAACAACTTAGTGCATAAAAGATAATAGAAGATGACCACATTTGAGGCCTCTGTTAGGATCTGAGTTTGGTTGTTTTGATTGTTTAACTAAATGATGGTAATAATGAAATGAAAATAGAATGAAAGTGCAGCGGAATATAAACTGTAAATCAAAACAAGAGAGTAAATGTTTTTAGATCGAATGCTTTCATTAATTCAAAGATTACAATCGTACAAGTTACTCCCCCTCAGCCTGATCACACAGTGTTTGTCAGAGAGAATGTTTTGTGTGTGATGCAATAGAACAGTACAAGCACTGTTCTATTTATAGACAGACTCAAACCACTGATGACCTAGGCTGACGTCACCTAAGACAGTGACCTCTAACAGAATAACAAACTTAAACATCTGCTATACAAACTACTGTTACATTGAAAGCACTGATATTAAACAGCTGTTGAAGATAAACTCTGATGGTCTTGTATCCACTGCTGGAGCCTAAGTGCTGTTGGTTCCAGCAGTGCTTTGGTCTTCAGTACTTGTATCAGCAGTTGCTCTTCATCAGACCTTTGGTCAGCAGTTGTTCTTCATCAGTTGTTTCCTCAGCAGTTCTTTATATCAGCAGTTGTTGAGCAGTTGTTTGGATAGAACAGTAGTTAGGGTCAGCAGTCTTTTGGGAGAAGCAAGTTGTAAAGACTGTTTATTCAAGGATCAAATAGATAGCATGTTTTGGCTTTCTAATCATCTGTTCTTCTCCAGGTCAGCAGACCCAACAATCTCCCCCTAGAACAGATGATGCCAAAACTCAGCTTTATTTATTGATCTTTATTCCTCATCAGACTTTCTCTGATTTGACCTTTGAATTGTAGTTCAAAGTTCAGAGAAAATAAGTCTTCTTCATCTCTTTCTAGATCCAGATTTAGCAATGCTTGGTGATCTTCTGCACATAGGCTGTAAGCATCATCCATGCTGATCTTCTGAACCCTTCCATCTGACCTGAGCAATGTCAATTCGTGGTTGTCTTTGTTGACCTTCCACTTTAGAATTTTTGAGTCAGTGGATTTGCTGAGATGAACCTTTATTCTTGATGAGTTGGGTGAAGGAGGTCTTCCAATGAGTTCTCTGAGTTTCTCTGTTGTAGGATCAGAGAAATAATGTATTTGATTGAAGAGCCCTTCCTTGATAAATGTATCAGCAAACTTTCTTTGATCTTCCTCTGACATCTCCTTCTGCTTTTTGAACTGTCTACTTGCAGCAGCTGTGAGATCAGAGGTTTCAAGTAAGCTGTCCAGATTAAAAGTCTGTTGGGGTCTCTTCATCATTGGCTCATCAGTGTAAATTGGTTTTCTTGGAAGGCTGAGATCCTTCTTTCTATTTTCTTCCAGACTTTTGTAGGTTTCAACCAACCTTAATTCTGACCATCTGGAAACAGACCTCATCTCCCCATAGTTAGCAGCTACAATCTCCTGCCTCATCCTTTTGAATTTCAAGGCTCTGACTGGGTCTCTGCCTTTGCCAAAATTAGGAGTGGAGACTTTAGCTTTGGGGTCTTTGGCCATTTCTTCAATTCTGATCAGTTCTTCTCTCAAAGCATGAGTAGTCCAACCATTGAACTGCTTTTTGTTTGCTTTGTAAGGCTTGGTTGCCATTATCTGTTCAAGAAGGGATTCCCTTACCTCCTTTTCCAAATCTACACTGAGAGGCATGGTGGACATGGAATTGCTCAGGGTCTTAGCAAAATCTTCAATCCTTCTGAGTTTGCTAAGCTCTGCTGAATGGATGCCCTGAGCAGTCCTGTCATCCTTCCCTTTGCATTTCTCCCTGATGATGGCATCCACCTGTTCACCCTTGTATTTTAGATAGGTATCAATGTTGAGAGGAACAGGGAAGTTTGGGAGAGATGGGAAGGATCTTTCAGATGGCTGTTCAGTATTGTAGAAGGATTGTAATTCCCCCTTGAGTAGATCAAGTTCAAGGGGATACTGAACAACCAATGGTGTAATGTTTGGTGGTGGTCTATGGGATTTGAATTTGGATGTATGTGGTGAGAATGATGTGAGTGGAATAGCTGTGATGGGAGGAGTGGATTGGGCAGTTGAAATGGTGGTTGGTGATGTGTGTATGTTTTCATCATGCACAACAAAGGTTGATTTTCTCTTCCTTGTGTACATGATTTTTGGTGAAGGTGATTTGGTAGCAGTGGTTGGATTAACATCTGTTGGCCTTTTAGAAGAACCAGCAGATGTTGGGGTTTTGGCTGGTGATGTAGGTTTGGTGGTTGTTTGTTCAAGTGTGTGTGTTGGTTTGGGTATAGTGGTTTCAGTGTTTTGGGTAGTTTCAGTGTTTTGGGTGGCAGTGGTTTCAGTAGCAGTGGTTTTATCAACAGAGGTTTTCAGCTTAGATGGTGGTTTTCTAACATGCTTGGCAGGTCTTTTCATCCTTTTAGAGGATCCCACATCTTCTTTCTCCTGCTGTTGTTCTCTTTTGAGATTCACCAGTAACTCTGCTTTAGCTTCCAAGGTGTCAGCCCTCTTTTGTTTGGCCTGAGCTGCCTTTTCAGCTTCTATGTTTGCAGAGTCATCTACTGCTTTATTCTTTTCAGTGGTTTGTTGTGGTGGTGCTGTTGGTGGTGCTGTTGGTGTTGCTTGTTGTTGTTGTTGTGGAGCTGATTTGGTAGACTCTGGTTTCTTGGCAGACTTGGCTTGACCTTTTTGAGAAGGAGGACAACCAAAAGGATCTAATTTTGGTAGCCTATCTCTGCCACTCTCCCCCTTTTTGGCATCATCAGCCGTGAAAGCATCATCATTTTCATCCCTGAGGATGGTGGTAGGGGCAGAGCCAGTAGTCTTCAGCAGGTGATCCTTGATGGCTTTGATATCAGCATGGGTATCTTTGTACCTTGCATCTACCATATTCCTGATCTCAGCCATGTAGGTTTCATGTGTCTGATCAGCCAATTTTCTGTGAGCTATGATGATGGGGGAAACTGATTTCCATAACTCATTGGCTATATCAGCTGTGGATGGTTGACTCTTGGAGAGATCTGCAATTGAGCTCAGTAGAAGCTTGACATCAGATTTGATGTCAGCAACAGAGGTTTCAATAACAGAAACTCTGTCCGTCAATTCTTGGTATTTTGACCCATCTCCTAAATTAATAGGATCATCTGAGTCCCTACCAGTGGTAGTTTTACCTGATTCAGGCCTAATAGGTGAATCAGATGCCCCTTTGTCTTGGTACTGGGGACTTCCAACTGTTTTTGGAGACACTATAGTGGCTTCAACAGTTGTTGCCTTCAAGGGAGTCTTAGCTATGTAATCACTGTCCTGATGTGAGACAGTGGTCTCTACATCAGTAGTGGCTGCTCCACTTGAAAACTCACCTAGAGTTTCATTGAACCCAGGTGGTGTAACCTCCTCTTCTGTTTGTGGGATAGCAGATTGAATATTCTCAGGGCCAGTCACTTGTTGGAGTATACTCTCAGTGACAGGTGGAAGAGAGGAACTGGGATCTTCCTGAGATTTTTCAATTGCTTCAAACAGAGGTTGCATTGTTTGTGGGACATGTGATGGTGAGAGTGGTGGAGTAAGAAGAGAATTAGCCCTGGGAGAGGGGCTTGTGAACATATGGTCAAGTGACTCAAATGCATCATGATGTGTGTCCCCTTGGCTTACAACATGATCCTTTTGAGAGGATTCATGAGGAGTTTGGTCAGGTGGAGGTATGTCCAACTGTTGTGAGGAAGTAACAACAGTGGTTTCAGGTTGCTTTTGTTGTGCAACAGAGGTTTCTTCTGGTACCTCAACATCCAGAAGCCTCATTTGTGGTTGAGTGGTGGTTTTTGTGGATGGATGTTTCTTTTTGGAAGTGGCTGGTGTGGGTTTCACAGCACTGGATGTAGTGCCATGATCACCAGGAGCAGTGGGCTCAACAACAGAGGTTTTGACAACAGTTGTTGCCTTTGTCCTCTTTGTTTGTGTTTTAGAAACTTTTGACACTTTAGACACTTTTTCTTGGGTGCTTCCACCCAGCATTCTTGTGAAAGTTTCATCAGTTAAGCTTTTCATTTGCATAGCAGCACCCTTTTTGAAAACTTTTTCTGGTAATACTTTTTGTAAGATTACACTAAGAATTCTTGGGTAAATAAGAAAAGCATTGTTTGACCCAGACTTGACTGCTTTCACATTTGATACCAAGTCCATGAACAATCCCTGGGAAAGATTGAAGTCAGAGTTTGACAACATAGCATAACCCAGATATTGCATCCTTAATGGAATTTCATTAAAGGATGTGGACTTAGCAGAGACACAAAGAAGAAGAGTATGGAAGAAAAATTTCATGACTGGAGGGAAAAACTTTTTGAAAAGAGTTGATCCAGTCATCTGACCATCATACCCTCTTTCTTGGAACTCAGTGTGAAGTTCTGTTTTAGTAAAGGAATCCTTACCTGCCAGGTCATTCAGTGTGAAGGTTGTGGATATGATTTCAGGGGTAATGACGATACTGGTTTCTCCAATTTTGGAAATAATGGAGGTAGGCCTTTTGTCTTGTAGTAGAAACTCAGCATTCAACCAAAATTCTTGGAGTGTATCAAGATAAATGGGGGCGTTGGCGGTTAGGATGGGTAAGTATTTGGAGTTAAGGAAAATGTCGATGGTGGAATGAAATGGAGTGTTGTCATCTGTTTTAATCAGATAGGGGAGACAATTGTGTGTAGCTTTGGCTTGAAGATCCATTGTAATGGATTTCGAAGGTGAAAATGATTGAAGATTGATGAAGGGTTTGAGAGTGAAGAAGGCGGTTTACAGTATTTTGAATACAATGAGACAGTGTAACATCTGTTGTGGTAAAACAGGGTTTTTATAGGCTCAATGAAACCGCTGATGTGGCCAAACCTCTGCTTATATGAGCAGACGTGGCAATCATCTGATGGATGTAACATCTGGTGGAGAACAGCTGTTTTTGGTAAACAACTGATACAAACAGCTGATGGATCCAACTGTTGGGTTTTTTTTTTTTTTAATATTGTATATATATATATAGGCGGACAGTTGTTTTATCTGAACAGATGTTCTGAAACAGATTTTTCAACTAACAGTTGTTTTATCTGATCAGATGTTTTGAAACAGACTTTTCAACCAACAGTGGATATGAATGAAACAGTGGTTGTTTTATCTGATCAGATGTTATAAACAGATTTTTCAACCAAACAGCTATTAAAAAAATTGAATTTCTGAACCATTTTATTATGATTTTAAAAAAAATTATTTATTTAATCCATGTTTAACATACCAATTCTGGAAATCAGATTTGTAAAGGTAGATGTGTCTAAAGCTTTTGTTAACACATCTGCCAACTGATCCTCTGTTGGAACATGGTGTAAAGAAATCAAACCTTTTTCATAGCTGTCTCTGACAAAATGATGTCTTATGTCAATGTGCTTGGTAGTGGAATGAGAGACTGGATTCTTGATGATATTTTCAGCAGCTTGGCTGTCCAACATGAGTGGAGTCCTAAGTGCAGTTATCCCAAAATCCAGTAGTTGATTTTGAAGCCACATAAGTTGGGCTGTACAGCTTGCAGCAGCAATGTATTCAGCTTCAGCTGTTGAAGTTGAAACAGCTGCCTGCTTTTTGCTTTGCCATGAAACTAAGGCATTCCCTAGAAATTGGCACCCTCCTGAAGTGGATTTTCTTGTGGTGTGACAGCCAGCAAAGTCACTATCTGAATAACCTGAAAGCTCAATGTTTCCATTAGCAGGATACCAGATACCAAGTGTGGGAGCACCTTTGAGGTATCTGAATATCCTTTTCACAGCAATAAGGTTTGACTTTCTGGGTGAAGCCTGGGATCTGGCACAGACACAGGTAGCAAACATAATGTCTGGCCTAGATGCAGTTAGATACAATAAAGATCCAATCATACATCTATAATGTGTTTGATCAACCAGTTCATCCTTGTCATCAATAGTGAGCAGCTTGACTGTACTCATGGGTGTGCTACATGGCTTACAATCATTCATCTCAAATCTGGTTAATAAGTTCTTTACATATTTGTTTTGGTGAATGAATGTGCCATTTTGCAGTTGTTTCACTTGAAGACCAAGGAAACACTGAAGCTCACCCATGGCACTCATCTCAAACTCTGCTGTCATGAGTTTTCTGAACTCTTCACACATTTGGTTACATGTGGATCCAAAAATGATGTCATCCACATATATTTGAACAATCATTAAGTGTTTCCCTTTCCATTTAAGAAATAAAGTTTTGTCAATTTTACCTCTTGTGAAGCCAATGGATAAGAGAAATGTGGAAAGAGTTTCATACCAGGCCCTTGGTGCTTGTTTGAGTCCATACAAAGCTTTATTGAGCTTATAGACATAGTCAGGATGGAATGTGTCTTCAAAACCAGGTGGCTGACATACATAGACCTCCTCCTGAATTTTGCCATAAAGGAAAGCACATTTGATGTCCATCTGATACACCTTTATATTGTGGTTGACAGCAAAGGCTAAAAAGAGTCTGATGGCCTCTAGTCTAGCTACAGGAGCAAAGGTCTCATCATAATCTATTCCTTCTTCTTGTCTGAAGCCTTGAACCACAAGCCTGGCTTTATTCTTGACAACAATACCCCTTTCATCAGTTTTGTTTTTGAAGACCCATTTTGTTCCTATAGGACAAACATCCTTAGGAAGTGGTACAAGCTCCCATACTTGTTGTCTTTTGAATTGAAGGAGTTCTTCTTGCATGGCTTCTACCCAACTGTTGTCTTTCAGTGCCTCTTGGTACTTGACAGGTTGTGTGAGGGATAAGAAACCTGCAAAAAGACAGATATTTGAGGATTGGCTTCTTGTGAGCACACCCTCTCTGATGTTGCCAATGATCTGGTCTGGTGGATGAGCTCTTAAGTAAATAAGATCTCCTTGATATGGAATAATGGCATTTTGAGGTGATGGACAGAGGTTTGGTGACTCTGTTGGTGTAACATCTGTTGGTACTTCTGTAGTGCCATCAGATGTTTGAAATGGTAATGGAGGAATGGGTCCAAGTGGTGTGAAACTTGACTGACTTTTGTCAACAGATGATTGACTTTTGTTAACAGATGATAGGTCAGTGGTTGTGAGGGGTGAGGCAGAGGTTTGAGGATAGGACTGGCCAACAGTGGTTGACACAGCTGTGGCAGAGTTTTGACAATTGTTTTGAACAGCTGCTTCCTCTGAGGCAGAATAGACTTTGTAGTGACTGGGGATCACAACATCTGTTCTGTAATCTTGCTGTGGAGACTGTGGAATACCTGCATTGTTAGTTTTAACAGCGATATCTTCAAATTTGAATTTATCTAAATCAAATAATTCAGCAGGGTTTGCAGGGATTTTTAGAGATGAAAGTTCATTGAACTTAACATTCAAAGTTTCTTCTATTGTCTTAGTCCTTGTGTTAAACACTTTGTAGGCCTTAGCAGTAGAAGAATATCCCAGAAAATAACCACAGTCTACTTTGGCTGCAAATTTTGAAATGGAATCTTTGAGATTTAAAATGAAACATGGGCAGCCAAAGATTTTGAAAAATGAGATTAATGGTTTGATTTTGAACAAAATTTCATAAGCAGTTTTTTGATGTCTGGGGTTGATCAAAACTCTGTTTTGAACATAGCAAGCAGTGTTTACAGCTTCTGCCCAAAAGGACAGTGGCAAACCAGAATCTGCTAGCATGGTTCTTGCAGCTTCTATAAGAGTTCTATTTTTCCTCTCAACTACCCCATTTTGTTCTGGTGTTCTTGGGATGCTGAACTGCCTCACAATCCCTTTTGACACACAGAAGTCATCCAACTCCTTATTTTTAAACTCTGTTCCATTGTCACTCCTGAAGACTTTTACTGGCAAGTCATATTGCTTTTCAACCTTGGTGACAAAGTCCTTCAATATACCTGCAGTCTCATCCTTAGAGTGTAAAAAGTAAGTCCATGTAAACCTAGAAAAATCATCAACTATGACAAGACAAAATCTCTTTCTTCTTAGACTCATGATTTTAACAGGGCCAAACAAGTCCATGTGCAACAGTTGTAAGCACTGACTAGTTTTGGACTCATCAATGGATTTGTAAGAGCTTTTATGTTGTTTCCCTTTTAAGCAAGAAACACAATGCTCATCACATTTAAATTCTTTTGATGGTAAACCTCTGACAAGGCTTTGTTTTGAGAGTGTGTTGATAGTATTAAGGTTGGTGTGACCCAATCTCCTATGCCACAATTCTGTCTCCTTAGTGGAGGCAGCAGAAAACAGACAGACATTTGCCATAGGATTGTCCTTTAACATATCAACAACATACACATTGCCACTTCTATGAGCAACAAGCTGTGCTTTGCTCTCAGCAATAATGGTATCAATCTTTTTCACCACTTCTGGCCCAATAATCTTACAAGTTTTCTTTGTGAAAAATGAGCCATAACCTTTGTCACTCATTTGTGAAACACTCAGAAGATTAAACTTGAGATTATCAATAAGATTGACATTTTCAAACTTGAGTTTTCCAGCCTGTACAGTCCCTGAACCCAACACCTTACCTTTAGAATCATTACCAAAGGATATATCACCCCCTCCATGAGCCAAGAAGTCCAGAAGTAGGGCTCTACATCCTGTCATGTGCCTGGAACCTCCACTATCTACATACCAAAGACTATCTAAACAAGCAGAAGCTCCCTGCACATCAGTAAATGATTAGTTTTGGTGAGTGTCCAAAGCCAAATTGGCTTTGGATGGGTCCTCAGACCTTTCAGACTCAAGCTTTGGAAGGTGATCAGTGGTTTGGACCAATTTCTGAATTAAGGTCAACAACTGCTGCTGACCATTTGCCAGTGCTTGGATGTCAACACTTGGGGCAGCAGTTGTTTGATCACTTCCTGACAGATGATAATACCCATATGGATTTCTGTTCACTCTTGGTTTAGAGGGTCTTTTTGGCTCCTCATAAACATGTGGCAGACTGTGACATGGAGGTTGACCATAACCTCTTGGGTATTTGCTTGTGGGTGGAGCATCTGTTACTTGGACATCTCTAGAAGCAGATGTTTCAAGCCTTTTTGTAACAGATGTTTGGACAGGGGTGAATGTCTGTTTGGGCTTTCCTTTTGGAGTACTAACCACAGGGTTTGCAAGAGTTTTAGCTTTGTATTCTTGTATTTTTACATCAAAATTTTTGAGATACAAGCACTCTTTGGTCTTGTGATTCTTTTTCCCACATATTGAGCATGTGGCTTTGGAATCACATTCACTTGTTCCTTTGTTGATATCATATGCTTTTAGAAGAAAACAGTTTTTGGTGACATGGTTCTTCTTTTCACAGAAATCACAAAACAAGTTAACAGTCTTTTCTTTCTTCTTCCCCTTTTCAGTCTTCTTTTCAGCAGATGTTTGAGCATCTGCTGGAGAATCTTTCAGGGGAATGACTTTTGCCAAGGGAATGACCCTTGCCTGAGGAGCTGTCTTTCCCTCAGGAGTTTTAAAATCTACAGGTTTATAATTCTCAAGAGTATCACACTCATCAGACCAAGTAGGTTTAAATTCATACTTTTCAAGTTCAGCAAAAGATGAGGAACCTTCTGGTTTTTCAAGAACAATTTTCTTACCATTTGGTTCAGTGATTTTAATCTCTTGACCCTGCAGGTTTGTTGGTACTATCTCAACAGACTTTTGACTCTTTGTGTCAGTGTTTTCAAAGGCTGGAGCAGTGGTTGCAAAACCAAAGCCAAACTTCACATGACTTTTGGTTTGTTTGTTGAGTAGCATCTCAAAACCTCTACATGATTCCACCCATTTTTTACATTCAACTTGGGTGGACTCAAGCTCACTTTTACAACTTTGATATTTTGTTATCATAGTTTGGAGCTGGTCTTTGGTTATAGTTGCTTCATGTTTTAAACTGCTAATTTCAGACACTTTTGCAGTTAAACTTGTTTTCAAATCTTTTGTGAGTTTTTCAAATTTAACTTCATCATCCAAAATTTTCTTTCTAAGGTTTTCATTCACCTCTTTGATGTTAGCAAATGCTATTACACATTTGTCAGAACACAACTCTTTAAGAATTTGAGGAGATACCTTAGCAGCAGCCATCAAAGCACAATCACACTTGCACTCACATTCATCAGATGCACCCCAGGGATCTGAGAGATTCACAACCTCTTCTTCAGGTTTTTCACCTGCAACAGCTTCACTAACAATATCATCAGTCACAACATCAGATTCAGTTACCACTTTCTCAGATTCAATCTCATCTACCATAGCCATGAAACAAAAATTTTCTGGTTCATTTTCAGCTTTGGCAACTAGTGCAAAATTCTCATCTGTTAGCTCATCAGGTAGACTGCTCCAATCAACAAAGCCTTGTGTAAAGAAGCTCTGTTGACTGGTCTCTGCAGGAGCAGAGGATGGAGCAACAGTCGTTTGCACAGGTGTTTGAGCAACAGGTGTTTGCACATAATGAATCTGAGGAACAGTGGTTTGGACATACTGGACAGGAACAGTGCTTGAGGACTGTGCAAAATGAGCAGTGTTTTGCACATTAGGTCCAGGGGTATTATAGGAATTCTGATAAGTGTTGGTCTGTGGTCTTTGATTTGGATAGGTTATCATAGGTGTACCATGTTGACCCCTACATTCCCTAGCAAAATGACCAAACCTATGACATTTATAACACTTGATCTTTGATTTATCCAACCCAACCTTAGATCTGCCAGTCAACCCTGGAAACCTTCTCCCAGTTTTCTTGTAAAAATTATTAGTTCTTACACTGAGAAGGGCCAATTGGTGCATAATGTCCATTTCTTCCAAATCATCAGGGTCAAAGTATTTCAGGTCATCATACTCAAAGGATATATTGTCAGATGCCTGTATATCACCACCACTTGCTGTGAAAGCATAGTTTGGTGAATAAGAATCAGAGTTAAAACCTGAGTTAAAACCTGAAGTTATGTCAATAAAATGATCATAACTCTAATCCTTTGTGTTTCCAGGCACCTCATCATGACCCAAAAGTGTTGTATTCCCAAACACATAGTCATCAGACACTTTTCCAGAGTCCTGGAGCTTCTTTTTCTGGTTAAGCTCTCTTTCATAGGTCAAGAGCTTACCATGAAGCTGGGTCAGTGATAGGTCTTTGAATCCTATTGAGTTTCTCATTACAATAGCAATAGTGTCCCATTTGTCTGGTAATGATCTTAAAAACCTATGGTTCAAAGTTGAATGAGGGTAAGTAAGACCAACCAATTTTAGTTCACTAATTAAGCAATTAAATCTCTCAAACTGTTGAGTTAATGACTCTCCTTTAACATGACTGAATGTTTCATATTGTTGGTTAAGTATTTCACGGTTGTTTTCAATAACCTCCTCAGTCCCACCAAACTGTTCTTTCAGTGCATCCCACAACTCCTTTGCACTGTTACAGTGTAACAACCCAGCATATATATCATTGGGTAGAGCCATGGCCACAATACTGAAGGCCTTAGCATCTAACTCAATTTTCTGAAAATCCTGGTTGGAGTAGTTTTCAAGTTTCTTTGGCTCAAACACTTTGGGATCTTCAGTACTCGGCACAGTCGGAACATGTGGTCCGAAGATAACCGACTTCCAACACCCAGTGTTTTGTTGAGCTAGAACATGGCTCATCCGACGTTGCCAGATATTGTATTCAGATCTGACAAGCATCGGTGGCTTGTTGTTCGTGCCAGTGTTATGTGGATCGTGATTGATAGAAGCCATTCTCTGATTTTTCAAAAAACAAAGTCTGTTTAACAACGGTTGAAGCGAAATTAAACTATTACTCTGTTTTCAATCTAACTGACAAACGATATCAATAATTGTGAGCTGATTATTAAATTGATTTGTTAGATCGAATTTAATTGACCAAGCTCTGATACCAATTGTTAGGATCTGAGTTTGTTTGTTTTGATTGTTTAACTAAATGATGGTAATAATGAAATGAAAATAGAATGAAAGTGCAGCGGAATATAAACTGTAAATCAAAACAAGAGAGTAAATGTTTTTAGATCGAATGCTTTCATTAATTCAAAGATTACAATCGTACAAGTTACTCCCCCTCAGCCTGATCACACAGTGTTTGTCAGAGAGAATGTTTTGTGTGTGATGCAATAGAACAGTACAAGCACTGTTCTATTTATAGACAGACTCAAACCACTGATGACCTAGGCTGACGTCACCTAAGACAGTGACCTCTAACAGAATAACAAACTTAAACATCTGCTATACAAACTACTGTTACATTGAAAGCACTGATATTAAACAGCTGTTGAAGATAAACTCTGATGGTCTTGTATCCACTGCTGGAGCCTAAGTGCTGTTGGTTCCAGCAGTGCTTTGGTCTTCAGTACTTGTATCAGCAGTTGCTCTTCATCAGACCTTTGGTCAGCAGTTGTTCTTCATCAGTTGTTTCCTCAGCAGTTCTTTATATCAGCAGTTGTTGAGCAGTTGTTTGGATAGAACAGTAGTTAGGGTCAGCAGTCTTTTGGGAGAAGCAAGTTGTAAAGACTGTTTATTCAAGGATCAAATAGATAGCATGTTTTGGCTTTCTAATCATCTGTTCTTCTCCAGGTCAGCAGACCCAACAGCCTCAAATTGGTGCCCTACTCATGTTTATTTGCCATGGCAAATAGGAGAGAGGTCCTAGAGGTTTCCTCAAAGGGTTTGAAGAAGAGGAGAGTGAAGAAAGTAGAAGAGAGGTTGAAGGTGAAGTGAGAAACTCACTTATTCTTGAGAGAATTCTTGAGAGATTTGAAGATTTAGAGAGGATTTAGGATTGAGCAAATGTTAGAATGGGTAGGGAGTGGTGTATTTATAGTTGGGGTGAAGGGGTTGGGTATTTAATGAATTAATTAGGGTGGTTAGAAGTTAATTAGTGGTAAATATATATTTAAAAGAAAAATAATAATAACATTAAAAAAAACGTACGGCAAGTTTAAATAATCATTTGAATGTTGCACTTTGTTTCAATTCAATTCATATTTTCGTTTTC
The DNA here is from genome assembly GCA_030844895.1 of Ambrosia x helenae. Taxonomy (NCBI): domain Eukaryota; kingdom Viridiplantae; phylum Streptophyta; class Magnoliopsida; order Asterales; family Asteraceae; genus Ambrosia; species Ambrosia x helenae. The sequence goes on from CM061228.1 coordinate 4,374,834, forward strand.
CTTTTTTTTTTTAACTAAAGTATTATTAAAATATATATATATATATGTTTTATTTTAAAGATAAATATATATATATTAAGATCTTAACTAAATGAGTTTCTTGTTATGACGCCTAAATTAAATAGGGTAAATTATCATGACGACTCGTCATGAATTGGTAGGAGTAACATACAAGAAGCGAATAAGGGCGAACTCGAAATTCGTTAAATACAGAATTTAAAATACAAGAAAATTTAAAAAAATCACGCGACGTTATATAAAGTTTGCGTCACGTAGAATTTATAGAATAAATGAAATAGATTAAGATTAGATGCAATTGATAAAATACTTTTCCATTGATCATAAGCTCGGGATTACAAGGGTACAAAATAGAAAGATACAAGAATACAAGGACTAGAACAGAAAATATGAAAAGTACAAATGTTACATGAGGCCATTTGGTCTCAAGTTCGAATCCGATACAGAGGGGTTTTACCGTAGTGGGCCTTCTGATGGCGGATCTTTCGCTGAATTGTTGCCTTGGTGGACTTGGACTACCCAGTAGGCAACCATTATTCAGTGCTAACCCACTGACAGTTCATGTGATATTTAGTTAGTCGTTCGAAAATACAAAATCAATGTTGAAGTGTTGATCGACTAATATTATATTGTCTTATAGGGGTTGAAAAATGATATATTCAAATAGTTGATAAAAAAAAGATTTAAGAATTATAAAATAATAATTGGAGATAAGATGTATCTATAAAAAATTAGAGACAGAATACAAAAATGTGAAATTGGAGAATTGGGAAAAAGAATGGACTTATATAATTATAACATATGACACAACTAATTACTTATTTATTAGATTGTAAGGAGTTTTTTAGTTTTCTCACATTGAAGAGTCTTTTCTTTAACCTTAACTATACCTTGTACACATATAAGTATAAAAATCCCCGGTTTTGGGAATTGAAAGAGCGGGCCTGACTGTTAAAAAAATCCCTATTATAACAAACATTTAGAATGACACATTTCATCATCAATTACATATTTTTAATCTTATTAATAAACATTTTATATTTTATTGATCGAATATTGTGTTAATAATAAATAAAAAGAAGAAAATAAAACGTAAGAATAAGTAAATAATAATAATACTAAATCCAATTTTCTAACTTATCTTTTATTTATTTAGTATCTCTTTTTAATCTCTTTATATTATTTTTTTCGTTTATTATTAACCATTTAATATTTTATTAATTCAACTTGTGTTAACAATAAATAGAAAATAAAGTAAAATGCTATGATAAGTAAATAATACATGAAAGTTCATTTTTAAATACATATATTAACGAATGTATATGTTAACTAATTAATTATATATATCCAACCAAATAATATACAGGTTTATTCAGTCCGCACGATATATAGATTCTTTTAAATATATAACTTCTTTGTTACTTAATATATAAAAGTATATTTATTCAATCCATATAACACACGTGATTCTAATCTAGTATAGTAATATAATATTTAATAAGTAGTAAATGTCTCGATCCCATTGGGAACTTAAAAAAGTTACTAATAAGGTTGTCCGTTGTGAGGCGCGAGCAAGCTGACGCGATGGAGCATTCGAGCCACGTGGCTCGCATAAACAACAAAAGCCACGCGTTAACATGCCCGCGAGGGAACACCAGCGAACTAGCTAGTGTGAGCTAGCGTGTGAGATTTTAAAAAAATAACCGTTAGCAATATTGAATATTTGACAACGGTCAAATATTTATAAAAAGGTTAGGTCTCTCTCTCTCTCTCTCTCTCTCTATATATATATATATATATATATAGGAAATGGTTCAAATGAGAGCTTATGGCCAATTTGAGAACTGAAATAACCATTTTGGACCACACATTTTTTAAAACAACAAAATTTTTTTTTTGCTTAATTGCTGCTTTTTATACATGAATATTTTTTTTAATTTTTTTTTCAATATACACATATGTATAACTGAAAATGTAATATACACATATGTATTGTGATACCTCACATTTTCAGGTTCATACTTTAACTAAACTCTTGTTAACTTGTACTTACATTCACATTATTTTTACTTAACTTGGGTTAGTTAGGTGAGTCAAACATTGCACGGTTATAGATTAGTAACTGCATGAAACGGTAATTCGGGGAATTACTGGACTACATACACGAGTGTGGAACCTCGAAAGTTGGTGAATGGATAAAATAAATAATTGTGAAATAGTTGTTTGATAATATTTGCAACTATGTGCTTGTATGAAATTATGTGTGATTATTATACAGTTACGTTTATTTAAACGAAACACGTCACCGAGCTCGTAACCGACACCCGACGAATCGGCAAGATATTTTGGGTCTAAAAATATTGAGTTGGATATTGGTGATGTTGGGTTAAGTGTTTAAGGCCCAAAATAAAAAGAAAAACAAAGAAAAAAATATAATACTTGAGCCCAGCCCAACCGAAGTCGAAGCAGGCCCAAGGCGAATTTTTGTTATAAAAGTCGATTTTTAACCTAGTTTTTCATTATAACACAACCCTAATCGACCATAACAGTCCCCATACGAATATTATATCTCTCAAACATCTGCTTTGGCTCAAGAATACCATTCGAGAGGCTTGAAGGTGTCCGGTTTGCTTGATTGAAGTGCTTAGGGTATATTATCTTAACCTTTGTGTGTTAATCTTCTTAATTATGTTTTAAAACGCCACAAACTCGATTGTCCAAATATGATGTAAACTTTTTATAACATAAACATGGTCTTAGACAAGGATTAAGGGGATGGATAGCATTGTTATATGATTATTGTGATGTATATTGAATAAAACTTGCATGTTAAGGAATATTGATGATCTAGGGTTTGTAAAGATTGATATTCATGGTGAATCTTGCATGATGGATCTGTTATATGTTATGAATATGTTGTATGATGTGTCTATGATCTTGTTTAAGCAATATTGTGAATCTAGGGTTTGTTAATGATGAGATTTTGGTATGTTTAAAAGTGGACAGATTGTACGTAGTAAATTGTAGGACAAGTAACGTGGGTTTGGAGTGTTTGTTTTGATTGTTAGTTGATTCTAGAATATTGTTTATGATCTTAGGTTTTCAGAATGTGCAAGTTTGCTTGATTTGGATATCGTTTAATATGTTTTTCGAATTTATTACAAACATGGGTTAAACCTGATTTTTGGATTAGTAAATTGGGTCAACTTTAAATGACCATAACTCGAGTTCTACAAGGATTTAGATCACGAATTATGGATAGTAGGTGAACACATGAATAACTCGATTTTTACAAGTGGATTCATCCCGTTTGGATAAACACACGATTTTTACAACCTAGATGTAGTAAATGATTTTTCATAATTTTTTAATGTGGTTTTGTTACGAAAAACAAAATAGTAGCACGACAACTGGACTCATAGGGATGTTTAGTAAAAGTTTGGGAGTCTAATATGTTGTGTAAGTATTTTTCATAAAATCGTTTTGACAGCGTATAACCTGCTCTGAAAACGCAGATTATGACTTTTGTATATAAGTGCTTATTTGAAGACTTGTAAGACTTGGTTACCACTTGAACTTATGTGTGCACTTATATAAAATATATATGGTGTGTATGACTGATAATAAACGTAATGTTCACCAACGGGTTCGTAGGGTTACTTGTGCATGCAGTTACATTAGGTGTTACATAAACATTTTCACATCATTGGATGTCTTGGTTAAACGAGTCTTGTTGTGTGTTGTGTATGCACATGTACTCACATAGTGACACATATAATAGGGAGTCGGTAGCACGTTCCTATTACTTTCGGATTTGGATTTAGCCTTTGCAACCTAAGGTGAGTGTCTCAACTTTTTCTCAAAAGCATGTGTCTTGGGTTTTGAGACAACTTGATGAACTTTTCTAGTACGGTTCGGGACTACTTTTCCATCTTGGGTTTTGGGATGCTTGATTCCTTGTGTGGGTTGGGTGTTATCAGTTTGCAACTTTTTGTCCTTTGTGAACTAAACACCTCTATCATTGAAAAGTCCTTACACATTATTGGGTTAATCGCTGGAGGCGAACGATGTATTAGTTGATAGCGCTATTAGGTTGTGCAGCAGCCTCATTCTTGATGTGCTTGGGTCATGAGCATGAACTATTGACCACTTTTTTCTACTAGTGTTGATAGACACTAGTACTAAGGCAAATTGTTAACTTATGTATGTTCCCAATAATATTTTTGTTTGAATTCGCTTCCGCATTTCTTAAAACTTTTGATTGGTTATTAAATTTGGTTTTTGAAACTAACTAAATGGTTTGGGCATTTATAGTCATTCATATGATTTATGGTTATGGGATCCTGGTATGTCACGCACCTTGTGGTATAAACCTCGCAGTGAAAATTTGAGGGTGTGACATGTATAAATGAAAAAAATATATATATTCTTTTATAAAAACTAGTGATTAAGCACATTTTTTTTTGCCTTTAGTAAAATGTGTGGTCAAAAATAGTTCTCTCAGTTTTCAAATAGGGGTTGGTAAAAAATGTTATATATATGGTGTTAGGTTATTTTCAGAAGAGTGTTTTATTGCGAGAAAAAACCTAAATCTTACTTTTTATTAGTAATGGTTCATATATTTTTGATGTTTTTATTTTTTATATATCATTGTTTATGTTATATATATAAAAACTCATTAAATTAATGTAATCAAATATTTTTTAATATTTAAACTATTTCCTACACTTGTGTTATATTATGCGTAGGTAATGTTCCTACACAAAATTTGTACATGTGTAGGTTATATAAATTAATGAAATTTCTTCATATATTTGTTTTTTTTCAAGATATATGAATAAACAACACATTTCAACAATGTTCTTACATTCTTATTTTTTTTAAAACGAAAAAAATGAATTATTAATCTTCTTCTCGGACTTCTCGCATTAAAACTTCTTCTGAAATGAACCATCCCCTATATATATATATATATATTTATATATATACCCACTTCATTTTTTACACCAAATCACTCCATATACATTTATATTATTATTTACCTTTACCTAAAACCCAACCCCAAATGGCAAATGAAAACCCAAATCCAAACCCAACCCCGCACCCACAAAACCCGATCCAAGTAAGAAGTTAAACCGTGGAGGAAGAAGTTACGTTGGTGAACAGTTATATTACCACATTTCAAGAAGGTGGACATGAGACTACGAAAACTTTTTGTAGCACGATTGTGACTAGATTCCATCAGCAAATGGGTAACAACCTTCGTTCCAGCGAAGAGTTAACAGGAAAATTTATGGCTTTACTGACGAAGTGCACAGTGTTCGAGGGGTTATTCGTATGTGCGTGGAACAACAATGCAGGCTTAAACGAAGACGAGGTGATTGAGGATGCCTGTAATGTGTACCGTGCCATGCACAACGATAGCTATCCAAACGTTGCGGTTTGGAGAGCTATACATTTGGAGAGCTATGAGACCACGCTTTCAAGAATAGTCGCGTTTTTAATATTTATGTGATGTTATTTTATTTTTATTACGTTTAATGTTTTGCGTGTTAATAATTTAATTTGTCTTTTTAAACAAAAATAAAAAAACATAAAAAAATAAAAACAAAAAACTAGATAAAGCCATCGCTCAAGGTGAGCCATAACAGGGTTAAGTGAGTATAGCAGACGCTTTATCTAGTGCCACATCAGTGTCCAGTTGACATGATATGAAAGGATAATATCTATGCTTACCTTAAGCAACAACACATGGTCTAATCCAAGCTCAAACTTTTATGATGAACTTCAAAACAAATCAACCTTTAACACATTTAAATTAACAAACCAAACTCTAGCCTAAATCAAAGGGCATGTGTAGTGGGAGTGCTTTATGGGGCTTTATGGGATTAAAATATTAATAAAGTGAGATGATGGGCTTTATGGGGATTTATGTAAAATAGGTGTATAGTGGGTGAGGAGCTTTGTAGGGATTAAGATATTATTAATTTAATAATAATAATATCACTTTATTATATCTTCCCCATCATCCAGCCCTTCATCATCACCATCAAGTTCCTTCCCCATCATCCAGCCCTTCATCTGCAGAGCTATCTCTCGCCATCTCCATAACGCTACCGACCAAAAACGCCCCCATATCATCGACGGGGGCGGTGTTCCCTGTTAGAAAACTTACATTGTAATCGCTACTATGCCTCTCGTACATGAAGCGCGTAGGTATCAGGGCCCCTGCACTTCCTGCAGCAAATTGTAATCGAAGAGGAAATCATTGAAATGAACAAGGCTTGTGTTTGACACAATTCACTTAAACAGATTCGCGGTTTGTTCCTAGGGTACACCGGTTTAAAAACAGTGACGGTGCACTGCAGGACTATCCCACTTGCCTGAAAAACAATTGAAAAGAGGTGATGTTGTGTTTTCAAGTGTATGCGCATTTTCTATCACATCTGCACTAAACCGTGCAGGTTCTTATAGAGAGTTGAACATGTAGAATATGAAACCTCTGAATCAATAACAATCTTAATCAAAGTCGAGATTAATGTTAATTAATCGAGATTAATTATCCACTTAACTGCAGCGGAAGACTAGGAGACACAAAACAGTCATTCTAGAAACTTCTTCTAGTCACATAGATTAATAAACTACAACGGGTAGCAAAACCCAGCGTCACCCGGACCCGTATTTCTGGAGCGTCATTCGTGTCCGCGGATCATGCGGGCGTTGCGTTGGTTTAGAAGTTTTCCTGAACCAGAACCCATTTTTGCACCCCCCTGCGCGTGGGTAGGTTCCACAGTAAAATGTGACAAGAAGAATTCAATGTCTTTCATTTGGTTCCATATATAAACCAACCCACTTTTCATTCCCACACCAATGTGGGACAAGTGACTCTCATTCGCATACTTAAAATTCCAACAAACCCCCACATGAATAGGAGTCATTCTCAGAAGCAACCTCATTCCGATTAAATTTCAACAGTTGAGTTTTGGCATATGATAGGTAGGTGTGACCCTTTGAACCTTCGCTCATGAAACACACTTAGCCCGCTAGCTCTGAGTAGACAGCGTGTCTTTGAACTCGTCGGCCGTTTCTGTAGACGACAATACGCTTCACAACGTCAAGTCCTCATAGTTGTGTCCGTTGTGGTCATGGACACGTGTCTGGTTATACAAGAGCTCTTAAGTATTGTGCTCCAACAATACCCTTCCAAGCGACCCCACTTCTCTCTCACATAGGTGATTCGTTAGGACTGGTTACCTCAGTCGAATCATTAAAAGCCATAGGCTTAGTCTCAAAACTTGTCACTTTTAGGAATGGACTAGATAGCTTACCAAATTACTATGGCAAACTCCCCTTTTCAAAGCGCGGAGTATACAACAACTCTTCCCCACAGTGACCTCACATGTTCATACAATTAGGTTATCCTATTGAACTCAGATCTTGGGATCTCCAGTCTGCTGAGTTAGGTTTCCTTCGCATGAACTTAATTTTTCAAGGGCTTTAGTCCCATTCCCATAGACGACTTCTTAAATAACTCTCTGCTTAAGCCTTTTGTTAGCGGATCTGTGATGTTATCCTTTAATTTCACACAGTCAACAGTGATAACTCCTATAGAGATTAGTTGTCGTACCGTATTATGTCTACGTCTTATATGCCTGTTCTTACTGATACACGTTGTAATATGAGCTCTGCCAATTGCCGATTGGCTATCACAGTGTATGCATTAAGCCGATGCCGGCATCGGCCACCTAGGTATATCCTTAACAAATTGACGCAGCCATTCTACCTATTCATCCTCTTTATCTAAAGCGATGAATTCTGGTTCCATTGTGTATCTAGTAATATTCATTTGCTTATATGATTTCCACGTTATCGCAGCACCTCCAAGTGTGAACACATACCCACTCGTTGCCTTGGAATCATTCGTGTCAGATATCCAATTCGCATGCTGGATATCTATTATATTTCAGCCCGTAGTATCGTATGTATCTCAAGTACCGAAGCACCCATGTCACGCAAATCCAATGACTTGAACTTTGGTTGCTCGTGTATCTACTTAGCTTGCTGCTAAGTCTGGTCTGCTACAACTCGTCAGATACATCAGGCTGCCAATAATTTTTGAGTACTCTAATTGGTTAACAGGCTCACCTCAATTCTTAGCTAGATGTTGACTCGTGTCAATCAGAGTTCTAGCCACATTAGAGTCATTTCCATTGAATTTCTCAAGAATTTTGTCCACATAATAGGACTGACTTATAACAAGTCCATTATGGGTTCGGGTGATTTGTACTTCTCAAAATCACATCCGTTCATGTTAAACCTTTTTTTTTCAAATGCAAGTCACCTCCACATTTAAGTGTTATTGGATAACTACCAAATAGGGTGATGAAAGTTTCTTCTTTTCCTTTGTAATTTGAAAACCTCTCGAGTACCATTTTTATATCCCTACGGGTTGTTTCTTAAATGGCTCTTCCCCCCCCCCCCCCCCCCCCATTACTTGCACTTTGATTAAGTTTGAGTAATATCACTCATGATGACGTTAGACACCCGTGATAAGATAGCGACTATGTATATCTTTGTGTTATTGAGGTCATCTCATTATACTACTCAACTCATATTTCTCACATGAGCTGTTTTCTGAGCTATATGAGTTCTCCTCATATTAAGCTAAATATTATCATAACCAATGAACTATATATTCGGTCCTTTTGAGTCATCCTTTTTAATGAATTATATATTTGTTTTTACAAAATTCATTCTTATGTCGTCACATACGTTTGAATGTTCAAGGTTAATTTATTCTCTGTGGAGCATCTAAATTAACAAATATTAGTCTAGCATGCTTTAGACTACAAATACTTAGCATGTGAACAAAAGATGCCTCATTCTTATTCTTCTCATCCTTAAGAGATAATGCACTATATCTTCCTAACATTCATGTCTTAGTTTAAACACAAAATGAGGGCCCCTGCACTTCCTGCAACAAATTGTAATCGAAGAGAAAATCATCGAAGCATTCGTGTCCGCAGTTCGTGCGGGCGTCGCATTGGTTCATAAGTTTTCCTGAACCAGAACCTATTTTTGCACCCCCCCCCCCTTGCACGAGCGTAGGTTCTACAATAAAATGTGACAAGAAGAATTTAATGTTTTCCATTTGGTTCCATATATAAACCAACCCACTTTTCATTCCCACGCCAATGTAGGACAAGTGACTCTCATTCACATATTTAAAATTCCAACATTCCCGGCGCTATGAGTGATCAAAACGCCCCATAAAACCCTCCACAACGTCCACTACACGTGAACTAATATCTTTTTAAATTCTGTTAACTCTACTCTATAGTTAGATCTATCCAATGTAGGTATGCGTTGGTGGTTCGACAATTGGATTAATTAAATTCGTGAATGCCAACTCTTTCTCCATCAACAATTATAAACATCTCAGTATCAAACATTTAATGTTCAACTCTCAAAATCTAAAAGTTTTATACGTCACTTAAAATATAATATATTATTTAATTTTTATAATTGAAGTATATATATCCATGGACAGAATTCCATGACAACTTGAGAAGAAAAAATATACATTAAATTCAAATTTAAGGGTATACCGTATAAGTATTTAAAAAAAAAATTACATGTACGGGAATAATGGAATATCGCAAAATTTAACTACTATTACCCCTTGTGCTGGAGTGACATGAGAAATGATGGGTAGAACCTAGCCTTTTTGAGGTGCCAGGTTCGATTCTTAATCCCACCAGGTTTTACTGATTTCCCACTGTCGTGTCTACGGGCGGGTGGGGGGGGGGGGTCAGGTTTCCCTAGAACTGGTGCCTTGGTGGGTTCTGGCTATCCAGCGCTACATGTGGACGGGCACCTAAGACGTGTCTTCACCCAGAGACGTATGGAGTGCTTTTGTAACCAATTGGTGGATACCCCGGGTAGGGCTGTAAACGAACCAATCGAACACGAACAGGGCCTTGTTCGTGTTCGTTTGTTAATGAAATAATATGTTCACCAACTGTTCATAAACACTTACCGAACGAGATTTTTTTTTCGTGTTTGTTTGTTAAGGAAATAACGTGTTTACGAACTGTTCATGAACATTTACCTAGGGTTTTTTTTTGTGTTCGTTTGTTAAAGAAATGAACGTGTTCATTTTCATTTATTAAATTTAGGTGTCGGACTAAAGCGAACACAAACAAACACAATAACATAAATGAACACAAACATTCATTAATGAACAAAACCAAGCACAAATTAACACATATTAAATTCCGAAAATTTTATCACTAACATTCTCTGCCCAAGATATACTAACCCAGCCAATTATCCAAATATAGTACTTGACATAATCTTGATTATATAATGTCCCATAAAAACACACAATTACCATATGAAATTTGAAATCCTCGTGTAATCCACCCAAAATAATAGTTAAACAAAATAGTTAAAGTAATACCAATATGATCAGATACACTAATATATATTAATAGTCTATCATTGGGAATTTTGAAGTACTTAAATTTAAATTAAAAAGTTAAAAACCCTAATGAATTATCAAAGACAAACAAACATAAACGAACACGTTACCAAACGTTCACGAACATAAATGAACGAACGCGACCTCTGTTCATATTCGTTTGTTTAACTAAACGAACAAAATTTCTTGTTTTTGTGTTCGTTCATTTATTAAACGAACGAACACAAACGGATCACGTGCTGGTCTCATGTATCTCGACTAGGAGTACTCTTTGGCGCATTGGTGTATGGATCAATTGTTTGGGTATTACACAATGCAGCTCGGTCAAATAATTACTCATTTGGTTTGAGGAGCAGAAGGCGCCCAAGAGAAAAAGGAAGGCAGCAAGATGCATAGTTTTCGCGACGATATGGAAAATTTGGTCTCACATAAATGACAAGATTTTCAAGGGAGTACACAAATCGAACATGAAGATCCTAGCGGAAATCAAGGAGAGCGCTTTCATATGGTTAAAAACTAGAGCAACAATGGAGAGTATCTCAACTGAGAGTTGGTTCAAAGACGGTATCAATGTAATAGTTGACTAAGCTATGGTTGTTGTGTACTTTCGTTTTCTAACTTCTGGCTGGTTGTTTGTACTTATAATAAAGTGCTCTCTTTCTCTAAAAAAAAGTTGGTGGCTTATGATTATAACGGCAAAAACTATCTAAAATAGCAAGGAGTCCATCAGTTTGTGTAAATTAATAGTAAGAAATTTTTTATTGATTGTCCAAAATAAACTGAGATTATCAACAACTTGGCCTATAAAAGACAAGTGCGATCAAGGTAATTGAACAAAAAAGCTAGTAATTGATTAACACCAACTTGGTAACAATTGCAATTATTAATAACTATTGAGAAGATCAACAGTAATGAGTTATTGCGTAGGCCGACAAGCCATCATGTAGCGATTTTGTACCAACGACACTAAAAAAAACATCACATTCCAAGGACGTTAGGTAGTACCGATTGTACACATTTGGTTTGGAGGACGTGTCCCAAACACTTACAAGGTCACTTTATGAGAGGTGGTCACGAATACCTAACAATCATGTTTGAAGCGGTTACGTACTTACGTCACAAGATGCTTGGTTTTGGCATGCGTATTGTGGTCCACCCTGTTCACTCAACGACATCAATGTGCTCCATACATCTCCATTATTTCTCGCAAAACGGAATGAAACCGCACCTAAGTGTCAATTTCAAGTGCAGGGACATACATACAAATGTGGATACTATTTAACCGACGGAATCTACCCTACTTGGTCAACATTTGTGAAAACATCATGCATTTCCATACCCGACTGATCCAAATGAAAAGAAGTTCAAGAAATTGCAAGAAAGGGCAAGAAAAGATGTGAAACATTCTTTTGATATTTTAAGAGGGAGATGGGGCATACTTAGGCGGCCCATGCGTGCTATGACTGTGGATAAGATTATGAGCTTAATGTATACATGCATAGTACCACACAACATGAACTTAAAGGACGAGGGATAAGCTTTCTCACCGGTGCACATCCCTAATCCTGTCATGCAACTCGTTTTTGATATGACGCCCTCCGAAAGTTGATGGATCAAGAAACACATTTTTTACTTCGATTTGGTCTTGTGGCACTTATAGCAACTCAAGATCTACCCTAACGCGAAGATGAGGAAAACGAAATTTAAATTGGAATTATGTCTTTATTAATTTATTTAAATTATGTTTTTATTTCAATTATGTAACATCTTTTAATTCTAATGGATTTTTTTTTATTAATTGTTTAATTTATTTAAAAATAAAAAATAAAACGTACTTAGGTACTTTGCCTAGAGTGCCGTTAGTGTTTTAGTGGTTATAGCGTACTTTGGGTGAAATTGATATGGCAGCTCATGAATGGTTGAGGCTAGGTAAAGTGCCATAGAGTGCCCCTCCCCCATATTACTACACTTGAAATCTGCATCACAATCCATTATGAGGCTTAAACCCAGTACCTAAGGTTGATGACTGGATCCGGCGGGAGGGTTGAAGGCAGGGCCAGCAACTGTAGGGTTGAAGGAGTTGGAGGTGGCCGAAGTTGCAGGGGGCGGGGCTGGTCAGAAATGTAACATCGCAAAATTTTTCCCCCAAATTTTTATATAAACGCCCTTATTTTTGTTACATTTTAAAAATGTGGTAAAGTCTTTATTTTTCCTCATTCACAACTTATATATATATATATATACATATATATATAATAGTAATAATTAATAATAATAATAATAATAATAGATTATAACATTAGTGTAAAAAAAAAAAAAAAAAATCTGATTATAATTTTTTTTATTCAACCAAACCCTCCTTTTAATTCAACCCAATAAACCCATACCCTCCTTTGATAAATTGCAGCCCAACTCCAATCCTAGCCCATCCCTGATCCGGCCCACACAACCAAGCCCAATCCCCCTCCCTTCTCCTTACAATTAAAAAAAAAATGTTTGTTCCACCCGGGTCTCGAACCCGAGTCACCACACACACAAGCACACGCTTTACCCAGCTGCTCCACACCTTCTATCTGATTTAAACCCAACCCTTTATATATTTAACCCTTGTTTTTCGCTGCTTTCCTTTTCCCTTTTTTTCTGCACGCGAACAGTAGCAGCAAAAGATGAAATTTATTTTTTTTTTTCTTTCTTTTCTTTTTTTGACCATTCATTTAACTCCATTAATGTACAATAATCATGGTTGACCATCGTTTCGTGATTACCGGCCTAACATTCCACCTATTACACGTATGAATTCAAGCTAATTAACCAAACCAATTGATTAAAACGCGTCTAACATTAACTCGTTGGTCAAACCTTCCAATCTTCAAACCTGCGATCTATCCTATAAATTGGTCATTTGCGAGACATCACAACTCGCCATTTCACCTTTCTCAACCCCCAATTCCACTTAATCATCCCCTGTTCGTGTTATATAATCTTGCGTTTGACTTTTTGGTTGACCGGCCAATCGAGCTCGATACGATCTTGTAAGTAACATTTGTTTTTGTGGGTTTTATTAGTCGGCAATCAAACAACAAAAGCCCTAACTTCAATCGGTTTATATTGTCTGATTCGTTTGATTGTTAAATCTAGGGTTCATATTAATAATTTGGGGATAAACTAGTTTTGGCACAGAGTATTTATATAATTTTAATCAGGATTCATCGCAACCACTGGCCTAGGCCAAGTGGTTGTGACCATGGCCTGCAACAGAAAGGAACCGGGTTCGAGTCCCAGCAAGGGCACCCCTTTTTGCAAGCCAATTATATATATATTTATTACATTTAAATCTTGTAAATTCATTTTTAAATAGTAAAAACCTTTTTATAAATTCTACAAAAATTATATCATGTTGATCTGAGATAAAAGTTCAACACCCAATTTTTTAGTTTTCAAAAATTTATTTATTTAATATATATAATAAATAAATCAAGTTTATTCCATTTTATTTATAAAAATCTATAAAAATATCAAAACGATCTTATTAATTTCCACAAAAATTATTTTAAGTTTTTATAACATTAAACTTTTCAGAAATGATTTTTATTTCTGAAAAATCATTTATTTAATATTTTTAATCAATTTTTGTTAGTTTTAATCATAATTAAATCATAATAAATCCAATTTTCATCATTTTTGCACCAAAATTTTATACAATTTATTTTTAATCATTTAGAACAAAAATATGATTTTTAAAATAAAAATTCTTTAATTTTAGTATTTTTAATTATTAAAGTTAAAGTTTGACAATTTGTTAATAAATAGATTTAATAATCTATTTTAAAGAAAATAATTTTATAAAAATTATTGTTATACTTTAAACACATTCTTGTAATCATCTTAAGTTTAAATTTCATAAAAAGATTTTTAGTTATTTATTTACTAAATTTCTCTCAATTGGCGAATATTTTTAATATTAATCAAACGAACAATTATCCCCAATTCGAAGCCCTAGAACTTAAACATTTGTAGACTTGATAGACTTAGACATATTTATTACTTCATTTTAGGGCGATACTTGATACATTTGGTCAACACATTTCTCAACAGATATAATATTTTACCAAGGTGAGTTTTACATAGCCCCTTTTCTATTTATCACCATTTTTGGGGTGAAACATGTTTATAACATCATCATTGCAATTCAATCATCAATGTGTCTATGTGTTTTCTATGTTGCATTATGTCTTGAGCATGATTAGAGTAAGCACCATTCTAGCATAATCATTAACATTGATCAAGCCGACGGTATACATTGATAGATCTATTGGACTGACAATCCCACCCGGATACGTGCCTCCTACAAAGGTTACGTGGGTGTTTGTTATCGTATAACATATTGGACCATGAGCGTATGGTATGTATCATTTTATAACAGTCATCAGGGTTGATTATGCACTCGATTTATTTCTAGTATGTTCTCACATATGGACTAGATTGACATGACACATGAATTGCACATCATTTTTACTCAATTATCAAAAACCTATGTAATTCTCACCAACTTTTGTTGACCCAAAACATTTTCAACTTAACATGTTTCAGGTTCTATTTGCTTGAAGATTTGAATTGATGCTTGAAGATATGTGTATAGTTTTATTCATTTTGATGTACAAATTCTAGAACAATTGTATGTAACTTACTTAAATTATTTAATGAGATTTATTATTTACCATGAGCTATTGAACAATCATCAATACGTGACATCCCGATGTTTCCGCCATCGGTTGGGGTGTTACAGATTGGTATCAGAGCCATGGTTATAGGGAATTAGGTTATTAGAAAAATAATCTAGTCTATAACCATAGGATATAACCAGTACTTGCTTCTTTTACTTGCTATTCTCTATCTCCCTCCTACTTCTTATCCCTACTTTCATTCCTACAAGAAGGTTGCTCTCCATCAGTGGATCTACTCTTAGACTAATAGGACAAATTCCTCAGGTTTAACCTGAACCCCCTTGAGATCCCGTCGAAGTTCTAGATCTTAATAACGAACACGTGCAATCTGGAAGGGTGAACGCCTGTATTCTGAGACTTCTGTCTAGGCTGGCATTGCGCATATATCCCAATCAGACGAGGGACCCGGATGCCTACCTGGGAATTCTCGGGATGAGTGTTCACTTATAGGCTAAAGCATGTCTTCATATGTTATTAGAATCTGGAGTCTTTGATAAGTCAACGTTTTCGTTTATTCGTTTTAATTAATGAATAAATGATTACATTCCTTGTATCACCTCATTCATTTCATGCCTTCATTGTGTCCCTTACGGATCATGTCTCCACGTCGTAGCACTCGCAATAACAGTGGTGAAAACCAAGAGGAAAGTAACAACAACCACAACACCAACCACAACAACAACAAAAACAACAAAGGTGTTGATGCCCAACTGACTGCAATTATTCACAACCCTGCTCAGGTTACTAATCCTAATCATCCTGGTAATTATGCTATAAATGTGGAAACCCAAATCACTACCGTAACCGATGCACTAAACTAAACCGAGACCAAGACCCTCCAACTACTTAACAGCAAACTCTACTATCTGAATGATGTCTATTTTTCTCTTTAATTCCATGTATTGACATTTTATAAAATCGAGTATTATCATAACATCTGTGTGCATGCTTGTTTGAATGTGAACTAATTGCTATATCCATAATCATACTTACATACTTGTACGACAATTAGTCGACTACCAGACAATCTACTCGACGATTGGTAGAGGTCATCATGTCTTTCCAACAGTCGGGAGAGGCCCTACCACCTGCTCAACGACTAGTGAGACTATTAGACCTGCTCAACAATCGGTAGAGTCATAAAAGGACGCAAAACCCTAATGTAAGGTAAATTGGTAATTACGGTCCGGAACGTAATCATGAATTTACAGGTACATTAAGGTAGTGTGAAATTTTATCAAGGTTTCCGGTAGATGACCAAACGTAATCCTGGTTTTCTCTTAACTTCGGGACGAAGTTCCTAAAAGTAGGGGAGACTGTAACATCGCAAAATTTTTCCCCCAAATTTTTATATAAACGCCCTTATTTTTGTTACATTTTAAAAATGTGGTAAAGTCTTTATTTTTCCTCATTCACAACTTATATATATATATATACATATATATATAATAGTAATAATTAATAATAATAATAATAATAGATTATAACATTAGTGTAAAAAAAAAAAAAAAAAAATCTGATTATAATTTTTTTTATTCAACCAAACCCTCCTTTTAATTCAACCCAATAAACCCATACCCTCCTTTGATAAATTGCAGCCCAACTCCAATCCTAGCCCATCCCTGATCCGGCCCACACAACCAAGCCCAATCCCCCTCCCTTCTCCTTACAATTAAAAAAAAAAATGTTTGTTCCACCCGGGTCTCGAACCCGAGTCACCACACACACAAGCACACGCTTTACCCAGCTGCTCCACACCTTCTATCTGATTTAAACCCAACCCTTTATATATTTAACCCTTGTTTTTCGCTGCTTTCCTTTTCCCTTTTTTTCTGCACGCGAACAGTAGCAGCAAAAGATGAAATTTTTTTTTTTTTCTTTCTTTTCTTTTTTTGACCATTCATTTAACTCCATTAATGTACAATAATCATGGTTGACCATCGTTTCGTGATTACCGGCCTAACATTCACCTATTACACGTATGAATTCAAGCTAATTAACCAAACCAATTGATTAAAACGCGTCTAACATTAACTCGTTGGTCAAACCTTCCAAATCTTCAAACCTGCGATCTATCCTATAAATTGGTCATTTGCGAGACATCACAACTCGCCATTTCACCTTTCTCAACCCCCAATTCCACTTAATCATCCCCTGTTCGTGTTATATAATCTTGCGTTTGACTTTTTGGTTGACCGGCCAATCGAGCTCGATACGATCTTGTAAGTAACATTTGTTTTGTGGGTTTATTAGTCGGCAATCAAACAACAAAAGCCCTAACTTCAATCGGGTTTATATTGTCTGATTCGTTTGATTGTTAAATCTAGGGTTCATATTAATAATTTGGGGATAAACTAGTTTTGGCACAGAGTATTTATATAATTTTAATCAGGATTCATCGCAACCACTGGCCTAGGCCAAGTGGTTGTGACCATGGCCTGCAACAGAAAGGAAACCGGGTTCGAGTCCCAGCAAGGGCACCCCTTTTTGCAAGCCAATTATATATATATTTATTACATTTAAATCTTGTAAATTCATTTTTAAATAGTAAAACCTTTTTATAAATTCTACAAAAATTATATCATGTTGATCTGAGATAAAAGTTCAACACCCAATTTTTAGTTTTCAAAAAT
Source organism: Ambrosia x helenae (assembly GCA_030844895.1). Classification (NCBI taxonomy): domain Eukaryota; kingdom Viridiplantae; phylum Streptophyta; class Magnoliopsida; order Asterales; family Asteraceae; genus Ambrosia; species Ambrosia x helenae. The sequence goes on from CM061228.1 coordinate 4,392,692, forward strand.
TTATTTATTTAATATATATAATAAATAAATCAAGTTTATTCCATTTTATTTATAAAAATCTATAAAAATATCAAAACGATCTTATTAATTTCCACAAAAATTATTTTAAGTTTTTATAACATTAAACTTTTCAGAAATGATTTTTATTTCTGAAAAATCATTTATTTAATATTTTTAATCAATTTTTGTTAGTTTTAATCATAATTAAATCATAATAAATCCAATTTTCATCATTTTTGCACCAAAATTTTATACAATTTATTTTTAATCATTTAGAACAGAAATATGATTTTTAAAATAAAAATTCTTTAATTTTAGTATTTTTAATTATTAAAGTTAAAGTTTGACAATTTGTAATAAATAGATTTAATAATCTATTTTAAAGAAAATAATTTTATAAAAATTATTGTTATACTTTAAACACATTCTTGTAATCATCTTAAGTTTAAATTTCATAAAAAGATTTTTAGTTATTTATTTACTAAATTTCTCTCAATTGGCGAATATTTTTAATATTAATCAAACGAACAATTATCCCCAATTCGAAGCCCTAGAACTTAAACATTTGTAGACTTGATAGACTTAGACATATTTATTACTTAATTTTAGGGCGATACTTGATACATTTGGTCAACACATTTCTCAACAGATATAATATTTTACCAAGGTGAGTTTTACATAGCCCCTTTTCTATTTATCACCATTTTTGGGGTGAAACATGTTTATAACATCATCATTGCAATTCAATCATCAATGTGTCTATGTGTTTTCTATGTTGCATTATGTCTTGAGCATGATTAGAGTAAGCACCATTCTAGCATAATCATTAACATTGATCAAGCCGACGGTATACATTGATAGATCTATTGGACTGACAATCCCACCCGGATACGTGCCTCCTACAAAGGTTACGTGGGTGTTTGTTATCGTATAACATATTGGACCATGAGCGTATGGTATGTATCATTTTATAACAGTCATCAGGGTTGATTATGCACTCGATTTATTTCTAGTATGTTCTCACATATGGACTAGATTGACATGACACATGAATTGCACATCATTTTTACTCAATTATCAAAAACCTATGTAATTCTCACCAACTTTTGTTGACCCAAAACATTTTCAACTTAACATGTTTCAGGTTCTATTTGCTTGAAGATTTGAATTGATGCTTGAAGATATGTGTATAGTTTTATTCATTTTGATGTACAAATTCTAGAACAATTGTATGTAACTTACTTAAATTATTTAATGAGATTTATTATTTACCATGAGCTATTGAACAATCATCAATACGTGACATCCCGATGTTTCCGCCATCGGTTGGGGTGTTACAGATTGGTATCAGAGCCATGGTTATAGGGAATTAGGTTATTAGAAAAATAATCTAGTCTATAACCATAGGATATAACCAGTACTTGCTTCTTTTACTTGCTATTCTCTATCTCCCTCCTACTTCTTATCCCTACTTTCATTCCTACAAGAAGGTTGCTCTCCATCAGTGGATCTACTCTTAGACTAATAGGACAAATTCCTCAGGTTTAACCTGAACCCCCTTGAGATCCCGTCGAAGTTCTAGATCTTAATAACGAACACGTGCAATCTGGAAGGGTGAACGCCTGTATTCTGAGACTTCTGTCTAGGCTGGCATTGCGCATATATCCCAATCAGACGAGGGACCCGGATGCCTACCTGGGAATTCTCGGGATGAGTGTTCACTTATAGGCTAAAGCATGTCTTCATATGTTATTAGAATCTGGAGTCTTTGATAAGTCAACGTTTTCGTTTATTCGTTTTAATTAATGAATAAATGATTACATTTCTTGTATCACCTCATTCATTTCATGCCTTCATTGTGTCCCTTACGGATCATGTCTCCACGTCGTAGCACTCGCAATAACAGTGGTGAAAACCAAGAGGAAAGTAACAACAACCACAACACCAACCACAACAACAACAAAAACAACAAAGGTGTTGATGCCCAACTGACTGCAATTATTCACAACCCTGCTCAGGTTACTAATCCTAATCATCCTGGTAATTATGCTATAAATGTGGAAACCCAAATCACTACCGTAACCGATGCACTAAACTAAACCGAGACCAAGACCCTCCAACTACTTAACAGCAAACTCTACTATCTGAATGATGTCTATTTTTCTCTTTAATTCCATGTATTGACATTTTATAAAATCGAGTATTATCATAACATCTGTGTGCATGCTTGTTTGAATGTGAACTAATTGCTATATCCATAATCATACTTACATACTTGTACGACAATTAGTCGACTACCAGACAATCTACTCGACGATTGGTAGAGGTCATCATGTCTTTCCAACAGTCGGGAGAGGCCCTACCACCTGCTCAACGACTAGTGAGACTATTAGACCTGCTCAACAATCGGTAGAGTCATAAAAGGACGCAAAACCCTAATGTAAGGTAAATTGGTAATTACGGTCCGGAACGTAATCATGAATTTACAGGTACATTAAGGTAGTGTGAAATTTTATCAAGGTTTCCGGTAGATGACCAAACGTAATCCTGGTTTTCTCTTAACTTCGGGACGAAGTTCCTAAAAGTAGGGGAGACTGTAACATCGCAAAATTTTTCCCCCAAATTTTTATATAAACGCCCTTATTTTTGTTACATTTTAAAAATGTGGTAAAGTCTTTATTTTTCCTCATTCACAACTTATATATATATATATACATATATATATAATAGTAATAATTAATAATAATAATAATAATAATAGATTATAACATTAGTGTAAAAAAAAAAAAAAAAAAATCTGATTATAATTTTTTTTATTCAACCAAACCCTCCTTTTAATTCAACCCAATAAACCCATACCCTCCTTTGATAAATTGCAGCCCAACTCCAATTGTGACACCCGGCAAACTCAGGTTAGTAACGTTGACTAAACTAGTAAGTCTACCTTAGCGAGTCATGCATATTACGTCCTTAACGAGGTCAGTCGAGTCGGTACGATGATTCGGGGGAATCATCGGGAGTCGGTCCATAACTATGGTACAAGGATCGGCGATTCGTGGAATCGCCGGGTCTAACGCACACACGAGTCTCGAGTCCCGGGAATTGGTGAACGGATGTAAACGTGTTGGATATCATGCATTATATGTTTGGAATCATTATGTGACTTATCGGTATGTGAATACGTGTTTAAATATGTTAAAATAGTGTTTAACGCGCCAAAAACCCGTTCCAGCATCACAGGGGCGATTAGGAGCTGGGGGGACCCCTAATCGCCTATATGATCATGCGAGTAGGGATAATTACAGGCGATTGGGACCTAATCGCCTGATGTTATACGCGATTAGGCCCCCAATCGCGTATAGAGGACTGCTACTCGCGTGTACTGCAGGGTCCGGGTCAAAACACCTATAAATAGAACCCTTAACTCCCCAAACACCTCTAGAACAACCCTAGCTGCTCCCAAACCACCCACACACCTTGAAACACCTCTGGAACTCTTTTTGCTACAAAAATCACCATCCTCAAGCTTATACACCTTCCTTTAGCAAAATCCAAGGTGTGTTCTTCATCCCTAACCTTTGTAAAGTTGTTATTTTGAGTTCCCCTAAAGTTCCAGACCTTGTTTTACCAAATGTGTCTTTAAAAACCTTTCAAGAGAGTCTTAAACCAAGTATACACCTTAATGCTTGTTATATGTGAAGTTTATATGCAAATGTTGGTCTTATTGGTGATCTTAACATGAATGTTTCTAAGATATGAGTGTACTTCTGTTATGTAGAGGCCATTAGGAAGGTTGTCTTAGAATCTTAGCCATTATTATGGTGTTTTGAAGAAAATGCATATTTTGACCCATTTGTATGTTCTTGAAGATTTAGGATGATTGTGGTGTGATTGTTGGTGCAATGTTGTTAGAATTCACACTAGGGAGATGTTAGATCAGAGATGTTATGAGTTACATGTTGTAGAGCTTGAAATCTGATTATTTCCATTTAAGGAAAGATAAGGTTGGTAGAAGAAACCTAGTACCTTGCCATTTTAGGAAATAATTGCATAGAACATGCTAGACCAGTGATATGTTGGGGGTTTTTGCTTGAAATGGGTTGGTAAATGATTTAGGTTTGATATTGGGTGTTGTTACATGTTTCGGATCTGATTTGGAGGGTTAAACGCGCGAAAATCCGTTACACAGCAGCTGCAGGCGATTAGGAATCCTAATCGCCTGAGCTATTGGCGATTGTGCAGAGATTAGGGGCGATTGGGCCCTAATCGCCTGAAACTTCATGCGATTAGGCCCCCTAATCGCCTATAGGCTATTGCCTACTCACGTGTGACTTTCCTAATCGCATGTACTGCTGTCGTGAACGCGTTTTGACATCCCGGAACACGATTTGACACCTAGGAACATGTTAGGAACCCCGGGATACACCCAATGACTTAGTAAGACGTGTTCGGACCTGTTTATGCGTTAATTGGGCATTATGCTAGACTAGGTGAATTGTTGCGCGTGCTAAGTGTTTATTTGCATATGTTGCATGATGTCTTGCATTTATCTAACACGTGGGATGTCGGGTCACCAATGGGATGTCGGGTCTTGTCTGGCACGGTCGGTCTGACGGTTAAAGGTGTTTTCAAACGTTAAAGGTCATGGTCTGGACATTCGGGGACTAGTTAGCCTGCGGGTTATTAGTCCAATACTTATACGCATCTTATGATAGGTCGCCGCTATCTGGGACTATCATAACATAATCATTTAACTATTTTCAAGTAACGCAAACCAAGGTGAGTTTCACAGCCCCGCTTTTACCGTTTTACTTACGGGGGAGAAACATGCTACTTACTTACTTACTAAAGGTCATGTTATACTATGGTTACTTTACATATACTATGCGGCTTTTACGGAAAGTCCCAGGGGGGAAACCATGAATGTGCGGGGATGCACAACGGGGGAAATGTGGATAGATCTATTGGGCCTCACAAACCCCACTCGACGGCTGGGCCGGGCGGGTGCATATTGTCTCTTATTACTGACTCGCCGAGGCATCGGTTATGGTCAAAACTGCTGGGCAAGTCTTAACAACTTATAAACGTATAGTAATGGATTCCCAACCGCAGTAGTAAACAAACACTTAACGTCTAGCTAACGTTCTTATAACCTGGTAGTAACGGATATGATCTTTACAACTTATGGAAAACGCTTTATAAAAGAAAACCTGTGAACTCACCAGCATTATATGTTGACATTTTTGGCATGTTTTCTCAGGTCGCTGAGGTAGCGGTTATCGGACTAGGCGCACAGAGTCATGCACGGCGTCTATTATTTTGAAACATATTAAACAATGTCTTTGTAAACAATGATATGTCTTTTGGTTGTAAACAAGAATGCTTCCGCCGCTGGTTTACAGCTCAAAGCATTATATTTTGGTTTTAAATATAATCTTGAATGCATGTTTGTTGTATGTTTATTGTGATCGTTGACTGAGATCCTGGTGTGTCACGCGCCTCGCGGTAAAACCCCGCAAGTGGAATTTGAGGGTGTGACACCAATCCTAGCCCATCCCTGATCCGGCCCACACAACCAAGCCCAATCCCCCTCCCTTCTCCTTACAATTAAAAAAAAAATGTTTGTTCCACCCGGGTCTCGAACCCGAGTCACCACACACACAAGCACACGCTTTACCCAGCTGCTCCACACCTTCTATCTGATTTAAACCCAACCCTTTATATATTTAACCCTTGTTTTTCGCTGCTTTCCTTTTCCCTTTTTTTCTGCACGCGAACAGTAGCAGCAAAAGATGAAATTTATTTTTTTTTTTCTTTCTTTTCTTTTTTTGACCATTCATTTAACTCCATTAATGTACAATAATCATGGTTGACCATCGTTTCGTGATTACCGGCCTAACATTCACCTATTACACGTATGAATTCAAGCTAATTAACCAAACCAATTGATTAAAACGCGTCTAACATTAACTCGTTGGTCAAACCTTCCAATCTTCAAACCTGCGATCTATCCTATAAATTGGTCATTTGCGAGACATCACAACTCGCCATTTCACCTTTCTCAACCCCCAATTCCACTTAATCATCCCCTGTTCGTGTTATATAATCTTGCGTTTGACTTTTTGGTTGACCGGCCAATCGAGCTCGATACGATCTTGTAAGTAACATTTGTTTTGTGGGTTTTATTAGTCGGCAATCAAACAACAAAAGCCCTAACTTCAATCGGGTTTATATTGTCTGATTCGTTTGATTGTTAAATCTAGGGTTCATATTAATAATTTGGGGATAAACTAGTTTTGGCACAGAGTATTTATATAATTTTAATCAGGATTCATCGCAACCACTGGCCTAGGCCAAGTGGTTGTGACCATGGCCTGCAACAGAAAGGAACCGGGTTCGAGTCCCAGCAAGGGCACCCCTTTTTGCAAGCCAATTATATATATATTTATTACATTTAAATCTTGTAAATTCATTTTTAAATAGTAAAACCTTTTTATAAATTCTACAAAAATTATATCATGTTGATCTGAGATAAAAGTTCAACACCCAATTTTTAGTTTTCAAAAATTTATTTATTTAATATATATAATAAATAAATCAAGTTTATTCCATTTTATTTATAAAAATCTATAAAAATATCAAAACGATCTTATTAATTTCCACAAAAATTATTTTAAGTTTTTATAACATTAAACTTTTCAGAAATGATTTTTATTTCTGAAAAATCATTTATTTAATATTTTTAATCAATTTTTGTTAGTTTTAATCATAATTAAATCATAATAAATCCAATTTTCATCATTTTTGCACCAAAATTTTATACAATTTATTTTTAATCATTTAGAACAGAAATATGATTTTTAAAATAAAAATTCTTTAATTTTAGTATTTTTAATTATTAAAGTTAAAGTTTGACAATTTGTAATAAATAGATTTAATAATCTATTTTAAAGAAAATAATTTTATAAAAATTATTGTTATACTTTAAACACATTCTTGTAATCATCTTAAGTTTAAATTTCATAAAAAGATTTTTAGTTATTTATTTACTAAATTTCTCTCAATTGGCGAATATTTTTAATATTAATCAAACGAACAATTATCCCCAATTCGAAGCCCTAGAACTTAAACATTTGTAGACTTGATAGACTTAGACATATTTATTACTTCATTTTAGGGCGATACTTGATACATTTGGTCAACACATTTCTCAACAGATATAATATTTTACCAAGGTGAGTTTTACATAGCCCCTTTTCTATTTATCACCATTTTTGGGGTGAAACATGTTTATAACATCATCATTGCAATTCAATCATCAATGTGTCTATGTGTTTTCTATGTTGCATTATGTCTTGAGCATGATTAGAGTAAGCACCATTCTAGCATAATCATTAACATTGATCAAGCCGACGGTATACATTGATAGATCTATTGGACTGACAATCCCACCCGGATACGTGCCTCCTACAAAGGTTACGTGGGTGTTTGTTATCGTATAACATATTGGACCATGAGCGTATGGTATGTATCATTTTATAACAGTCATCAGGGTTGATTATGCACTCGATTTATTTCTAGTATGTTCTCACATATGGACTAGATTGACATGACACATGAATTGCACATCATTTTTACTCAATTATCAAAAACCTATGTAATTCTCACCAACTTTTGTTGACCCAAAACATTTTCAACTTAACATGTTTCAGGTTCTATTTGCTTGAAGATTTGAATTGATGCTTGAAGATATGTGTATAGTTTTATTCATTTTGATGTACAAATTCTAGAACAATTGTATGTAACTTACTTAAATTATTTAATGAGATTTATTATTTACCATGAGCTATTGAACAATCATCAATACGTGACATCCCGATGTTTCCGCCATCGGTTGGGGTGTTACAAGAAAGAGGAGAGGGTGTGACACGTGGCAAAGTACTAATCAAGGTATAAGATTGATAAAGAGAACGATCAACACTTTAGATAAGAAGGAAGGAAAAACCCAATTCAATTCATCAATACCTTCTCATCCATTGTCACGTAACAATCACTCCTTAAACTACTTAGCAATTTCAGTTACCCCCTCAGGGTGGGGGAGAGCTGATAGATATGTTGCTGTGATTTTGATGTTCGAAAAAAAAAAAGATATGTTGTGATACATTTGCATTTGTTTAATTAGTTCTGTTTTTTTTTTCTGTTTAATAATTTCATGATATGAGTATTTTCAAGAAAGAGTAAGGGGTTGTTTGGTTGATTAAGTGTTGAATTAATTAAGAGGTTTGAATAGTTAAGTGCTGAATTATTAAGTTGCACCTTTTAATGGTTAGTTTTCTTGTCCCACATTGGTAGAAGAGTTTCATTAAGGTTCAGCCTAGTTCAATGCTTAATGGTTCAGCTACATCCCAAGTCTTAATAATTCAGCCTTAACCATTCCATTCAGAAACTGAAACAAACGCGCTGAATGTTAAATCATTCAGGGCTGAATGGTTCAGAGCCTCATTAAGAGGCTTACCAAACAACCCCTTAAGAGTTGAAGAGAAGAATGAAAGATTACATTTAAATTCAAGTCAAACAATTTGTTTCGAATCCGATTCATGTAGACACCTTCTTGTGGGTTTTATTCCCAATCAGGTTCATGTAGCCTAATGTGGATTTTTGAAAAAAAAAATAGGAACGAAAAAAACAAATTTAATGCGTCATGCGGGATTCAAAACGGGTATCTACTGATAAAATGGAGGAGTTTCAACTAGTGGAACACTTTACATATTCAAATGTGGGTTCCTTAAATATTTATTTATGGTTTCTTCCAACTATTCTATATAGAATAACACTAAAATTTATAAATCAATTGGGTTTTCGGAAACCCGCTCGTAATACGTAAACCTGCCTCTGCTTAAATCCTCAACCTTATGGGGATATACATCTCACTATACATACCCAGATGCTAGGCGAAAAACACTTTGATAATTACTAGCAGGAACGCCTGCACGTTGCCGTGGGTACGTATGTTTTCTTAAACATACTCGGGATGTCTGTGCTCATTCATCATGAACCCAAAATTAGAAAATCAAATAAACTCATGATGTTGCGGCACTGACAATTTGCGAATCTATACTTGCTTTTGTTAGTTTATCAATCCTCTAGGTTAAAGGCTGTACAACATCAATTTAAATAAAAGATAAAATGTCAAGTAAAAAAGATGTTCATAATACAATATACTACAAGTTATATGTGAAGTAGGTAAAAATGTTGTATGTGGACGACTTCAAAGAGTCAAGCCGATATTCTACAAATTCAAACATACGAATTACAACAAGAAGGTAGGATCATGAATCTAGAATTATATAAACTAAAAAAAAAACATAAATTAGATGTAAATAAATTGTTTTTGGGTTGTTTAACCGGACCCATCCCCTTTTGAAACCATAGTTACCGGATCAGGTAAAAGTTATGTTAAAACAATTTAAATGTGGCACTGATATATAGATAGATGTAATTCCAAAATTATTTAACAAAATATTTAAGATTTAGATGCATACGACGAATCCTTTAAATATGCCAAAAAAACCATCATGTTTTTGTTTGACCAATCTCTGAATCTCAATTTTATTATTCTCCTTCACATGCATTCACTGTTATATATATCTCAAAATCTATACATTCATACTCACATATATCTAGAAAATTAAGGTCACTATGGTAGTTGTAATAACAATCAAGGAAGGTCATATATAAGGAAATATACACAAACAATAAAAAGATGATAAACTTAGATCAAATATAGTAAATTTTTGAAAACATCAATAATTAGTTGTATTTAATAGGAAACAACAAATATCAAATTTCTTTTGGCAAATGACGTAATTAACAAATCAAAACACAACACAATGCTTTATTAAATAAGTAAATAACAAAAAAATTGTTTGGTTTTGACAGTTTTAAGTAACAAAAAAATAGAAGAAAATGTTAGAAATCAATAGTGGGACTCCAACTAAAGAAAACTTTAAACTTAAAATTCAAGTAGATTTTATTTAACTTGCTCAATACTGAACTGTTATAGCATAGAGTCGCACCAATTTGGACTCGTTGGATGGTTCAAAACATTCAAGTTGAGATTTAATAATTTCTCAAGTTTTAAAAGAAATGAAGAAAGCACACCTACTTCATAAAATGGTCGCACATTGATACTGCCCTTTTACAATAAAACTACAATTATCTTGAGACCATCTTTAGCGACGGAAATTAGTTCACAACAAATATCATCAATAGAAACGGGTCTTTGAACACCTTACTCGAAGCAAGCTAGGATAAGTGTTGCTCTTAAATTAACATGAAACATAGACCAAGTGACTGGCATAGTAAAAATTATAAAATATATTACATATATTTGAATAGCTATGGATGAACAAAAGTTTTAAAAAAATGAGTAAGCATGTTTTTCATTACTACATTTAACATATACAAAAAGGTATGGATGGAAGTATGTAAATAATAAATTAATAATGAGTGTTACAAATTATACAAGCTATAAATTTTTGGTTGACATTTACCTAATGACTATCTAACTTTATTTTCTTGCTTTATTAAAAGACATTAGTGTTATCTCCATCGCGTGGCATGCTCCTTTCCTCATAATTAATCATAAACTGGGCATATAAATGTAGTATGACCTATAAAATAGCTTTAGGAGTTTACTGAACTTAATTAAAAGGTTGAATAGTTGGGTTGTCTGTTAATATATAAACAATATTTCATTTAGCTATCAAGATATTAAAAAAATTAAAAAATCCGGTTCGACCGGTCCGACCGGTTCGACCGGTTCGACGAACCGGCCCAAAAAACAAAAAAAAATTAAAAAAAATTAAAAAATCCGGTCCTACCGGTCCAGTTTCCGGTCCAACCGGCCTTAGCATTCTCATCATTTTTTGAAATGATCACGAACAGACTGCATTTTGTATTAAATAAATATGAATATCCTTAAAGTGATATAGAGAAAATAAATTGATAAAATTGTGATACCAAACCTGCAAATTCCTGTTTAAGGCTTGTGATAGAGTGGGTCTTAAGTATTTATATGGAATTATGGTGTTTAGAGAAGAAGAGAAGCCAACCTTAATTTTGATGGTTAAATATACCATTGAATTAAATGTCATAATCATGAAAATCAATGAGGAAACGGGTTTAGAGAAGAAGAGAAGCCAACCTTAATTTTGATGGTTAAATATACCATTGAATTAAATGTCATAATCATGAAATTCAATGAAGAAAACGGGTTTAGAGAAGAAGAGAAGTCAACCTTAATTTTGATGGTTAAATGTACTATTGAATTAAATGTCATAATCACGAAAATTAATGAGGAAAACTGACGATCAACTCAATTTGGAGTGATGATTGAGTTACAGCTGAAGATGAACGCTTGACTGATCAAATACCACTTACCACTTCATGATGAGTCGCATTAATGGATTGTACAATTAACATTAAAGGTTGTATAGAAAGGACATAAAGGGAAGAAAGTGGGTAAAATATAATGATTTATACTTGTGCCTTTTCGAATGCCATCTTAAAATGGTGACAAAATTACAATTTTATATATCGAGTTTCTTTAAGAGTACAAATAACATTGCCTAAACAAATACAATTAATCGGTTACTTTCAAATAACATCCTATTAAATAACAAGTAATGAAAACAGTACAAGAATTAAGAATAACTTCACTAACCACTTCTGATTCCCTCCTTCTGTGTAATTTCATATTAAATTCAACTACACAAATAACATTGTTTAAACAAACATAATTGATCGGTTGTAACAGTAGTTGTCTGATTAAAAGGGGGATTTAAAACAAATTATAAAAACATTTACCTGATCAACAGAAAATTCATGTTCATACCAAACTAAAAACACGTACTTGTGTATGGATGAGAAGATTATTTGTTGTGGATGCTTTACCATTATAAATAAACCCTAGCTTTGTAATCGATTGGGAGCATTCATTCTTACCGTTTTGATATTTGGGTGTTTAGAAGACAAGAAGGAACTGAGTGTAAATGCGTATTTAATCAATCAATAAAAGACCCATTAAAGATCAAGGACTTAATATTGAAATTAACCACTTCTGATTCCCTCCTTATGTGTAATTTCATATTAAATTCAACTACACAAATAACATTGTCTAAACAAACATAATTGACCAGTTGTAACAGTAGTTGTCTCATTAAAAGGGGGGATTTAAAACAAATTATAAAAACATTTACCTGATCAACAGAAAATTCATGTACATACCAAACTAAAAACACGTACTTGTGTATGGATGAGAAGAGTATTTGTTGTGGATGCTTCACCATTATAAATAAACCCTAGCTTTGTAATCGATTGGGAGCATTCATTCTTACCGTTTTGATATTTGGGTGTTTAGAAGACAAGAAGGAACTGAGTATAAATGAGTATTTAATCAATCAATAAAAAACCTATTAAAGATCAAGGACTTAATATTGAAATTAACCACTTCTGATTCCCTCCTTCTGTGTAATTTCATATTAAATTCAACTACACAAATAACATTGTCTAAACAAACATAATTGATCGGTTGTAACAGTAGTTGTCTGCTTAAAAGGGGGGATTTAAAACAAATTATAAAAACATTTACCTTTTTTTTTGCAAAGAGAATTTCATTAAACAAACACGAAGGGCCTCAAAACAAGGACCTACGTGAAAACAACAAACACGACATCAGCCCAACGGGCAAATACACCAAGTTTTCCAATCCACCAAATTTCTATTAGACCTATTACAAATCCAGAAAAACGACATCGACTTAATACTTTCCACCACCTCTATAGGTCTCCTTTTGGTATTATTGAAAACGCGATTATTACGTTCAATCCAAATCAACCAAACCGATAAAAACATTTACCTGATCAACAGAAAATTCATGTTCATACGAAAATAAAAACACGTACTTGTGTATGGATGAGAAGAGTATTTGTCGTGGATGCTTCACCATTATAAATGTAATTGATTGGGAGCATTCATTCTTACCGTTTTGATATTTGGGTGTTTAGAAGACAAGAAGGAACTTAGTATAAATGAGTATTTAAATCAATAAAAGACCCATTCAAGATCAAGGACTTAATATTGAAATTAAATTGGGTTTAATTTGTTTTATAAATGTGAGTTACATCTTGAGAAGGGGGTTGACTTAATTTTCCTATTGCAATAAGGGTATAAAGGGAAGAATTTGGTAAAAAAAAATAGGGATTTATACTATGATTCTTGATATGTCATTTTAAAATTGATGTAAAATTACATATCTTTCTGAGTTATTTTAATAAGATAATATAGATATAGATATAAATAAGATATTTCTAAGTACATTTATAAAATAATCTATTCACATGTATCTAGTTTATGCTTAGTTACCAAACAATTATTGGAATTTTAAAATTTGCTTTTGTATATGAAAATTACGAGTGTGTGTATATATGTGTGTCACCAATCAAGTACTAGTACATCCAAAGTAACAAATAGCTCAAAGATCATTATCGTGTTCCCTTCTCTCTGTTTTTTTTTCCTCTTTTGTTTGCTTTGGGATTACTACAATATCATGGATAATAATCATGTAAGTATAGAACTTTAACAATTTGTATTAAAATATAATTGAATATATATATTATATATATAACTTTTTTCGTAAAAATAAATACGAAAAAGGACCACATGTATTAACTACATGTTAGATACTCGATGAAGTAATAATATATTTTTAATTGGTGAAATGTCATATAAGATTGTCACACTTGAATACATTTTTGGAAGTGTGAACATATTATAAAGTTGATCTTATAAAAACTAATATATCTTTTTTTTGCTTTAAAGTCTCATAAGTTATTAGAAGACATGTATCTGTATCCATAATAATGTAGGCTGCTAGCACACTATTTAAGCATGTAGAAACCATGCAGATGATTTTTTGTTGAGGTAATGTATTGTAATAGTATTTGGATACCGAAAAGATTAACATAAATCAGTGTAACACCCCTACGTAAATTTTATATTGTCTGTGGACATGAGATATTTTTGGTTTATAAGACATGTCTTACCTTTAAATCATCAATGCGTTTTGGGATTAGTTGGCTGTGAAGCACATAAAAACTCCCACAGTTAAGTTGCTCAGGTGATAGTAAACTAGGATATGTGATTTACTGGGAAGTCTTCCCGAGACAACCAAAAACAAATTCGTACGTTTCTGAATGGGTAACTTATCTGGAGGATGAGAGATTGTTAACTTGAAGTGTTATTATATGCTTATAAACAAAAATGATACTTCAATTTTTTTTATATATATATTTAAAATTTAAAATGAAAAAAGTTATTACTTTAAAGTCAAAAAATAAATAAATACTTCCGGCATTAAAAAGTTAAAGAGATTAATTGGGTGTTTGGGATTGAGTTTCAAAACAACTTATTGACTTATTGGCTTTTTCAAAAAGCCAATAAGTCAATAAGCTGTTTGTGTAACCCAAAAGCACTTTCTGTTTTGACTTTTAGCTTTTGGCATTTAATGGTGGAAAAGCTGTTTTTGAAAAGTTAGAAATCCTGGCTTTTGGCTTTTGTCTTTTGACTTTTGGGAAAAAATTACAAATATACCACCCATACAACCAATATTCACAATAAGTTAAGCGAAACACTTAAAAAAACAATAATTTATTGACTTTTTGACGTTTCTCATCCCAAAAACTAATCCAAACACTTTTTTTAAAACTACTTTTCAAAAAGTCATAAGCCAATAAACACTTTTGATCAAAAGCACTTTTTCATCTCCAAACTCAATCCCAAACACCCTCTAAATCATCCAAAATTGTAGAAGTTAGTTATCATCTCACAATCTCACATCCATGATCCACCCATATCAACAGAAATAATTAGAAGATCTAATTCATCACTAAGAGCATATCCAAGTAATCATTTTGGTGATAACCGACTACATTTTATATATTGCAACGATATATACCACGAGCAATTATTATTTATCTAATCCAAATTCATACTTTGTCCAACTATAAACAGAAACAGCACACTAACCCTATAACTCCACCTTCATTATTTTATATTCCAAATATCTCAGATGAGGTGGCAAAAACCTCCAAATTTATAGTTATTATTATAAGAATATGGAAAAATTACAGAATTCGTCCTTTAGGTTTCACTCATTTTTCAGTGGTTGTCTTTTTGCGTTTCAGACCAAAATTAACTGAAATTTTTAACTGGGTTAGTGTCTTAGGACAGTGGGTGTACCATTTTAAATCGTTAAGGATGAATCTCAGCAACTGAAACGCGAAAGGACAACCACTGAAAAACGAGGTAAACATAAAAGATGAATTCTGTAATTTTTCCTAAGAATATTAATTATGTACTTTTTTTTAGTTATGCCATTCATATTTATAAACTTTTAGGTTTATAGTTAACACTTTTTTTAATAATAATAATAATAATAGTAATAATAATATATTAAAAACTAAATACGAAAGTTACATCACAATAGAAGGTAGGCGGGCAACAAGCTGCGACGCCACCCCTTTTTGAATTGCAAACCCTAGTCTACAAAAACACACCAAGTTTTTCTAAATATATACACACGTAGTCTTCCATTTGTTTTTCTTATTCAATGCAACAAGATCTAACTTATACAACAAAACATATTCATTACACACCTAATTTCACACCCACACATCGATCTTATTGCAAATTAAAACGATGGGTTTGATCTCTTGTTACAGTGAATTATCAGTTCAATTATCCGAAAAATCATCATGTTCGAATCACAAAAATGTTTCAAATTCTATTAATTCTCCAAATATCCCATCAACCCAAACCGCCACCACGTATTTATACAAAACCACCTTATCTACCGGCAGCCACCACCTGATCACCGTCAAGTGGTACCGTAACGCCACCACTCAAGGCCTCCAGATAACCTCCGATGACGACCCCACCACGGTTTTCCGACTAAACACGAATTCAAGACTGTTTCGAAAAAAACGAGGTAGCAAAACGTTTGTAATCAACAATTCAAAGTTTGATGTTTTCTATGATCTTTCGATGGCACGGTACGGAGCCGGTGCAGAACCGATTGACAGGTACTATTTTTTTAAACTAAACGAAAAATGTTACTCTTACTCTAAAATAAATGTTATTTTAACTGTAATTTTACACTAATAATTTATAGAGTAAATATTAAATACTGTAATTACTCTACACTAACTTTTTTTTTTATATATTTTAGTACTAAAATAGATGTTTAACAATAATTTTCCTCAATAATTATAAAACAAATACTATGTTTTATTTTTTTTAAGGATAAATGCCACACAAATGTAACCAAGTTTGCTTTGTGTTCTAATTAAGTCACTCAAACTTTTTTTGTCTCTCTAAAGTCATTAAAGTTTCATTTGTTGTTCTAATACTATGTAATTACCAGGTCATCAGGTCACCTTCTTTTTTTATTTTTTTTTTCTTTTATTTTAATGTTTATGTGGATGTTATTTTTATTAGGTGAGTTTTATAAAATGAAGATTTAAAAAAATATATTTTTTTCTTTTAAATTTATATGTTTAAAAAATTTATTAAAAAATATTAAAACCTGACACATCATCACTTTTACCTGAAAACCTGATAATTACATAGTATTGGAACACTAAATGAAACTTGAGTGACTTTAGAGAGACAAAAAAAGTTTGAGTGACTTAATTGAAACAGTTAGCAAACTTGGTTACATTTCTACAAAGTTACCCCTTTTTTTAACAAGACAAATGTTACTCCAACTATATACTTTTACACTAATAATTATGAGACAGGTACTATGTTTTCATGATGGTTGATTCCGAAATGGGATTGTTCCTAGGAGACATGTCGGATGACGCGGTTTTCAAGAAAGTTAAAACGAATAAACAAAATGTGAAATTTTCTCTAGTTTCACGGCGGGAGTATATTTATGGAAATACCCTTTATTCTACAAAGGCTCAGTTTTCTGAGGCTGGAACTTTGCATGATGTGGTGATCCAGTGCACCGGAGAAGGTGACGATGTAAAGAACCCGAGTTTATCAGTTTGTATTGATAAACGGGTCGTGATTCGGGTTAAAAGGCTCCGATGGAATTTTAGGGGCAACCAGACCATATTTGTTGATGGGTTATCGGTTGATGTAATGTGGGATGTTCATGGTTGGTTTTTCACTGCCGGGTCTGGATCCGGGGCCGGGCCGGGTCGTGCAGTTTTCATGTTTAGAACAAAAAACGGGTTGGATAGTAGGTTATGGTTGGAAGATAAGGTGAAGACTAAAGATGAGATGAAGGAATTTTCTTTGTTAGTCTATGCAACCACGTTAAAGTGAACAAAAATACATTTTGTAGATTAATATTTTTTGTGTATTATTTCTTCCTTTTTGTTTTATAATTTTCTTATGTTTACACATACTAATTCAAAACCTTGGAATAGATCTACACCATGAGTCGATTCTTGGGCACGGCGCCCCGCAAGGGTGGTTGCCACACAGTTGTTCGCCGATCAAAAAAAAAAGATCTACACCATGAATATTTGGTTATACATTTATAATCAATGAAATCAATGTATTTGTATGATATTTGGTTGATTAATACAAAATTTTGTTTACCAATGAAATCAATGTATTTAATGTCGAATTTTATACTCTTAAATCACAGAAAAATAACATCATTGTAACTTTTGCTCGCGAGAAGGTCAATAAACCATATACAGTATTTAGTTCAACTCATCAATCATTACTAGTCATGAACTTATGTATTATATACGGCTTGTGTTAAATATACCAAGTAAGAAGATTAGTATACCAATTTAGTCAAACTTTAATAACAGGTGTGCATTTAATGATAAGTAGACATCTATTATACTATTATTTATTATTTATATTACTATCTACTATCACTTTTTTCATTTACAATTTTATGTTTTGTTGTACTATTATTAATAATATTAATCCCAATATTAATAAAAAATAAATTAATCTTTTTTAAAGGTTAATTTCTTTAATCCCATAGTCTTTAGGATTTGAACCCAAGACATCCCACAACCTAGGTGTTTTAAAGGCTTTGCCTTTGCCAATGGACCACTATACGAAAGTGCAAAAGTTCATTATAAATAAACAACGATACGAGTCTCTAATAAAAAAAGTAAACATGCAAACATTAAAATACTTAGTCAACTAGATCGACAAAACCACTTTCACGGTGACAAAGTTGAGTATACAGTTCTAGACACGACCTATACAGGGTTTTCCATCTAGTTGCAAACTGGCTAATGTTGGGAAAATTCCAATAAGGCGTGATAGTAGGCATTGGGTACCTTCCTTGTAATTCCACAATGACATAATGGTTCTCATCATTAACTAGGGCAATTGTAAGAGCTTTGTGATGTTGAATCTCTTCTGGACCACTCCAAAACGGGAAAATAGTTGTACTGACTGACATGCTTAAAGAATGGACGATTTCACCAAACTTATTAGCAATCTGAACACCTGCCTCAGGCATTTTTATCCGGTGTACTTTTGGACAAGGCGACGCAAAGAAGTATAAGTCTTGATACAATGAATTTACATCCCTAACAAAAATGTTCGCGTAGATATCATATCGACTTTGTAACTCTTCTCTCATCATCTGTCGAATGTGCTCATAATATCTATCTTCATCAAGTCCGAGGCAAACAACTAGTAATACTTTTGGAATATCAACCAGCATATCTAAACCATCCATGAGTGGTACTTCATTCAAGTCTATCACGTATGAACTATGTCTGGTCGGCTCATCTGGGATCTCGGTCCAGTCTATCACCGGTTCCTTGTTTAAGTCAAATTCGAATAAGCTATGTCTGGTCGGCTCCTTTTTGTCACACCTTTTTTGCTGCGTTTTCTTTCAACTTGAGGTTCCGACTCCTTTTTGACACTTTGCAAAGATGTCGATGGTAAAATATCTAGCTTCCTCCAAAAAAATATCAATCGAATCCAAGGGAACATGTTGATCTACACACAAATATAAATAAGTACTATTTTCTCTAAACTTTTAGAATGAAGAGTTTAAAACAATAAATTGGAAGTACATAAACATACTTACGTGAACTTATATACTTTGAAAGTTCGCAAGCACATGGTAACCCATGACTGGTTACCATAAAGGCAAAATCTATGGAAAACGTATTGCTAGTTGAAGTTACACCAACAACCTGAAGGAAAGGAATATTATAGTGGTTCGTTTTGTAGGTGACATCTATAAGCAACACGTGTGGAAATGCACGCCAAATATCAAACGATGTCAGATGAACGAAGAATAAATTTTCTAACTCGTTACACCCGATTGTAGTAATTTCATAAACACAACCATTAGAGTGCAAAATGGACAAGAGAACCTGCATCGGAGATTTGCCTACTTGATCGACCATGCAAATTTTGTTGCGTATGTTGTAAATAGTCCTGAGCGTAGACACATTACTTAAATTCCGCTACTTAAGTATTGCTAGAATATCACGTGGCACAACATTAATCCTTGTCAAATCTGCAACCAAATTAAATTCATCTTCGGAAAGTCGCTTTGCATATGAATGACCATCCATATACAGTACAGGTTGATGGTTATGTTCATCACATATCACCCTTAAGGTCCAACAATCATATACATTTGAATATGTTTCTTCTAATTCGAATGGACAATTAGTTTTTTTTCTGTGCCAGTAACTTTACTTGAATATTAAACTTTATATTCGCCGCCACTATCACATTGGAACACAACCTTATACATAAAGCCACATGGTTTTTTATTTGATATTTTTTTCAAGACGACAACACCAAGTGAGTATGCCAACTTTTGTACCCAATCCACCAATGCTTCACGAGACCCGAATGCCTAAAAATGAAACGTGAAACGAATTAAACCATCTATGAATTCTTGATTTACTAGGGTGTTCATTTTGGAATTTGGTTAGTTTTGAAAAAAAAACTAGAAAAATGGTCAACTTAACTTTCTCAGTTTGATTGAAAAAAACCATATATGAATTCTTGATACACTTTTTATATTGTAAAACCCATGGTAGAAAAAAAAACCACAACCTATGGGATATTTTGCACTTGGAAATTTCGTATGTTTGGTTTACATATCCATGTTGGATTTTAATTATTAAATCTAAGGTTATCAAAAAAAATTCACCTAACTACTAATTTAAATCTAAGGTTATCAAAAAATTCACCTAACTACTAATTTTTTAATAAAATAAGATCTAAGGTGGTCATTTCATGTTTGCCTCTTGGTTTAAAAAAAACTCGACCTCATAGTTTTAAAAAAATTATAACTTATTTAATAACTTATGTGTTTTAAAAATAATAATAATAATAATAATAACTTTAATCCAACTAAATACTAACTTATTTAATAAATTATGTGTTTTAAAACAAAATTAATAAATTGATTGAAAAAAATGTGCATGGGAAAGCCAATAGCATTTAATATAAGTTAGTAAAATGTTTGACTAACTTGGTATGTGTGATAATAGCATTTAATATAAGTAAAATGTTTGACTAACTTGGTATATTTAACAACACTCATTATATACTGATGGGTGGTGTTAAATATACCAAGTTGGTCAAACTTTTTGGCTTTCCCATATGTACATAATACCTTGTACCATTTAAAAAGGATGTTGGTATTTACACCATACTCTCAATAAATACAACCATCATACTTAGGCTTAATTAACTTAAGTTTTTTTTATTATTTTATTATTACTAAAAATTAGCTTTTACGATTTTTTTATAGTCAATGTGTAGTTAATTTGTTTGTACTTTAATCAGCATTATTTTTTTGTTTTATTATTTATTAATGTTGTTTTTATAGAGAGAGAGATATATTTTAAAAAAATAGAAGACAAAATGGATGTACAAGAAAAAATATATTATGATATGATATAAAAATGGAATGTTTATTCTTTTTTAATTCATATCTTTTTTTTCGAAGGGCTCCTGTAAAGAATAGACGAATTCGAACTTGTGCACAACCCAACCTTCAGATAGTGCGATTG
Source organism: Ambrosia x helenae (assembly GCA_030844895.1). Taxonomy (NCBI): domain Eukaryota; kingdom Viridiplantae; phylum Streptophyta; class Magnoliopsida; order Asterales; family Asteraceae; genus Ambrosia; species Ambrosia x helenae. Next base: position 4,413,790 of record CM061228.1, read on the forward strand.
AGAGAACTGTGCGTTAGGGATGAGACCGGTACCGTACCCGTACCTATACCCGTACCCGTACCGAAAATACCCGTACCGAATTTGAACAAAAGTGGGTACCGAGTACCGTACCGAATATACAGGTACGGTACGGGTACGAGTCCAGGGTATCGGTATTTCGGTACGATACCCATTTGGTACCATTTTGTTATTTTTTTCTTTTTTGAGCACCCGTACGGGTACCAAGTAGGTAAATAATTACGAGTATCAATACTATACGGGTACCAAATAGGTAAAATTGATACGAATACCATAAATACCATAATATGAAGTAACACATATAATCAAATTCAATAGTATATAGAATTCGATACCCGTACCGATACCGAAAGTACCGAATACCGAAATCAGTAAAAGTGGGTACCAATACCTATACCGAGTACTCAAAATCGGTACGGGTATAGGTACCGGTACCGGTACAGGTACGGTATGGGTACGGGTATAGGTACTCGGGAAAAAATGTTCATCCCTACTGTGCGTATGGTAGCCGGTTTAACGACCAGACTAAAAGTCTCACCGCAATCAATGCCCACCTGTTGTGAACGATCATCACACACCAATCTGGTCTTGTACCTCTCTAGTGTCCCGTCTGACCTGTATTTATGTTTAAACATCCACATGGAACGAATAATATTCATGGATAGGTCACGAGGAACTAACTCCCATGTACCATTTCTAATTAAAGCATTATACTCGATAGTCATGGCCGAGTACCATACCGGAGTGGCCAAGGCATCGATGGGATTTTTGGGAAGGGATAATTACAATTGAATACAAATTAATACATCCATATATAACAAATATACAAAATGTTAAATGCGATGGAAATTGTGGATATCGGGCATTTTGGTTAAGGATGTAAATTCATTGTATCAAGATGTGTGCTTCTTTGGGTCGCCTTGTACAAGAGTACAACGGATGAAAATGCCTGAGGAAGGTGTTCTAATTGCTAATAAGTTTGGTGTAATCGTCCATTCTTTAAGAATGTCAGGCAGTACGACTATTTTCCCGTTTTTGAGTGGTCTAGAAGAGATTCAACATCACAGAGCTCTTACAATTGCCCTAGTTAATGATGAGAACCATTATATTAGGGTGGAATTACAAGAAGGGTACCCAATGCCTACTATCACGCCTTATTGGAATTTTCGCAACATTAGCCACTCTGCAACTAGATGGGAAACCATGTATAGGCCGTGTCTAGAACTATATACCCAACTTTGTCACCGTGAAAGTTGTTTTGTCGATCTAGTTGATTAAGTATTTTAATATTTGCATGTTTACTTTTTTTTTTACTAGAGACTCGTATATTTATTTATTAATAATGAACTTTTGCATTTTTCGTATTTTTTTTTATGAAAGGTTATTTATTTTTCGTTAATATTGGTATCAATATTATTAATAATAGTACTACAAAATCTAAAATGTTATATAAAAAAGTGATAGTAGTATATTAATATAAATAGTAAATACTAACTTAATCATTATTTAATTAGTTGGTAGATTAGCTCATTAAATGCAGTTTGACTAAATTGGTAGATTAATCCTCTTAGTTGGTATATTTAACGTAAGCCTTAAGGGTATTGTTGTAATTAAATCTATATTCTATTCACTACTAGAAAAACACCCTTCCTTGACATTCATTTTATGACATACATGTATTTAATGACATAAAAAAGTGTATGTCATAAAAAAAGTGTCATCTTTGATAAAAACTATTAAATTCTTGACGTTTTTCTGTGCGTGTCAACAATTTTCCGTCATAAACTAAAAAAGCATGACGATAAACACAAATGTGTGTCATAATTTTGTGTCACGAAAATTTAAATTCCCTCCGCTCTCCAACAAACCTCCCATCTCTCTCTCTCTTAAAACGCAGAGTTCTGCCTAATCCCTAGACACAAATCCTCTTGAAGAATAAAACCCTAAACACAAATCCCTTGCTAATCATCGTTTGCTCTGATTCCACTTGCTCTCAATCACGATAATTTAACCCGTGAGGATTTCGGATCTTTCCATCAAGAAAAGACACAGATCTTGGTGACTCTTCGTTTCCTTTTACTTTACTTGGCCTATTCTTAATTTTCCACGATTTCTCTCTAAAACTTTCTGAATGATTTTTTTTTTCAGTTCTCCCATGGTTGGGCGAAGCAGTGAAGCGACATTCGCGGACGCATTTGTGAAGCAAGAGGCTATAATTAGGGTTCTTGGGGGTGTTGATGTTGAAAGCAAGAAGCAGCAAAATTGTGCAATTGCACACTAGCTGATGTTGAAAATACTCTAGCGAAGTTTACTTGGGCAAAAGAAGTTGAGAAGAAACTTCAAAAGATGAAGGAAGAAGGAAAACTGATGCCAAAGAACCTAGTTGAGGTATCACTTAGTTTACTTTACTAATGACTATCATTTCGTTTCGACTGTTTTGTGTTTTATGGTTAAATATAGTTGATGAATACGATGTTAACTTCATGATTTTATCTAGCCATGTTTACATAGAGACCGTTTTGTTTTGTTTACCCACTCGAAATTTTTCACAAATCGTGTCATATTAACTTTTCTCTTTGATTTAAATATCATTTGATTTTTTTTCTATATAACCTATGTGATAGAAAGAACTGCACTCTGGCTGACTGGCTTTATATTTTTGGCTACTCTTTAGACACATCACGCTTCACACATCTTTGTTTAGAGAAATGGTGAATAAAAATTTAAAATAAACAAACAATTTCGAAGTCAATGTATTACAACGGGGGCTCAACTATGAAAAATATATATGGAAGATCAATAGCCTTAAGATATTTAACAAAGCTATTTTAGTTTTACTAGAAAGTATTAAGTTAGAAGAGAACTAAATTGATTTGTGAAGAAGACTTGTTTTCTTGAAGGTTTAACTGAGCAACAATTTTATAACGTTAGGATAAAACTAAATGGATGATAGATGGTATAAATTCATAAGCTAAAGTTATCTTCAGAAGAAGAGGTTAGTACCTATGATGCATGGAAACGCCTAAGAGGTGCCGTACTCGTACCCGAAACTCGCCGGGGACGGAAACGCCTACGGGGACGCCTGGAAACGTTTCTTGGCCGTTTCTTGACCGCTTCGATAAGTCAAAGGGCGTTTCTTGTACCGTTTCTAGATTTGGGGACGTTTTTTTAAAGTTTCCACTGGAAATGGAAATGACTGGTTTGGAAGCTATTATGGTTATCGGGTTGTGATGTATTTTCTCAAATCATTTAAAAAAGCCCTCGTTTTTTAAGCCCCTAGGCTCTGGGCTTGGGCTCGGCTTCGGCTTATGCTCCTTGAGTGCGCCTAGTTGCTTTTACAATGTAGAGTGGTGATATATTATGCTATTGTTATTTATATGTTTGGGCTGCTGTTCTAATTGTTTGAGTTAGGTGCTATTCTTTTGTTGATGTGGTGGGCATAATTAATAGGCTGATTGTATACTTCATCATGATTTTGACTTGTATAACTATAACTTTGCTAGCCTTGATATTACACTATGATCTGTTTGGTTTATTTCAATGTCCCTTTTTTGTAGGTTTTTGTAAAAATGGCAGCTCTGAAGGAGATCTTGCCGCCTGCCAAATCATCTGCTGCTACATTCTATGATCATTCAAGTGATCCGTGGTTCAAGCAAAAACCTAAGGAGCACCTTGATATGGATTCCATAGCTCAAACTTCAAGATTTAATTAGATTTATTATTCAATTTGAAAGTCAAATCAAACTAATTCGGGATCCTCTTTATTTATTTTTTCTGATTTCAGGTGCGGTTCCATTTCTCTGAAACGGGTCCTGTGTACCGCATGCCGCCTCCATGTTTAGTTGTGATACAGGTTAGTAATTGGTATCTGTACTTAAATGTCATTTTTTTGTTCTCTGAAACACACATTTTTGCGATACAAAAAGGGGTGGCGGCTAGGCGAATAAGCGCCTATGCGCCTAGGCGAAAATAGGCGCCTAGGCGAATATGCGCCAATCGCTAAAAAAACTAATAATTAACAGCACTTAATATTTTACTTTGCATATATGTTTGATTGCTTGATACATATTCTTAACATACTGTAGTATTCATTTTGAGGCGCTTAAGCGAATAGGCGCATAAGCGAATAGGCGCCTAAGCGAATACGCGCTTAGGCAAATAGAAAGCGAATCAAACTCCTAAGTGCCTGAACGTCTATTGCTTGATACATATTCTTAACATACTGTTGTAAGCTTTTTATCACTGTAATTTCTTGATTCTTCCATATGAAGACTCTAATACTTTTTTATCATAGGACGATTCTAATAAATGGAATTCAGATATTGTTAGCATAGACTTCATTTGTTTTAGGACATCGATTTGGCTCACGTGGCAACCATCTTTCAATTTTACATAAGGTTTTATGTAAAATAATTGGCCGACCTCGATTAATGTATTAATTTTATTGTTGTCTCAGGTTGGGGGAGGAGCGGACCATTACGGGGATGAGGACATGGATGTCGTACGCGAAGAATGTTTAGGCTACGCCGCGACATTTATTTTCAAATGATCGAAACTTGTTTGAAGGCAATGTAATGTCGATACAATATATTTTTGTAAACGTTAAACGTTGTCTCGGATTAGTTTGTAATTAGATAAATATGGATTATATAATGAAATGATGTTTTTGTTATTAGTTTGCTAATTATTTTGCATATAATAAAATGACAATAAATCCAGGAGGGTAAATATGTAACTTTATAGGAAATTTTTTTTTGGATTAAAAAATTATGACACGCAAAGAACGTCATAAAATTCTGTCATAAAATGTGTCGCTAAAAACTGTCATAAAAATGTGTCATTAAAAAGTGTCATAACGCGTGTCAATAAATGTTGTCATAAATGTGTGTCATAAACAGATGACACGCGAAAATATGTCATGAAAAATTTATGACACCGCCATCCTTGACATTCTTTTCCCTGTCATCAGACCCCTTTCTTGACACGCATTGCATGTCAAGAAAGGGCTTTTTTCTAGTAGTGATTCTATATCCATATATATAAATAGATTATATCTCGAAAGCTTTTCGGGATGCACAAATCTAATATGAAGTGTTAAAATATGTGTTATGATGTAACATAGAAATTAATGTATTACAATACTAGAAAACAACATTTTTAATCATGTGAATAAGAATGAAAATGTATATTAAAAAGAACATGTACGTTTGGATGAGAAGTAAAGCGTGATTGAGGCGGTGGTCTTGAAGGTGCAGTTTTTTTTTTAATAAAGTGATTTTAACCTATTATGCTTTGGATAAAAATAAAATTCCTATTTACTGGTTTAAACATGATTAGTGACTTGTCTAGACATGATTAATACACGTGTTTTTTTTAATGTATGAACAAAAATCCACAAAAAGCCGTATTTTTTTCGTTTTTTGTATAGCACTATGGTACTCGTTGGAAAGATAATAAAACGCTCATTAATTTAGTGTAATTTTTTTCTTTAAAAAAGTCTCGTATATAAAAGTTATTAACATTTAAAAATTGTGAGGGAAACATTAGAGAGAGAAAAAGACTTTTGGAGAAAAATAAGGGGGAAGATACCACGTGACATACCTAAGGAGGAAGGATTGCCTGTTTGAGCGCCATGTCAGCTTTATTGCTTTCTTTTATTAATACTAGGCGTGATCCCGTGTGGAAACACACGGGAAGACTCGGCCAACACTTATCCGCTGTACGCTAACCACTGACGCGTCAGCAGACCAAACGTCTTTTCGCAACGTCTGTTTATATTGACACATCAACAGACCAAAACATTAGTTAATAATACTGAGGCAATAGATCGTTTGTAATTCAACTGTTTGTAATTGAACGTCTGTTCCTCTCGCAACTCTGTTCATTACATAAATTAAGCACGTTTTTTAAAACACCTGTTTAGCAACGCCTGCTGTGATTGTAGACAAGTAGTAATATGTTTGATTACATATAAGTAAGTAATCACCCTGACATATTGTTAGGTTACATATATTTGGTTTTGTTTCTCCTGATCATTCTCATTGTATGTAATAGATTCTCGATCCTGGAAACTAACAAAATGGAAGATGAAACTCGATTATGTTAGATTATCATAAATCTCAATCAGTCTAAACCTAACCCTATCACTTTAGTTACTTGCATTTAATATGTGGCACAATTCATGGTACATGTGAGAATTAAGATCATTTACGCCTTGTTAGGCTTTTGAAAAAGACAAATGTTGTATGGTTAGGGATCGACTTGCTGCTACTAATATTTGGCCGATTTCATACACCTAGCCTTTTAAGTTTCAAATTGAATTATATACATTGCACAGGTGGCAGATTAAACAAGCTACAAATGTTCGGCCAATATATGTAACCAAAACATAATAATTCAATTCGACAATCACAACTTCAGGAACATGTGAGCCACCAATCTTATTGTTCAATATGGGTTTAAGAAATATTTATTCAGAATTGTATAAAAGACTACACGTTTCTTTTAACTTTTTCGTATTTGATAATTTTCCAAGGCCAAAATCAAATTTGGCTTCAAGTTAATCAAGTCATTCTTCGTATTTGATTGACTCAGTGAGTAGTGACTATTCTAACTTGAAAATGGTAGAATGGGGAAAGCAGGTAATACCGATTGTTCACCCACCTAACGTTTTTGTAAGGCTGGTGGCCGGGTGTGGAGGAGCCCCACATCTGGGGATGGGCTTCAACATTAGCCGCCATGTCACTGTGAGGCAAGCTCATCACCCAACTACCCAAGTGAGGGAGCAAGAGTGTGGGTAATTGACCTCCATCCCTTTAAAAAAATGAATATAGGCATGTGCAGCCCCGTCCGTTTCGTCCATATTGTGCCGGTTGCGACATGAAGGGCCTAAGTGGGATGTACCTTGATGGACCTCGACGTCTCGGGGATGTCCCCATACCCAGCAGCCTAACGGTTTAATATTTCAATATATCTCTTTGTCAAGCCATCCAAAAGTGTTCTATTAACGGACAAACATAGATGATTCTAGTAAAAAATATTTGTTATGTATTACTGGATACTCGTTAATTATATTAATATTAAGGATTAATTACATATATCCTATTTTCAACTATAATTACATATATACCCAACCCAGAATTTAATTTACATATATTCCTTACAAAACTTCATAAATTACATATATACCCAACCCAGAATTTAATTTACATGTATAAACATACCTTTTCGTACGCTGCTGGCAAATTGCAGAACTGACTTCCAACTCTTTCAGTTTTGCGGGTAATTAACATTTGAGTAGCTTGAAACCAACAAAACAATTTATGTTTTTGGCCAATAATTTGTTTATACCTTCGTATCGACGAACCCTACAATCTCCATCGGTTGTTATCGTTTCTATTGTCGCTAGAATCGTAAACAGTTATCGAACTTTGAATATTCGCTTGTTTTGCTCATAACTTGGTCATACGAACTTCGTTTGTCAACTAAGGTATCCACGCAACCATCTCACCAAAGATCTACCATCCCAGCTGTTGGAATTTTCGCCGGAGTTCTTGTTTTCGCTATATTTCTTCACCGATCGCCTTTAATCCTCCATAATATCAATTAAAATTGGAACATTAAAACGACCCCCATCTATCACAATAACAGATAAACGAGTTTGGTTTGTTATGATACCAGTACGGAACCAACACTTGATATATCAAGCGAAAGAAAAAAACCAAAGAAATAAAGCCATTAAACTTCAGAGTTTAAATAATTTGTGATTAAATAAAAAAAATTAAACTTTAATTTTACTGGCACAAAAAACAAACATGATATCAAAGTGAAAATCATTAATGAAATTTGTGAGGCAAAAGTGCGTAATGATGGTGAATAACCCACTGAGGGGGTTCGATCCTGAGTGTTACCCCGGTTTTCATCCGACTGTTACTTCAGCGAGGCAACTCATGTGGAAGCAGTACAGTTTATGGGGAACGCCACCAAGGCTGACAAGCCGGCCTAGATCCGATAAAACACAGAGTTCGGTCAGCCTTGACAGGGTGACAACTTTAGTCGGCATCGTGACAATGGGTCACTCATAAGAAAGTCGTTGTTAAAAAAACACATGTAACTTTATAGTTATCTTTGTTATATTGGCCTATTAAATAATATAAATTTATTTTAAAATTATTATGTTTTCTTTAAATTTCAAAGAAAAAAATTACATTTTTCAAATTATGTGGTTTAATTTATCATCTCATATTTACGTGACATTTTTAGTTTGTTCAATCAGTATAGGCTTGTGTTAAATATACCAAGTAAGAAGATTAGTATACCAATTTAGTCAAACTTTAATAACAGGTGTGCATTTAATGATAAGTAGACATCTATTATACTATTATTTATTATTTATATTACTATCTACTATCACTTTTTTCATTTACAATTTTATGTTTTGTTGTACTATTATTAATAATATTAATCCCAATATTAATAAAAAATAAATTAATCTTTTTTAAAGGTTAATTTCTTTAATCCCATAGTCTTTAGGATTTGAACCCAAGACATCCCACAACCTAGGTGTTTTAAAGGCTTTGCCTTTGCCAATGGACCACTATACGAAAGTGCAAAAGTTCATTATAAATAAACAACGATACGAGTCTCTAATAAAAAAAGTAAACATGCAAACATTAAAATACTTAGTCAACTAGATCGACAAAACCACTTTCACGGTGACAAAGTTGAGTATACAGTTCTAGACACGACCTATACAGGGTTTTCCATCTAGTTGCAAACTGGCTAATGTTGGGAAAATTCCAATAAGGCGTGATAGTAGGCATTGGGTACCTTCCTTGTAATTCCACAATGACATAATGGTTCTCATCATTAACTAGGGCAATTGTAAGAGCTTTGTGATGTTGAATCTCTTCTGGACCACTCCAAAACGGGAAAATAGTTGTACTGACTGACATGCTTAAAGAATGGACGATTTCACCAAACTTATTAGCAATCTGAACACCTGCCTCAGGCATTTTTATCCGGTGTACTTTTGGACAAGGCGACGCAAAGAAGTATAAGTCTTGATACAATGAATTTACATCCCTAACAAAAATGTTCGCGTAGATATCATATCGACTTTGTAACTCTTCTCTCATCATCTGTCGAATGTGCTCATAATATCTATCTTCATCAAGTCCGAGGCAAACAACTAGTAATACTTTTGGAATATCAACCAGCATATCTAAACCATCCATGAGTGGTACTTCATTCAAGTCTATCACGTATGAACTATGTCTGGTCGGCTCATCTGGGATCTCGGTCCAGTCTATCACCGGTTCCTTGTTTAAGTCAAATTCGAATAAGCTATGTCTGGTCGGCTCCTTTTTGTCACACCTTTTTTGCTGCGTTTTCTTTCAACTTGAGGTTCCGACTCCTTTTTGACACTTTGCAAAGATGTCGATGGTAAAATATCTAGCTTCCTCCAAAAAAATATCAATCGAATCCAAGGGAACATGTTGATCTACACACAAATATAAATAAGTACTATTTTCTCTAAACTTTTAGAATGAAGAGTTTAAAACAATAAATTGGAAGTACATAAACATACTTACGTGAACTTATATACTTTGAAAGTTCGCAAGCACATGGTAACCCATGACTGGTTACCATAAAGGCAAAATCTATGGAAAACGTATTGCTAGTTGAAGTTACACCAACAACCTGAAGGAAAGGAATATTATAGTGGTTCGTTTTGTAGGTGACATCTATAAGCAACACGTGTGGAAATGCACGCCAAATATCAAACGATGTCAGATGAACGAAGAATAAATTTTCTAACTCGTTACACCCGATTGTAGTAATTTCATAAACACAACCATTAGAGTGCAAAATGGACAAGAGAACCTGCATCGGAGATTTGCCTACTTGATCGACCATGCAAATTTTGTTGCGTATGTTGTAAATAGTCCTGAGCGTAGACACATTACTTAAATTCCGCTACTTAAGTATTGCTAGAATATCACGTGGCACAACATTAATCCTTGTCAAATCTGCAACCAAATTAAATTCATCTTCGGAAAGTCGCTTTGCATATGAATGACCATCCATATACAGTACAGGTTGATGGTTATGTTCATCACATATCACCCTTAAGGTCCAACAATCATATACATTTGAATATGTTTCTTCTAATTCGAATGGACAATTAGTTTTTTTTCTGTGCCAGTAACTTTACTTGAATATTAAACTTTATATTCGCCGCCACTATCACATTGGAACACAACCTTATACATAAAGCCACATGGTTTTTTATTTGATATTTTTTTCAAGACGACAACACCAAGTGAGTATGCCAACTTTTGTACCCAATCCACCAATGCTTCACGAGACCCGAATGCCTAAAAATGAAACGTGAAACGAATTAAACCATCTATGAATTCTTGATTTACTAGGGTGTTCATTTTGGAATTTGGTTAGTTTTGAAAAAAAAACTAGAAAAATGGTCAACTTAACTTTCTCAGTTTGATTGAAAAAAACCATATATGAATTCTTGATACACTTTTTATATTGTAAAACCCATGGTAGAAAAAAAAACCACAACCTATGGGATATTTTGCACTTGGAAATTTCGTATGTTTGGTTTACATATCCATGTTGGATTTTAATTATTAAATCTAAGGTTATCAAAAAAAATTCACCTAACTACTAATTTAAATCTAAGGTTATCAAAAAATTCACCTAACTACTAATTTTTTAATAAAATAAGATCTAAGGTGGTCATTTCATGTTTGCCTCTTGGTTTAAAAAAAACTCGACCTCATAGTTTTAAAAAAATTATAACTTATTTAATAACTTATGTGTTTTAAAAATAATAATAATAATAATAATAACTTTAATCCAACTAAATACTAACTTATTTAATAAATTATGTGTTTTAAAACAAAATTAATAAATTGATTGAAAAAAATGTGCATGGGAAAGCCAATAGCATTTAATATAAGTTAGTAAAATGTTTGACTAACTTGGTATGTGTGATAATAGCATTTAATATAAGTAAAATGTTTGACTAACTTGGTATATTTAACAACACTCATTATATACTGATTGAACAAACTAAAAATGTCACGTAAATATGAGATGATAAATTAAACCACATAATTTGAAAAATGTAATTTTTTTCTTTGAAATTTAAAGAAAACATAATAATTTTAAAATAAATTTATATTATTTAATAGGCCAATATAACAAAGATAACTATAAAGTTACATGTGTTTTTTTTAACAACGACTTTCTTATGAGTGACCCATTGTCACGATGCCGACTAAAGTTGTCACCCTGTCAAGGCTGACCGAACTCTGTGTTTTATCGGATCTAGGCCGGCTTGTCAGCCTTGGTGGCGTTCCCCATAAACTGTACTGCTTCCACATGAGTTGCCTCGCTGAAGTAACAGTCGGATGAAAACCGGGTAACACTCAGGATCGAACCCCCTCAGTGGGTTATTCACCATCATTACGCACTTTTGCCTCACAAATTTCATTAATGATTTTCACTTTGATATCATGTTTGTTTTTTGTGCCAGTAAAATTAAAGTTTAATTTTTTTTATTTAATCACAAATTATTTAAACTCTGAAGTTTAATGGCTTTATTTCTTTGGTTTTTTTCTTTCGCTTGATATATCAAGTGTTGGTTCCGTACTGGTATCATAACAAACCAAACTCGTTTATCTGTTATTGTGATAGATGGGGGTCGTTTTAATGTTCCAATTTTAATTGATATTATGGAGGATTAAAGGCGATCGGTGAAGAAATATAGCGAAAACAAGAACTCCGGCGAAAATTCCAACAGCTGGGATGGTAGATCTTTGGTGAGATGGTTGCGTGGATACCTTAGTTGACAAACGAAGTTCGTATGACCAAGTTATGAGCAAAACAAGCGAATATTCAAAGTTCGATAACTGTTTACGATTCTAGCGACAATAGAAACGATAACAACCGATGGAGATTGTAGGGTTCGTCGATACGAAGGTATAAACAAATTATTGGCCAAAAACATAAATTGTTTTGTTGGTTTCAAGCTACTCAAATGTTAATTACCCGCAAAACTGAAAGAGTTGGAAGTCAGTTCTGCAATTTGCCAGCAGCGTACGAAAAGGTATGTTTATACATTTTCGTACAAGATTTGTTTAGAACTCCTGTAACAAAATGCGAAGCAAATCTTGTACGGCAACGTGCGAAGAGTTGGGATCATATCATCGAGTTATAGGAGTTCTGAACAAGATTTGGTATGTTTGTTTAGAACTCCTATAACAAAATGCCATACAAGTTGGAAGTCATTTCTGCAATTGGCAGTCATACCTTTTCGTACAAGATTTGCTTCGCATTTTGTTACAGGAGTTCCGAACAAACATACCAAGGACAGCACGTACGAAAAGGTATGATCCCATATAACCTTATACTCATTATTGGGGACTACCAAGGATTCGATACTGATTGAATCCGAATTCTCACCGCATATCATGGGGTATTCCAAGAGTTATTAGTTTAAATTTTATAGGTCTCCGACCTTTGGTAAGTTATTTAGCATTATATATTAATGATATTAAATTTTATAGACGCACCTTAACTTACTTGACAAATAATAAACACATCTTATTTAAACTCCAGTAATATAAAAACGCACTACATGCGTCTTGTCCTTCTTCATCATATTACTGATCATGAAAAAATCTTCTTCTTCTTCCTTCTCTCTCTCTCTACAATACCTCCATGATCTTTTTTTTATTAACAACATATAATCAACATGTAAAACTAAGTCACTCATAGGATCACTTGTTATCAATCGTGAACAACAGATTGAAAAAATGAATAAAAACAGAGCATCGCATAATTACTGCAGATTAGTTAAAAGTTGTCAATCGAAAATCGAATATAATTAATCGAACCTGAATTGAATATGAATTTCTTAAATACTGGATTGTTGAATATAATTAAACGAATTTGAATTGAATTTCAATCAGAGGTTAAAGAAAGGAAAAATAAAAGGATTAACGAATTGATCAGAGATTAACGAAAAAAATAAAAGGACTAAATTACCCTTTTAACCAACCAGGTTTAGGTTAGGTAAACTTAACTATGGTTTTTCAGGTGTCATTCCCTGGTGGCTTCCTACACTTCTCACGTTAAGATAGATATGTACCGTATACTTTCTTTTAGTAATAATAGTTAGCAGATACAAAATATTAATTATATTATTATTATTATTAGATATTACATATTAATAATATTATTAGAAATTGCAGGAGAAAGTGAATTAATAATCTTTATTAGAATAAGGATTGGATTTTGATATCTACGTGTAATAATAATAATAATAATAATAATAATAATAATAATAATAATAATAATAATAATAATAATAATAATAATAATAATAATTAGGATTCTATTACTCCGCGTTTCGTAGTGGGAACTTCCGTTGCGTGAACATAAAAGATAATATTAAGTGACTGTTATTCTCACGTGAGCTTCAAAAAAATACTCATGGTCTTTCATTATTGTGGGCATGTGGCAAGCAATATAATAACAAAAAGGTGGCTGGCCAGGCCAGGAAAAGAATTAAAAAATGTTAGTTGACAGGTGGTAGGCAAAAAAAAAAAAAAAAGGAAAGACACTCTAGAAGTGTCTTTCCTTTAATAATAATAATAATAATAATAATAATAATAATAATAATAATAATAATAATTTTTTCTTTACTAGACAGATACATCACACGCATTAAGTTTATATTTTGGCTTATTTCAAACAATCGTGGGTTTTCGTTAAGTTGGACGTTGTACATACTGGGGTTGGTATTAATCCACTTTTGACCTAGAACTTTTGAATTTCTGAGGAATATTGTGTGGTTCTTGCATAAAGGTTGTTATTAGTCTTGAAAGAGAAGACAGACTTAGTAAAAAAATGGAATAGTCTTTATATGTTTTGACGTCTTTGTTTTGAATATTAGTTTCGTATCCTTAAAATAAATCGTTTCCTGTTGTTTTGCATTTACTTGTTAAATAAAATTTTACGCTGTTGGCATAAAGGAAGATTCTTAGTCCGATTTTAATAAAGTTCAATAATATTAGTGGACACGCCTAAAATCTTTTTTTTTTCTTTTTTGAAAGGTTAACTTCATTAGAAAACGTCAAAACCTCAAGACGGGGCGGCAAAACACAACTATACAAACTTAATTATACAGTTATAAGATACACCCCATAGCACATACTTTGTGTGTTTAAATGTTTGAATAATTTTTTTTTGAACGACAAATTTTATATCACCTTATTTCTACCTAACCTTGCATTTACAATGATTTGAACCCACAACCTTATATTTGTAATGGGGACACCGTACCACTATACTAAGGGGTCATGGGTAAAACATTTGCATAATAAATAAAGAATTAGAAAAAAAATGAAAAGTGGAAGTGACGATGCCAAATCATAAGTACAGGCATGTATGAATTTATGATGCTCAAATTCGAGAAATAATTAATTAGTATGGGCATTGATGGGTAATGGATGGCGCAATGTTCATTAAAATAGTGACATGCTCACACATGTAGTTGATTAAAAAAAATCCTACACATTCTTATTTTTTTCCTGCCGACACATGTAGTTGATGAAAGAAATTCCACACTTTTTTCTCGGCAAAAAAAATCGGTTGTGGCTTCTTTGTTTAGAACATTAGGTGTGGAGGAGGCCCAACTTTCATGCCTTGCCTCCACCTCAGCTGCCACGTCAGCGTGGGGTAGGAGCATCCATGAGATGATGCTCCTAGGGGTGTGGAGGAGGCCCAACACCATTTAATGCTATTTTTTTTTTTGTATTAAATAATATTAGCATATTAATATAAAAAGTAAAGATGTATTTAAATAAAAAACAAACACTTAAATAAAAAACAAACGTACAAAAAAAAACATACACTTAAATAAAAAAAAAGTACAATTTTTAATTAAAAAAAAACACAAACTACGGATTATATTTTTTTGCGATGCTCTCCTTCATCTTGAGCAATACGGGACGGTCTTCTTCGGGGTAGTCGTTGATGTTTGCCGTCATTATTCGCCATTCTTCTATTTGCCTATCCTCGTTCTTTTGACGAATGTTTTCCTCCACCCTCTTTTGTTTTAAACGAAGCTTTTCTTCGACTTCGCGTTCCTTCAATTTCTTCTTCTCTGCTTGACTTTCACAAAAGGTATTTTTGAAGGATGCCAATTCAGCGACCAAACCGTCCAACATTGACCCGCTCCCACTCCCTGACGCGGCTTGTTTTTTTGCAGCCGCTTGTTTTTTTGCTCTGTCCCTCCCGATGGGTCGTGGCTCCTCTTGAACGGGAGTATCCTCGAACTCTAGTTGTGGGTCATCGTTTATATTTATTTGACAATGACCGGTCGACCCGCCTCCCACGCTATAATCGCCCGACTCCGAAGTTTTGGTTCGTTTGGCGTATGCAACCTCGTTTGGAACCGGTGCCCATTTGCGAGATGTCTTCAACACCATCCATGCTCGAACATGAGGAAAAACTTGGTCATACTTGTCTTCATATTTTCGCATCGCCTCCTTGAAAATCATTTCCTCGTTAAACCCACTTGGAGGGTTCACATACAACGGATTATAAAAGGCGATGAACTTCCCGATTGTAGTAGTCATTTTCCTCCATTTAGAACTTAAAGCATCCTGCTTGCGATAAACTCCTTGCTCCATCAATTTGTGAAATTTATCTCGTACTTCGGCGTATAAACTATCTCCCGTTTGATTAGTCCCTACATTTATAAATAAAACATATATTAGAGAATAAAAAAAATAATTTTTTTTTATTGTATACTACTAAAAAATTAATTTTTTTTACCAACTATGGGATCTTTCGAACTAGCCAAATACGCCTTCGCTAACGCTTCTTCTTCCAATTTCGTCCATGGGGTTTTTTTGATCGACTCTTCTTCTTTATCTTCACCTTGCTTTTTTTTTTCCCCTTCCCCTTCCCCTTCGAACGTTGGACTTGTGTTTCGGGGACAACCTCCACCTCATCATCTTCGAGTTCAAAATTGGGTTGTCGTTGTGGTTGTAGAGATTGACGGAATGGCGGAGTTTGCAGAAGTTGGGTAAAGGATTGAGGGTTATGATGCATTTGCATATTATGGAATTGGTTAAAGGTAGTAGGGCTTTGGTGCATTTGGGGATATTGGGTGAAAGGGTTGGGAGTTTGTTGGAAACCCGCAAAAGTAGCCCAAGATGGATCCATTGGCATCGTGAACGGTTTTGGATTCGGGTTGTTTTGATTATATTGTGGTGGTTGATTCGGGTTTGGGTTGTTTTGGTAGGGATCCATTGCAAAATATATAAAGTATTTTTATATAAAAGGTGGTGTTTTATATAAAAAGTGGTGTTTGAATTGTGGTGAAAAAAGGTAAATTGGTTTGGTTTAAATAGGTTTTTTAAAAAAATGGTTGATTTTTTTTTTTTTTTTTTTTTTTACAACGGTTAAAAAAAAAACGTTCACAAGCCCCAACGGTCAATTGCACGCTTCCCAAGCCAATCAACAGGCCCGGCTTCAACGGCATTGTGATGCCGGTCTTGCCCATGTCGCGCCTAGGGGGCGGTGTAGCGAGGCCCGGCATCCGCTTGATGCTCCTATACCGCCCCCCACACCCACTGGTCTTAGTTGGAGGTGTTTATCCAATGAGATCGAGGTCCATAGACAGTAATGGCTTTACCAAAGTTTCATAAGATGATATAAGACTATATATCTTTTACCTAGTCTTCATCAATCCATCCTTCACTATCATCTTAGCATCTCCCAACATCATCCCCTCCATCACTCACAAGATGCATTAATATATAGTCTTTTTTTTTTTTCATAAAAACGCTTCAAGACGAATATTATTAAGGAGGGAAAGGCGAAACCCCAAATGAGGCAGGGGAGAATGTTGCATGTAACATGATTCTAGAGAGTAAAATAAAAGTCACAACTAAAAAAGTTTAAAATATTTACTATATAAACAAATATTCAAATACAAAACATTTTATCTTATGAAATGTATGAGATAATATGCGCCTTTGATTAAGCAAATCCAATGGTTAAAATTGAGTGGTTCCCTAAATGTACAAATCACATAGGATAGAACATGTGAAATAGTGGAAGAGCAAAATAGGAACATCTCCTATTGTTAAGTTTTAACTCCCTTCACCCGTGATTTTTAAACGGTTATAACTTTTTATGTGATAATATTAATTTAAAAAAAATTCTCCATAATCACGAACATTTTATTTTCATTAATTTAAGTAGTCTATTATTATAGTATGCTTAATTTTTAAAGAATTCTACTTTCATTTATGTCTCTAAACCCAAAAATAAAATTGTTCATGTTGATTATACTTGTATAAGAATTCTAAGAAAACAAGATGGGTTTCAATGATCTTCTAGTTCTAATTAAACTTGCATAGTTGTTAAATGTCAACCCTGCCTTGCTAATGATAATCAATCTCGCCTTGTGCTAATGATAATCAATTATGCTTCTCTGTTGTTGAAAATCAAACCTGCTTGTATTCTAATGATCTTAATCTCTTGATCAAATCTCAAAAGAATCCTTTGCAAAAATGGCATGATTTACCAATTACAAAGTGCAATTGGTAGGCATTGGAGAAAATAATTGAAAATGGTAATGCCTCTATACCAATTGGTGGTATCAAGCTAGAACCTACCAAACCAAATCTTGCAGTCTGCAATGTCAGCTTGATGCCTCAAAACGGATTGGCGGTATCTATGATGCTGCTAAATTGGACCAAGGCATCACCTTGATGCCGCCGAATGGATATAAGGCATCATTCAAGATAAATACTCTCATCCGACCTCACATTCTATCAATCCCACAATCGTTTTTACAACACAATTGTAAAAAACTAAACAAAATACTAATATGAGATATAATACTTTTCCCACAATTGTTTTGGATGGTACAGTTTTTTATTGATATTGGATTGATGTTACATCCACATGGAGATATAACAGTATTGGGCGGGGATCAGCCATGCCTAAAAGCATCCTCTCCCGTTTCATCCCCTACCTTGCATCGCTTTTCTAGGGTCCAAAAAAGCGGTGTCTTTAGATCGGTGTTACATCCACATGAAACTACATGGATCGATGTTACATCCACACGTGGTATAACACGTGTAGAATGCAACATTGTTATTGTAGTTTATAATATTAGAGAGTTGGTTTGCGTTGGTGGTAACAATCTCCAGTGTACCACCCCAGGCATGCCAACGGATTCTTTAGGGGGTTCAAATTTCCAGACAAACCCTGTAGCGCAAGGCCATCCGATGTTGAAGAATAACGGTCGGTGATTAGCGACGTCGACTATATTGGATGTAGCTGCTCCTGCTCGTGCTCCTTTGGCAGGGTAATTTGGATGATCATGGGTACCCTTTAAGATTTGGTACACATGTTCAACAAATTGATTGATGTTCCCCTGTTTTGGCCAAATGGGTTTGAATTTGAATGCGGTCCTGAGTTTACGGTGCTTGGGAGAATGACTAGGTAGAATATTGGAATTGGTGATCTCGGAAATAGATTGTCTTGTAACTCGGTAGATTGTATAGTTTGGAAAAATAGTTGGTAAATAAATTTGTATTATTTGTTTTAAATAAATTTATCATTATTACATGTATTTACTTTTATTTTAGAAAACGTCTAATAATAATAGTAGTAGTAGTAAAATTAACAGTACCATAATAAGACTGCCATTACTAAATAAACCTCGTACAAAAGATGATGAGATGAGTCACCCAACGCATCCATGATAGCAAATGGTGACTGATGATACAGATACTGCAAACTAAACAACATAAAAAAGATGACATTGATGATACGACTGACACAACCCTGTAGGGTCATTCACTGATTTCGTTGACGCCTTGAAAAATGACCTCCTAGCTGTTTTCGGGCCACCGGGATCAGGCCCTAGAGACCCGATTACGGCCCGGACTTCATGCGACACCCGTGTATCAGCTAAGGACAACGCGTCCGAAAGTCCGGTGACCTGACTGGCAGGCCCGGTCAGACAGTACAGGGGTCCAAAAATGGCAGCCTGGGCCGTTTTCAACATAGTCACTTTTTTGAAAAATGACCTCGTAGCTGTTTTCGGGCCACCGGGATCAGGCCCCGGAGACCCGAATACGGCTCGGACTTCGTGCGACACCCGTATATCAGCCAAGGACAACGCGTCCGAAAGTCCAGTGACCTGACTGGCAGGCCCGGTCAGACTGTACAGGGGTCCAAAAATGGCAGCCTGGGCCGTTTTCAACATAGTGAATTTTTTGAAAAGCCGCCAAACCATTATGAGGCTTCATCTACAAGCCGCCTGCATGTAGAAGCCGCCAAACCATTATGAGGCTTCATGTAGATGCCGCCAAACCATTCTGAGGCTTCATGTAGAAGCCGCATAATCATTCTGAGGCTTCACCTCTTCAGCGACATCCATGTGTAATCCCTTGCATTGAATTGGCGGTATCATTGATGCCTTAATCTGATTCAGCGGCATCAATGGTAGGCTGCGGGTTTGCAAATGATTGGTTGGCAGATGTAGGGTGATACCGCCAAACCATACCAAGGCATTACCATTTTCAATTATTTTCTTCAATGCCTACCAATTACACTTTTTCAAACAAAAACTCTACTATTTTTGCAAAAGGATTCAATCTCAAAACCGTTGTTTTCCTTCTCTAACAACTAGTCTTCCCTTTGATTTGCATTTTCCCTTTTCCAAAGTGTAACTTATGAAAGAAATGGAATGATAGTTCCTAATGGAATAAAACATAAATACTATACTTATCTGGATTCCGGATACACTAGCATAGCATGTACACGTGCGCTATGCGACGAGATAACATTTATTCATTACGCTACAATAAGTTTTCTGTGAACAATTTTATAACTAACGCATGGTCGGCTTCTTTGTTCAACTAAAGCACTTTTGTATGTTTATCACTTTCAAAATTATTTAACAAATCTGACATCTTTTTACAAAATATATTAACAATTTTATATCTTTTTAGAAACAATAATGATTCTTATAAAAAAAATTAACTTTTAGAGTGACCAATGTCAATGCATTAGGTTTTAATGCTTTCTTAAATACATAAGAGAAATAAAATTGTAAATGACGAGTTATGCATGCATCAGTACTTGTACCAAATATAACAACACCGTTTTTAAGTGTCTTAAAATTGAATTGAAATAACATTGTTGCACTCCTCAAATATTCTTATTGTAGCGTAGATACACACATTATGTTGTATAATTTGCCGTAAAAGTAGTTTCTTGGGAACACCTGTTTCGAAGCAAAATAGTCTTTCCACAGAAGAACGTCTCCATCTAGATGATCCATATATATTTCTTTTAGGGGGGTAAAGTCCTGACACAACCTGAAAACATGACCGGAACCTAACAAGAAATTAGCAGTTTTAGGTTTACTCTAAATGAGTTCGGGTCAATTTCATGTTGAACCCGTGAACCCGTTTAACTAAACGGGTGGGGTTCGGGTCAACCCGAGTGGCAGGGGCGTAGCATTGTAGGGGCGGGAGGGGGCGGCCGACCCCCTGAATTTTCGCGCAGAAGTTCCGATTATATAGTATTCGTATAGAAAATTTTAGAAATATAGGGTTTCGACCCCCGAAACCAGTGACTTCCGACCCCCCAAACCTTCGGGTCAAGCTTCGCCACTGCCGAGTGGGTTGGCGGGTTGACCCGTTTAACCAATTTATACTATATTTTATGTTTATACGATATTTATTATGTTATAACTTAAATTGGTTATGTATTTTATGATATACTCACAACTTAAAATATAAATTTGTATAAGATTTTATAACTAAAACGTAAATACTTTATATACGCTTGTGTTTTTATAATAAATTTTTAATTTTAATATATTAGTTTGCGAGAAAAATAAAAAAAAATCAGGCTGAACGGGTCGGGTTTGGGTCAAACCGCAACTATTCGGGTCGTGTTTGGGTTCGTGTAAAATTTTCGGGTTCGAGTCAGGTTGGACCCGCCGGCCAATCCACGAACATGACCCGTTTAGCACCCCTAATTTCTTTTTGCCTCTTTCTTACATGTTCAAAACTTGGTTCTTCGGTTTGATGTTGATTAACCGCCACATACATATTCGCAATGTCATCGAAAATCATTCATCATCCTACTTCGCATCTATTTGCGTAAATGCCATAACAATATAACTAGGAGGCATAGCAGTTGCAGAAGGCGAGTTCCTCATCACTTGAACTCATTGTGATTGTAATATATGGATTATATGCTATTGAGATTTATAAGATAGGTTGGGGACTTGGGGGTCACTTTGGTGTATGCAAATGCGTTAATTTTCAATGGAAAAAATTAAAATTTTGGGGTCACTTTGTCATGTAAATGAACTTTATCATTTATTAAGGTGTTTTTAATGGCACGGTTATATAAATATGCAATGACTAGACAATTTACACAAGAGTGATGTTTATTTTCATATTGGTCTGTTACAGTAACATACCTTTGATTTATTAAGATTTGTCCAATAATGAGTACATGGTTTTTATGATGAACTGCAATAAGTTGTAAGTTGCGGTGCACATTTCTTTTCTTTTCTTTCTACAAATACTTGTTAAAACATAGTGTGCACATTTCTATTCTTTTTGCGTAACTTGTGGCAAAAAAAACTAAGGCCTAAAGGGGCGCAACTAGAACGATGTTTTCACTTAACTGATTTTAACCAATTATACACTGCCACATCACTTCACTGATTTACTTTTTTTGTAGACAGCACTCTACTGATTCACTTCACTTAAATGTTTATATTTTATTATTTTTTAAGGAACGGTAATTAAACAAATTATCAAACATTATTTAACACGGTAAAATAAATAGTAGAAACACCTAAAATATTATAAAACGTCCTCTCATAGCTCTCCAAACCTCGACCCTCGGGGGGTTATCGTCGTTTACGTTTCGGAATTCGTTACGGGCTTCTTCAATCCATCCATCTTCGTTTAAAGCCGGATTGTGGTTCATCCAATTAACGACTAATTGTTGAAATATTGCGCACTTCGCCTTTAAATATAAAAACTTTCCACGTATCGCGTCCGTTGAACGATTGTTTTCACCCGTTTGTTCCTTGAATCTTGTGGCAACCGCTTTCCAAAAACTTTGCCTTCCCCGAGGTCCTTGCTCTTGAACATAAAGATAGCTATTCACCGAGGCGAGTTCATCCTCTAAGGTCCAGATTGATCCTCGCACACGGTTTAGTGGGGGCGGGATTGGATTAGGATTTGGGTTTTGGTTTGCCATTCCCGTTTGTTTATGATCAACTTAAATCTGGACAATTGATTATTTTGATTAACGGTTTAGTATGGGATGGATTGGATTTGGATTTATCATTTATATTAGATTAACGAACGGTCAAAAAATTGTTACCGTTTTAATTAAATTCATTTAAACGGTCAAAAAGCAATAAAATAATACTAAAAAATGACCGTTGCAATTATTATCAATTGTTACCAGCCCGTTAACTAGAACCAGCAAACGGTTCACAGGACCCCTACCAGCACGGGTGGCGGCGGTGTTACCGTGCTGGTAGTAGGGTACCCGTGCCCAATTCTGGTAGCGCCCCGTCTACCCTAAGTATCATAATGTTGCATTGCAACACATTTGTAAATCCCGCTGCAACGCGCGGGTAAACTCACTAGTATAGATATTAATATAAGCCATTTTTGGGCATACATGTCTGGTCATAACTATGATTTTGACTTGATTGTCAAACGCTAGTTCACCGCATGACCCTTTTTAAAGAGTTATCATCGATTTTAGCTCCATTTTAATGTTGTAATTTATGAAATTATATAGCTAAAAAATGGTTTAACCGGTTGAACCGCATTGTACCGGGCGGTGCAACCAGATTGATTAATTAGCTATATAATTTCATAAATTACAACATAAACACAAAAAATAATCTAAAAGTACATAATTACATATTAAAATACTATCAAAACGTTAATCAACAATTAAAAAATAATGCAAAAGATAATCTAAAGTTTAAATTTTTTAAAAGTTATTCCTTAATAAAAAAAATCTAAAAATAACCGAAAAACTAACCTATGTCGGTACCGGTATAGCGGTTCAAACCGGGGTACCGGATTTTACCGGCGGTATAAAATTGATACCGTTTTCCATATTTACCGATATGTTTTGTACCGGTATAAACGGCCGGTATTTACCGGTTTTTAATACATTACTGGTATCCTTCAAGGCTCGAACTTGTTACCCTTAGGCTCCAAGTCACCTATTATTAGGTCTACATACCACTACACCGTAAGGTGGGTAATGTTGTCAATATTGAATCTGAACATCTTAATTTTGTTTGGCTGTCTCCTTAAAAAGATGAAAACGTTGCTATAAATAATTTTCAATACAACATCACACAGATTGATTATCAAATAACACACACTTCATTATATTAATTATACAAACAAAAAGAATGAAAAATCTATGGCTTATTACTCTGTTTTTGGGCTTTTCTTCTAGCTCTCCTTTCTCTAGAGCTTAAAGACGTTTTAAACCCTCCGTTTTCATCCTCGTCGTCCCAGTCTCTGTTCAATGACTTCTGCAAATTTGCATTAAAAAAAATTGTTACAAAAACAAGTTGAAATATGTAAACAAAGTATGTATCCATCGTTCGATATAAGAAGAATACCTCTCGGAGCTCGGAGAAGCTGACTACGTAGAAAGTGACCGCGGCTGCGGCTACGATGCCGAGCACTGGAAGTCCAACCTGCTGTAATCCCTCCATCTAACGATGCTTCAGTTTTTGTGTGGCTTCTATATGTTTAAACCATATCCTTACTTGAAATAACAAATTTTTAAATAAATTTTCTGGTACTATTCATTTAGAATGAGTAAATTGAGGCCCATGGGTTATCAATATATATTTTCTGAAACCCAGCCCACTTAGTTGAGTGGCCCAATGATTCAAGATGGGTTTTTGTTCTCTATTCTTAAAAGTCTGTATCATAAAAATTGTAGACATCCAAAGCATATAAAACCGGCTCACTTTTCTGGGCCCAAAACTTTTTATAATTTTTTTAAAATAAGTAGCCTATAATTAAATTAGTTTAGGAGTAATATCGTGCTTAATCAAGTATTGTGGTGAATCAAAGTGAGATTACTACGGGATGTTAGTAGGGGTGTAAATTACACGTAGCGGCTCGAGAGTTACTCTGGATTGGTTCGGTAAAAAGCTCGAATGAGCCAAGCCTTAACGAGCCCGAGCTTGAGGCTGAAAATATGACTCGTTTAGTTATCGAGCCCGAGCTCGAGCCTTACATGCAAAGCTTGTTTAGACTCGCGAGCCTAAACGAGCCCAAACAAATACTATATTATTTCTTTATGGATGAGATTTTGTCCTTTGAATATGTTGAATTTTAATTAATAATATTTGTGAGTCGGGCTCAAGCCGAGCTTTTAGGCCGTTTAAAATTGTTTTTTTATTTACCTCAAGCCGAGTCGAGCTCAAGCCTCAAAAGAGCATGACGAGTCAAGCTCGAGCCTAGTCAAGCTCGGGCTCGGCTCGGCTCGGCTCGTTTACACCCCTAGTTGTTAGGCAATGAGACCCCCCACTTTCTCCGTTCATCTTCATACTTGCCATGGAAGCCTTCTCTAGTTCCGTCACTTTCTCATCCAGTTATCCTCCTTAGGCCTCATCAGTGGTGTCACCTTGCCTAAAAAGGGCCATGCATCACACACCTCATTTTTGCGGACGACGTCATGTTAGTTGGGATTGGTCAGCCCAAAACATCATAAACATTAGGCGTCTAATGAGATGCTTTTACCTTACTTCGGGGCCCAAAATAAACTATCAGAAATCGTGTTTATATGGGGTGGGGTCATCTATGGCAGGGACTCCAGGTATGGTGGATCAATCAAAATGCAAAGCAGGAGTATTACCATTCACTTATCTTGGTCTCACAGTGGGCAGCAATATGAACCAGTACAATAATTGGACCCCAATTATCAAAACATTTGAATCAAAACTATCCTTGTGGAAGGCAGCAACACTATCCATTGGGGGCCGTATGACACTTACTAGATCGGTATTAGACACTTTACTCCTATATTACTTCTCACTCTATTTGGCACCGATAAACGTGATAAATAACTTCTTTTGGGGCAGCAGTGGGGTGGGGATAAATGCACTGGGTTAGTTGCGGAAAAGTAACAGATGCTGAAGAAAATGGAGGGTCTGGGTTGGGCAACTTAAAGGATATGAATAACACTCTATTGGCTAAATTGGCATGGAGGTACAAAACGGAAAGCAGAAGGCTTGGAGGCGGGTCATAACTACAATCCATTTCAATCCCAAATCTAATAATTTCCTTCCTCTAAAAATAGGATTGGCTTGCGTTTGAAATAAAATCTTCAAAAAAGAACTGGTGTTATGATTCCAAGACACATTTGA
Organism: Ambrosia x helenae; assembly: GCA_030844895.1. Taxonomy (NCBI): domain Eukaryota; kingdom Viridiplantae; phylum Streptophyta; class Magnoliopsida; order Asterales; family Asteraceae; genus Ambrosia; species Ambrosia x helenae. The sequence goes on from CM061228.1 coordinate 4,439,327, forward strand.
GCCATCTCATCAAAGGTAACTTGGGGAACTGTGCCAATATACGTTTCTGGTTGGATTCATGGTTAGTAGACGAGCCTCTACAACTTAAATTCCCCAATTTTCGGCCTGGAAAAGTTTACGAATTGTTGAGTCAACGATAGGTTGAAACAGGGTGATCCGGGCGTCTCTGTTACATGGGTTTGGTCAAGGCAAACCTTCTTCTGTTCAGGAGTTGTTGGAGCTGCACTCATGTTCTGCATTGCTCCTGGCCCAAAGTTTAAGTATTGAACGCGACAGATGGACGTGGACGGCATCCTCAGATGGAATGTTCTCTGTCAAATCATTGCGCTGCATGCTCCCCAGCACAAGTGATCCATCCGAAGACATCAAGCTGTACAGATGGAAATCTTGGCTATGGCGAAAAGTTAACATATTTGGATGGCGTTTAATTCTTGATCGGATCCCCACGAGAGCAGCGCTGCTGCATAGAAACATCTAGGTTGAAAACCCGTTGTGTCCCTTATGCTGTGAATAGGAGGAAACGTCGGAGCATATGTTCACATCATGTATTGTGTGTTATATCACTTGGCAGATGGTATCAACATGGACAAAAATACGCCCAATCTTTCTTTTCTCTATCGATGACCTCCTAAAGCTTCATAAGCACATCAAGGGTTCGATCATTAAGAAGAAACTTTTCCATGCAATTATAATACTTTCATGTTGGCGATTTGGAAGATGCACAATGAAGTTGTTTTGTCAAACAAACGAGTAGAGATTGCAAGAATAATATAAGAAGTCAAAAGTATCGGGTTCCTTTGGGTGAAAAATCGGGCAAAGATGATGACCTTAGAATGGGATAGTTGGTGTAAATTCTTCTTTGTATATTTGAAGTTTGTTCTGTAAATAGTGCTTTGCTTGTATTGGTTGGAATAAAATTTGCCTTTAAAAAAAAGAGATTACCAATTGATTGTGAGTGGTTGAAAGAGTGAATACCGTCCAAGGATAGAGAGAGGTCTAATGCTCGTCATCTAGTATGACCAAAAGCATTAGACCCGTCTCTATCCTTGGGCGGTATTCAATCTTTCAACCACTCACTTAATTATAATTTGGAAACACCGGTTTGGTTGTTCGTTTGCATATTTGTGACTCATGAATGCTTGCTATAACCAATTATTTTATCACTTTGCCGTAAATGTTATAGTTGCCACTAACGAGTATATCCGAAACCCACGAATATACCGATCCTGACAGGTAATTAACCGGTAAATATCCGACAGGAATGGATTGAATATGTGATATGATTTTATAATCAGGTATGGTCTGAGATTACTAATACCCGACCCGAACCATTGTCATCCCTAACAAAAAGTACGAAAAACCAACACAAGGAACAAACAATAATTTACTTTGGTTAGTTGGTGTGAACTTTATGGAATTATTGCATTATTGGATCCATATACTAGCGGATGAAAGTAACCTTAATATTACCTTCTTTACTTTTCTGTTAAATAAATGTAATTTGCTTTGGTTTCACATGGAGAATTTTGCATTTTAGCACTTATTATCATCAGTCTTAAAGTTGGTTACACCCAACTGCCGAAATATATGTTCATAAATTTGAAAGCGATGGATGATATCATATAGATCTTGTTGTTTAACAAAAGTACATTATACAAGACTGAGTTCAAACCATTCTTCGACATGTTTCTAGTAGAGACAAGAGTCTCCTAAAAAGCCACCGTGGACCACGTGTGTAATTTCCCTTTTTATGTTATGTTTTTCTCATACAGCACGTGTTTTTTGTGACAAAAATGCTTGATTTTTATATCACGCGTGCGTATTAATATATTATTGTAGAGTAAGCCCCTCATGTCAACTTTCTGGGAGCAGCCAATTGTTTATGCATTTTATATTTAAATAATAATAAAAAAAAATTATAAGTAAACTTACTATAAATACAAACGAACTTATTCGATTTTCTCTCAATTAACAAAATGGAAACTTTTGAATATGATGGTTCTTCTTCGACCTCTTCATCATCATCGTCTCAAACCGAGATGACTAAACGAATGTCCACACCCTCGTCAACAAACCACTCGAAAAGAAAATCAGGAAGGAAGAAGTTTAAGGAAACAAGACATCCGGTTTATAGAGGGGTCCGGTTGAGAAACGGGTCCAAATGGGTTTGTGAAGTTCGTGAGCCTAGTAAGAAATCAAGAATTTGGTTAGGAACATTTCCTACCCCAGAAATGGCGGCTAGGGCTTATGATGCAGCAGCCCTAGCCTCGCATGTTGATGACCCACCACTTAACTTTGCTGACTCGGCCAGTCTGATTAGACGAGCCAAGTCAACTTCTGCTTGTGATATTCAAGAAGCCGCCCTTGAGGCGGCTTTTGCATTTGGGCAAAAACGTTATGTTGACCCTAAGCCGTCTTCTTCTTCTTCTTCGGTGTGTTTTCAAATGGAAAGTGATGAAAACTTGATAGTCGACGTGACACACACATCATTCGTGGACGAAGAGGTGTTGTTTAATACACCAAGTTTTTATAATAGTATGGCCGAGGGATTGGTGATTACACCACCGGGTATGAAAAAGGGGTTTGATTGGAGTGATGATTGTGACTCTAATATGGATCTAACTCTTTGGAGGTATTAGAAGAACCGGGTCAACCCGAATAGAACCTATTCGGTTTAACTCATTTTGATAGTGACTAAGTTCAAATTAATCGGTTAATTTAGCCGGATATATAATTACTAAAAATATAAATAATACACGTTTTAGCCTTATGGGTTCGGTTTGTGTTATTGTTTTTTGCCCATATGATGTATTGAGTCAAATAAAAAAGATTCTCCATTAAATTGTAAAACGAATAATGGTCAAATTTGATTAATTTGTTGATACAAATATAATTAATGGTCAAGAATATTGATAGAATGGAATTTTTTTTTTTTTATAGATTCTCCATTGGAACCACCCACCCTTGTGGTGGAGTGATATCAGGTGATGAGGAAGAGACACTTGATTCTTGTGATCATGGGTTTAACTCCTGAGCCAGCCAGGTTTTATCGGTTTGCTACCGTCGTGCCTTCGGGCGGGTATGCGGGCCGGGTTTTCCCCTGGAACTGGCACACGGGTGGGCTAGGGGCTCTCATGCGTGCGGGTTGGGCCGCCGCGAGGCTTGTGAGTTCGGCTCCGAGTCTGTGGGCTTCCCTTTGCCAATGGGGGCCGCGTACGAGAGTACCCGACGATTCTTTAGTTGGCCGTTCAAAAAAAAAAAGATTCTCCGTTGGAGAGTTTCTCCGTCTTTCACGTTAGCAGTTCCTTTCCTGTCCAAACAAATACCAACGAATGCACCTTTCTCTCTCCTCCCATTCTTACAAGGCCCCCATATTTGCACCACCCCAAAACTTATTTGCACCAACCTTTACGGCTCGTAGAGGCCCCATACGGGCTACGGGTCGTAGAGGGCTCCCTCTCTCATCCGCATCGGATGTAAGTATCTGCCATGTTGTTCACACAACTCTTGGATGCCCGTCGGAGGTGCTCTTAGTTTTGTGTAGTAGTTAAGATGTAAAAACAAGGTTTTGAAATAATAAATACTTAAAGAATGAACATAAGAACAAATCTAAAACGATTTCCATGAGTAAAACCAGTTTTTTATTTCAAAATCAAAATTCTAAACCTACAATATTCATCCTTAAATCAAAAAACGCATCTGTTAATATTTTTTTATCTGATTCGATATCATAATCTCTTTCAAAAAAAATAATGTTGAAAATAAAAGTAAATCAATTAAAATCATCACAAAAAACCAAAGCATAAAAGCAGTATTTAAAAGACTATTACTAATTATAACGCAACACTTAATGTTGGTTCCAATATTATGGTCTTTGAACAGGCTGGCTTCACCAACTGAATGTTGTTGCTCAGTTCTTCAAGTCTCTTCATCCTCACTCTTTCACTTTCCGTCACCAACTGCACAATCAAGCATAAAAAATGTTATTATATAGGAAGAAAAATAATTATTGTAAAGCATGCATGCATTACCTCCATTAATCTTGCTGCCAGTTGAGCTCTCTCCTTGCCTTTTTCATTGAATGCTTCTAAAGCTTCCCTATTCGTACTCTCTCTCCTAGTGAATTAATTCAATAATTCATAATATACTGAAAATAAAAAATTCTCAAATACAAATAAACTAACTAAATGGTGCAATCACTACTAGAAAAATACCCTTATCTTGACACACATTTAATAACACGCGAGAATTCATGACACGCAAAAGCGCGTGTCATTAAAAAATCGTCGTCTTTTAAAAAAATGGTCAAACAATGACACTCTTTTTTGCGTGTCAACAATCTAATGTCAAGATTTTAAAAAACATGACACTATAAGAATTAAGTGTCATGTTTGGTGTCAAATTATAATTATATTATATATATATATATATACATTTAACAAGGTGTTTGTGCATACTTTTTTGTACTTCCAAGTACAAGTCTTTGATGCATTGTCTTTTTATACGTTTTCTTTCTTACCCTTCTCAATTCTTCTCTTCACTTCCTATACATCTCCCCCCTACGACTCCATCGCCGCCCCAAATCCAGAGAGAGGTTGCACTTGCCCCAGGCCGTCGCCGTCACCGCCATACTCGCTACTACCACAGGTAGTCCACATCATGGAGACAAGATGACATCAACAGAGACGAACCGTCACGCAGGTATGTCTTCATCGGCTTTTCTTTTTGGGTTTCCATCAGCCCTTTCCGTCGTTCTTCTTCTTCTTCTCAGGTCGTCTCCGGTTTGGCTCGCCGCCTTGCTGATTCTCTTATCAAATGCTTCTGAGCCCTAATTTTTCTCACTGTTACACGTGTTCTCTGCTGTTGCCGGCTTCTTTTGTGAAATCGTTGGTAGCGGCGGTGATAGCGCATCTATTTAGTTACATGAATTCGAATATGTTCGTTTATCTATAGTATATGTTTTTTTAAATGGATATTGTTACAGTTAGATTGTTTAGATTTAGGTCGATTGCTTTGCTTTTCAATTCAGGCATATATCTTTCTTTCTTTTTTAGATTTTTTCTAGGTAACTGTTTGATGCAATATGTGGTTTTTGATGTATTTTTTATTAGTTTAGTGATCTGTGAGGAATGGTCTGGATTGTTGTTTTACTATAGGTTTGTTTTTATTAGCAATTTTTTCAGTATTACGAATTTAATTCGAATGTTATTCTGCTAGGCATGGTATTTCTTATGTAATCTTTGGTGTTTGTTTTACAGGTATATTCAGTGGTTTGGAATTCGCATTGTTGTGACGATTCGTTTTCATATAAGTTTTCTTATGTTATCTTAGATGCATATTACAACAATTTTTCTATGGCTTCGATTGTTTCGTGTTTTGTTTCTTGCTTTGTTATGTTGTTTGGTTTATATAGAAGACGTATTAGCATTGACATTGTTATTTTAAACTTTGGCATGAAAAATGCTCAATAGTTCATGATAAAACATTTTTAAGAAATAAAAAAAAGTAAATAAATGGGTTTAATGCGGCAACTAGCGAACCCGCCGGGTTGACACAAAGACGACCCATTTAACTAAAGGTGTTCGTGGGTCAACCCCGTTTAGACTAAACCCAAACTTTCAATTTTGTTTTAGGTTCGTGTAGTGTAAGAAGTTCATGCCCCTTAAAGAGTATAACTACCTTATGAGTAAGTTGTTTTTTGTTAGGCAGAAATGGAGGTTAGTATACGCATGTTGAGGCAGCACCACGTTATATTGATATGATTGATCAAACAACATATGGGCATAAGTTTATCAAGGAACAGTTTAATATGACACCAAGAATTGGTTGGCAAATAGACCCCTTAGGGTAGTGTTTACCATATATAGCCATCTGCTTGATTGTGTGCTACCTGTTACACGCATTGTTCCCCCGCCGCAGACTGCGGCGTCGTAAAACACGCTCTGTATATCCGTTGCACGCCAGCGCAACGCGCGGCACCGGTAAGAGGTAAATGGTTTTGGTCTGATGGTCTAAAGTGGTGGTGTTGGGAGGTAGTTCTGAAAGTGACTGTGGTGGTGGCTTTGAAAATGGGGGTTATTTCATTGTCATCAAACATAATAGATACTTAGTCCTTTGGCAAATGAAAACTTGAATAAGTAGGATGGAAGTAGCCTCGGCATTTCATGTATATTACGAAATCATGTTTAAATTGGAGCAGAGCAACCCCAAACAGGATTGCAGCTTCCAAAGTCAACAAATGTCAGACATGAAAACTAATGAGGGCTGAAGTGTATTTTCTATGAAGATTCATTTGACAGTAAGCTTCTTTCGGGTAAACTGTATTGTTTGATCATTTTATTTCAAGAAGTTGGATAATATAAGGTAACTTATATTATGAATTCATGTGGCTCGATACATCAAGAGCGTGTAATCAAGTACGCTGCAAAGAACAATGTAGTTTAACCACAAATAAGCCCTGCCGACGCGAAGCGCGGGTAATAATACTAGAATGATTTGGTCGAGCGCGCCACAACGCGCGCGGGTATAAACCTAGTTATTTGTTATTGTTTGTTGATATAATGTGCAGGCTTTTACATATTTCTTGCAAATGTAGGTACAATGACAAGCAGAGTGCAAAGTTGCAAAATTAGCCTGCCTTTGCGAGTCCATTAAACCAAACATGCAGAGTCAAACGAGCCTAGGCCATTGAAGAAGAGGGTCATGGTGGAAAGAGGCAGAAACAGGTTTAGAACACAACTATATGTATGTTTATACAAATTAAGTGATTTTGATGTTTATGTTAATAATAATTCTCGTCTTGAAATTAAAACCATCACGAACATTAACCTTTATCTTATTAATTTAATTGTTGTCTCAGGTAGGGGGAGGAGTAGATGCTAACACGGATGCGGATATTAATGCCATTCGTGAAGAGTGGTCTAGTTATGCCGCAACCTTCATTTTCAAGTTATCCGTACGTTTAGTCTAGACTAATGTAGTTTATTGACACAATATTTTTGTAACTAGTGGTAGGATTCGACAAATGCTAATTGTAATTTTTTTGTGGTATATATAATATAGGGTCAAGATCCTGTACAAAGTGTTTTTTTTTTGTGAGAAGTGTGAGAAGGTGTTTTGGCCATTAGATCATCTTAATCTATGGTGTGGATTAAGGGAGTGGCATTTTGGTAATTAATGTTATATTATTAATAATAATTTAGATGGCTAAGGGGTATTAAGGTAAAATCGTCACCAACATTTAATTGACATTAAATTGAAATTTGTTAATAAATGGAAACATTCAATTAATTCTCTTAACTCTCTCTCTTTTTCCTCTCTCTCCCAAGCTAAATAATTCACGAGAACACAGTAATCAAGATCAATGCTTGATCTCAAAAATTATTCATGCCTTCATATACTGAAAAGCAAAATAAATTTGAAAACGACATGTTGGGTTATATTAATTGGAAAATAGCTAGTTATTTGAGAATGCTCCAATACATCCTTGAGACGTCGCTAAAAAAATCTACAAAAGTAAGCTAAGAAATATTTATCTTTTTTTTTTTTTACCGTTGGCCCATAATTGTTTATTGTTGTGTTTTATATTCAAAGGATTTTTACGTGGTTTAGTGTTTTTTGAATTTAAAACACATTTTAAATGTATGTATAATTGTGTTTTTAAGTACATTCTAGCGTGTTTTTTAATGTGTTACTGATGGTGTGTGATGAAGATATAACACACTGCATTATGGAGAAGATGGCGATAAAACACACAGGACTGTTAAAACACAAAATTAAGAATTTGGTGATAAAACACACAGGTATGAACATAAAACACCTTATGCATGATGGTGTGTCCAGATTTCTTTGGTGTTTTAAGAATAATGAACCTAATTCATAAGTATAACACCATGGACCCATCATCTGAATATTTGGACATTTTTTAAAAAATAAGTCATTCAGATAAAACACCCCTAGTATGAATATAAAACACTTCTCGATTTATATATGCGAAATGTTGATCTCGATTTGTATAAAAAAAATGCTGGTGATATGTTGTTATTTATGAATGTGAAATATGATTTAGAAAATATTAATTGGTTTCGAAAAATGTGGGACTTCCTAAAATTATGTAAAGCAATATGACTAATATAGCCCTATTAAATAAAAATGATAGAGGACACTTGTCACCTCCATAGCACTTCTTACACTTCTCACAAAAAATCACTTTTGTACAGGAACCTAACTCATATAATATATGCAATTTTATTTTGAAATTTATTGATTTTGTTATTATAAATATAAATATAAATCCAGATTTATTAGTTATTTTGTAGAATTTTTTTTAGGTAAAAAAAAACATGACACACAAAATTAGTGTCATAAAGGTGTGTCGTAAATGCATGTCATGAAAGAGTGTCATTAAAGAGTGTGTCATAAATGCGTGTCAAAAAAGCGTGTCGTAAAGGAGTGTCATAAACGCGTGTCATTAAAACATGACACGCGCTTGCATGTCATAAAAATTTAATGACATGTTCTTCCTTGACACTTTGCTGTGTGTCATAAACACCCTTTTATGACGCGCAATGCGCGTCAAGATAGGGGTATTTTTCTAGTAGTGAAAAATACACGGTGTATGTATTGGTAGTTAACACGAGTAAATTAAAAATATACTAGGAATATAGTAAGATAGGTTAGTTTGATGTTAAAAAAAGTGGAGCGATTATATATTGATTGTGGAGTTAGCTGAATTTTGTATAAATAATGATTATGCATGTTTAATTCACCTTCTTATTGCAGCCTTGTCTCAGTGGTTTTAGCTCTTTGTTGACCAAATCAATCTTCTTACGAACGGTTATCACCTACTCCCTCCACAGATCATCGACTGCTTCAAGCTCCTATTTTTTTGTTTCAAAATAAATAGATTCAAATAATACTAAAAAACAACTATTTAAATATATACGTGCAAAAAGGCCTATTAACAGTGTTTTCAGAGCGGGCTTAATCTTTTACGGGACTTATCATGCTTTAAATTTGTCTTTTACATAGTAGGGTGTTCAAGGTCGGGTTGGATGGTTCCATGAAAGATTTCAATTTTTTTTTCCAAAACAAACCAACCAACACTAGTTAATAAACTAAACAAGCAAAAATCATCTTATAGTCGATAGCACATATTGTTTTTAAAGGTAGCTAGAAAGCCTAGAATGATAATTTTTGTGCACATGACCTCGCAAATTTCAGCCAATTTTTTGGTTTCTTCCTCAACACGTCCAAAATGAGCATAAACTTTGTCCCTCACCTCTATCTTCTTCTTTTTGACATCTTCTTCCGTAATCTTTGTTGAAAATAAAGGTCGACTTTTGTTGACTTTGACTTTGACTTCTAGTTTTAACACAAAAGGTTAGTTATTTCTGTTATAATATTTGTTTTTTATAATTGGACTTGAACATTTTACATAAGTATACTTGCAGGTGTGTGGATTGGGCTTTGGAGTGGTCTTGGTTTGTTGCCTAGATGATGGCCCAGTATTGGTGGTGTTCCTATTGTTTGCTGAGGCCCAGAGCCCAAGTCGTCATAAGCCCATTATCTTGTTTGTGGTTGGCCCAACCCAGCTTATTGTTTTATCAGCTTATATCTATGCTGACCTGGTGATCTGTGTGAGAAAACACACTCTTTGTTGGCCGTTAGATGAGATCAATGTTGGCCATTGATCTTGATGAGAAAACACAAATTTGCAGCTATATATTTGCTTATCTCGTCCATATATCACTTTTAGCCTCTCTCTATCTTTCACAGTGTTCTCTTGTTATTCTCTCGTTCACACTCACAGTATTAGGGTTTTGTTGTTTGAACATCTTGATATAACAACTTTGATTATCTTTTGTGATTGGTTATCATATTGGTAATCTTTGAGGTTTGAGAGATCTTGTAGTGAGGTTTATATTGTATTGTTTGACTATTTTGACAATCTTAAAGGCCAACAATGCTGATTTCAACAATTCATCTTCATCACTACCAATATTGGAATCCACAACTCCTCGTTCGCATCATCTTTTGTGCTTGTTCTTACCTACCACCACGGGGCGGATTGAAGTAAATAGCCATCTAATGTAAAAGAGTTCAGAAATTGAAGTAAAAAGAGACAGGGCACTGTGGATTTTTTTTTCTTACGGACCCTTATCAAATTGAAATCCAGGCTAGGCTAAAGAATTCGAAAACTGAGATCTAAAATTTGAAGATTACCTCAAAGGATGCTATGAAAACCAAGTAGAAAAGGAATTGAGTATAAGAGGAAAAGGAGTAGAGAAGAAGAAGCAGAGGAAAAAATAAATAATATGTTAAAAAAGAAACTAATGTATATGCATCCAGTCTCTTTTTCCAAAGATTAATTCAGTCTAAGGCCTGCCGACATGTAGAGTCATTTCTTTTGAACAAATGATACATTCACTAATTTTTTTCTTATTTTATATGTTTTACATACGGGTACTCAAAATTATTTGCACACCCACCTATAAGCTTCGTATAGGGATATACACGGCGAATAGGTGGGTGCACAAACTTTCACGTGTCATTAATGCCCATCAGTCACACGTTTTACCTTATATGCGACGTATGGGTCTGACAAGTGAAGTACATGGGCTTAATTATTGTTATTGTCAGACCCCCTATACGCAACGTATAGGAGAGAGGGTGTGTTGATACAAATTAGAGGTGTGCCGATATGAGGACCATTATATTTCAGTAACTTATTGGTTAATTTAATTTTGTCTGAAAATGAATTTATGTAGCCTAACAAATATAGAAAACTAAACTAGTATTAAGCCTCTGCATAAAAGTGTTACGGTTTATGACAAATTTATAAAAAATAAAAAGTATAGAGGTTAAAAGGAAAAAAAATTCAAGGTATGTAATATATATAGAATATATCTTGTACGTGGGCCTTTTAAAAAAGTAATAATGGAAATAAATAATCCCAATTATTGACTATTGGTCAATAACAGTCACAACTACGAAAATTACCAATAGTGGTCCCAACTTTCGATATATTGGAATATAATGGTCCCAGTTAGTCCGGTGACTAACGTCATTAGTTGATGCTGGTGTGGTGTGCCTACATGTACATAACTTAAGACACATGGAAGATGACGCGGCAAGTAGTCTCTGTAACATCTTATAACATTGATCTCATTTCACTCATCTCATCTTCTCATCTCACCACACCACCACCATCGTTCACCACCGTCACTATCGCCACCATTGTCCAGCCATCAACAACCTCTGCCATCACTTTCCTCACCCATCACCTTCATTTTTGGGCCAAACTCCACTTCTGATTAAAATAAAAAACAAACGTTACAGGTATACTTGCCTATTTGGAGTTGTATTGTTCAATCCTTACATCGACTGTTTGTTTCTTTTGTAGTAAAATGATAGGGTTTTACAACTGATTGCATTTCAGATTCTCCGCTGTATTTTTTTATTATTATTTTCTAAAACTGATCTAGTGTTTCTAATCGTTGATGGTGTTTGTTAGGGTTTGAGAAAACTTATCGGTTTCAAGGATGACAACAGAAGATGATGGTGGTAATGGTGGGGGTTTCGATTTGAAGGTTTTGGAGGAAGAAGATGATGATGGTAATGGTGGGGGTTTCGATTTGCAGGTTTGGAGGAAGAAGATGATGATGGTAATGGTGGGGGTTTCGATTTGCAGGTTTTGGAGGAAGAGGATGATGGTGGGGGTTTTGATTTGCAGGTTTTGGAGGAAGAAGGTGGTGGTGGCTGAAATGTTGGTGGTGGTGGCTGAAATATTGGTGACGGTGGTGGTGCAATGGTGATAAGGGAGTGAGTGGTGGTGGTGGCTGCCATGTTGGTGGTGGTGGCTGCCATGTTGGTGGTGTGTTATGCAGGTTTGTTTGTTTGTTTGTTTGTTTTTATTTTTTTTTTTTTTTTATAATCAGATCTATGTGTAACATATATATAAGTTTTTTTTTTTTGCCACATAGTCAAGTTTTTAAACACCTCATCATGCCACGTAATCATGGGGTAACGGTGTTAAGCTTCCGTTAGTAAAGATCCATTATATTTCAATATGTCGAAAGTTGGGACCACTATTGGTAATTTTCGTAGTTGGGACTGTTATTGGCCAATAGTCAATAGTTGAGATTATTTATTTCCATTATTCCTTTAAAAAATCCTAAAAGTTAGAGTTTGTAGCTATGATTTTATGTATTTTCAACTTGGACCGGTTTAACCCGACCGTTATAACCTAGCCTATTTTGAACTACTTTTTGCACCCTCTAACAAAAATTTATGAATCCGTCATTGCCTAGCACGTGCCCGAGCTTTGTGTTGAAATTATGACCAACTTGTGCATCTGTTCAACATGCTTAATCTAGGTGGTTGGCTTTAAAACTAGCCAAAATTCAACTAGATTTGTTGTCTATATATTTTGACATGATATGAAAAGTCTAAAAAGCCCTTGACGTAGTTAAATTGAGAATGGTTGATATGTCATAAGAAAAAGGGTGTAGATGAATCTTGTTTTTAGACTTGATATGAAAAGTCTAAAAAGCCCTCATGTAAAATCATGAAAAAATTAACATATGTCATTTGCCTACATGATCTTAATTAAATAATGGCGAGTTTAAACACAAATTTTCCCATCAAGATGAAATTTTGATTATGGTTGGTGTCAAAGCGTGTGGCTCGGATCGTATCAAATTGTGCAACATCTTTGTAGATAACCAATTAATACGTTAATGTGACTAGTATGATGCCCGCGCGCTTCGTTGCGTAAATACAATTCTAAAAAAACATGGCAGCGTATTGCATTCTAATTTGGCTAAATTTCGTAAAGCATGTCTCTTTCTCGCTCTCATTCTCATAAGAGACGGCTTTTGAAAGTAAATTTAAGATTTAACAATCAAAATTACAATTCTTGTTTTTTTACAACCCAGATATGTTTTTATGTTTATTTTGTTCATATAATCATTCAAGCTTAACTTTCTTAGTATAATATAATGATTTTAGAATTTATATTTATATTATAGTCATTTTGCAATTGATCTAGACGATCACTTTGTCTTTTTAATTGAAATCATATAAGAGTAAGGAGCTTCAAAACAACTCATATGATAGTAATGAATGTGATAATTCAAATACATTAATAAGTCTCTAAATTGATTATATAGTTATAGTACAAGTGCATAATGCAATAAGGGGTATTATGGGGAACTTTTACATGACATATCTATGTTAAAGCATAAGTCTCTTGATATCCCATCTTAAAATGAGTGTAAAAAGTAACATAGATAATTTAGACTTTGGTAATTAGGTTGTCATGCATGCTAAACAATTTTAACGTGTGGAAAATTGCCACTTATTAGCCACGGTAGCTTTCACGCCTCATCACATGGTTAAGAAAGTGCCTTTCATACATCACATCATCTCACAGTCTGTCACCCACCTCCACACAACATTCTCATTTTCGCACCCCCTACCATTTTACCCTTTCTTCGCCTCGTAAAAGTCCCACGCCACGCAAACACCGGGTGTGGTGTTACGCACGTGGTCATGGCTGCACCTCACCTCCACGCATGTGAACTACTGAACTATATATGAGTGCACTGCGAACAGCGTACCTGATGGTCTTATATTATTACTTACTGGTGTAAAATAATATATGATATTTTAGAATCATCATCCGATCCGTCTGATTAAATAAGCCCGCTTGTCTTTTTCTAAGTCCAATATCATAGCTCAAAAGCCCATCAACACTATCCTTAACAATTTTGAATTTTTTTTAACTAATTATACTACAACTAGTTTATACCCCGGGAGCGTCACGGGTTAAGAAATCTAAGTAAAGTGAATAAAATTAGAAGTATCTAAACTATAAAAATGGCATCTGTCAATATATGATTAATAAATATTATTATATTATTATTATTATTTTAAACAAATCTCTACCATAAGTTATAATATATACAAATATAAAAAAAAGGTAATTGGGTCGGGTATCACCTAATCCCAGGCCCGACCCAAACCCACAATTTTTTTTAAACTAATTCCAAACCTGACACAATACCTGTCGGGTTACAAAAAATAGTCGTTTTTTTCTCCGTTTTTTATATAGCACTATGGTAGTCGTTGGAAAGATAATAAAACGCTCGTTAATTTGGTGTAATTTTTTTCTTTAAAAAATCTCGTATATAAAAGATATTAACATTTAAAAGTTATGAGAGGAAACATGAGAAAGAAAATAATAAAGTTTTAATATTTACATTTAGTAGATTAGTTATTTAATAGATTATGTTAAATCATATTTAAACCATATTTATTCCTTTTTTTAATTAGTCTAGAGTTGCCACATCACATCCTATGTGGCATCTCTCAAAAGAGAGATTGCATAATATTATGACATGTCATTAAAAATGCTTTGGTTTATTATATACTAGATAATTGCCCGCGTTACACGCAGTTTACCAACGTACGATTATTTGGAGTAGTATAACGTATACGAAAAAGTAAAGTAGAAACATTTTATTAAAATTTAAAAGCAACGAATACACAGTAATTCAAATATCGCTAAAAATTTCCTTATAAACAACATTTTTTGTTTTAGTCATCACTTTCCCATCAGCATCCAGTATAAGTAACTTCACGCCTGCCCTGCTTTTAACTCTTGATAATGCGACATAAAGCTGGCCGTGTGAGAATACAGGATTTCTTAAATACAATCCAACCTTTGATAAAGACTGTCCTTGGCTTTTATTGATGGTCATTGCAAAACATACACTTATTGGGAATTGACGCCTTTGGAACTTTACTGGAATCTTGATATCAGATGGTATCAAATTTATTCTTGGAATAAGAGTTTTGGTACCAATGTTTCCACCTGATATGATCTCGGCTTCAATAACACGCTTTGCAAGTCTGGTGATTCGTAACCTCGTTCCATTGCACAAACCATTTTGTTGATCTATGTTTCGCAACAACATGACGGGTACACCGACTTTAAGTGCTAAACGATGGTTAGGTAACCCAGAAATTTTTAAACCATTAAGGACATCAGGAGAGTATAAGTCTTCCTGTGAACGATTATTACCATTCTCAATCTGACATATACTATCAGAGCTAAGATACTCGACTTCATCTCCAGGAAACAATGCAAGAAGCCTTTCATTTATATCATGTACGACTTCATTTGTAGGTGCAAGTATTGCTCGTTCCCCAAAGTAATCCTTATCTTTGTAAAGTTGGATAAGTGAAGGGTAGACGAAGTCAATTAATCTAGAAATAGGATCTGATGTACCCTTAATAAGAAGATCATCTGGAATTTCCACATCAAACTCATCATCATGAATTGACTCACCAACTTTACCCTCACCTAATTCAAGAAGCCAGTTAGCAAATGCCTTTGTTTCATTGGATTCAGACGTGTTGTTACCTAAAGTTAACCTCATGTTTTTTGTTAAAGTGAGGACTTTGCAACTATTCCAAATAGGAGAAGAAGTTATTGATGCATTTAAAATATCTCTTCTACTACCGTTTGGAACAACAGGAAGGATCTGTCTAAAATCACCACCAAAAACCATAACCTTACCACCAAAAGGCAAATCAGAATTAGGTGAAGAATTTGACTGCAGGACGTCTTTCATTGTACGATCAAGGGCCTCAAAAGCAT
Source organism: Ambrosia x helenae (assembly GCA_030844895.1). Classification (NCBI taxonomy): domain Eukaryota; kingdom Viridiplantae; phylum Streptophyta; class Magnoliopsida; order Asterales; family Asteraceae; genus Ambrosia; species Ambrosia x helenae. The sequence continues at coordinate 4,454,994 of CM061228.1, forward strand.
GCTTGTGAATCATTGGAGCTTCATCCCAAATAATTAACTTAGTTTGCTTCAATAAATCAGCAATATCACTATTGGGCTTTATACCGCACAATGATTGTTCAGTAACATTCAAAGGTATACGAAACCTAGAATGCGCTGTCCTTCCACCAGATAACAGCAGAGAAGCAATACCACTGGATGCAACGTTCAAAACAATTTGTCCTTTAGATCTTATGGCAGCAGACAACGTTTTCCATAAAAAGGTTTTACCAGTTCCTCCAAAACCATAAACAAAGAATAGCCCACCTTTGTTACCATCAACCGCATGTATGATTTGATTAAAAATTGAACGTTGCTCATCAGTTAAAGAACGTGAATAGGTATGAAATTCCTCAGCCAACGTACTAACTTCATAATTCAGCTCATCAAGAATCAAACGGTTATTTGCAGATGATATGGAATCATTATCAGGATAAGGCATAGAAGGAAACCTACGCAGGCTTGAGTTATTGCGAAGCAATTGTTTCTCAATTTCAAGCAACGTAAGGTTCTTTATTTGTTCATCAGGAAGAGACAAACCTAAAAACAAAGAAGTTTGGACCAGTCAATTTAAAATAAAAGGGACATTAAAAAAAATTATTTCATTAAATTTCGAAATTAAAATTTGTTACCTTCAATTTGGAATACGTCTTCGTGTCTACGCATAATACCATCTGACAGATACTTCCATGATTTTTCCCAAACATGCTCAGGTCTAGATAAGGTATTAGAAAGCAACATCATCGCAAACAAATTACGAAGACAATATCCAGAACCGGTATAATGAGCCTCTTCAATAGCTTCTACATATTCTTTGTCATCGTCTAAGAGGCCAAGCGCATAACATGCATCACGAAATGTTGGTAAGATTTCTCCATTGACCGTTCTTATCTCCTCAAATGATCTAGGGCCTTTTACTTTATTTAGAAGCACTCTCAAAAAATACGCCTCGCCCATAGATGGATTAACCATGTGAACACGACCAATTGCCTTACCCATCTTTCGAAAGTCCCATTTTTTTTCTTCCTCTTTCCAGACAAATTTACTTGGGATTTCAATGTAACTTAGTTCACGTGCCACAGCTTCGTTTCGGTTCAGTTCCATCCATTTTAGAAACATTGTGGCAGCCACCGTTGGTTTGTCGAGCACATTTTGAATATTTTCTTTTGGACCATATACAACACTTTGCTCACCGGGCAAATGAAATGGAAGCCTTATAACTGGAGGGTATCTATAATGCACTTCATTTTTAAATATTCTCCACGAAGCTTCACATGCTGAAAGGAACCTACAATCAAAATGTTTTTTGATTTCATCTCTTTGCATCACTTCTTCACCTTCTCCATTATCTTCGACAAAAGCAACTTTAGCCATATCAGGTCCTTTATTAATGTATTTAAATAAATACTTAATTGAAGCGGCCTGGTTACACCATTCAACATTGATATGAGCTTGGTAACGCCTTAAAAGTTTTGCATTATAAGGGACCACATGTCTATTGTCTAACGTAGCAGTTCCTTTTTCAACAAATATCCCTGACTCTCTTCTTCTATAAACCGGATATCCATTTGAATCTAAAGTTGAAGCAGGAGAAAACTTCTTTGGAAATTTCTTGGAGCACTTACCGTCAAGCATGCACGGACAGTTCGGATATTCACGCCCACATGGTCCATGCATCATAAAGTCACTCACAAGACTAAACAACTCCGGATCAAGATTCTTATCAGGGATTTCAGCCGAAACAAAACGATCAACGTGTTCAATTGTGGGTAGCTTACTGGCTTCTTTAAGAAACAAACAGATATGAGCATGGGGCAGTCCACGTTTTTGGAACTCTATAGTATAGACAGCTGAAACATAAAGTAAAACAATATAATAAAACACGTTACTATTTAGAAACAACAAATAAGAATTGTATTAGTATAAATGAATAAAGATGCTAATATATGAATATATATTGGAGGTTTTTTTTTTTGGTAATCAATTTTACCTGCTGAAGTTTTCCCCAATAGTGCTTTTTCACGTAAATCTTTCATGATTGAGTCTAGCTTAACTTTGAATAGTCTAGCTAAAATATCTGGCCTGTCTTCTGGATTTGTCTTCTTGTCTTTAAGAAACCGTCTAATTTCAGGCCATTTTGGATTGCATGTGATTGTAATAAAAAAATCAGGGTATCCATGCCTTTTACAAATAGCCATTGCATCAAGATAATTTTCCCTCATGTAGCGTGCACCACCAGTAAAAGAAGAGGGTAAAATCACAGGTGTCCCTACTTTTGCCAAGTCAGTAGGTCCATTTTGGTTCAACGTTTGAAGATTAGTATAAGTTTCACACCTAAGTTTACTTTGCTGGAAACGGACATAAAATAAGCGCTCACTCTCAATCATTGTATAAACGTCAACCAAAAACTGTTGAAGAAGCCGCCTAGCATTCAAAATCAATGAGAACTTACCAACTCTGTCCTGAATATGATATGCAAAATACTCTCTCATTGAACACTTTGAATCAACCTTCTTTTTAGATTTCCTCTCTTCCCTATGTGGTATATCAACCCTATAACAATCTTCTCCAAAGGGAATAAGCAATGGATACTGCAAGGCTAGATACGACGGATGAAGTTCAGATATACGCTGAAGTCCCTCTGATCTTGATTCGACGACAATATCTCTATTGTCAAGCTGCTCATCATTGTCTGAAAAAATAAGAGCAGCGATTTCTGACGAAGTTGGTAGGTTGTATGTTCGGCCATCTTTAGTTCTCCTACCAATAAGACGCAACTTAAGGGTAACTTCTGGATTTTCATGAAATCGATCCCGTACACTCCTATAACTTTTCACAAGCGCATTATTTGAGTCTAACATCGACTTCAGGTACTGAATGATTTCAATGTCAAGGAGGTCAGAAATATCCTTACACTTTTCCTTTTCCTTACTGAAAAGAATGAAAAAAAAAAATTAATACATTAAAATTTATATACAGGGCTAAAAAAAAGTAGAATAAAATTTGTAGAATATTACCTATAAATGTTTTTTCGGTTTGAAACTTCATTTTCAGTGTCATATATATATAACTGCGAAAACTTCGGTTTCGAACCATCATAAGGAAGAAGACCACCCATCGTGTGATAATTCTCACCACTTATTCTGTATATGAAGGGAGCCTTTCCACTATTGATATTTGAATCAACCTTCCCTCCCATTGAAGTAAAACAAAACATAGAATTGAAGCGGCGAATGTGCTTTAAGAAATATTTGCTCTTTAATTCTATGTTCTTGAAAAGGTTCTGATAATCTGAATTGCTCTCTTTGAAATCTGGAAGTTGTACCTTTCCATAACCACAACATAGCAAATAGGTTGTTTTTCCACAAACATTTACGCTTCTAGTAGCTTCTGACCTCCACAACTTTGCATTACACATTTGACATACAACGGTTTGATCACCATGATCCAGATAATCTTGCAAACAGAATAAATAAAATAAAATTAACTTATAAAACAAAAAAAAGGCTTTTAAATGTTTTGTAAATTTAATATTTACCTTTAGAGACACCCTTAAATTGCAAGCCTTCAATTGTTTGAGGTTCCACATTTTCTTCGTCAGATAAACTAACCATTCGGACAGGTGAGATGCAACGTCGATTATTCCTTGATGTATTAATCGGTTCTCTTTGAGCAGAAGATGATGCAAGTGAGACCGTATTAACATCAGTAAGTCCACCTTTAATTAATAATAACATTTAAAAGTTAGTATTAATAAGATTCATAAATTCATTACATTAATCGACACAAAGCAAATTGTACCAGATGGGGTTGGATAAGTAGGAGTTCTTAGCGTGTCATCATTTGAACACTCATGTGCAACAGTGGGTTGTTTTCGAGGTCTACCAACAGAACCAACTTTACGTCTTTTTGAATCTAGTTGTGCTTTTCTAACGTTTCGTAACTCTGTAGATTTTTGTCTTTGGACTTCAGCCACGGAAACTACGGATAAAAATAATATCAGGTTGTATATTCAATAAACGTTTAATGTTAAAATAAAAGAATAATGTAAAAATAAAAGGTGTATAACATAGTATTATGATACCGTTTGTAATATTGGACAAAGGAGTTCTTTGTGTGGAACCTAATAATACATAATGAAATAACAAAAAGAAAGTGTTAGAGTTAAAAATCTGTCATCAATTTAAAAAGTAAAGGTATCGAATATTTAAATGGCATACAAATTTATTACCAGAGAAGGATGCATTAAATGGGTTGTTGAAGGTTGATCTAAAGGATGGCATATCGATTGAAACTAAAGTACTTCTGGATGTTGATGAGTTTGAATTTTGACATTGATTAGCATTGAGTCTCATAGAATCCATTTGTAGTTTTCTGGATTTTGGACACTCCGTTGCAATATATTTATTGACTTCAATTGTAGAAACAACGTATGAAATAGTATTAGTTTTTATAATGAAATCAATAAGAAAATAGGATATTCGTGTACAGTGAAACATGTAGTTTACATAAATAAAAATAACATTTGATAAATTAAACAAATGATTTTGTTGCAATTGTACTATAAAAAAAGACGAACAAATAAAATTTACTTAAATTGTAAATGTGGAATGGTAGTTAAGACTGTATAGAAATACTTAAAAATAGAAAGTGTTATTCGTTGACTTACCTGGTGTAGAAACATTCAATGTACTTTGGAAAGATGAGCTTTGATGAATATAATGGTTGGAAGTTTCAACGGAGTAACGATTAAATATTGTAGTTGGCGGCACATTTTGAATTCCATTATTATGATTGTTCACCTTGCATCTCTTTGCATCCAGTTGTAATTTTCTATATCTACGACACTCGGCCGCGTGCCTAACTTTTTCTTCATGGGAGATAACTATGAAGAATTACGTATTAGTTACATAAGTAAACGATAATATAAATAAAGACATATATAACTACGAAATAAGTGTACCGTTTGAGATATTAGATAATGGCGTTCGTTTGTCATCACCTTATAAAAAATCGAAAAATTAGATGACAAATTAAAAATAATAAAATTATAAATACATTGTATATTTATGCCAAAAAAATTACCATTCGAACTTTTAGAGAGTCTTTTACGTCCCATTTCAACTAAAAGGATGCAATTCTACATAAAATGCATTATAAGAGTTTAACAAAATATAATCAAACTTAAAATTATGGATGATAGGTTTATATATATATAAACATTCAACGATACATAATACTTATCTAACAATATATTATAAATCAACATAAAGTACGAATCATCATGTTATGCGAAAATATGTAATATTGAAATTAAAGAATTACATACCTTCATCTTCTTTGATGGAGCAGTAGAGAAAAAACATGTAGATAAACATGTTCTACGAAAACATGTAATATTGAAATAAAAGAATTACTTACCTTCAACTTGTTTGGTAGAAAGTAGAGAAAATATACAAAAGCAAAGATGAACTCTTGAATATTTGAGTCTTCTGATTTGTCTGTAAGAATGAATGGATTCGTTTATATGAAAGGTGTTGGTTTGATTTATAGTAGTAGGGTTTTATAGATTTTTAAAAACAAAAAAATTCTAGTCAAAACTGTTTTAATATTGTTAATTACTTACCATATTTAAATGAATTTCAAAATTTGAATTTTTTGCTGTAATTACGTTTGAAAATTTTCGAAAATTTTAATGTATGGACATGTATAGGTTTTTATTTTTAGCAAGTGTGTAATTACAAAGATTTTGTAATTAAAAATGTTTATTAATAAGCTTAAATACTTACCATTATTAAAAAAATAGTATTTGAATTTTAAAGAAAAAGAAAAAGTCAACGTAATTATTATTAATATTTATTATGTTTTTTTTATTAAGTATGTAATTAGAATACTTAGAATTTTATAAAAAACTAACTAAAAAAACGTTTTTTAAAAAAGTAATATAATTAAGTATTACTCATATTTTGTTGAATAATTTTATGGAATGTATTAGAACATTATGTTTGATAAATTGTTTGAAAAAATATAAATATGATAAAAAATGTTAATTATATATAGATGGACCTATGAATAATGTTATGATTCTTATAGATAATTCAACGTAACGTATAAATAAATAAAATTTATTCAACAACGAACAATTATTTGATAAAAAGCTAAGGAAAAAAACATAAATGTTCAAACCAACAACTAATTCAAATGAAAAATAGTAGCAAACATCAAACAAACCATAATAAAAACAAAATTGTTTCAAACCATAAACAAACATTCAGAAAAAATCCCCAAAAAAATAGCAAACAAACGGATAAATGTTCTTATTTTTCAAGCTTTGGGATCAACAGGGGGATCTCAACTGATTTGTCGGTGCAAACTTTCTTATCACCCTTACGCACTTTGGTAGTAGACTCACTTGCATCATCTTCTAGACCGTAAACTTTGTCGAGGCTACGCTTCACTTCCTGCTCGTCATGGACCAGACTAACTCTGCAAGATGATTCTGGAGTGTTGTTATCTCCAACAGAATCCTACAAAAGTAAATGAAAGGTTTAATGTTTGATAATAGTAGCAATTTAAATTAAATTGCGGGAGTGATTTAATAGGTGAAAAGAACCTTAAGAGAGACTGCATTTTGTGTAGACGATTCAACTCCATCCAAGCTTTCAAATCCAGGTTGATCCACCTAAAAACATTAAAGGATTTCTATGTGTCACATTATATAGTAAAACAATAATAAATTTTTATAAAAGCAACCTATAAAGGAATATAGTATGGGAATAAAAAACCTGAATATCGGAGAACTTTTGTTCTAGTGAAGAAAGTATCGATGACTCATTTGTAAACTTGCGTATACTATATCCGTCTAGATGCTTGTCAATATTGAATTGACCCACTTTTATTTTGAACGCAAACTTTTTGTCTTCAAGATCACGAAATTCAGTTGGAGTTGTTTTTTCTTCACCAGAAACCTTAATAACAAATGACATTAATAATATAAAGCAAAATAACTAATTTGTTTTGGACAGAGTGTAAAAAACTTACTTGCTTAGATTTTTCTAAAAGTTGCATTGCTGACATTCCCAGCAATTTCTTTGCTTCACGATCAAATAAAGTAAGGGATGTAATACCAGTAAAATCCTGAACCCTTAAAGGTACTCTGAACCTACATTTACAAATTACAAAATATTATTAAACAAATTTAATACTGTTTTACTTTAAGATGTACATATTTAAGATAAAGCATACACTGGATCAGCAGAGACGATGTGCTTTGGACATTCTCTGTTGGGGCAAACTAACACCTGTTTAAACGAAGTAACATCTGTTTCTTCATTATCATCAGGTAAACTTAAGGTCGGCTCCACCTTGTGATTACAGTGCTCACATCCCAAATAATACCACTCATCTTTATCATCGACACCCTTAATGGTTCCAAGAACAATGACCTGTTTGTTCACCTACAAAAGAAAAAGGAATTGGTTAGTCTTATGAATTTTAAAAAAAACTTGTATATAATGATATGATAAATCAATTGAATCTTACCTCTGTTATCAACGGAAGATCACGAATTGTGCTGAAAGGGGTTTTATTCAAGAACTCATCATTAATATTCATACTACCAGACGATCCAAGAGATCGTTGCACAGACGATGATTCCGTAGATAAAAACTTTTCAATATAACTATAAGAAAAAAAAAATTAATATAACATCTATATAATAAGTCAAATTTTTAGATATATGTAAATAATTACAGGATAATTTAAACATATCACCTTTTCTTAAAAGCACGAATATCGTCAATATCTTCGTTGATAAACAGGCGAGTTATATTGAACCCATTTTGCAAACTTACATTACCTAAAAAAAATAAAAAAGCAAGGGTTATTTTTTTAAAAAAAGTAAAAAAAATGTCAAACGTAATACAAATTGCAAGAAATGACAAACCTTTATAATTGGTAAAGCTACCAAACTGAACAATAAGAACTACATGGACTTCAGCTTCGTTCTGCTTGATGTACTCAAACATCTGCTCACTATATTCATCCCACAAAGAACATGACATTTTTACCCCACTACATACAATACATTTTTTATTAGAGCATGCATAAATTCCAAACATTTCTTCCAAAGTATTAATCGTACAAATGAGAAATGAATATATCATGAAAGATTATGAGATAATAAATTATGAATGGGAAAAATTAAACACATACTCTAGATCAATCAAGAGTAGGTTCATTTTCATTTTCAATCCAGCTTTTGTTTCGATAGGCTCGGGTGGACTCCATTCTTCAACAAAGCCAATGAAATCTAAAATATTTAAAATGTTATCTCAACTAATAAATAAGAAGACAAATTAAAAGAATAAAAATATATAAAAGATTAAGGCTTCGAAAACTACCAATCCTTTGTTCTTGCGAAAGGTTACCAGACTTAATAGACTCAAAAGAAGAGAAATTAAAACCATATTGGCTACCATCAAATCTGTTACACTTTGTAAGATTTGTTTCAAAAGTAAAAGATAATATGTCATTTTTAGAAAAGTGTTTAACAGATTTGTTATCCGCTAGTTGTGGTCTATAGATATAATATGATTCATTTTCACGTAGAAATTTTTCATGCTTCTTCATGTATCTATTCCACACAATCGCTTGCATTTTAGAACCCTGCGTAAAAAAATGTAATTAGAATACATTATTTGACCAGAAAATATTCAATGGAGTTTTGGTAACATATATGTGTCAAATGAATTGATGATATAAAATCTAACCTGTTCATCCATAACAACCATATCAATGCAAAGAGTTTCACCCGGTGTCTTTCGATTTGCTCTCTTCCAAAGCCTAAGTACCTTAACTTTGATTGTATAATTACTCAGCCGCCATGTTATGTCATTCAAAAATGTTACATTATTTGGATCCATCTGCCTGCACGTGTGTAATAGTTATCACAAATAATTGCGAACAAAAATATGTTAGTACTCGTGTGATATATAAGTAAAAATGTAAGAGCCTAAAGTAGTATATACTACCTGCAAAATGTAGAAGAAAAATAAAGTGCGGTCAGTTCGAATGGTTTGTACATGTATATATAATTTGCTACACCAATTATAAATAAGGAAGAAATGTTTAATTTTTGGTATTGATTATATAAATAGAAATGCCAATCTAATTGATTAAGTTTAAAGGTTTCCATAATATATTTTGAATCAAATTAATGGGTCAAAGTTTCCGAAATTATGAAAATAAAAGTTAATTATTAAATCTTATTGTAAAAAATTCAAAGACTAATTTTTGGTATGTAGCAAAAATTTTGCTTGTCAAATTAAAACTTTTTTAATTTGTAAATTATTAACTACTTGTGATTTTAAAATAAAGAAAAACGTTTAGTTTTGTTTTAAAATTGTACTGGATAAATTTAACATTTTTCAAATAAAACGGTTGACTTTGTTAATAAGCATTCAACAGGTAAAAACACAACAATGTATGTAACTACTAACAGTTAATCACAATACAAAAATATTTCAAAAAATCTTGTTTCTCAAGATAAAACAGTTCGATTATGAAAATTATTAATTACTTTTGAGTTATAAATATTAAAAAACGTTATAATTTTTTTTTAAAATGTTATTCCAAAAATTTTTTTTTTTAAAAAAAAACGTTGGATTTTGTTAATAAGCATTCATATGTGTTTAAAAAAAAGAATATCATAAATCTATTTCTCGTTAGACATATCAACAGGTATAACAAACCAATCTATGTAACAAATAACAGTTAATCACAATCCCAAAAACAACCATACTCTAGTGTTAAAAGTTACACAGCAACAGTATTTGACCAGAAAAAAAGTCAACGCCATAAATTAGGATATTTAAAGACAAATCGATTATAGGCTTTCCATAAATCTTCTTTGTCAACATAAAACGGTTTGACTTTGAAAATTATTAATTAATTATTTTTTTAAAATATTAAAAAACATGTATAAGTGTATACAAATGGAAAGTATTAAAACCTGGGACTTTTTAAAAAAAAAAACTCAAACTTACGAAATATTAGAATTTTAATAATGAGAATGACAAAACTTAATGTAATGTAATTTACCAATTTTAAGTTTTAATTTAAAATTTTTAAAAAGTCAATTTGTAAAAAGTCAACTACTGTATTGTTTCAAAAACCATAAGACTGATATATTTTTGAAAATTATTAATTAATTATGTTTTTAAAATGTTAAAAAACATGTATAATTTGGTATAAAAAATGGAAAGTATTAAAAGTTGGTACGTTTTCAAAAAAAAAGTCAAAGTTAGTTAAATTTAGAATGTTAATAATGACATAGACAAAACTTAATGTAATGTAATTTACTAAATTTAAATTTTTATAATCAATTTTTAAAAAGTCAATTTGTAAAATCTATAGTTGTCTAAATTTTAATTCTCATTATGGCAAATAAATCATATTAACCATATTTACCTATTGCTAAAAAAAACATATTTACCAAATTTTGGCTAACTATTATAACCTAGAAAGCATATCACTGTATATTATTTCAAAACACATATCAACACAAAAAAAACATATCAACACACATATCAACACAAAAAACAAATAAATGTATGTGACCGCTAATTAATCATCATCCAAAAAACGACCATAATCAAGTTTGTTAAGAGTTACCCACAACCACTGTATTGTTTCACAAACCACCACGACTTAGGACCAAAAGTATGCGGTTTATATCCAAAAAACTACCCACTGAATCCCATCCTAATTACCATCAACCCTAACTACTTTAGAGAGCTTGAACAGACCTCGTTTTTCAAACCAACGGAAATGCACCTGATCGCCAGCCTGCAAATCATTGTCAGCAACAAAGACAGACATACCTTTGATGAAATAACGCTTACTCGATCCCCTGTCTTCAATACCTACAGAGACACCCCAGCTATTTTGCGCAGCATCCTTAATTGTCAATGAGCGCGGCCTGTTCAAGCCGTTGTCCTTCGCCCATTGTGTCTTCATCCGCTAAAACAAATAATCATACATGAAATTTGTTATAAAAGGTTTTATATAGCATCAAAATAATTATAACAGATTGCTTAAACATATAATACTTACAAAATGCCTGTCAACAACAAAAACAACTGGAACGGCCCAATCTTCTATATCGTCAACATCTTCATCCGATCCAGAGTCATCATCATCAGTTTCCATATCATCATCATCATCTGAATAGTCTTCTCCATCGTCATCATCAGAAACCACAGCTATTTCCTCCTGATTAACTTGGTCATCCTCGGGCTGTTCAACGTCCTCCCACAACTCCGGAGGCAGGGTCAGCTTGTTCTTTTCAAAGATGGACAACTCCAATGTTTTCTGTTAAATTTACAATGAAACACATGAAAGGTGTACAAATTAATGATATAAATCTGAAACAAAATTAATGATATTTTTTGAAATTTGAAATCGACAAACAAACCTCGTTGTAAATTTGAAACACCATCAGATGATCCGCTGTTATGTTAAACCTCTGTTTCATGTACGGCCATCCCTGGGTAATAAAAAACTCATGACCATCGTATTCAAGTTGGACCTGGAAAACATGGCCTGCAAAGAAGATGATTTCCCAGCATATACTGTTATGATTAGGAACATCAAAATTTAAAAAAGTGTTATTATCTAACAATATATTATATACATGATATTACCTGGGAATGAGCTAACCATAATCGGTTCCATAGGAGGGTTTCTATTGTACAAACCATGATGAACGAAGGCACTTATATGCTGGGAAGTTGAAAAACAATGTTGAAACATTAGTACATATTAATCTATTTAAGGCGTTATGTCATGTTTATAAACATCATTTAAAAAACATACCAGCCGATTCAGATCAGTCAGCGGGTCATCAAGTTTGCAATAGAAATACTTTCCAGGTGCAGCTATGGCATCCTGATGGAAAGTATACATGTTAAAACAGTTCAGCATTTCTTCATACTCAAACACAAAGTGACAACCACTTGGGTAGTTTAGCGTTGTAATCATGTGCTTCCACCCATTGTAAAAAAACCACTTCCCAGCGATATTGATCACTTTAACTTCGAATGATCTCTGATCCAACGTATGGATTCTGGTCATGCCAGTAGGGTATCCATACTTTGAAATCCATTCCTTATAATCAGCGGGCAACGCCTACAAATCAATACAAAAAATTTTGATTATAAACTAATCTCTTGGATTTTGAGTTAATAAACATTATACATCGGAATACTGTACAGTGATTCAAATGAAAATATTCTAACAACAAACAGAGTTTTAAGGCATAAGAAAGGTCGCTTACCATACACACACGTTCTCTGCCCTCGGATTTAACCCAAAATCCATAAACCATTCTGCAACGACCTTTAGAGCAACTGTATTATTATTAAAAACATATTAAAACATCATATCATATAACTAAAATTGAATCATTTGATGAATACATAATTGGCAAATCTGTATTTTATTAAAACCTATTCAATTTTGAAAACAGATTCATTTTGTAAAAATCCCAAATTGAAAACTTTATATAAAACAAATTAAAACATGCAATCATATAACTAAATTTGCATCATTATATGAATACATAAATGACAAATCTGAAAAATCTTGAAACCTTTATATAATCGACTCATATTCATAATGTTCATACAAAACTTGCATCAAAACAACATCAATCTAATATTCTGAAAAGCTAACTTTCACCTAACATCATCAATGCCAAATCAAAGAAAACAATGTCCGAGTCCATCCATATCCATTCAAGAACCCTAATCAAACAATCAAGAAACCTAATCAAACAATCAAGAACCCTATTCAAGCCATATTACACACAATACATGAACATTCAATTGTAAATCAGATCTATACATATAATCCCTAAGAAATTAATCGCACAACAATTAACAAACATGAACCATACAACATGAACCCTAAAAATAAATATATATAAAACTGACCAATAATAGATGTAAATGCAAGTGTTATAAAAAAATTACTGAAATCAAACAAAAGAGGTATAAAAAACAGTAATCGATCTTTGAAATCAGTAAGAAAACCAAAAAAAATCCAGACAAAAGAGATATAGGAAAGACAATTGATTGAGATAATGATAGAACAGATCATACCTTTGATAGGAGATGAAGAAGAAGGCTGTAGGATGCCTGATTTGGGCGATCGCCTGGTAGGTAGGGTTTGGATCAGAGACGGCGAGGAGGATTGTGTTCTATCATGTTATGTCCGTGTTTTTTTTTGGTCTTTTTATATTTTCTTTTTTTTTTTTTTTTTTAAATCAAAAAGTTTATTAAATCCCACAATGAGACACTTGGCACAATATGATTGGCTCCACAATTGAGGATGAATGTGGGAGTGCCAAGTGTACTCATAGACTTTTGTTTATTAGGTATATAGATATAGATATAGATATAGATATAGATATAGATATAGATATAGATATAGATTATTTCAACCAGGTGTGGTGTTAATGTTGTAATTTATGAAATTTTATAGAAAACTAATCAACCTTGTTAAACCATTATTTAGCCAAGCCTAAATCCAATATAATTAAAAAACCGATTAAATCATTTTTAGCCAAATCCTGTAAATACAGGTTTCATCCCCACTCATGATTCATTTACAGCTTAACAAAGGTAGGAAATGATCATAAATCATAGTGAAAGGGTAATTCATGTAAAACCGTATAAACTAAATAATCATGTATCATATTATACGATGTCCAACACTTGTAGCCCAATTGGTTGAGGGCTTAAAGTTTCTTATGGGAGCCTTGGGTTCAATTCCCACTAGCTACATTTGGAGGACATTGGTGGAGGGGAAATGAGGGATGACCCGGCCATTGGCTTGGGTTCGAGTCCTGATCCCGACCGGTTTTACCGATTATTTCACTGTCGTGCCTTCGAGCGGGGGAGTGGTCGGGTTTTCCCGGGAATCGGTGGCAATTGGTGACCCGGGTACTCTCGAGTACCTGATTCATCAAAAGGGTGCCTGAGAGTACTCGGAAATTGATTCGTTGGCCGTTAAAAAAAAACATACCATACGATTTCCAGCGTCAGTTTCAGCTCTCAACCTTTTCCCGTGACAAATTTGCCCTCACAACTTTAACTCTCTTAATAAACTTATCAAAAGATAATATTTATTATTATTTACACATCAAAATCATCACCTTGTTCATCATCCTAATTCGGTGGTATCCCTTCCGTTTCGTATCCCGATAAATCTGCAGTTATTTCTTCATCCGATTGAAATTGTTAGTTCATTCGTAATACAAGTTTCCCCCATTTGCTTCTTTATTTATTTATTTATGCTTTATTAATATTGCAACTTGATTTAGCATCATTCTTATTATGTTTTATCATTTTGTTAATATGTTTTTATGTTCATCCCATTAGTTAAAATTGTTGCTAGTTTGGACTTAGGGTTATATATGTAAAATTGGATTTTATTAATCCCAACTTTTTGACTTATTTCCCGGGATTAATTCTAACTAAGGAAATGTTTACAGACCGTCCCAACTTTGAACATATTTTCCTTCGGCTATCCCATACCAAAAATACCCGTCATCAAAAGTTGACGGGTTAATATGAGAGGGACGGAGGGAAATATTTTCAAAGTTGGGACTGTGTGTAAACATTTCCTTAGTTAGAATTAATCTCGGCTCTGGGTGGGCAATGTTACGTTTTTAATAGATTAGGGTTTGCCATTCAGATTGGCAGGGGCGAATCTAGAGTGTAAGCAGGGGTAACATCCGTTACCCCTCAACTTTTTTGGCATAGTGTAATTTTAGTATATATATATATATATATATATATTTTTTTTACGTGTTTTGAATTACGTTACCCGTGAAAATTATGTAATGTTACCCCTGAAATCTTGGTCTAGATTCGCCACTGCAGAAAGGAGTGGTGGCGCAGTTTGTTGCCCGTCTGCCCGCTATCTTGATGGAATTTTCTCAGTCATGAAATGAAAATTAGTAACAATTTCAATCGTGTGATCATATCCGTTAGTGACAAATTTTTTGGAGAAGATGTTGATGCAGTGTGATCATATCCGTTAGTAAATGCGTCCTAATACTATCGTTTGTTTTGAATGTTTTTGTATGGACTTGAACAATTATTGTTAAAAACTTAAACTTTTTGTTGTTAGTGTAGGCAACGGTTTGAAGCATAGTCACATGAATCGCGGTACGCTTCGGTTCGTGGTACGAAATCGGGTACGCGATTCGCGCATTTCTAAAAGTCGGTACGAGGGGGGGTAGGTTCATTCGGTTCGCCAATTCGGTACGCGGTACGGTGTACCCTATAAGTTGGTACGTCGTATCGTATATAAACATTATACCATATATATTTTTTTTTCAAATAACTTCAATAAACATTTCATAATCATAATCCAAAACAAAGCTCTTAATTATAAGTTCAAAAACATAAATCCAAAACAAAGTTCTTAATTATAACTTCAAAAAACATAAAACAAACTAACCAAGTTCATAATTGTAAGTTCAAACTTCAAAAACACAGCAGCCTTCGAAGCTTTTTAGTTACGATTCGCGAATCGCATTAAATCTAAACAGCGAATTCGACAATCCGGTACGCGAATTTGTGACATTTGGTACGAAATTATACACAATCGGGTACGCTCAAGTTCACGAATCGGATCGCGAATCCTATGCGAACGGTACGCGAATGTACCCGATTCCGGTACGGGCGAATCGATTCGCGGTACACAGGCTCATTAGCGAATCCTGTGACTATGGTTTGAAGTCACAACGTATCTTGATTTAGTTTCGTTAATTCAATGGCTGCGACTTCAGAAGCTATCCTTGGTATGGGATTATGCCCCAAGAAGTCAAATTTATTGGCTTTGGGTAACTATGGTTCGGGTTATGGAAGTGTGAAGGTTAAAAGTTTAAGGCGTAAATGTTACAACGTTCGTTGTGGACCGAATGTTAGTGATCGTTTTGGGTCGTTGAGTTGTAAATGCCGCAAAATTGAGAGTGTTAGTGATGCGGTTAGTGAAAAGAGTGACCCGCTTGTTAAAGGTGAATTGTCTGCAAATGGGACTGGGGCGTTTAGTAGTTCGTTGCATATAGGTGGTGTGAATTTGATAGAGGAAGAAGCGTGGGAGTTGTTACGTGCGTCGATGGTTTATTATTGTGGGAATCCGGTTGGGACTATTGCTGCTAATGATCCGAGTGATTCTAGCATTCTTAACTATGATCAAGTTTTTATTCGTGATTTTATACCGTCTGGGATAGCTTTTCTTTTAAAAGGCGAGTATGATATTGTTAGGAACTTTATCTTGCACACGCTTCAGTTGCAGGTGATTTTCATCAAATCATTTGATTACATATGATTTTGTAATCTTTTAAATTGATTGAACTTATTGTATGTATTCTCGTATTTATACAAATAGAGTTGGGAGAAAACTATGGATTGTCATAGTCCTGGTCAAGGGTTGATGCCTGCAAGCTTCAAGGTGCGTACTGTTCCGCTTGATGGTGATGATTCTGCAACGGAAGATATTTTGGACCCTGATTTTGGTGAGGCAGCCATTGGTCGTGTGGCACCCGTTGATTCTGGTTAGTCAAATTTTCATTTTGACCAATTTTTGGTGGCGATGCTTTATCTTTGACGGATCAAACATGTTAAGCTAAAAGATTTGCCCAAACATGAGTGGGTCAAATGGGTCAAAACTCAAAAGTCATTCTAACTGAACTTATCATGATTTTTTTCGTAATCGTATTGACAAACCTACCACTTTGTGATTATTTACCTCGAAAAGTTTGTTTCAGGATTGTGGTGGATTATATTGTTGCGAGCATATGGGAAATGTACTGGGGACCTTTCGGTTCAAGAACGGGTTGATGTCCAAACTGGAATCAAAATGATTCTTAAACTGTGTCTTGCCGATGGTTTTGACATGTTTCCAACTCTGCTTGTGACTGATGGTTCCTGCATGATCGATAGACGTATGGGAATTCATGGACATCCATTAGAAATTCAGGTACTTGTTTTCAAGCTGTCTGGTCAATTCCGACCCGTATCAGATAATCACCTGTTTTGACCCATACGTCATATTATTAACATTTTATTGTGATTTTTTTTTCCAGGCACTCTTTTATTCTGCATTACTCTCTGCAAGGGAGATGCTAGTCCGAGAGGACGCATCGGCGGACCTAATTACAGCGCTTAACAATCGTCTTGTTGCATTGTCATTTCATGTGAGAGAATACTATTGGATTGATATGAGAAAACTTAATGAAATATACCGTTACAAAACAGAGGAATATTCTTATGATGCAGTTAATAAATTCAATATATACCCGGATCAGATTCCACCATGGTTAGTGGAATGGATGCCTAATAAAGGAGGTTATATGATAGGGAACTTGCAGCCGGCTCATATGGATTTCCGTTTCTTTTCTCTTGGAAATTTATGGTCAATTGTAAGCAGTCTTGCAACAAATGATCAGTCACACGCTATTTTGGATCTTTATGAAGCTAAATGGGCGGATCTGATTGGTGATATGCCGTTGAAGATTTGTTATCCTGCTCTTGAAGGCCAAGAATGGCGAATCATTACAGGCAGCGATCCTAAGAACACGTAAGGAGTTATACTTTTTAGCTATGATGATTTTGTTTTGAAACATTGATGTACTTTTAGTTGACGTTGACGTTGACGTTTTATGTATGTAGGCCTTGGTCTTACCATAATGGAGGTTCGTGGCCAACTTTACTCTGGCAGGTCAGTTTTATGTCGTTTTAAGTACAATGGATAAATGATTCTCGTGGATACAAATTAATACTATCGCTTGTCTGTTTATTTGGCAATGATGGTGGTAAAGGTTTAAGTGATGTATATGTTTTTCTAGCTTCGTGTCGTTTGTAGCCTTGCTTCTTTTCATTCGGCACCAAACAAATGAAAAATTACCGTGCCCTCATTGTTTTCCTATAAAGGTGAGAAAACAGTCAGGTCGGACGGGTTGGGTAGTTGGACAAAAAGGTCCTTTTTAAATACAGGTTATAGCGGGTCAGGTTCACCCACGAACACTTTCATAGTTTTGTTTTTTTTTATTAATTTCTGACATATGAATATGAAATGGTTTGAAAGAAAAAAAAAAAAAAAAATCTGAACGAACAATTTTTTTTTTTTTAATCTAAATGATAATTTTTCATTCCATGATTGAAAATTACATCAAGATAGCGGGCAACAAGCTGCCCCTCCACCCCTGTCTGAATGGCGAACTCTAACCTACTAAAAACGAAACCTTGCCCCCTGGAGTCGAGACATTACTATGAATAACCCGTTGGACCCTGGTCAGGAAACGGGTAGCTTCCGGTGCTAAATGTTAATTACCCTATCTGGCTCCTTGCTAATAAGATACAATCCAAATTAACTCGATTTTCTACAACCAGGTTGGAATTGCCTCTATTTCGGTTTTACTTGGCAAAAGGTCATAACGAGTCACTGACTAGTGTTGTAATTTTTTTTTTCTTTTAAATTTTACAGATAATTAGTGTATGAAAAATGATCTAAAAAATTATGTTAGTAAGATAATAAATTAACTTTTTAATATAAAGCAATTTTAGAGATTTTTGTTCAAAATGTTTGACCTGTACATTAACTTTGGCTATGTGTTTTTTTTTATGATTCAGTTGACAGTCGCAAGCATAAAGATGAATAGGCCTGAAATAGCCGAAAACGCGGTGAAGGTTGCTGAGAGACGCATATCAAAGGACAAGTGGGCGGAATATTATGATACGAAAAGAGGGCGGTTCATTGGGAAACAAGCACGGCTTTTTCAGACATGGTCAATTGCAGGATATATCGTTGCAAAACAGCTGCTTGATAATCCTGATGCTGCCAAGATTCTAGTGAATGTCGAGGATACAGAGCTGGTTAACGCCTTCTCTTGCATGATTAGTGCTAATCCAAGGAGAAAACGATCACGCAAAGGCATTAATCAAACCTTCATTGTTTAGTACTTTTTGTTTGCTTATGTTCCTTTATCTTTTGAGTATATTACAGTATGTCAAAGTTCAGCATTTTTGAGTGTTACAGTATGCCAGTATCAATAAAGTTGATTATACCAAAGATGCTCGTCGCCCTAGTTTTCCATGTCGGTTAGTAGGTGGTCAGACATGTCAATCTTGGTTTAAAAAAGCGCGCCTGGGGTGCGCTTTAAGCGTTTGAGGCGCGAGGCTCCAAGAAAAACGCTTTTTTTTTTTTTTTTTTTGCCAAAAAGCGTTGAACTACATGAAGCGCCGCCTCGAGCGCTTGAGGCGCGCGCTACAGTAGCGCCTCAGCCCAAAAAACCCTTTTAAACTGCTTTATTTTGCCCGCTACAGTAGTGTCTCGTCGTTTTTATGTTTTGAATATGCTTTTTAAGTGTTCAAGGGTGTTTTATAATCATGTTTTTGTGCTTATGATTGATTAACATGTAGAAAATGTCATATTGACATATATAAATATTTTTTTATAATTTTTTTAATACTATACGTGAAGCTCTCGCCTCGTGCTTCGGATTTTGGACCCAAAACGCCTTGGAGCGCCTCACACTTTTTTAAACCAAGACGTCAATGTCTTTTAGAACCCGGACGTTAGTCAATCTCTCCTATGAAGTTGTAATCCGAGTTTAGTGAATATTCGATCGGTGCATGGTCAACCTGCTAGTGATCCATACAAACAAGGTTTTAATAATCCAAACCATGACCCATCGGTCGATAACTGTTGATCTGCAGATTCAGTGCAGCAATAGCTGAGATGTTGATTTAGAGCAGTGTAACCGACGTGCATGTGGTGGTGGTGATATATAATTGATACAAGCTTTAAGCATGTATATTTATTTTTTCTGGATTAATTTTGCATGTCCCACACATTTAAAGCACAATTTTAGAAACATGAAAAAAATCCGACCTATAACCTGTTAAAGTTGCAATGCACAGCTGGCTGCTCACGTGGATGGTTTTGATCCAGTTTAATTTAGCTTGTGTTCAGTTTAAACATGAAAAAAACCCGACCTATAATCACGTGGAAGGGTGGGTGTGAAGTCCATCCACGACAGCCACACCACCCCAGGTCCAACGTGGAGACCGAGTGGGGTAACCCCATGGGATTTTTCACTGACGTGGAGCAACTGAGCTCGGTGACGTGGCGGCTCCCTATTCGATATGAAAAGAGAACTGTTTCCCCACAACGATTCCTTAAAAAAAAATTAATTTACCATTGTATATAAACTCATCCTATCATTTTTACACCACCACGGACCCACCCACCGTCCACGCCACTAGCAACACCCGGCCAATTTTGTTGGTTCTTGTTCCAAGCCCACAACGTTGAGGTACGTTGAGGTGGATGCCACATGTTGTTCCAAGCCCACAACGTTGAGGTACGTTGAAGTCCATCCAAGACTAATGGGTATGGGCTCCGGCATTGCACCGGCGAGCCTATGCCGCCCCGGGCAACACCGCCCCCCAGGGCCAGCAACGGCATGCCCAGCATCCCCATGACTTCCAAGCCAGGCCAAATGTTATTGTTTTTAATAGATTTTTTTATTATTTTTAATAATTCTGGCCAATGAGGATGCTCGTCATCATAGTGCACACCACCACCCCCTTGGAGGCCGATCATGAAGACGCCTCTCCCCCCACTCCTACGTGACGTGACGCCTACGTACAGGCCCATCATGAAAATGTCACCCCTCTCTACACCCAATAGTCAAACTCCAAAAACCGAACAAATGGGAGATGGCAGGGTTTAAGTGGTGATAGACTGATAGCGCTTAGTGGCCGTTGAAGAGTGGTTCAATTAGTTAAAACTAATGTGTTGGAGGGTGATTTTAAAAGTGTTGGATTTTACCGATTATTCTATTGTCATGCCTTCGGACGGGTAGATAGTCCATGTAAGGACGGAGCTAGGGCTCATTTGACCATTGGGAGCCACAAACGGAGTGCTTCTACTTAGTTTTAAGTTACAAAAAAAAACACAACCAAAATCCCACAATTGAAAACCATGGTAACAACAAAAGCAAGTTAAACGTGAAGCATCAAAATGTAGCAACTACCATAACAAAGCAAGTCAAAATACTCGAAATCCTCATGGTCTTACACAATAACCGGTTCAACAATAAAACTAAAAAACAAAAACATAGCCGATAGTAAACGCTAGAACCCTAGTCCGCTTCAAAAGAAGCGATTGCAGAGCGATCCTTTTAGTCATCGAACAAGCCGAATCCCAATCCCTTCAAATCAAAACACAATCAAACATGTCATCAAAAAATTATAAAAAATGTTAAACATATACACAATAATACTAAAATACAATGAAGTTTGATAAGCAGAGGAAAAGCTTACATCATCAGACTCCTCATCACTTTTATCGTCTTTCTTTGGCTCTTCAACAGCGGCCCTAGGCGCAGCATCAACTCCCCCGACATCAGCTGCTGCAGCGGCAACTGCAACACCGCCACCAGAAGGAACAGACGCTAGCCTTTCCCTTCCGGATGCGATGAGTTCGGTGATGTCCTTTCCCTTTACTTGAGACAACAACAGCTCAATTTTGTCATCATCGGCGTCAGCTCCAACTGCATATCATCAGTTTCCAAATCAAATACAAATACAGTCAACTTAGTTACCAAACAAATTTTAAGTATCCAGCAATTGTTTGATTAAAAAAACTACAATTTTGTAGTATGCGGTGTAAAAACTAAACGAATATTATATAATCTAAAAGTCCGCAGATAACGGATCATGTAAACACATCAAACCAAACACGAAAACATTACACGAACCATATCCTAAAAATCATGTGACACACATAGGGGTACAAAACGAGCTCGGCTCAGGCTCAACTTGTTCATTATTTATTAGTCAATATGTTAAATAAAAAGAATATAAATAATAGTTCGTTAAGGCTCGTGAGCTCGCTAAGTGAAGCTCGAGACAACTTTAAATGGCTGGTATATACTATTAAATATTAAAAAAAAACTAATATTACATTAGGCTCGACGAGTCTAACTAGCTTTGTTTTAGGCTCAAGCTCGGCTCGTTTCGAGCTTTTTGCTGAGCCAAGCTCAAGTAGCTAGCGAGCTGCTCGGCTCGTTTGCACCCCTAGACACACATGATCTGAAACACAACGCTTGTTTTCAAGCGTGGAAACAAACATTATTACCCATTTAACCCAAGAACAATAACTTACCTTGGTTTTAAAAAGCGCTAGGCGCACAAAAGCGACGAGGTCTAAGCGCATCGCGTGAAGCGCAAAGCGCAAAAAGCGTGGGATTTTCGTACCCGAAGCGCACAGTAATTATATAATTTTTTTTATATATCCCATATATATTCCATGAGTTTTTAGCTTCATTTGCCCAAAATATAGCTATAGATAAGGTTTTTTATGTGATTTTACCTATATGTACAAGCCAAAAACACCAAGGTACAACATTTTTATGCATAAAAAACACCCCGTGTACGTGAGGCGCGCGCCTTGGGAAAAAGGATAGGCGCAAAGCCCTGAGACGCCCTAGGCTGCGCGTTGCGCCTAGGCACGCCTCAGGCGCGCTTTTTAAAACCGAGTAACTTACATTTATTTATGGAACAATAATCTTTAAAATTCTAGTTTTAAATTACTGAATTGATCTTATTTAAAACGTTATGATGGATATACGCCAATTTATTTTTAAACCATTAAATTTTTAACATAAAAATAGGCCAAATATTTAAAATCATTACACAAACAAACTTTATATTATAAATTAAAAAATAGAATAACTAAGTTAACCAACTAATAGAAACAAACATGACCCCTTTAGCTAAATAACTATATTGTGTAACCCGAAACTGAACCGAACCCGTTTAAACGAAACACAAAGCCACAAATTCCGTGTTAGGTATTTATGTATACCTGAAGCAAGAATGTTCTTCAAGTCCTCATCAGATGGGGTAGTGTTACCCCCCAAAAGAGCCAACAAAAACGCTGCAATAACCTTCATCCTGAATGACCAAATATTATTATTATTATTTATTATTATGTAGACATCGTTGGTAAAAACATTTAAAGATCTTGTTTAAATGATATGTGAGTTAGCTGTTGATGTTCTAAAAAAGTATTACTATTATTTATAATTTATTTATAAAATAAAATAATAAACAACAAACATTTTTATTCAATTGGATGAACAATAAAATTTTGTAAAAAATAAATACAGAAGAATATAATGGTTAAAATCAAAACATAATATTGTGACACCAAATAAAACAAGCCCTTATTTGAGGATTTTGATAATATGATGATACCTTCAAGTGGTTTGTGTTGCAGCCGCTGTGGTTATCTTTTTAGTGTGCCGGCGTTAGGGTTTTGCAAAGAGGCTGGAAACCCTATCCCTTTTTATAATAGTATAATTTCCGTACATTATTTTATGGGCTTTGTTTTATTATTTATGGGCTTTTTGGTACATTTTTTTAGCCCATTGGTCCATCCGCTCTTTTTACAATTTCTTTTTTTTTTTTTTAATTATACTAAGGATCTGAATTAAATTAATTTAAAATTAAAAACAAAAATAATGAAGTAATTAAAATGATAAATGCTTATAACGTTATCTACAAAAAAAAAAAAAAAAAAAAAAAAAAAAAATTCCATTCCACCAATAAAATTTCCATCTCATGTCCACAATCCAGAAACAAGTCATTGAACATAAAGATATAATCATTAAGTCATCAAGCACTCCATTAAGATATCAACAACATTGAACAAAACAATGGTAAAAGCATTACTAAAGCAAACAAACAACCATACCCTTTGAAATTTTGCATATAGCAAAACTATTGGTACGACTGAGGAAAGTAAGATATAGACAAACCATATCTGATATCCTAGCGGATAAACAACCCGGTCAAATTGCGCCCACGGCAAAACTATTGATACATGATGAGGAAAGTATGATATAGAGAAAACCATATCCCGCTATCCTAGAGGATAAAGAGGGTGCGAACCTCAATAAAATGTACCAAGTATCACAACAAAACCACAATCAATAAGAAAACTAACCTTACATCATCAATTGTCTTACAATAGAAATTTAATTGTTCAACAGCAAAACTAAAAAACAATACCAAATTAAATATAAAACCTTAGTTTGCTTCAATACAAGAGCTAGAAGAGTACTGTTTTTTTTAGTCAAATAAGCTGAATCCCATATCCTGCAAAATCAAAATACAATCATTAGATTGGTTCAGATTTAACACAAAAAAAGTTGTGCTAAACATATTCCTTCCCAACTAAATCAGTCACATCATTTCCTTACAAAATCAGTCACATAATTTTTGTACTTTTTATACTCATATGAGTGTATATATTTGATAAGTGACAAAAGGGCTTACATCATCAGACTCCTCTTTCTCTTCAACTTTCTCCTCTTTCTTCGACTCAGCAGCTGCGGCCGCAGGGGCCGCACCACCACTAGCCGCAGCAGCAACCGCAACGCCGCCACCACCAGAGGGAACTGAAGCCAACTTTTCCCTTCCAGAAGCAATCAGCTCTGTAATATCTTTTCCCTTTACTTCTTTCAACAGCAGCTCAATCTTATCATCTTCAGCATCAGCTCCAACTACACATCATCATTTTTATATTATTATATATCAAAACAATATGGTTAACAACTATAACTTAATTAATAACTAACACAACACAATCATTACAAGCATTTATATAACAATAAAAACATCTGCATGTCCTATAAAATCAATAACATAACACTAGTTTATAAGTTTATAACAATAAACAATCTAAAAGATTACCTGATCCAAGGATCTTCTTCAAATCTTCAGCTGATGGAGATGTGTTACCTCCCAAAAGAGCCAACAAATAAGCTGCAACAACCTTCATTCTATAATATGAAACATTAACACATGATCTAGATCAAGATTTTGTATAAAAATAGACATCAGTTATACATAAAGCAACTTAACGGACAACAAATATTAATCAGACAAACCCTAATATGAGGATAGAGAGAAGATACCTGCAAGTCGTTGGTTACTACTACAGCCGCTCCTTATCTTTTGCTTCTTTAGTGTGAGTATTAGGGTTCTTTAATATGCTGAAACCCTACACCTTTTTATAATATTATTTTCGTGGGCTTTCAGTTTCAATGTGTTGTGTGATGGTTAGACATGATATGAGCCCATTGGGTGTGTTAATCCACTGACTCTACTCCTAATTTGTTTAACTAAAATTTAAAAAATATATTTTAGTTAGATCAGTTGAGTTGTTTTGGTTATTTTTTTGCAAGCATTTGTTTACCGTTGAATTTAAAAGTTACAAGAGTAAACTATAGATTCTGGTTTTGTATCTATAGATTACAGTGTCGGTAAAAGTAACATACCTTAAAAACGTACTTTACATTATTGTACTTTCCATATCTAGAACTATAGGACACTAAAATGGCATGTGGCTACTATCCACTCTCAAATTTACTTCAGGGTTGCTTTTTTTTTTTTTTTTTTTTTTTTTTTTTTTTTTAACGGCCAACGAATGAGCACTCTCGGGCACCCTTTTAGCGAATCAGGTACTCGAGAGTACCCGGGCCACCAATTGCCACCAATTCCCGAGAAAACCCGACCACTCACCCGCCTGAAGGCACGACAGTGAAATAATCGGTAAAACCGGTCGGGATCAGGACTCGAACCCAAGCCAATGGCCGGGTCATCCCTCATTTCCCATCCACCAATGTCCTCCAAATGTAGCTAGTGGGAATTGAACCCAAGCCTCCATAGAAAACTTTAGGCCCTCAACCAACTGAGCTACAAGTGTTGGACTTACTTCAGGGTTGCTAATAATTAATTTTGAAATCAACTTTATAAAAATTAAAAATCGTAGTCAAAATGAGTTCCAATCGACTCGTGCAAAATTTCGAGCCAGTTTTGTTTAGGCATGGCAAAACAACTAGAGCGATGAGATTATTCGATACACGAAGCATGTGGGACATGTATCTGGTTATGAGAATGAAGAAAAAAAATGTTTTGCTGGTATGGTATTAAGTGATACCCAGCTTGATTATCCAAAATCATATATCTGTTAACTCGAATCGTACACTGAATAACTTACTCGTAAGCTTTTAATTTTTGTTTTATGTTCCTTTTTTTTAACGGTTAACTTCATTAAGACAGGCGCACCCTTAAATCAAGGACCGCCAAACCAAAATTACATCATATACAATGGGAATTTTATCCAATCCTACCACTTAAGCCATGAAAACGACATAGACTTAACAACTGCCATAACCTCACCAACCTTAGGATTCCCACCGTCAAAATCATTTATATTTCGCTCCTTCTAAATGGCCTAACATGTAATCATAACAATGCCTCGAATCACCTTCTTTGCCTATTTGGGTCCAGTGACATTCTTATAGAGTAGCAAAAGATCTTCAATTTAGAAAGCAAAAAAGGGATCTATTTTACACCATTTCCCCACCCCGCTCCACACCTCGAAAGAATGACCACAACCTGTAAACAAATGTCTAGCACTCTAGTCTTCTACACCGCAAAGGGGCATGAGATGTCTTGTATATTAATGTTCCTCAACAACAAAGCAAGCCTAGACGGGATCGATCCAACTCAATCCTCCACACAAGCACGTTCACCTTTAGGGGTACCCAAGATTTTCCATTTCATTGCATGCTCCCGATGTTCACTCCGGTCTTTTCTTAGCAGAGACTTGATTTGAGCCACCGAGAAAAAAGCAGAGCCCGGGTCACTCCACAACCAATCGTCTCTGCCACCTGCGAAAGACACTGATGTGTCGTAAAACACATCTCTTACTCAGTGTATTTTTATACATTATTTAATAGCTTTTTGTTCGTATTGAGTCGTTATTTGTATTTCTTTATTACTTTACCTTTTTATAGATTTTTATTAGTTTTGGGTCATTATTAATATTTATTTTAATTTGTGTAGGTGTTCATGGATGTTGGAGCATAAATGAGCAACTTTGGTCAAGTAAAAAACACAAGAGTCTAGAGCACGGATATAATAATAATAATAATAAGAAAACAAAAAGACGTGAACTTGGTCAACAACATATTACTAGAGTATGCGTAGTGGTGGCCTATCCAAGGCGTTTTGGCCCCATAGCGTCGGGGAACACCCCCCCCCCGAGCGATATGGGGGTGTTTTCGCTTGCAGGGTCATGGAGGTGGCGGGCACGATGGCTGACAAGAGGAGGAATGGTTGTTGTTTGGGATGAAGAAAGGGGAAGGTGAAGAAGGGGTAGGTGGGGGAAGGGTTCTATTATAATATTAAAATAATAATATAATAATCATAATAATAATAAAAACAATAAAAAGCAATGATTACCAAATCATTTATAAAGTCCTATAACACCCATTTCCACTACACCCTCTTTTTCTATAACGCCCCATAACGCCCCTTCTATTACTTTATAATATTTTATTCCCCATAACGCCTCTCTACTACATATGCCCTTAGGAGTTAGCGAAAAGACGGGGGAAGAATATTATTAGGAGTTGACAGCAGCAAAAAGACAGAGAAGGAATTGGATCAATTGGAGTGGGGATCAAGGGTTGAAGCGTTGGTGTGACTACAGGTCGATTATAATTCAACTATTAGTTTGATTTGTTTTTATTGTTTTGATTTTATCATGATCTTTAGAGGCTAAATCTTTTTGCTACCTAGGTTAAAGATGATTCCACTTGAATAATTTATTTTCTTTTGGTTTTCAAAATTCCACTTGAATTTTGAAACAGTATTTAGGGTAAGTAATCGAGTCTAGTTTATGTTTTCCAGTAGAGTCTCGTGGGTTCGATACTCGGACTTACTTTAACTGTATAACACTAACCGGTACAGTTGCCGGTTGTGTGGTTTAGGTTTAGAGAGTCTTAGTTTATAAATTTAAAACTTAGAGTGTCTAGTTTAGCTTAATTTAGTTCGTTTTTATTAAACCACTTTGAGCACATCAGACACATTAGATAACACTAGTGGGTTAGCCCGCGCGATGCAGCGGGTGTCACCAAGTCTTTTTTAGAAAATGTTTTTAAACCCGATCTGTCTTAAACACCGATTATATTTGGTACCACCACCACTTTTACTACTACTACTACTACTATTACTACCACGACCACGACTACCACTACCCGTGCAATATATGATCGCGTGGTGTTAGGGCTGGCATAACAGGTTACACGAACCTGTTAAGACAAGAACACGAAACTTGTAAACACGAACACGACATAAAATCTAATCGTGTCATTTTTTTCAAACACGAACACGAACCTGTGTATGACAGGTTAACACGATAAGACACGACAAGACACGATAAGGAACACCTAGTAAAATAAGTTAACACGACAAGACACGATAAGACACGACAAGACATGATAAGAAACACGATAAGACACGATAAGAGCTGTTAAGACACGAACACGAAACAGGTAAACACGAACACGATACGAAAATAAACAGGTCTTAACGTGTCGACCTGTTATAGACACGAAACCTGTTAAGGCCAAACACGAAACCTGTTAAAATCGTGTAGGTCCGTGTCTAAATTTCCAGCCCTGCGTGGTGTACAATTAACTATTTGACTTGTTTTCATTTTAAAATAGTTTTTTAGACGAACACCCCCCCTAAAATCTAAGTATAAAAACCACTATTGTCTCCTTTTAAGACTTGAATCCGCAAATCACTAGTAGAGTAGGAATGTTTGTTTTGGCCAAGGAAATGGGAAGGAAATAGATGTGAAAGTGACAATTCATCGGCTTCTAGTTGTCATGTGTAAGAGTTGCATGCATGTGGGAGGTTTTGTCTCTTGCGTGTATGCATACAAATTATATATATAGGCACATGGGTACACGGGTATATGTATTTAGATTATTGTTTTCCTTACTAGTGTAATTCATGAAAGTGACACATGAATGAAGATCAAATTTGTTGTTTTGTGCATGACCATACATATATGTGCGCATGTGTGTATATATATAAGTATATGTTTGTCTTTTCCTTTACACACACATTCATACCTTTGCATATATATATATATATATATATATATATATATATATATATATATAATATATATATATATATAGTGGAAGGATAGGGAGAAAACCCTCCAAAATGAAAAAACTCTAGAAAACCCTCAAAAAAACCTACTTCCCGAGCTTTTTTTTTTTAAAAAAAATTAGGGCATGTAATATACATGTTTTTGAGTGTTTTGAGCCAAAAAAATCAAAAAAGCGCCGAAGGGTTTTTTTTTTTTAAAAATAAGTTTTGCATCATAACATATGTTACCAGTGCAAAAATAAGCTAACATGTGTTATGATGCAAAACTTATTTTTTTTTTTAAAAAAAAAAACCCTTCGGCGCTTTTTTGATTTTTTTTAGCTCAAAACACTTAAAAACATGTATATTACATGCCCTAATTTTTTTTTAAAAAAAAAGCTCGGGAAGTAGGTTTTTTTGAGGGTTTTCTAGAGTTTTCTCATTATTTAGGGTTTTCTGTGGATCCATCCCCTATATATATATATATATATATATATATATGGTTGTATGGTTTTTGTCTCATCTAGTTCAAGTGTGTATATGTATACTATTGAACTAAATTTTTAATTCTACACATGTGCATTTGCTTAAAAAAATATATAGTTTTAGTCTCATAAAATCCATACGCTTTTGTTGATCCTTGTGATGGTCATGATGTTCGAGTAGAGTTCATAATCGTTCAATAATTAGGTGCACTGACACACTTATTCTAAACACACAGTGAAATAAAGACCGTTAATTGTACGGTTACGACTAGTGAATTTGACGGGTGTCACAACAAACCACAAAACCGTAAACAACACCGTATTCTCCCCCTTCTCCCCCCATGTCTCTCGGCAAATCCACAATCCTGAGTGGGTGTGTCCCCCATCACCATAGACAGTTGTTGTTTGAATCGGCCACTGGTAACAGCTTGTTACAACCCTCCACCTCATCACCATCATCGAACAAAACTAAAACATAACTGGAAACAACAAAACTTTTAACACTCACAAAACCGGTGACCACCGACACCGACACTTCAACACCGTCAACCGCAAAGCATGAAACTGACTTGTCATCGCCTTAGACTGTTGTTGAACGAACATGCAGCTGGTAACAGCTAGTTACAGCCATCCACCTCATCAACAAAAGTCTCAAATCTTAGAGAGAGATAGAGAGAGAGAGAGAGAGAGAGAGAGAGAGAAATGAAACCTTAGAGAGAAGGCAGGGAGATGAGAGGTTTGATCTGAGAGAGAAAAAGACAACTTTTTAAACCCACTAAACTAGTGACTCGCTCAACAGGTCACAAATGTTCATATGAGGGTTGTACACCAAAATGAAGATTGAATAGAGAAGCAGTACGAATAGATACAAATTCGGAAGTCTCGCCAAGATCATGTGCATTTTAATTCATAATAAATATTATTCCACATTATATAAGAATACAATTACTAGATTTCGATGTGAGAGGCGTTTACTTTTTCACTTAGTACAATCATTCAAGCCTTTTGTACCAGTATCCTTTGCTCTCCTTTATAAACCGTCTCTTTCCCTCCACCTGTCCCTCCACGTTGCCTCAGGTACTGATGCATCGTCATCGGTTTTCGTCGTCGCCTTCTTGCTTCTCTTATCAAACGCTCCTTGTTGAGTAGAGTGTATGCATATGGATTATATTATTGTGAAAGAGTAAGGTTACTTTGGTGGCTGACCCTTCATTGTTGATAGATATGGGATTGTAGATGCAATCACTGATATTGGGCTATGATGTTTACGTACGTGATGTAATGTCGACTGTGATGGCGCAACTGCAGCGCAACCGATTGACATAGCACTGTACACCTGAGCCTTTGCTTTTACGCATAACTACCTGTCTTGATGGTTTGTGAATGTGAAATGAGGTATCTTTGGCCGAATTTGTAAAATACCAAACAAAGCGTAAACACCTCTCATATAGAAATCTTGCAATTGTATTCTTATATAATATATATATATATAATTATAGATATTGGGCTATGATGCTTACATACGTCATGTAATGTCAACTGTGATGGTGCAACTGCAGTGTGAGATCTCAGGATCGTTTGAGGGAATGATTGAGAGAAACTAAGTGTTTTATAAACAAAGAAAGTTTCATACACTTTTACAAATGATGGGTACAAGCCTATTTATACTTGGCTAATGGGTGTGTCTCTAATAGACGCGACCCTTCAAACTATAATAACTACTTATAATTAACTTGTGACACAATGGTTCACTTATTTCTATTCTAGACTTAGGGTATATAATATACTTTAGGATAAATTAAATATTATACACTAACATTCTCCCCCTTAATTTTGATTTATCTTTCATGCTTCACAGTAGGGTCTTGATCATCTTCATTGTGTCTTGCTTATAGCATTACTGGTCCAACTTTTTCACATTGAATTAGATGAGCTTCCTCTTTTTCTTTAAGTTTTGGACATTCGTGTTTGAAGTGTCCAAATTCATTGCAATTGTAGCATCTTATATAGCTCTTATTTTGTTGGTATCTCTTGTTGTCTTTGTTTCTCCAAGTCTTCCAATTTTTAGCTTTATCACGTCCTTAACTTGAATTTGCATGACCACGATGTTCACATTTATCTTCCTTGAATTTTCCTTTAGCATCTTCTTTGGTGAATAAGAGTTACTGTGTGATTCACCTTCTTCTGGTTTCTTGATGCGTTCTTCGTATGCCTTTAGTCTTCCGATAGCTTCTTGAAAGGGCATAGTATTAAGACCGACAAACTGTTCGATTGCAGCAACAATTTGGATGTACTTTTCTGGTACGGAGCTGAGTAGTTTTCCTTACTAATCTTTTGTTATCAATTGTAGATCCAAGATTGTTGGCTTGTGAGACAAGTTTACTATTTTTGCCTGTAAAATCATCTAGTGATTCCGAGTCTTTCATCTTTAGAGCTTCAAAGTCTGATTCGAGTGTTTGCATTCTTGCTTCTTTGACTCTGTCTGCTCCTACATATCTTGCTTTCAAATCTTCCCAAATGTCTTTAGCGTTTGTATGATGAGCGATTTGAAATACTAGTTCTTCTAGCATGGCTTAATAAAGATAAGCAATAGCTTTGGCATTTTTCTTTGCATCGACTTCACCTGTTGGTTCTATTGCTTCTCAAATTCCATGTACGTTGAAGATTGCTCTAACTTTTACTGCCCAAATAGTGTAATTCGTGGAACTTAGAGTTGGGCATTGGAAGGTCATTGACGTTCCTTCTTCTCTTATGACTTCCTTAGTTATTGTTCGTGTCTTCTTTTTCTTCTTTCCAATATTGGTAAATACACTAACGTAACTTTAACTTCTTTGGTTTCGGATTTGATTTGATATCAACTTTGCTTGTCTCGGATCAAATCAATATCAACCTTGCTTTGGATTAATTTGATATCAGCCTGAATGACTTTGGATCAAATTATCTTCTTCTGGTTTTTCGGTCGCGTAGCGAATCAAAACCTTAATTCCGAGAATAGTAGCGGGGTCCTTCAGTCGTTTATAACGAATCAAAACCAACTATTCCTTTCTTATCATAACCATAACGGGGTCTTCGGTTGTAAGACGAATCAAAACCTACTAACTGGGTCTTTCGGTCGTCTAACAAATCAAACCAATTGTTGCGTGCTGAGAACAGTAACGGGGCTTTCGGTTGCAGGACAAATCAAAACCAATAACGGGGTTTTTCGGTTGTCAAGCAAATCAAACCAACTGTTTTAGGAACTGGTCCTTCGGTTGCAGGGCAAATCAGAACCATTCCTCCTTTTTTTGTTTTTATTTTTTTCTAAATCATATAATTTTTAAAGCCAAATTTGTTTGACTTTTCTTTTTAAAAAACGATTATTTTGGAAATAAACAAGTAACTGGGTTTTTCTTTAAAATAATGTATTGACTTTCCAAATTCAAACTCTTGTTTACAATACTACTGCCCAATTCGATCAAGAAAAATTTTCTGTTTTTGATCGAACAATTGATGGAACGAAAAACAAATTTTGTTCCACAACACTGATTTGAATCATTTTCAAATCAAATGATCGAATACGAAAGGTTTCAAAAAAAAATTTTTCTAAAAGTTTTGGTTTTTTTCTTGAACCCGAAAAAATAAACTAATCTTTGATAGGATTTTGATATTTCTTTTTATAAAAACGAATTGTTTTGTACCAGTGATTGTTTGGATCAATCGTCTGAATCTTTAAAGACTTGTTTTGGTTTTATAAAATTTTGGCGGGAAAAAACTTCTTGACGAACAAGAACAGAGTAACAGTCTGAAACTTGATTTTCTGGTTTAATTAACGATTTTGTATTCGATTGTGATAGTATAAAGGGGCAGGATGATAAATAACCGTTAAATCGTTCGTTTCGATCTCTTCTGTGAAATCCAGTGTCTCGCCGGAGTTTTCTGGTTTCGCCGGAATCTTCTTTTCCGGTTCTGTTTCTTCTTTTTTAAACGGTTAATCTCTTGTGTATTGATTTAATCCTATAATACTCCTGTTTGGCCTTTGATTCTATTTTCCAACTTTAATCGATCGTCTTTTTTTGTGTCTCTGTTTTTCGGATTGAAACAGGGACCAAACTTTTGATCTTCTTCTTCGTGAATGATGGAATCGTCTGATGAACCTATTGCTCTGATGCCAAATGTGAGATCTCAGGATCGTTTGAGGAAATGATTGAGAGAAACTAAGTGTTTTATAAACAAAGAAAGTTTCATACACTTTTACAAATGACGGGTACAAGCCTATTTATACTTGGCTAATGGGTGTGTCTCTAATAGACGCGACCCTTCAAACTATAATAACTACTTATAATTAACGTGTGACACAATGGTTCACTTATTTCTATTGTATACTTAGGATATATAATATACTTTAGGATAAATCAAATATTATACACTAACATGCAGCGCAAGTGCGCAACCGATCGACATAGAACTGTACGCCTGAGCCTTTGTTTTTACGCAGAAGTGTTTGTCTTGATGTTGCCATTTATTTTGGGAAAAAAATTTGTTTTAAGGCTTCTGAATGTCAAACAAGGCATGCAACGATGAATTTGTAAAATACACCTGGCTGAATGCATTAAAGGTAAGCGATAATTAGTATTCCATGGCGCAAATCAAATAGATGTCAAGGATACTGAGGCGTTGTGGAGCACTTCAGTTGAAGAACTTTAGGCATCTTTACTTACCTGCAATTTTGTGTTAGACGTTTACATTTCCCAGTGCATCTGCCTTACCTTGCTCTGGTGTCATGGGTAACACAGGAATCAAGTGTAAGTTTTAATTATTGTATATATTTTCCATTCACCAAGTTTGTATATGCATATGCTTAATATCATAATCCTTTGTAACTACATTATCATGTGGTTCTACAGCTTGCGTATGCAGAGAAGGTTGCTGCTACACTACAACAAAAATGACTTTTAAGGACCTTTTGTGTGGGACGCTTGTAAAATAGAGTCCTAAAAACTATTTAATAGGACGAATGAACTTTTGGGGTCCTTTTATAATATATGCTACTAAACTGGTGTTTTTTAAAAAGCTACTTAGTAGGATGGATTATTCTTTAGGGTCCTATTATCATATAACTTAATAAGACACTTAAAATATAAATCCTAATAAAGTAATTTATAAGACATCTAGTTGTTGATGTCCCATTATGTGGTAATGTAATAGGACACTTGATCACCCGGGGTCCTATTATAACATAACTTAATACAACACTTTGTAGTTAAGTCATAAATGTTCGATGTTATAGGACTCTTTCTAGTCGAAGTCATATTAGAACATAACTTAATAGGACACTTGACACATGGGTCTTATACCTTTAACCTTTATAGGACGCTTAATCATTGTGGTGTTATTATAATACAACGTAATATGACACATGATATTTGAGTCATAAAACATCAGTTTTATAGGACGCTTATTTGTTGGAGTTTTATTATAACATAACTTAATAGAACACCTAACACTTGGGTCACCTTTACAGGACGCTTAATCATAGTAGTGTTATTATAATACACCGTAATAGGACACTAGATATTTGAGTCATTAAACATCAAATTTATAAGACGCTTATTTGCTAGTGTTTTATTATAACATAATTTAACAGGACACCAGACACTTGACAATAGGTAACCTGTTAAACCTGTTAAGACACGATTTGCGAGCCCTAGGTAACTACCAGTCTAGTTTGCCCCATTAATAAAAGAATTACACCGTCTCATGTAAAATATTACGAGGGTGTTTGGCTCTCCTTATTTCCACCTACTTATAACTTATGAATTTTCTAAAAAGTCATAACTTGTTTTAAAAATGTTTAGATGGTGGATTGAAAATGACCTTTTGGGTTTAATTAAAGGGAAAAGGAGGTGAGAAAGGATTTTTTTTTTCCTTCAAAAAGTTAGTAATATCTAACTTAAAAAAAAAGGAGTGAAAAAGTACAAGTTATAAGTTTATCGAAACATTCCCTTAAATTAGTCCTCGTCTCGAAACATTCCCTTAAATTAGTCCTCGTCTCTAATGCTGTGTTCCCGAGTTAAGTTACCGAAAGAAAAGAAAGGAAATGAAAGGAAAGGAAAATTTGATTGTGTTCCCGAGTTTCATTTAAGGAAGGAAAAGAAAGGAAAACAAAACAAAGTGTGTTCCCGAGTTTCATTTAAGGAATGAAAAGAAAGGAAATGGAAGGAAAACTAGGCAAAATTCTTTAGTTTAGTTTTTGTTTCGATTTGGAAGGAAACGGAAGGAAAGGATATTTATCCTTTCTTTTCCTTTCCCTTCTTTTCCTTCGGTCATTTTCCTTTCTTTTCCTTCCTTAAGTAAACTCGGGAACACAACGTAATATTCTAACCCTACCTAGGATTTTCAATTTCATCGTCTACATCTGTGAAGATCAACTATGATTCTTGCAGAGTCATGTACCGATCGAGAGGGTAAGTTCTCTTAACAATATTTATCCTTCCCTTTGTTTATATAAATTAGATCTAGTCGCTCATATGTGTTGACCTAATTAATTGAACCTTGTGCATGATTCTGATTGTTGGCTTGTTTCCCTGATCTTTTTTTTTCAACCTTCGTTTGTTAATATTTTTTTTTTTAAATTTGTTTTTGTTTGCATAATCTTGAAGTTTACCGTCGACACCCTACGTTGGGTCGGATT
This sequence comes from Ambrosia x helenae, assembly GCA_030844895.1. NCBI lineage: Eukaryota > Viridiplantae > Streptophyta > Magnoliopsida > Asterales > Asteraceae > Ambrosia > Ambrosia x helenae. Next base: position 4,491,272 of record CM061228.1, read on the forward strand.
GAGTTGTGGTGGCCAATGATGTTACAGAGACATGTTCTTCACCAATGCTGTCTAAACCTCAATGGTTCTGATACTATGCAAATTTCAAGATCACAAAAATTTGATGTATAAATCCTACCTAACTCGATTACTTGAGTTTATTAATGCAACATGTCAACATAAGAAGCTGGTTTTCATTAGTTCCTTGTTCATAATTGACCTATTCTTTTTGACAATTTTATCATCCCCTGATATTCATGTATGTCATTAAAAATACATATTTAAAGTCTTTGTATTGTCTGGTAGATTTATTAAATTTATGGATCACCATGATAGGTTTTCTATAATTCAAAGTAGCCATTGTATTTGCTAATATGCTAAAAGAAACTATAGTTTGAAAAATGAAACGACTTCATTTTGTAATGTATTTTTAATGCTTCTTGCCTTATATTTTTTACTTTGTAAGTACTTTTTTTTTGGATTTTGACAAGAATGATAATTTGGGTTGTAATCGAACACCAAGACGAATGGTAAAACGAAGAGGTAAAACGAAGATGCGTGCATCTGCTGTTTAGGATGGATTGATATTTTGTTATATAACGTGCAACCATAGTACACAATGTTGTTTAGGTTTGTAGGAGTTAGAAGGGAAGATTAATAATATGTAGTGGAGGAATTTATGTAAAATACTATATATGAACAATTTAGTTGATGGTCTTTATGTTCACAATTGACAATACACAGATTTGTATATACAGAGTACAAAATTTACATATGAACCATTGATTCAAGAAAAGAATTATATTTCTCTATGTTCTCGCAATAATATAAGATTATAATATAGGACTTTGTAATATACATCACTTTCAATAATATATTCCTTGCATTTTGTGAAGACGTTAGTGCTAACTGGTACAAGTTTTTTCTTTGTGTTTAACCAGATAACAAGTTTCTTCAAACTTAATATATAACCAGGGCTCCTTGCGAAATAAATCTGAAAACATGGATGCGTATATTATTCCTTACGGGGATTTGTTTGAATACGCCTCGTCTACTCACTACACAGCAGAACTACGGTGGTCTTCTGGTGGCTAGTGGTGGGGGGATTCACATTGTGGTTACCTTTTGCATTTGTGGTATGCTTTTCACCCCCTTCACGCAATACTTGCCGAGCCAAGCAACCAGATCTCTTGGTGATAGACTCTTTTGATTTGTTTTTTTTTCAGGCACTTCATAGTCTATTGCAAACTTGATATTTGGTAACAACATATAGTATTTGAATTTAATTTTAAGAAAATAGTTTCATTTCATGATGACATGGCTTTCTTGAAACTCCTTTTATATGTTTATATTAGTGCTCACACTTATTTTAGGGGTATTTGTTATCTTGAGTGGTTCTGACCCACCACTGACTTTCAGCCAATTAATTGACATGGAAAACTCCATTGAATCACTAGCTCTCCGGTCGCTGCTTGAGGATCTACTCAATGGACTTAGCATTTGGTGGTAGGACTTTTTCTAACTTGTTCAAATGAACTAATAGTGGCATAGTGCCCACAATTTGGGAGGTAGGTAGTCCTCCAAACTTTAAATCTATTGTTATTAGAAAATATTATAACTAGTATTATTATACTAGTAACCTGCAATATTTTGTTGTCATCGCCACATCGGGCGGGTTTTTTTTAACTAGTACATATATGTGTGTCTAGTATAAAATTAGATTAAACGTAAATGGGTCAAATTCGGAAAACATGTACACATTATCCCAAAGTGTATTAGTACTATTAGTTTTATATTTTTTAAGCTTCATTTTGTTAACGTCACCTTATGTTTTGTAGGAGGTTTCTACGGATAGGGTTGCAAGGTTTGAAGAAGGTGGTTTAGGTTGCAAAGTGTTTGAAGTGGTCGAGTTGCAAACTTTTTTTTGCTTTATTTGGAAAACATGTACATTTCTCAAAGGGTATTTGTTTATGTTTCATTCGGAAAACATGTACCTTTTGGGACACATTTTAATTATAAATGTATTTTTGGGAATGTTATTTTTTGTTTACTATATCTAATTGTGTTTTAAGGGCATTTATATCTTCTTGATGACCTTTTTATTGTATAATAAAAACCATTATTTAGATGTCCATAACCATATCGTAAAATTGTGTACGTGGATGTTTAAAAAAGCGTTGTATCATATGACTTGTTAGGACTTTAAAATTTTGTCCTATTAAACTTGTTGAAATTTGTAAAAATGTCTGAATTTGTTTTTCTTAGGACGCTATATGGGTTGTTCATAGACATATTATGTGACCATAAAATTGGTTTCATAATTTTATTTGGGATATTACGACCTTTTTCTAGGTACCAAAGTACCTATAATGTTATATCATAAGGGTCCTATAAATTAATTTTTAAGGACGCTTGTATGTGTATTAAAAGATTAAAAGTAGGTAAGTACATGTTAGAACATTGTATAAGTGTCCTAATAGGTTTTTATTAGGAGTTTTTTTGGGTTGTTCATAGACATATTATACGACCATAAAAGTGGTTTCATAATCTTATTTGAGATATTAGGACGCTTTTTAAGTTTCGGGACTTATTACGACCCCTTTACATGAAACGCTTTTACCGTTGGTCCTATTAAATAAAAGGTCCTATAAAATAACATTTTAGGACGCTTTTGTGCGTACTAAAAACCCAATTTTGTTGTAGTGCTACTCATTCAATGCGAGCGATGAGAACCCTCCCACATGTATGCACCAACTCTGTTTTACAATATGTGTCTATGTAATGGCCGTATGTAACTAATAAATAGATATGTGCATGGCAGGGACTTGGTTATCCAGTTACCAGAGGTCACCTCAAAATCATCCAAACGGAAAGATTGTCAGCAACAATGTTGGTGCAAAAAAAAAAAAAACCATTTGCTTTATATTTGGTGTTTTTTTTTGTGTTGTTTCTTGCACTCATGGAAAGTGTTGATGCATTGTTTCGTTGTCTCTTTCGCCGATTACGCATGTACGGCGTATTGTTGTACCTGGTGATGATGTTCGTCTTTTGGCATAGCGGCGTTTGTTCGACGCGTGCGAGGCGATGACGACAATACCTATTTATAATGTTGTTCGTGGCCGTTAACTTCGATGGCGAGCTACACGGCTTGCATTACATTGCCTAAGACCTTTCATCCGCTTAGAAAGGCTTAATTTACTATAGTGTGTTTAGGAAATTTACAACCTGTTTTAAGCGGTTTGGACTTGCAGGATCCCGTTCGCAACGAAGGCTACAAATTATTGGACCTCTTTTACTCCTTTTGTGGGGATGGGTTCGCGAATACTTGAGCATATGTAGGAGTTCCAAATATCAAAATGCAGGCAACTGCCCTTGGTATCGGTCAAAGGTAAGCACCCTCCTTCTCCTTAATTGTTGTATATTTACAGAGCATGCTTCTACGTGTGTTTGCGCCTCTTTACATGCTAGTGGCTACTTGAGATCGGAATGTTTCGTTAGGATTCAGGTTTCTGCTCGTAGATCCGGAGCAGTATCGAGTTTCATAAAATTTAAACAGCCTGACGTATGTTTGTTCCATCGCCTTAAACTTTTACCCTTCCCGTTTCCATTTTGCCGATTCGTTTGTTCGTTTGTTGTGACTGATTAACTTGCAGCTCCAGACAGAGATGGGTTTTATCTTGCAAGCAATGCAAAGTTTTTGCTGTGAAAATAAAACTAAATATTTTAGCTTTTTTTTAGTATGTTGTAAATGTGGTGTTACTAAATCTAATTTTGAACTAAGAGGGGTACAACCTCTTCATATTGTGACAGCAATTTACTGCTTCGCTTGGTACGTTATTCGCGATTACGACTCACCACGTACTATCATCGCCTTGGCGTGTCGTAACGCGCACGCCGGGCTAAAAACTAGTTTTTTAACAAGCAGGAATTTAATTAATCATTTTAATTGTTATGTTAGTAGTTTAAACAAAATAAATGTAGTCTCTTTTTTCTAACTAGATTTTTACATACAATAAGATACGTTGATAATTAAATAGGATTAACCATCCTAGAAACCTATCCCAGCACAATTCATGTACCACATACCGCATACGATGACTTCAGTGTGCCTCTCACTATGACACCTAAGACTAGGTTGGTTATGTAAATTCTATCATGATTTATCATTTATGATTTTGCATATGGTTTTAATATTATAATTCTAGAAGAATATATATATACACATTTTTTATAGGGGGAATTGGATTTTAATAATCTAAACTATTCGAAATTAGTCGTTGGCACCCCAAACTAAAAAATTGGTCATATATAACCTATACTATTAACCTATTGGATTATGACACCTAATTTGGGTTAAGTCACTAACCTAGTTAGTGTTTTGGCTGACGTGGCACCCCCGATATGATGTGGCATGCTGACATGACACCCACATGTTGACGTGGATTCCCAATATAACTGGGTTAGTGACTTAACCCAAATTGGATGCCAGAATCCAATAGGTTAATAGTACAGATACATATGACCAATTTTTTAGTTTAAGATGTCAACAACCACTTTTAAATAGTTTAGGTTATTAAAATCTAGTTCCTCTTTTGAGAATTGGTAGCTTAAATGTCACATTGAACTTGCTAAACTTGTTATTGTAGAAGTATCTTTTAATATGTACATGATATTACCTCTTATGTTTTGTTTTCCCATACACAAGGTGATCACTGGTTATAAAATAAAGGGTTAAGTATAAATTGAGTTCCCATGGTTATACTGTAATATCGCGTATTTTTCCTTAATTTTTGAATTTGTAAAATCACCACTTTACCTATATTATACTTTTTTTGTACAAGAATAACAATGCCTATTATTATTTTTTTATTTCAAAACATTTTTATAATAATAATAATAATATTAGACATTGCAGATTTTTTTTTAAAAACCTAAACAAAGTTTGTCAAGTTTACATCTTATCTTATCACAAAACCACCTCAAAACCATAACCAAAACAAATAACCCAATCCAACCCACACCTCGAACCTAAAATAATAAGCTCAAAACATCCTGAGCCCGCCCAGAACCAAACCCAGCCCAAACCACCCCTCCTTTCTTCCCTGCCCCCTTCCTGCAACCGGATCCCAGGTCTGACCCGCATTCAATCTCAACCAAGAAAAACGCGTAATCAGTGCTCGATAAGGAAGCGATAATCAAATCAAATTAATCACACTTGACCGACATATCAATACACGTCAAACCAGTGCACAATCATTGCGTTTACAGCTCGATTCTTTCCAATTTGGATCGTTTCTCACGCATTTTGACTGTGTCATGGTCAAACCATCAAAACGTTCCAAATCAAGCATGAAACTATAAATTGAACAAGCCTCCTTGTTCTAAAAGGGCCGAATAAACTTTCCCCACCCTCAATTCTTTTTGTTCTTATGTTAATCGTGCAAATATAGAGGTTTTTGTTTCTCAGTTTGACTCGACCATTTGGTTTCAATTCGTATTTGTAAGTCTTAATTTATCCTACGTTTTTGTTCCTTGTTTTGGTCCGAACAATAGCCCCATGAATTCAGGGGCTATTGGTTGTTAATTTATTCAATTAGTAAATCTAGGGTTCTTATGTTTAATAATTGGGGAAGATGACAAGTCATCGTATCTATTTATATCTAAAGCAAAACAAAACTAAACACAAACTGATCTGCAGATAGGTTGGTAAACCCACGTGTTGTTTAAGGTCGGGTCGGCCGAGTTCACGAGTTCGAGCCTGTCAACCCACATTTTTATTTTAAGAAATTATCTTCAAAGCCAAACTGTGTATACATATAAAACGATTCGATATAAACTCGTTCTCAGGGTCTAGACCAATTGGTCTAGGCTTGTGATTTAAGACATTGAACTGGCCTGAGGCCCGGGTTCCATTCCCACCACCCTTAAACATTTTTTTTAAAACCTTTTTTTTTTGTATTTTTGTTTATTATCTTTTAAAATGATTTTAAAATATCAAGAATGACTTATAAATTCTACAAAATTTATTTTATGATACATAAATGATAAACTTTATTATACAATTTTTATTTTCAGAAAATTAGTTTATTTAATATATATATATTAAATATTACAAATTTATTTATAAATAAATAAGTAATTCTAGAAATAACACTAAATGATTTATAAAAATTCTACACAGATTATTTTAGACTTATAAACTAATAAACTTTATAAAACTAACTTTTATTTTCGGAAAAAGATTAAGTAATTATTTTTAATCAATTTATTCTATTTTAATCATAATAAATTCGTAATAAATTTATATTCTATCATTTTTGCACCAAAATTTCACATAAATTATTTTTATTAATCTAGATCAGGAATATAATTTTATAACCTAAAATTTATGAAATTTAATATTTTTGATTATTTTTGCCATGTTTTGATTAATAAGTTATAATATATTATATACACTTTAATTATGAAAATAATTTTGTGAAAATTATTTTTACACTATAATATTTTAGTACAGCCACCCTTGATCAAGATCTTATAAAAATCCTTTTTATTTATTTAATTTCTTAATTTCTTTACTTATTATTTAACTAACAATTATTTTAAATTAATTAATAAACGACCATCAATCCCCAAATTAGGAACCACAGAATACCTTTAGACTAGAAAACTTAGACTTTTAAATTTTCCGAACACTTATTTTATTGCCTTGAACATAGGGTGATACTTGGAAACATTTGGGCCACATCTAGACTATTTCAAAGGATTCAATACTATTGTTAAGGTGAGTTTACATAGCCCCCTTTTACTGTTTTACATTTTTGGGGTGAAACATGTTTAAACATTTTTATACAATAGCAATTACTCACTCTCATTATGTTGAAACTTATGGATTCATTTTGACTGTAACAAAAAGATACAATACAATCATTAAAATTGATCAAGCCTCCTGTTTAGATTATAGCGCTATAGGTCTGACAAACCCATCCCCCCGCATAAATTCAGGGATGATCGAAAACAGTTACACTTTTACTAACTTGCGAGTTAGGTCTCAGTCGACACACGGTTTGATTATACAAAAGGCGCATTGTTACATGTCGGACTCATACTCTTACATTACTCATTACTATATCTCTATTGTGTTTGCTATACAAATTAATGTATTCTATTACTTGCAAAACCTATGTATTCTCACCAACTATTTATAGTTGCCCCCATCTTTCCAACTCAACATGTTTTAGGTTTTACTAGCTATTGGAGCTTTGGACCTAGTTTATATGAATCAAGTTTATGTAATTATTAATTGTATGACAAATTGTAATTCGTTTAATAATATTCAACTTCCATTTAGTACCATAAGCTATTGAACAATCACACTACGTGACACCTCAATGTTTCCGCCATCGGTTGGGGTGTTACATATACACACACTTGGTTGAGTTATTATTCTCAATTTAGGCCCCTAAGTCCGTTTCCTAGCTTTCCGACATTGGTCAATCGAGTCTGCCCCTCTAACGCCCGTTAGTTTTAGTCTAATGGTGAAATGACCACTTTACCACCACTCTTCATCTCCTAGATTACTCCCATCATCACCACTGACCTCCATTGCCCTCTGCAACCCACCACAACTACCTTTCTCATCATTACACCATTGTAAAAATCTCCAGCCACAACCACTCATAACCTTAACCATTGTACACGTGTCTTACAACCTTCCAAAAATCTTTGAAACTACTGGATCCTTTGGCTACTAGTCACCAACCACTGGATCCAGTGTCCAGTTTTTAGAAGTTGCAGGTAGATCAGAAGTTGCAAGTTCTAATTTCATCAACAATATGGAGATTCCTTTCGCCCCACCTTCCCCTTCTCTATTGCACCACCACCATCCTCCACCTACTATCGCAAACCACTTGCTTAATATCTGCCCCCTGTTTATAACACCTACACTGTCGTACACCATCGAACCACCACCGATGCAACCACCACCATCCACCATCGTCGGTTACAGGTTTTGATTTTAGATATTGTTTTTTTTGACCATGATCATTGATGAGTTCTTCAGTTCTAGTTTATCAACTGTCCCTTTCAAAGACGAGAACCACATCATTGATTTCTTGAGTTTGATCGATCTGAGTTCTTTTTCTTAGAGTTTCTTATAGTTATTGTGCTAATCGTCTTGCTTAATCTTCTTTGTCTTGTCACTAGAATCATTGCTTTTCTAGAGATGTAAAGTTTTATAGGAAGTTTTTTTTCCATTTAAGGACACTAATCATTTGATATAAAAAGAAGAAACTTTGATAAAAATATAAATAACTCACTTTTTTGACTTCTATGTGCAACAAAGTCTCGATGATGAGGAGATAGTTGAAATGAAAAGAATAATCCTGACACTCATCAGTTCCAGCTATCAAATACTGATAATATTATAGGCATGGCTGAAAATCAGCAACCTAGTAATTTGGAATCTGGATTCGATACAACAAGAGATGTTGATGTCATAAATGATTAATACAATAGTTTTGAGGGAACAAATTTATCACAAACAATACCTATTGCTTAGAGAAGATCTTCTAGAAATAGTAACTTCCCTAAAAACTTGAGTGATTATATAATTGAATGATCGGATGTGAACCTGTTTCAGTCCACATGTTAAGTCAATACATGCATAAACCATCTAAGGCTCATTTACAAATAGCCATGAGAGTTCCTAGGTACTTAAAAGGTTCTATTGGAAAGGAAATTGTGTTTGGTAAAAGAACGGTTTTGATTTAAATACCTATTTAGATTCTGAGTGGGCTAAATGTCTAGAAAGTAGAAAGTCTATTATTGGGTTTTGTGTATTTTTAGGAGATCTATTAATCTCATGGAAAAACAAAAGGCAGTCTACTATTTAACGGTTTTCAGCAAGGAAGTTGAATATTGTGCTATGTGTGTTGCAACGTGTGAAGTTCTTAATTTGGCTAGTAAATCTTTAGGAGAATAGAACATCATGATAAGATTACAAGTTTCTTTATATTGTGATAACACAACTGCTGTGTCATTTGCAGCAAATCCTGTCTTTCATGCCAGAACCAAACACTTTGAAACTGATTTATTTTTTTTAAAGGAAATATAAATTTTGGATGTATAAAAACATCTGTTATAGAATCTGAAAAGCAAATTGCAGATATTTTACTAGAGGGCTATTCATTTCATAACATAAAACCGTATCTAAGTGTCTGAATATGTTTAATGTGTTGAGAATAAAAATGGGGAGGGGTTAAAAAGATAAATAGCACTATTCTCTATTTTTTTTGTTTCTATTCTTATATATGGTTTTTTTGCGTATTTTACATATGAGATCGTGTTCATGGGCTAGTCAGAGGTGGGCATGTAGATGTTGTTGACTGAGATAGGCCTGTAGCTATTTAGAAGTCCAAGTGAAGATCTGGATTAAATCATCATGGGCTCTTGAGCTCAGTAGCCCATTTGCTATGATGAGGCGGTCATAGTAGAAGATTCGAGAGAGGGTTATTTAAACCATAACTTTCTATCTCCTCAGACTCATTTACATATTTTGAGTCTCTTTGTCCCTCGTCCAGTTAGGGTTTTCTCTGATTGTTTCTTGTTTCTAGGGTTTGTAGATCTATTCTTCTCAATAGATCTCGTGTATTCCCGTTAGATTCAGTAGTTCAGATCATCATGTTGTTGATTTATTAATAGAGATGTGTTAAGTTGTTGAGATATTTTTTCTATTGTTTTGTATTTGTTTCGCATTGTTTTAGTTAATAAAGTTCATATTATAGTTTTCACATGGTATCATAGCTTCTGCTCTTGATAGTTGTTGAGAGATTCTTTCTATTGTTTTATATCAGTTTCGTTGATATTGTTTTAATTAATAAAGTTCATATCATACTTTTCACACAAATTCAAGGATTCTTGTGTCATGTGTATATTTTTCATTTTGAAACACGTGAATCGCTAAATTTACTATTTTTATTTAGGTGGTTGATTTCATTATAGGCTTTCAGTTTTACGTTTTGAAATTTGACACTATGTGTCTATTTATACCTTTTTTCTTAGCTTGACATGTTGGTTTTCTTATTTGATTATATCAATTTCATATCAACAATATTATCTAGTCTTTTTTGTTTTCGCTCTTGTTTATAATCCTAACAAAATACTAGCTAGTTACTTTTTATAATGGTGATTATATAGTATTAAAAGGGACAATCACAAAATGCTAGTTATTTGTTTTTGTTTTTTTAACTTTTATTTATCTACGACGGTTGTTTTCTTTTCAAGACAATTTATCCATCCTAGAACATTTAATACTAAACTGGAGTCAAAATTGTCAAGAAAAAGAACACAATCAACTGCATTCCAGACATTTATCCTTAAGATTTTCATTCAAGATACTTATACCAAACCACCTACATTCATGATCAATTTTTTTTGTGTTATATATATATATATATATATATATATATATATTCATGTTTGACAATATAGATTACATGATATAACCTATTGAAGAAATGATATGTTCTCTTTTCTCTACCTTTTACTATGCTCCTAAATAATGAGATGATGAAAGATAAAATGTGAGTGTGAACACATTTTATTATGTTAAAACCAAAAGCTAGAAAAAGTAAAAAAAAAAAAACTAAAATAACACATAGAACTACTTCAATTTTTAAATGCGATTAAGTTGTTAATTCAAATGTATGATCTATTATGTCTGGCTCTGATATCCACAAAGTACGTACCCAATTACCCAAATATATATTTGATTCATGTGTTGCTTCGATTTCATCTTATTCTAGTTTCAATTTACATCTTGAGGCATATTTCATTAATCACAAGAATAAGACAACATATACATATAGATATATAAAACCAACCATTATAATTCATGGAATGTACTTTACAAAGAAAAAACACAATAATTCGTTGTTCAATCAACAACGTTTAGTCAAATGAAAGATAATAATATGAGGAACCATACTTTTCTTCCCCTTCCCTGTACAATAGTTGCATGATAGTATATAGACTGGGTGAAACATACAAATCGATGAACTTATACTTGAGATATCTTGTTTGATCATTTAATTTCACGTCTTATACCAGGAATGTGTGTATGCTCGAAGTAGTCCTCCCAATCAATTATCCTTGGATCAAAGTAGAAGATGTTTTCTTCACCTATGCTCTCTCTAACCACCCTACGCAGCTTTTCAGTATTCATATCGTCATAGCTGTGTATTAATTTTTGTAACCTTAGATGACAAAGCAAGCTAAAAAGTTGCACAATTATTTTAAACATGGATTTACTGATACTTACAAACATTTTGTGAACAAGTAAGGTTTGTAAAGGTTGACTAGCCTTAACACAAAGTTGATCTTTCGCTTAAGATTCTTGTACGTGCCCGCGAAAGCTTGGCATAGGATAAGATTCAAAAAATAAAGTACCTAAATAATGAAAGCAAAAAGAGAATTTGTCATAAGTTAATAGTGATGAAACCTAAATATTTTATTTGTGTTTTATTATAAATATTATCTTCTTTAGTCATTACAACTAGGAGGTCCAACTCTTTAAAAAAACACTAGCTAAGATTTTATATATTAAATTCCAAACAAGCTCTAATCACTAACTTATGGGTCAACGGACTCTCTTGACCCCAATGGTGAATAGACACAATTGAACAATGAAGAACACACACTTTATTAGTCAGACCAAATGAAAAAGATTACAGAGATGAAATCGGTTTCAAAGAAAATGAATTAGAGCCTAATTAAATCAGCTACTTATACAACAAAATCCCAAATCAATCGTTAACATACTATTAACTAACTCAGACCAAAAGTTACACTTTAGCCCCTCATGGTTTCACAAACATGACAACTCAGGACTAAGACTTTATTACACTCTCATAACAACATTGAAACAATTACCAATTGACCCTTGCACTTTATATAGCAATCTCCACCTTGCAAGATCAATTGTTAAACATGTCACCAACTCCTAGAGTCTTCAAACACTGACTAAAACTGGCAGTAGGTAACACCTTTGTAAACATATTTGTTGCATTATCTTTAGTCCCAATTTGTTCCACTTCCACCTCCTTTGATTGAACAACATCTCTTATAAAATGATACTTCACTTTTATATGCTTTGTTCTCTCATGAAAGTTGGATTCTTGGACAGTTGAACTACTCCTTGACTGTCTGATAATACAACTACATTCTCATAATCTATTCCCAATTCAATTGAGAATCCTCTCAGCCACATTGCTTTTTCCACAGCCTATATCCACTCACACCATCAGGATAGCCTAGCATAATACATCTTTCTGCCCTGGCTTCTAATTTACCCTGACTCACATGAACATATCATAAAGAACCAAACACCTTCAAATGCTCATAATCAGTTATATCACTTATTCTTCCTGACCACATTTTCATTGGTGTTTTTAACCCTATGGCTGTTGAAGGAAATCTATTTATAAGATAAGCAGAAGTAGACACAGCTTCTGCCCAAAACATCTTTGGCAACTCAGAACTTAACAGTAAACATCTTACCTTGTTAAGTATAGTTTTGTTCATCCTTTCTATCACACCATTTTGCTGTGGTGTTCTAGGAACAGTCAAATGTCTTCCAATTCCATGTTCCTTGCAGTATTTATTAGACCAGCTACTATAAATTTCTAACCCATTGTTTGTTCCGAGTTTTTATAAATTCTCTTCCCACTTTGGTTTTCAACTAAAGCCTTCCATTCTTTGAATTTTTCATAAGCTTCATCTTTATGTTTTAACATATGAACCCAAAGTCTTCTTGAATAGTCATCTACTATACTAAGAAAATACTTTGCACCTCCCAAAGAAGTAACCTTAGCTGGCCCCCAAAGATCAGCATGAACATAGTCTAACACTTCTCTAGAACAATGTTAACCAATGCCATATTTTACTCTTTTTGCTTTCTCCATAACACAGTGCTCATATGAATACTCTTTTTGTTTTCTTACATCTTTGAAAAAATTTCTCTTACTCAAATCATTTAAACTATGAACATTTATATGTCCCAATCTGTTATGCCACAGATTGACCAAATTACCCTTGTTTTTTTTACAAAAAAAAAAAAAAAAAAAACTTTCTCTATGGTTTTTCCATCTAATACATAGGTGTTATTGTTTTGCCTAGTTACAGACAACACAACCATAGATCCCTTTACAATTCTGGCCTTCCCATTTCTCAAATTCACATTATACCCATTCTTTTCTAATGTCCCAAGAGAAATCAAATTTCTAGTAAGTTCAGGGATATACCTTACATCATTCAAAGTGAACATGACTCCTCCTTCTAACTGTAATGTCACATTTCCATATCCCCTGATTCTACATGGTCTGTCATATCCTAACTAGATACTCCATCTTCAAGTTATCAAATAACTCTTTGTTAGGTGTCATATGGAATGAGCACCCAGAATCCACGATCCACAGTCCAATCAATTTTCCTTCTTAACCACCATCAAGGATTCTCCACAGTCCAATCAATTTTCCTTCATTCTTTTTCTTTCTTCTCTCAGGACAATCTTTCTTTAGATGCTTCTCAGAATAACATATGTATCATCTTCTCTTGAATTTGGAATTTGACCTTTTTGTAACCTTAGGCTTTTGATTTCTCTGTTATGTCATCCCTCTTACAAACATACCACTTCCTACATCATCTTGTCCATCTTTCTTTTTCTGCAACTCTTTTGAGTTGATGGCAGCCAATACTTCATCCATTGACAAAGTATCTCTTCCAAACATAAGTGTATCCACAAAATGTTCATAAGAATGTGGAAGAAAAATCAAGAATATTATTGCCTGATCTTTATCATCAAGATTTATATCAATATTTCCAGATCCAAGATTAACTTATTGAATTCATCAATATGATCTTCCAATGTCTTTCCAGGTGATAACTGGAATGTATACAATCACTTTTTCAAGTACAATCTGTTTTCTAAAGATTTGGTCATATACAAGCTTTCCAACTTAGACCAAATCCCAGCAGCAAATGTCACTTTTGATACCTCTCGAAGAACACGATCACCCAGGCTCAAAATAATTGCACTGTGAGCCTTCTCATGAATATCCTTCTTCTCTTTGTCTGTTAATTCTCCTAGTAACGTTGCTTCCTCTGATAATGCATCAACAACACCCTGAAGCATTAACAGAGCCTTCATTTTCACACGCCAGGGACTAAAATCGTTTCTTCTATCAAACTTCTCAATCTCAAACTTTGTTGAGACCATCTTGTATACAATTTAATCAAAATTATCTTCTATCTTTGAATCGAGCCAATAACCGGGCTCTGATACCAATCGTTATAAAACATCCAAGAATAGACACAATTGAACGATTAAGAACACACGCTTTATTAGTCAGACCAAATGAAAAAGATTACAGAGAAGAAAACGATCAAAAGAAGATGAATTGGAGCCTAATTGAATCATCTACTTATAAGCCCTAAATCCCAAATCTATCGCTAACAGACTATTAACTAACTAAGACCAAAAGTTACACTTTAGCCCCTCACGGTTTCACAAACATGACAACTCAGGACTAAGACTTTATTACACTCTCATAACAACTTTGAAACAATTACCAATTGACCCTTGCACTTTATATAACAGAAGGGACATAAAGAAAAGATAAAAAGGGCAAACCTTTAGAGGAAGCAAGTAACGAAGACTAATATATCTATGGAAGCTAGCCATTGAGTTCAACACAGTAACTTCACCAACAATTACAGGCTTGCCATCCTTTCCAATCAATGGATGCTCGGAAAAATACCTATAACCACATCTTTGAATCCTGCTAAACTTCACAGGGTTTGATACAGAAGATCCAACATGATATATTATATGAGAACCAGTTTGATTTGCATGAGCAGCCATTGCTGCAATCATAGCATTCACCACCATGTCAGCGGGTACCTACCAATTTCTCTCCCCATCATTAACTTCTTCAATACAATGGATTTGCAAAACTTATATTGAAAAAAATATATGTGTAAGCTCCTTTAAGGAACTTTAACTCACCACATCGTATACAGCATCAGGATTTCCAAGGAAACATGTTAGTTGGCCTTTGCCATAACCAAGAGCCAAGCTATCAATGGTCCTACAAATTTTGAAAACATAGATAATGTTTACAAATCTCAAACTAATTATCTATTTGTTTATAGTTCATCTCTTCTCAAACAAAAAGAAACTCAAAAATCATTTACCTGATGCCTTCAACCCAGCCAGGTATGGGTTCTTTGAAGGTGCTGGTGATGATTGTTGGACGAAGAATAACCAACGGCATATCTCCTTTTAAGTGACCAATAACCATCTCCCCTAATGTCTTGGTAAAAACATATGTATTTGGCCAACCATAGTGGTTTGATCTATAAGAAAATCTATTGTTATATATCAAGTACAACAAAATTTGTGTTATCTAAACAAAAATAAGCAAAAGAGAAGAATATCAATTTATATACCTTTGCATTCCCAAATCTTTCATGGCCAATTTAATAGATTTATCGTTAGCATTATTATTCGATTTGAGCTCTTTAAGTTTATCCTCGACGATCCTCCTCTCTTCATATATGTCTAGCCCATTTGTTCCATTGAGTGACTCTCCCAAGCGGTATGGTGTTTCAAGCATTAATCCTTGCTTCTCACCGGATACATAAGCTGAATTCATATACTTTTTGTTAAGGTGATTGATCAATGGATCACCAAAAATATTTATTAGCTGTTTTTTTTTCCTCATGCCAGAAAAAGTCAAAACATTTAGGGCTAGAAAAAAAACCTGTTGACACATGGAGAAGCAACTTTAAGTTGGCACATTTCTTTGCGAAGTTCATGACGTTTAAAGCGCCAAATGTATTAAGATTTAGGGCTATGTCATATCTACAACAAACCAGGTATTAATTTGAAACACAAATAATAACATCATTATACTACTCAGTTAATCCAATCAATAGCAAAACTAAGGTAAAGTCTGGGGAGGGTAAGGTGTAGACAGCCTTACCTCTACTCCATAGGAATAGAGAGGCTGCTTTTTGCAAGACTCCCGGCTCGATAGTAGTTTTGCATCAAGCCTTTGACATAAGGCATATAACAAGCAGCAATTGGGACAAGCCCGATTGGTGCATGTATCCCGTTGTCTTTTGGCTATAAGACTATATGGTGTGGAGTCGGGGAACAACTCGGTGGGGTGAGGTGGCATGACCACCGATCGGGAACACCATCCCCCCCCCCCCCCCGAAAAAATTTTGGTGCATTCGGCAGAACTTCCCCTTGTGATTGGGCCATGTGGAGGAGTGAACGTTGGAGCTTTTTTTCTTTTTTCTTTTAAATTCAAACTATATATAAATATATATATATATATATATATATATATAACTCAGTAGCAGATCTGAAGATGGTTGTGGTTGCGTTAATGGTGACGGGAAAGAAGATGAAAAAGTTGCACATCTGAAGATGCTTGGGTTGCAGATCTGAAAATGGTTGTGGGTTGTTGGAGATGATGGTTTGTTGGTGGTGAAGATGAATTAATACATACATATATATATATATATATATATATATATATATATATTTCTTTAATTTTAATGTATTTTTAAAAAAAATATATATAAAATATATATTAAATAGATTTAATAAATAATAAAAAAGGAAGGGGGAATGAGGAATTGAGAGAATACCATTTCCAAACTTTGGAGGAGAAAATGAAGGAAATGAGGTAACACTGATGTAGCATTGGAGGAGTTGGGGGAAAACCCCAACCACACCATATAGTCTAAGCGTCCTCACATATATAAATTGAACTAGTTGGTGGACGTCATGCGTTATAGCGGTGGCACTGAAGCGATTAAATTCATAGTTTTGTAGAACTATAATTATTTTTAGCTCTTTTAACATTTCAAAAAAACTATAATTATTTTATATATTAATTGTAGAAAACCCCAAGTTTAAAAATTTTACAATGTCAAAAACCCAAAGCTAAACGTTAAATGAGTTTAGCTTTTTTTTTTTTATTAGTTTTTGTCATACGTTTTTTTTTTCCGAATTTGGTCATCGTACTGTTGTTACATAGCACGTTATTTGGTGGTCGCATTTGGTCCCTCAAGTTTTTTTTACCCCTAGACTTTCTAATATGTGTCGGTATGAATTCAACTTCATCTACATTTTATGTCAAGAGAGTTTCCCGGCCGGTATTAGCAATCATTCGGTTGCTACTTAGCATGGCTTTAGGCTTCATGCCCCCACAATAGTGTGATTTTACGACTCCACACCACAACACGGGTGGTTACCTATTAGTTCATGAAAATATTAAACTTAGTGTGTCAAGAATCATTGTGAAAAAAAAAATGAAGGAAAAAAAAACATTTAAAAAAACTCAAAGAAAAAAAAAAGCAAAAATAAAAGAATATCTTTCATCAATCAATCACCTATACAGGATAGGTGATAACTTATAGTCAAATAATATAGTAGATACTTTTTTGTCTTATTATTAAGGCTACAAGGTTTGATGGCGTGGAAGGGGATATGAAGCCATTCTACGTCACCAACACCACCTTATATGTGGCATGAAAGGTGGCGTGGGGCGGGTAAGATAGAGATTTTCATAGGCATGGTGCAAAAGGTGGGGATAAGGTGGATGACTATGGTTGGTTTTTTGGTTATGAATGATTTTTGATTTGTGGTTGATTAAAAAAAAAGGCATTCACGCCACCACCACCCCATAGTTTTTTGGAGATTGAATGGGAGTTTACGTGGCTATACCACATGTCCCTCTATGCCCCTTCAGATATTGACCGCACCTTGTAGCCTAAAAGTAGATTAGTAAACAATGGCGTAAAACTTTTTTTTTTTGAACGGCCAACAAATTGGAATCACTCACGGAAGACTGGAGTATCATCGTGCCACCAATGTTGCCACGCGATCATATTCCACCACCAAGTCACCAATTCAGGAGAAAACTCATAATTAAGAGAAAATCCCCTTTGTGAGATTCGAACCCAGAACCTTATGGTCCCTAAGTCTTATCTCACTACCAAGATGCCGCTGCTAAGAGTAGCTTTAATCAAAAGATCGGTGTTTGGTCTGGTGATACACGTGAATTCCTCTGTGAGGCCAGGATTATTGATCGATGGTTGGATGGTAAGCGTTGAGTCCATATATTTTTTGTCTTACAATTAATATTTATACACGTGTAGTCGTGTACGTACCTTTCATCAAAGTTGGTGGTGGCCGCGGCATTAACAAAAACATTAACATCTTTCCAAATTTCTTCTTTCAAACTTGAGTCTTTTACTCCCAAATCCTCACATGTTATGTCTCCCGCAACAGGAGTAACTTTGTCAGACAAAAACTTATTCAAGTTTGAACCATGTTTCTCTCTTAGAAGCTTAAACAAGTCCTTTGCCACTGCCTATATATACATGTATGATCAGCCAAATAAACGTACCCGATAAAATCTAACTTATAGCAAAAGCTACTGGGTCTGGCGAGGGTGGAACGAAGGCAAATCTTCTCGATCTCCATCTCAAAGGATGGAGAGGTTGTTCACTTGTTCCCATACCACAACTCTAAAAGACCTTTTTTTTACATATAAAGTGCCGTAAGTCAAGTAACATATTAGTGTAGCTAAACAGGGCGGAACCACGGAGGGTCAAGAAGGTCCGTTGACCCTCTGGCCAGCCAAAATCTATGTTAACCTGTATATGAAACGGAGATTATTTATTTTTTTAGTTTTATTTTTTATTTTTTGTAGTTTTAACACTTTGACCCCAAGCACACGAATTTTCAAATGGAAAACCAAAGGCTATATATGAACAAAATATGTGGATATATAATTCAGAAAGATAAGTAAAAAAAAAAAACTCATATTAATGTATATATGACACCTTCCTAGAGTTTTGTTTATTGATAAAACTTTAATCAATGTTTAGACAAAAAAAAAGGTCTAAATACAATCAGACCTAACATAAGGGGCATCAAATTCGTTAAATTATAACGAAAACAATAATAGAATAAAAAGCTCGATAATTAACAAGTTGACTTATTGACACACCTAGTGAATTTAAAAAAAGTTCTATTAAGAAGTTCTAGTTCCGCATCTGTAGCTATCGTAATTAAAACCAACAAGACACAATACTAATATTAATTGTAGTAACAATAACATGAAATGGTGAGAGAACTATACCTCGGTATTAAACCGTTGCAAGGCAGAGTTGGTGTCAGGAGCTCTAATGAGAAGATATAGTTTTTTCACATTTGGTTGAACTCTTAGGATCTTCTCTACAAAAACTGCATTTTACATGTACATATAAATATATAGATATTATTATAAATCCAATTAAAATGCAAATCTACATGGGCAGTGCTTGACAAGGGCCTTACTTTTGGCAAGAAAACCTGTAGCACCTGTCACTAGTACTACTTTATTCTCTAGAAAATCAACAATGCTACCCAACTCCATCATTATGCAATTAGATAACAAAATATCTAGTGAATATAATGTATGGACTTGTGTGTGTGTGTGTGAGAGAGAGAGAGAGAGATTCACAGGAATGAACTAATAAAGGATAAAGATTGTAACACTAATATAAAGGGTAGACGAAAATATATAATTGTAAAATAGAAAGGGTGTAGCGGTGAATAATGATGGAGTACACGAAAGTGTGCATGTCTCCAGCCGTTCACCTATAAGCATATATTTATAGGTGGCAGCTCCCGGCCACTTGATGAATATCATTGTGCAATCAGCAATTAGGGGTGTTCAGAAAAACCGCAAACCAAATAAAAACCGAAAACCAAACCGTAACCGTAAACGAAAACGAAAAAACTAATCCGAACAACGAATTTGATGTTTGGTTTGGTTTTAACCGAAACCGAATTGCTTATTCGGTGTTTGGTTTGGTTTTTGGTTCTACATTTTTTTATTTGGTTTATTTGGATAACCGAATAAACCGGTAAAATAATTAATTATTAAATAAAAATAATAATATTTAATAACTCATATATAATATATAAGCCCAAAATATTAAACCCAACCCAAAATAAATAAAGCCCACCAATTTATAGAGGTAATAATCTAAGTATAAACTAGTAAACTAGGGTTCATTTTACTATTTCTAATTTTTATAATGTTTCTGTTTGCGTGGTTTGATTTTTTAGTTTATATTTATTGCAAACTTTCTTTTCGGATTTTGGAACATATAGCCATATAGGTATATAAGTTAGAGAAAAAAAAAACTCCGTTTCAATTTGGTTGGTTTGGTTGAATTTGGTTTGTTTGGTTTTAAACCGAAACCGAACCGAATTCAATTTGGTTGAATTTGGTTTGGTTTTCATATTCCTAGTTTGGTTTGGTTTTTGGTTTGAGGTACAAAATTTTGAAAACCGAATAAACCGAATCGAATAAACCAAATAAACCGAACCGATGAACACCATCATAATTTTATTCTAATTAATTAGCATGATAGGCATGACTGCAAAAATTAGACAATTAATATATAATTAATTACTCTTTATCGTGTACGTTTTTGGTCCTTAATAAAGAAGCCGGGTTAAATGATAGCAAAATTTTCCTCTGCCCTATGATAGGTATAATAGCTCATGCTATTTATAATTTGTGGTTTTATGAGATTTCCAGAAGAAATTAGTAGGCTTTTTATTATTTGTTTATTTATTTATTTATTTATCTTTATTTTCTAAGGGTGTGATTCGTGAATTTCCTGCACAAAATGAAAAAATGACAATAGGGATGTTCACGAGCTAAGCCACGATAGCGCAAGCCAAGGTTTAGCTCAATTATACGCTAAGCTGGATTTGAAACCGAGCTGAAAATTTAAGCTCGATGTCGGTTTGGGTTTTAATTGAGCTGAGTCGACTTGATTTGGTTAAGATCAAAATATGCCATAGATATAAACTTTGTTGGAAAAATGGTAGTGGAAATTGATTTTTCACTAATTTTGGACATAAATAAATATATTTATGTATGTGATATATTAATACTTATTTCCAGGTCGGGAAGAAAGAGTCTGAGGTTGGGTTGGACATATATAGAATCTTTTTGTGTACTACATTGTGAGAGGATCACAATGAATCAAACCATATCCAAAATAAAGCTAAGATGAATGAGATATTGAAGCTTGAAAAGTTGTAGGTTGAAACAACCAAATATAAGAAAATGGATAAAGTTTTGTCAACTTGTCCCACATTGGTGGGATGACAAAACAAGAAGTGGTTTATAAGGATGAGCACTCCTTGGATATTGTTTAGCTTAAAGCCAAACACTAGTGGGGACCCGAAAGGGTGCGCCGCACCCATAGCACGCACATGCGCGTGGCGTAGGCGATGGCGCAATGTGGCGCTTTGATGGCGCACTTCGCATCACCGCTTGAGATCCGCCTTTGTATATTTGACCTTGTGCGCATGGTCTGGTACATGGTAGAAGGTTGACTTAAGTGGCGCATGAGCAGTGAACGTCCAGTTGGACATGCGCGCGGGTCCTCATGGCAGCGCAGTAGTATACATGTACTGCGCTTGGTGACAGACGCAAGCGCATGACCAGGTAGTGCCCTGGTTCGCGCAGTCTGGTCCCAAGCTACTGTTTCAAGTCAGTTGACTTGGTCAAACCGACTGTTTCAACTTATCATGAACAGAAGATGAGAGTTACGGTCAGCCACATAAATCCATGTTATTAATAATAAAAAGCAATAATTCACTTATGTTGCAATTCTAGTGAGGATAAAAACATTATACGAACGTTGCTGGGTTCATATGGGCAGAGAGTTTTGGAAAAACTATTGACAACAAACTCACTTTTATGATTGTTCCAAAAATCGAGAGGAATTCTCTAAAATGAGACTACTTCTTTTTCATATTTCCTTAACACCAAAACATCCCGATGGAATCTCGGGTGTGAGAGCCATCTCTGACAGTACGACTACTGTTTCGGTTGTTGTACCTTGAGAGACAGACTGTCTGAGAGGGAGCGCAGAATTTGTTTTAAGGGCCCCGTGTCAAACACGATCCTCAACCAAAAACCGTCAACAAACAAGTTGTTCAATCTTGCAGTGCAATACTAAACAAGATGGTTCGGTTGAAGTTTTTCAAGGAAATCGACTTCGATCGAGATTTGGTACATGTATTTGTATTTATTTATTTTCATTTAGTTTTGTAATCGGTATCGTACTATTATGTTTCCTACGAATAATGAGAGTATCGTTATTATTTTTATTTTTATTATTATTGTAATAAAATAGTGAACCCTATTTCCTACAATATTAAAACAGACTTTCGTGTAAATTGTCAATACAATCTAAAACCTTCTTATTAAAGGATTTTTGGGTTCACGGAAGTATAAAAATATTAATTGGGATTTTGTTGAAATCTTATAAATATTTTTTGGGAAATATATTTGTAGTACAAGTCGGATTATTTTATGATTGGAGTACAATCCTTAATCCGAAATACCGTGTTTATAAAACGAACATTTTGATTCTTGCTTCTTGTGTTCATGGGTTTTTTCGTGTTTTGTTGAAACCGATTTATACAAATACAAAATGTACTCCAAATGTTTTTAAAATACATTTTTTTTTCCAATGAGCGTATTAGAAAAATAATTTTGTCAACCCATGAAAAATATTTGCTAGGGGTTATTTTTAATGAGCGTGTTAGAGATTAATCTTAGTAAAATATTTTCTGATGAGCGTATTAGAAAATATTTTGGCAACCCATATAGAAACGTTTGGTGTACGTTTTCCATCTAACAAGCGTGTTAGAGATCATTATTTGGAGAAATAATGATTGTTATCAAATGTCTAGAAATACATTTTTTTTTTCTAACGAGCGTGTTAGAAACACCTGTAATTCTAAAATAATAATTTTAAACCTTTATATTTCCTAACGAGCGAGTTGGAAAATATTATTTTTCTAAATAATAAGGTTTAAAACATTCGTATTTTCTAACGAGCGTATTCGAAAGTAATTATTTTAGTAAAATATAATTAGTTTCAAATGTTGAGAACATTTAGATTTCTAATGGGCGTATTAGAAATTAGTTATGTAAACAACAAGTTTTGAAACATGTAGTTCTAACGAGCATGTTAGAAACGACGGCGTTGAAAGAATAACGTGTCATAAAACATATCTAATGAGCGTATTAGAAATGATTATTTACAAAAACGAACAAGCTAGACGTTTAATTTTCTAACGAGCGTGTTAGAAACGGCTTATTATATTTATATATGAGCCAATAAAATATTAAACGATCTTGTAATCGTTTATTTCTAACGGGTGTGTTAGAAATGGCTTTATATATATATAAACCAATAAGTTTTGAAACGATTGTGGTAATCGTTTATTTCTAACGAGCGTGTTAGAAACGGTTTAGTTATATAACTAAAACACCATATAACGATGAGCGTAATCATTTGTATTCTAACATGTATGTTTGAAATGGTTAGTGATTGAAACCGAATATTTTTTTATTTGGTACATGTATCGTTTCTAATAAGCGAATTGGAAACAATTAATCATGAAAACCATATATTTTAACAACTTATCATCGTTTATTTCTAACGAGCGAGTTAGAATCGGGTTAATCATGATAACCTAATTCAGATGATTTGTAAGCATTTTATTTGTCTAACGAGCGAGTTAGATACGGTTTTAAATAATAAAACTATTTTTAGGTTTATGATCTTGATTTGTAATCAAGGCTTAAACATATATAGTTTAATTTATTTATTTTTTAAAACAAAGGCAAAAACGAGAGATGTTTTGAACGAATAAAACATGTCTTTGCAATGGTTCGATACTCGTATGAGAAGTATCATGTCTTGAACCATATAATAGTCACGATGAGACTAATTGGTGAAAACAACTCGATGTTGTTTTGGACAATTTGTCTCATTGAGGGAGTACCTCAAAACATGCCACAAGACGAAATAAGTGCAATTATTTCGTCAAACGATAAAGTGTTGAAGAGAATAACACTTTGAGATTTGATGCTTATATATCCTTATGAACCTATTAAAATATATTTGTAATGTATTATATATATTTTTGGATTATCGTTTATATTTTTTTAATGATCAAGTGATTTAAAATATAATAAACGATAAATATAAAAAGGAAATTAAACGATGGTATTTTATTCTTCGACGATTTACATTTGACGAATTTAATAAGGATATATTTTTTAACCGGCTGTGCAAGGAGTGTCTTGCAAGAACACAATGAGTGGGTTGTGATCATGACTTATGCAATAAGTCACATGCCAAACATCAAACGTACAACCACATCATGAGATAATCGTGATGAATGTGGCAAGTGTATTGAGATTATATACACGAAAACGAAATATGTCATCAAATGTTGAGAGTATCAACACGAAAATACACAAATGTGAATTTTTGATGTATATAACATATGAAAGAAAAATATGTTAATATTGTGAATTCTATAATAAATTTTGATAAATTTATTGTAAGACATTTACAATAGTGATGGATGTGTAGATGTTTCTACAACCATCAATGTTGTTTGACCTATGTGGAGGATTTGTCCTTAGTTTTGGGAGACTTCCCCAATACATGGTTTAACAAAACAACATGGAAATGTATATATCACTTTAGGCGCATATGTGAATGTTATGTCATTGAGTGTCAATCTATTTGACTTTATCTCAAGACTTTAGTGATTTTATACTAGTATTGTTCATCTTGTTGATGATGAATATATTCATCAAAGTGACTTATATTAAGACATATGTTTAAGTTCTTAAGAGTCAATGGTGAAGCCTTCGAGATTAAAGGCAAATGAGTTTTGATCCTAATAGATGAAATTAACTATGGTTTTGAGACATTCCTAAAACAGAGGTTTTGGAGTGGTAAAACAAAATCTCATTATTGTGTCTAATTAAGACGTGAATGTTTGAAAGAGATAGTGTGTTATCTCTTAAGGCTGTGAATAATCAGAATGATGCATCTTCTGTTCACATGTTAGAGTATTGGAGTCTAAAGCATGCTAGACTAATACTTGTTAATTAAACATTCAAAATATGTGACGACACGAGAATGGATTTTATATAAACAAAACTATAAATATAATTTCATTAATAAGGATAACTCGAAAGGACCGATTATATAGTTTATTGGTCATGATTCTATTCGGTTTCATATGAGGAGTACTCATATTGCTCAAAAGCTCATGTGAGCTATTGAAATCTGAGTAGAGAAATGACTTACGTAACACAGAGATATAGATATTTTTTATCTTATCATGGTGGTGTTAGTGTCATAATGAGTGGTATTACTCAAACTTTCTCAAAGTGCAAGTAATGTGGGGGAAGAGCCATTTAAGAAACACTCGTAGGGGTAGAAAATGGTGAGAAGTTTTCTCAAACTTCATACTAAAGGGAGAACCTTTCATCACCCCATTGGATGTTATCCAATAACACTTAAATATGGGGGTGGCTTGCATTTGAAAATGGAGTGAGTCAATCGAGTTGATTGGACTCAAATGCCAAATGGTAAGAATCGAAGTCTAGCTAACTTTGAATCACATCACCAAAGGCATGGAAACGTGTTTAGCCATGAATTGAGTTTCATGTCATTCTAAAGACGAAAAGGAAGGTTCAAAGGGTAAAACCTACCTATCTTGCTACCATAACCAGATCTATGTTTAGATCACATGTTATAAGTATTACGAATTGACAAGATGGAAAAATTGACTAGCGGGTCAAGAACACGTTAGAACAACTTATCTCAATGCAAATGGATCCAACAACCTGATGATTGATAAGAGATGAAGTTGTATGGAATGAGACTAAAGCCCGTGAAAGAAAAGGGACATGAGGGAAACCTAACCTAGTTAACTGGAGATCCCAAGATCTAGGTTCAATAGGCCAACTTAATCATGAACCGACGAGCAGTAACTGTGGGGACATGGCGCATATATATATATATAGGGTAGGGATCATACGAGAACCAACTTTAGAGAGAGAACCAGAGAACCAGTGTCAACACAAACAAAAAAAAACCTAAAAAACCCACCTCACTCCCTAAAACCTAAATCCACTCACCTCACTCCCTAAAAACCTAAATCCCCCATCCCCCACGCCGCCCCAACCCCCCCCCCACCCCCATTGTGAAATGCACATGTGCAACTAACCCCACATGTAACACCCCAACCGATGGCGGAATCATCGAGGTGTCACGTAGTGACGATTGTTCAAAAGCACATGGTACTAAAATGTAAATATTATTGAATAAACCAAAATTTGTCTTACATGGAAATGGAAAATACATTGTCTAAATGAAATGTAAATATTGAAATATCTGAATTAAAATAAAGCACTAAATGTCTCTTGCTAAAGCACTAGATCAAACTGCACCTGAAACATGTACAAAAATAGGTTTGGTCAACATATGAAATGTTAGTGAGCATTCCTAGTTTTGATATATATAGTAAGTTAAAAAGATATACAATTCAAGTGCAAGCTACAGTGCAAATATGTAAACTATGTATCATACAAATGAGCGAAATCAATCCTGTGACTGTATAATGTACTGTATGAACGGTGGTGTACTCATCCAATAAATGGGTGATAACTTAACAATGGCCACGGATTCTCCGATGAAAAAGGGTGAGAATCAATCTAGGCGGGTTGTCAATCCAAATAGCGCTATCCAATGTTAAGGTCGGCTTGTACCATGTTAATGATTTCACTAAGTACAAATGTAATCCACATGTATTGTCTAAGCATAAAGCACGTTGTAAGCAATGCACATAGTACTAGAATTGTATTGTGAAAATGTAAATTTGTATTTGAATTTGTAATAGTGTACATGTAACACCCCAAAAATGAATAAAAGCAAAAAAGGGATAAGAATACCCACTGTTCACGTAGTAGCTTGGAATTTAACTGGACAACGAGATTTGAATTGATTTTACCCCAAATGATCAACCTAAAGAATTTGATAACGTGTAAGGGAAATAACTCTAGGATACATGTATTTCTAGGGTTTCGAATTGGGGATAAGTATTTATTTGATTAATAAACAAATTGTTTATTAAATATGAGAAATTTAATAAATAAATAAATAAAAGTCTTTTTGTAAATTTTTAAGTTGAATATAGTCACATCATAAGGTTTTAAGTTTTAAAATAATTTTTATAAAATTATTTTCTTGAAAATAGAATATATAATCTATTTATTTCAAATTGTCTAAATATAACTTTAATATCCAAAAATATTAAAATTAAAGAATTTCTGAATTAAAAATTGTATTTCAGTTCTAGATAGTTAGAAATAATTTATATAAAATTTTGGTGCAAAAATATTGAAAAATGAATTTATTATGATTTATTTATGATTAAAACTAACAAAAATTAATTAAAAATATAAAATGAGCGGTTTTTCTGAAATAAAAATATTTTCTGGAATGTTTAAGAATATACAAGTTTAGGATAATTTTTGTGATATTTAATAAAATCTTTTAGATATTTTTATAGAATTTAATAAATATAAATGAATAAACTTGTATTATTAATAATATATATTAAATAAATTATTTTTGAAAAACTAAAAATTGTAAAATGAACTTTACCATTAGAAGGTTATACAGTATTTTTTGTAGAATTTATAAAACACTTTTAGTATTTAAAAAACTATTTTAAAAGATTAAATATATTAAGTATATATATAAAAATGGCAAAAAAAATATTTGTTGGTTATGGGAATCGAACCCGGGCCTCTGGCCGGTTCGGGTTTTTATCACAAGCGTGGCCACCAACTGAGCCACACCCTGAGAATGAGTTAAATTGGATTGGAATTGATTATATAGGTTAAATGTGTTAAATGATATTTAGTGTAAAATGAAAGAAAATTAAAAGGGGCTCGTGGGAATCGAACCTTGGCCAAAGGCCGGTTCGGTTCCCCAACAACGCGTGTAAACCAGCTGGTCTATACCAGTTGGTTGTGTGTTCATTGTTTCAAAATAATTATAAACTATACTCGCTGTTCTTGTTCTTCCCCAAATACCCACTTCGAGCCCTAGCTTTGTAATCGTTTCAATTAGCGATCAATAGCCCCTGAATCCTTGGGGCTATTGTTCACTAAGAGCCGATGAGCATAACCCACAAAAAAAATTCGACTTACCAAACCGTAATCGAGATTGATGCTTGGTCAAGGTAAAAGTCAAACACGACTCAAGAACTCGGATTGCAGATGGTTTTTAATAGAAATTGAGAGTGGTGAGAGGTAAATCGGCGAGGTGTGATGGTGTAGGGAGGTCCAATTTATAGTATGAGGGTCGGATTGTAGATTTGGTATGTATTGAGTATGGATTGAATGAGATGACGCGTATGAATGTAAAATAGGTATGATTTGGACGATAATCATGCGTGTAATAGTTGTGAGTCAGTCAAGACATTCATCACCATTCCATATTTGGATCAATTAACGCGTCTAATGGATTTGATTGTGATGATTGATGTGCAGTTGACTTTTCCAAGTCAACTGCAAGGTTTCAAACATTTAATATAAACAATTCGCGTGGGTTTAGAATAGAAAAGATGGTGTAGCCTAGTTGGTTGGTGTGTGGTGTTTATTTGAACCGCCTTGGGACGCGGGTTCGAACCCCGTCCCAAGCATTTATTTTTTGACAAAGTTTTAACTATTATTTTATTATTATAAACATATATTATGATTTAACAAACCCGAATGTGTCACAGAATATATTTTTTTTTAAACGTTCGAGAATGATGAAAATGTAACGTCTTATTAATTGAAGTTTAACGTACATCGAATTATTAAAAATACAAAGAAAAGTGACGGATGTCACAGCATCCCCTACTTTTAGAAATTTCGTCCCGAAATTCCTTTAAGTGATAGTCTCTGGAAAAAGATGAGGATACTTTGACATCATTTGATCCTCACGCTCCCAAGTAAACTCTGGGCCTCATTTGGATTCCCAACGAACTTTGACAATTGGAATTCGGCTTCGCTTAAGCGTCTTGACATCTCGATCCATAATCTCCACAGGTTTTTCTATGAAGCGCATCGACTCGTCAATCTGGATATCCTCTAAAGGAACATGGAGGTTATTTTCAGCCAAACACTTCTTAAGATTAGAAACATGAAACGTTGGATGGACATTATTGAGCTCTGGTGGTAAATCGAGCTTGTAAGCCACCTTCCCAATTCGTTCAAGGATTTTAAAAGGGCCTACAAACCGTGGTGCAAGTTTCCCTTTCTTTCCAAATCGAAATATACCCTTCCAAGGTGAAACCTTGAGAAGTACCATGTCTCCGACTTGAAATTCTAGAGGCTTGCGCCTTTGATCGGCATAACTCTTCTGCCTGCTTCGAGCAACTTGCAAGTTCTCACGAATGCGAAGAATTTTGTCTGTCGTTTCTTGTATCAGTTCGGGACCGGTGATTTGTGTTTCACCAACCTCGCTCCAAAACACAGGGGAACGACATTTGCGACCATAAAGTGCCTCAAACGGTGCCATGTTAATACTGGAATGGTAGCTGTTATTATACGAGAACTCAACCAAGGGTAAGTGCGTGTCCCAATTTCCACCAAAGTCGATGATGCACGCTCGAAGCATATCCTCCAATGTTTGGATGGTTCGTTCAGTTTGACCATCCGTCTGTGGGTGATAAGCCGTGCTAAGATTCAGATGTGTACCAAGTGCGGACTGAAATGTCTGCCAAAAGCGGGAAGTAAACCAGCTATCATGATCGGAAATAATGTCTAGAGGAATACCATGACGACTAACAATCTCACTGATGTAGATCTTAGCCAGTTTCTCAGCTGTGTAGGTCTCACGAATGGGTAAAAAGTGAGCAGATTTGGTCAAACGATCGACGATAACCCAGATACTGTCATGCCCACGAGTGGTGCATGGAAGCTTCGTGATGAAGTCCATAGCAATGTTCTCCCACTTCCACACTGGGATTTCTGGTTGCACAAGTAAACCAGATGGACGTTGGTGCTCAGCTTTGACCTTGGAACAAGTAAGGCATTTAGCCACATAAAGAGCTATGTCCTTCTTCATACCGGGCCACCAATACAAAGTACGCAGATCCTGATACATCTTATCTGCACCAGGGTGAATGGAGTAACGAGACTTATGAGACTCGTCCATGAGGAAGGTACGCAGGTTGTCACGATCAGGGATCCAAAGACGGTTCATGAAATAAAGTAAACCATTTTTGGTTTCCAACTGATTTTCGGCTCCACACGACATTTCTTCGTGCATGTTGCCCTCAGTAACAGAGACATGTTGGGCTTCAATGATGCGGAGTTTGATATCAGACTGGACCTGAGCACAATAAAGCTGGGCATGACCTTTACGACTAAGAGCATCGGCTACAACATTCGCCTTGCCAGGATGGTAGCGAATCTCGCAGTCGTAGTCGTTCAACAACTCGACCCATCGTCGTTGTCGTATATTCAGATCTTTCTGGTTAAAAATGTGTTGAAGACTCTTGTGGTCAGTGAAGATCACACATTTTGTACCATATAGATAGTGCCGCCAAATCTTAAGTGCGAAAACGACCGCTCCGAGTTCAAGATCATGGGTAGTGTAATTTTTCTCGTGGTTTTTCAGTTGTCGCGATGCATATGCTATAACCTTGCCTCGTTGCATGAGAACACAACCAAGACCTTGGTTAGAGGCATCACAATAAACCACGAAATCCTCATTGCCGTCAGGTAAAGCGAGGATTGGAGCATCACACAGTTTCTGTTTCAATGTCTGGAATGCTGCTTCCTGACTGGGTCCCCATACATATGGTTTATCTTTATGGGTCAAGGAAGTGAGAGGTAAGGCAATCTTGGAGAAGTTGAGAATAAATCGACGATAGTAACCCGCTAAGACAAGAAAAGAGCGAACTTCCGTGGGAGACTTGGGTGTAATCCAATTCTTAACAGCCTCAATCTTAGCTAGATCCACGTGTATACCCTTATCACTGATAATGTGTCCCAAAAATTGAACTTCCTTAAGCCAAAATTCACACTTAGAAAATTTGGCATACAATTGTTCATTCTTCAAAAGACTCAAAATTTGTCTAAGGTGTTGTTCGTGGGCTGATTTGGTTTTAGAGTAAATGAGAATGTCATCGATGAAAACGATTACGAACTTATCCAAGAAGGGTTTGCACACGCGATTCATGAGATCCATGAAAACAGCAGGTGCATTCGTTAGTCCAAAAGGCATAACCATGAACTCGTAATGCCCATAGCGTGTACGAAAAGCTGTCTTTGGAATATAGTCTTCATGGACTCGTAGTTGATGATATCCCGAACGAAGATCGATCTTTGAGAAACAAGTCAAACCTTGAAGTTGATCAAAAAGGTCATCAATGCGGGGTAAAGGGTACCGGTTTTTAATGGTGAGTTTATTCAGCTCCCGATAATCAATACACATTCGGAAAGATCCATCCTTCTTCTTTACAAATAAGACTGGAGCTCCCCAAGGTGATGAACTGGGGCGAATGAAACCCTTGTCTGCCAACTCTTGAAGTTGACTCGCAAGTTCTTGCATCTCGGAAGGTGCAAGGCGGTACGGAGATTTTGCAACGGGCGTAGCACCAGGTACAAGATCAATACGAAATTCAACAGGACGCACCGGTGGAAGTCCGGGTAAGTCATCAGGAAAGACTTCTGGAAACTCACGAACAACAGGAACATCTTGGATACTCTTGTCTTTACCTTTCTTTTCCACAACATGGGCCAAGAAGGCTACGTATTTCTTATGTAGATATTTCTGTGCTTGAGTGCAGGACATGAGTTTAAGACCACTGGATGGTTTCTCACCATAAACCCGTAAAAAGTCACCCGATGCGAGAGGAAACTGAATAAATTTCTCAAAGCAGACAACTTCAGCATGATGTTTAGAAAGCCAATCCATACCCACGATAACATCAAAGCTTCCCAATTTCATGGGTATGAGATCGATGGTGAAGTCATGTTCGTTAAGGCTAAGAGTACAACCCTGGATGATGGAATCGATTGAGATGGGTTTACCATCCGCGACCTCGACAGTGAAAGGCGCTCCTAATCTAGAGCGAGTGTGAGATAATAAAGGTTCGAATGCTAACGACACAAAACTTTTATCCGCACCAGTATCAAATAAAATCGAAGCATAATGACCATCAAGTAAAAACGTACCATTCACCACATCATTTGCTTCCTGGGCTTCTGCTGCATTGATGTTGAAAGCCCTACCACGAGCCACTGGGTTTGTTGCACGGTTTGCTGGGACAAGTGCTGGACACTGATTTCTAAGGTGGTTTGGATCACCACAATTGAAGAAAGCTCGACCATATGCTATAGGTTGTGGGTTTTGGCGAGCTGGTTGAGGGTTGGCTGGTTGAGGGTTAACTGGTTGAGCATTGATTGGTTGGGGTCGAAGCACTGATCGACATGTGGCAGCTACATGACCGTACCTACCACAGGTGGTACAGTGGCGACAAGGAAAGTTTGAGGGGTGATGGTACTGACAGGTGTCACACTTGGGTAAATTTCCACTATAAACCTTCTTAACAGGAGGAGCCTGAGCCATTGGAGCTTGGGCTATTGGTGCCTGGGCTATTGGAGCCTGAGTTACTGGGGCCACAACAGCGTAGTTTCTACCTCTGGACTTCCGCTTCCTAGTGTTGGAACCGGTATTGTCTACAGCAACTCTTGATGATTCAGTAGTAGGGGTGGGGGTCTTCTCAGTTGGTTTCTTGGTTCCTTTCCTAACCAAATTTCCCTTTTTGACGTGCTTGTCAGTCAAGGAGGCTGCAAGCCGGATGGCTTCTTCCACCGTAGTGGGTCTGCTTCCAGTGACTACATCTTGAATTAGGTCAGGCAATCCCTCAATATATTTCTCGATTGCTCGAGAGACCGGGGTAACCATGTGTGGAACCAAAATGCTGAGCTCATGATATCGAGTGTTGTATGCAAGATTTTCACCACTGTCTTGTTTCAACCCATGGAACTATTCCTCTAGTTTCCTGATTTCATTCCTAGGGCAGAATTTGGCGATCATGAGTTCCTTGACCTCAGCCCAAGACAAGGATAAAGCAACATCAGCGCCCCGATTACGCTTTTCACCATTCCACCAGGTTAGTGTCCCCTTTTGAAGGACACTGGTAGCATAGCGAACACGGAGGTCATCAGGACACTCGCTGTTCACGAAGGTACTTTCCATACTTTCGAACCATTGGAGGAGGCCAGTAGCACCCTCCTCACCAGTAAACTTCGTGGGGTTGCATGAGTTGAAGTGTTTGAAAGTACACCGAAATTGAGTTGCACCCTCTATGTTGGCACTGTTGCTGTTCTGGGTTAACTCACTAACAAGATTTGGAATCACTGCAGCAATTTGCTCAGCAACTAGAGAAGCAAGGCGACGATCAGAACGTTGTCCAGAAGCACGAACAGTGCGTTGGCTAGCATCACGGAGCATACGGCGAGCAGACATCTACAAGGCAGTCAATGAAAAATTATGAGATTAATAAATGTAAGTGTATAATTGTACAAATGATTATGAATGTATGTGAAATATGTAACACCCCAACCGATGGCGGAAACATCGGGATGTCACGTATTTGATGATTGTTCAGTAGCTCATGGTAAATAATAAATTTCATTAAATAATTTAAGTAAGTTACATACAATTGTTCTAAGAATTTGTACATCAAATTGAATAAAACTATGCAAATATCCTCAAGCATCAATTCAAATCTCCAAGCAAGTAGAACCTGAAACATGTTAAGTTGAAAATGTTTTGGGTCAACAAAAGTTGGTGAGAATTACATAGGTTTTGATAATTGAATAAAATTGTTGTGCAATTCATGTGTCATGGCAATCTAGTCCATATGCGAAAACATACTAGAAGTAAATCGAGTGCATAATCAACCTTGTTGACTGTTGTATTGTGGTACATCCCATACGCTCATGGTTCACTCGTTTATATTGCAGTAACAAACACCCACGTAACCTTTGTAGGAGGCACGTATCCGGGTGGGATTGTCAGTCCAATAGATCTATCAATGTATACCGTTTGGCTGATGAATGTTTATGCTAGAATTGTGCTTACCCTAGTCATGTTCAAGACATAATGCAACATAGAAAAACACATAGACACATTGATGATTGAATTGCATAAATGATGTTGTAACATGTTTCACCCCAAAAATGGTGATAAATAGAAAAGGGGCTATGTAAAACTCACCTTAGCAAAACGTTGTATTTGTTGATAAATAGAATAGTGTGTTGCCCAAATTTGTCAAGTATCACCCTATAATAAGGTAATAAATATGTCTAAGTCTATCAAGTCTACAAATGTATAAGTTTCTAGGGCTTCGAATTGGGGATAAATGCTTGTTTGATTAATATGAAAATTGTTTGATAAATGAGAGAATTTTAGTAAATAAATAACCAAAAATCTTTTATAAGAATTTTAATTTAAGATGGTCACAATAATGTGTTTAAAGTATAAAAATAATTTTTATAAAATTATTTTCTTTAAAATAGATTATTAAATCTATTTATTACAAATTGTCAAACTTTAACTTTAATAATTAAAAATTACTAAAATTAAAGAATTATCAGTTTAAAAATTATATTTCTGTTCTAAATGATCAGAAATAATTTGTATAAAATTTTGGTGCAAAAATATTAAAAATTGGATTTATTATGATTTAATTACGATTAAAACTAACAAAAATTGATTAAAAATAATAAATAAATGATTTTTCAGAAATAAAAATCATTTCTGAAAAGCTTAATGTTATAAAAACTCAGGATAATTTTTGTGGAAATTAATAAGATCGTTTTGATATTTTTATAGATTTTTATAAATAAAATAGAATAAACTTGATTTATTTATTATATATAATAAATAAATAAATTTTTGAAAACTAAGGATTGTACATTTTTCTTTTTCATCAGATTAATACAAAATAATTTTTGTAGAATTTTTAAAAAGGTTTTTAATAATTAAAAATGAATTTACAAAATTAAATGTATTATATATAATTACTTGTTAAAAATGAAAAAGAAAACAAAAAAAGGAGCCTTTGCCGGGACTCGAACCCGCGTGGACCATGGAGAGTGCACCAGACACAACCACCTGGTCCAGACCAGTGGTTGTGTTGATTATTGTTTTTTTTAAAATAAATATCATAACAGATTATCATGTTCTTCCCCAAATAATTGCAATCGAGCCCTAGAATCTGCAATTGGTTAAATCACACAACGTTAACCCAATTAATCATGGGGTAAACGTTGTGTGTAGGCCGATCAACAAATCCCACAAACAAAATTATACTTACAGTACCTAATCGAAGATTAACGAGTGGTCAAGCCGAAGTCAAAGGAATCGATCAAATCACGAACAATAATGAAAGGGAAAGGGAAATTGAGTGTATGTGTGTGATTATCGGTGTTGTTTCATTGACAAGAGGGGATCAATTTATACAGAAAACGTTTAGAGGAAAGTTTTTAATGTTTGACCAAGGAATGGTCAAACCGAGTAATTCTCCTTCATACTAGGTGTTTACGCGTAGGATTAAGTTGGATTGGAGCGAGATCAACGCGTTGATTGTTCAATGTAATTAATTGTTGATTTGCTTCCAAAATTAGATAATTAATTGTTGACCAAAGATGGTCTTGGCTGCACATCGAACAGCAGTAGCAACAATGGAGAAGAAGCTTGAATTCAAAAAGCTTATAAAAGAAAATAAGTCAAGTTTAAAACACAAGTTGATAGGTGGTTCAAGTGGTGTGGCGTGTGTGTTTGTTCCGGACAGACTCAGGTTCGAGTCTTGTCTTAGGGCATGTTTTATTTAATTTTTTTTAACAGATCAGAGAGGGGAGGGGGACAGTGGGCCGGATCCAAGGGTAATGGGCCGGACTCGGATTGGGCTTAGGTGGGGGTAATATAAAGAAGGGGATATTGGGTTTAGTTTGGGTTGGTTTAAAAAGGTGTAGTTTAAATGTGGGTATTATTATTATTATTATTATTATTTATTAATAAAAAAATGCATTATATATATATATATATATATATATAGGTTGCGAGTTAGGAAAAATAAATATAGACTTGGGCACATTAGTGTAGAATTAAGGATAAAATAAGGGCTTTTTCGTATAAAAATTCGGTGAAAATTTTGCGATGTTACAGTCTCCCCTACTTTTAGGAACTTCGTCCCGAAGTTAAGAGAAACACTAGGTTTACAATTGGTCATCCACCGGAAACCTTGATAAAATTTCACACTACCTTAATGTACCTGTAAATTCATGATTACGTTCCGGACCGTAATTACCAATTTACCTTACATTAGGGTTTTGCGTCCTTTTATGACTCTACCGATTGTTGAGCAGGTTCGATAGCCTCCACCAGTCGTTGAGCAGGTTGTAGGGCCTCTCCCCGACTGTTGGAAAGACATGATGACCTCTACCAATCGTTGAGTAGGTTGTTTGGTAGTCAACTAATTGTTGTACAGGTAAGCAAGTATGATTATAGATATAGCAATTAATTCAAACAAGCATGCACACAGATGTTATGATAATACTTGAATTTATTACTTGAATCAAAAAGTGTCATTACATAGAATTAAAGAGAAAATAGACATCATTCAAATGGTAGAGTTTGCTGTTAAGTAGCTGAAGGGTTTCAAGCGGGGTTATTTGGAGCATCAAGAGCGTTTGTAGAAGGGATTCGACAAGCATTAGCAAGGTGCCCGTACCTTTGACAATTGGTACACTGACGGCAGGGCACTTGGGTTGGATGGTGATACTGGCAAGTGTCACACTTAGGTAGCTTCCCGTTGTATTGTTTCTTGTTGGGTGGGGCAGTGGTATCTATTGCAAAATTTCTGGCCTTGTTCTTTCCGTTGGTTGAGGCCTCAGTTTTGATTTCAACGGCAGGTTGGGGAGTATCCTTTTTCTTTTCCCCTTTACGAGTCAGGGTTCCTGCCTTCACATGGTTATCTGTTAGGGTGGCAGCCAAACGCTTTGCTTCCTCCAAAGTAGCAGGGTTCCTTCCCCACACCGTGTCTTGAATCTGCATCGGTAAACCACCAATGTATTTTTCGATAGCAATGGGCAAGGGGGTGACCTTGTGGGGTAGCAGTAAGCTAAGTTCGTGAAAACGAGTGTTGTAAGCAAGGTTTTCTCCACTGTCTTGAGCAAGATCATGGAATTCATCTTCCAGCTTCTTAATTTCATTACGAGGACAGAACTCCGCCTTCATAATGTCTTTAGCTTGATCCCAAGTTAAGGCTAGTGCAGCTTCAGCTCCGCGAGTGCGTTTTTCTTCATTCCACCAAGTGAGTGCTCGTTTGTGAAGAACACTCATGGCATAACGGACTTTAAAGTTGTCGGGGCATTCACTGTTGATGAAGGTATTCTCAATACCCTCAAACCATTGTAGGAGTCCTGTAGCTCCTTCTTCTCCACTAAACTTTGGGGGATTGCAAGAATTAAAGTGCTTAAGGGTACAGGCTGGAAGACCATTCCCATTTCCGTTGTGATTTCCATTTCCATTCCCGTTGCCGTTGCCGTTGCCGTTCCCGTTGCCGTTTAACTGGATGACTTGAGCTAGTAAGTTGGGAACCAGAGTTGCGATTTGCTGCCCCATTTGTTGAGAAATGATTGCAGCCAGTTGAGCATCGACACCATTATTGTTGTTGTTGTTGTTGTGGTTAGTGTCGTGGTTGTGGTTGTGATTGCTACTTCCTTCATCATGATTGTCACCACTGTTAAGACGAGCACTGCGACGTGGAGGCATGATCTGTAAGAGACACAATGAAATGAATGAGGTTATATATGGAATGTAATCATTTATTCTTGAATAAACGAAAACGTTGACTTATCAAAGATTCCAGATTCTAATAACATATGAAGACATGCTTTAGCCTATAAGTGAACACTCATCCCGAGAATTCCCAGATAGGCATCCGGGTCCCTCGTCTGATTGGGATATATGCGCAATGCCAGCCTAGACAGAAGACTCAGAATACAGGCGTTCACCCTTCCAGATTGCACGTGTTCGTTATTAAAATCTAGAACTTCGACGAGATCTCAAGGTGGTTCAGGTTAAACCTGAGGATTTTGCCCTATTAGTCTAAGAGTAGATCCACTGATGGAGAGCAGCCTTCTTGTAAGGATGAAAGTAGGGATAAGAAGTAGGAGGGAGATAGAGTATAGCAAGTAAAGAAGCAAGTACTGGTTAAATCCTATGGTTATAGACTAGATTATTTTTCTAATAACCTAATTCCCTATAACCATGGCTCTGATACCAATCTGTAACACCCCAACCGATGGCGGAAACATCGGGATGTCACGTATTTGATGATTGTTCAGTAGCTCATGGTAAATAATAAATTTCATTAAATAATTTAAGTAAGTTACATACAATTGTTCTAAGAATTTGTACATCAAATTGAATAAAACTATGCAAATATCCTCAAGCATCAATTCAAATCTCCAAGCAAGTAGAACCTGAAACATGTTAAGTTGAAAATGTTTTGGGTCAACAAAAGTTGGTGAGAATTACATAGGTTTTGATAATTGAATAAAATTGTTGTGCAATTCATGTGTCATGGCAATCTAGTCCATATGCGAAAACATACTAGAAGTAAATCGAGTGCATAATCAACCTTGTTGACTGTTGTATTGTGGTACATCCCATACGCTCATGGTTCACTCGTTTATATTGCAGTAACAAACACCCACGTAACCTTTGTAGGAGGCACGTATCCGGGTGGGATTGTCAGTCCAATAGATCTATCAATGTATACCGTTTGGCTGATGAATGTTTATGCTAGAATTGTGCTTACCCTAGTCATGTTCAAGACATAATGCAACATAGAAAAACACATAGACACATTGATGATTGAATTGCATAAATGATGTTGTAACATGTTTCACCCCAAAAATGGTGATAAATAGAAAAGGGGCTATGTAAAACTCACCTTAGCAAAACGTTGTATTTGTTGATAAATAGAATAGTGTGTTGCCCAAATTTGTCAAGTATCACCCTATAATAAGGTAATAAATATGTCTAAGTCTATCAAGTCTACAAATGTATAAGTTTCTAGGGCTTCGAATTGGGGATAAATGCTTGTTTGATTAATATGAAAATTGTTTGATAAATGAGAGAATTTCAGTAAATAAATAACCAAAAATCTTTTATAAGAATTTTAATTTAAGATGGTCACAATAATGTGTTTAAAGTATAAAAATAATTTTTATAAAATTATTTTCTTTAAAATAGATTATTAAATCTATTTATTACAAATTGTCAAACTTTAACTTTAATAATTAAAAATTACTAAAATTAAAGAATTATCAGTTTAAAAATTATATTTCTGTTCTAAATGATCAGAAATAATTTGTATAAAATTTTGGTGCAAAAATATTAAAAATTGGATTTATTATGATTTAATTACGATTAAAACTAACAAAAATTGATTAAAAATAATAAATAAATGATTTTTCAGAAATAAAAATCATTTCTGAAAAGCTTAATGTTATAAAAACTCAGGATAATTTTTGTGGAAATTAATAAGATCGTTTTGATATTTTTATAGATTTTTATAAATAAAATAGAATAAACTTGATTTATTTATTATATATAATAAATAAATAAATTTTTGAAAACTAAGGATTGTACATTTTTCTTTTTCATCAGATTAATACAAAATAATTTTTGTAGAATTTTTAAAAAGGTTTTTAATAATTAAAAATGAATTTACAAAATTAAATGTATTATATATAATTACTTGTTAAAAATGAAAAAGAAAACAAAAAAGGAGCCTTTGCCGGGACTCGAACCCGCGTGGACCATGGAGAGTGCACCAGACACAACCACCTGGTCCAGACCAGTGGTTGTGTTGATTATTGTTTTTTTTAAAATAAATATCATAACAGATTATCATGTTCTTCCCCAAATAATTGCAATCGAGCCCTAGAATCTGCAATTGGTTAAATCACACAACGTTAACCCAATTAATCATGGGGTAAACGTTGTGTGTAGGCCGATCAACAAATCCCACAAACAAAATTATACTTACAGTACCTAATCGAAGATTAACGAGTGGTCAAGCCGAAGTCAAAGGAATCGATCAAATCACGAACAATAATGAAAGGGAAAGGGAAATTGAGTGTATGTGTGTGATTATCGGTGTTGTTTCATTGACAAGAGGGGATCAATTTATACAGAAAACGTTTAGAGGAAAGTTTTTAATGTTTGACCAAGGAATGGTCAAACCGAGTAATTCTCCTTCATACTAGCTGTTTACGCGTAGGATTAAGTTGGATTGGAGCGAGATCAACGCGTTGATTGTTCAATGTAATTAATTGTTGATTTGCTTCCAAAATTAGATAATTAATTGTTGACCAAAGATGGTCTTGGCTGCACATCGAACAGCAGTAGCAACAGTGGAGAAGAAGCTTGAATTCAAAAAGCTTATAAAAGAAAATAAGTCAAGTTTAAAACACAAGTTGATAGGTGGTTCAAGTGGTGTGGCGTGTGTGTTTGTTCCGGACAGACTCAGGTTCGAGTCTTGTCTTAGGGCATGTTTTATTTAATTTTTTTTTAACAGATCAGAGAGGGGAGGGGGACAGTGGGCCGGATCCAAGGGTAATGGGCCGGACTCGGATTGGGCTTAGGTGGGGGTAATATAAAGAAGGGGATATTGGGTTTAGTTTGGGTTGGTTTAAAAAGGTGTAGTTTAAATGTGGGTATTATTATTATTATTATTTATTAATAAAAAAATGCATTATATATATATATATAGGTTGCGAGTTAGGAAAAATAAATATAGACTTGGGCACATTAGTATAGAATTAAGGATAAAATAAGGGCTTTTTCGTATAAAAATTCGGTGAAAATTTTGCGATGTTACAAAATAAGAGTGTATCATTGAAAAATTTGCATAACATGCTTGGATTGCCCTTGTCTAGCTATAAAGCCCAACAAGAACGTTGACTTTTCAAAGAAATTGAGCCCAATGGTGATCAAAGAAGACATGCTTTAGCCTATAAGTGGACACTCACTCCAGGAATCCCCAGGTAAGCATAACAGGTCCGTAAATGGATTTATGCGCTATGCTTGCCTATGCCAGAAAACCCAGTGTACAGGCA
Source organism: Ambrosia x helenae (assembly GCA_030844895.1). Lineage (NCBI taxonomy): Eukaryota > Viridiplantae > Streptophyta > Magnoliopsida > Asterales > Asteraceae > Ambrosia > Ambrosia x helenae. The sequence continues at coordinate 4,532,434 of CM061228.1, forward strand.
TCCACCCTTCCAGATTGCACGTGTCCTCATCACACTCATTAAAGTTCAACAACTTTGAAGGAGCAAAAATAAGAATAGGCATTATGCCTAAGAGTGTCTTCATGAAAGGTACTGCTCCCGCTCCATGATGATGTAGTCTTTCCACTCCTTGTAGGACAACATCTCTATACACCATGATGAAAGATGAGGAGAAATGGAGAAGAAGGGGAAAGATTGAGGGAGGAAAGTGGAGGGAAATGAGGGGAATGATAAATTAGGAAATGTTGTACCTGAAAGTTGAAATTCGGTTATAGTCTAGGCTAAAAGGCATTCTAATAACCTAATTCCCTATAACCATGGCTCTGATACCAATCTGTAACACCCCAACCGATGGCGGAATCATCGAGGTGTCACGTAGTGACGATTGTTCAAAAGCACATGGTACTAAAATGTAAATATTATTGAATAAACCAAAATTTGTCTTACATGGAAATGGAAAATACATTGTCTAAATGAAATGTAAATATTGAAATATCTGAATTAAAATAAAGCACTAAATGTCTCTTTCTAAAGCACTAGATCAAACTGCACCTGAAACATGTACAAAAATAGGTTAGGTCAACATATGAAATGTTGGTGAGCATTCCTAGTTTTGATATATATAGTAAGTTAAAAAGATATACAATTCAAGTGCAAGCTACAGTGCAAATATGTAAACTATGTATCATACAAATGAGCGAAATCAATCCTGTGACTGTATAATGTACTGTATGAACGGTGGTGTACTCATCCAATAAATGGGTGATAACTTAACAATGGCCACGGATTCTCCGATGAAAAAGGGGGAGAATCAATCTAGGCGGGTTGTCAATCTAAATAGCGCTATCCAATGTTAAGGTCGGCTTGTACCATGTTAATGATTTCACTAAGTACAAATGTAATCCACATGTATTGTCTAAGCATAAAGCACGTTGTAAGCAATGCACATAGTACTAGAATTGTATTGTGAAAATGTAAATTTGTATTTGAATTTGTAATAGTGTACATGTAACACCCCAAAAATGAATAAAAGCAAAAAGGGGATAGGAATACTCACTGTTCACGTAGTAGCTTGGAATTTAACTGGACAACGAGATTTGAATTGATTTTACCCCAAATGATCAACCTAAAGAATTTGATAACGTGTAAGGGAAATAACTCTAGGATACATGTATTTCTAGGGTTTCGAATTGGGGATAAGTATTTATTTGATTAATAAACAAATTGTTTATTAAATATGAGAAATTTAATAAATAAATAAATAAAAGTCTTTTTGTAAATTTTTAAGTTGAATATAGTCATATCATAAGGTTTTAAGTTTGAAAATAATTTTTATAAAATTATTTTCTTGAAAATAGAATATATAATCTATTTATTTCAAATTGTCTAAATATAACTTTAATATCCAAAAATATTAAAATTAAAGAATTTCTGAATTAAAAATTGTATTTCTGTTCTAGATAGTTAGAAATAATTTATATAAAATTTTGGTGCAAAAATATTGAAAAATGAATTTATTATGATTTATTTATGATTAAAACTAACAAAAATTCATTAAGAATAGAAAATGAGCGGTTTTTCTGAAATAAAAATATTTTCTGGAATGTTTAAGAATATACAAGTTTAGGATAATTTTTGTGAGATTTAATAAAATCTTTTAGATATTTTTATAGAATTTAATAAATATAAATGAATAAACTTGTATTATTAATAATATATATTAAATAAATTATTTTTGAAAAACTAAAAATTGTAAAATGAACTTTACCATTAGAAGGTCATACAATATTTTTTGTAGAATTTATAAAACACTTTTAGTATTTAAAAAACTATTTTAAAAGATTAAATATATTAAGTATATATATAAAAATGGCAAAAAAAATATTTGTTGGTTATGGGAATCGAACCCGGGCCTCTGGCCGGTTCGGGTTTTTATCACAAGCGTGGCCACCAACTGAGCCACACCCTGAGAACGAGTTAAATTGGATTGGAATTGATTATATAGGTTAAATGTGTTAAATGATATTTAGTGTAAAATGAAAGAAAATTAAAAGGGGCTCGTGGGAATCGAACCTTGGCCAAAGGCCGGTTCGGTTCCCCAACAACGCGTGTAAACCAGCTGGTCTATACCAGTTGGTTGTGTGTTCATTGTTTCAAAATAATTATAAACTATACTCGCTGTTCTTGTTCTTCCCCAAATACCCACTTCGAGCCCTAGCTTTGTAATCGTTTCAATTAGCGATCAATAGCCCCTGAATCCTTGGGGCTATTGTTCACTAAGAGCCGATGAGCATAACCCACAAAAAGAATTCGACTTACCAAACCGTAATCGAGATTAATGCTTGGTCAAGGTAAAAGTCAAACACGACTCAAGAACTCGGATAGCAGATGGTTTTTAACAGAAATTGAGAGTGGTGAGAGGTAAATCGGCGAGGTGTGATGGTGTAGGGAGGTCCAATTTATAGTATGAGGGTCGGATTGTAGATTTGGTATGTATTGACTATGGATTGAATGAGATGACGCGTATGAATGTAAAATAGGTATGATTTGGACGATAATCATGCGTGTAATAGTTGCGAGTCAGTCAAGACATTCATCACCATTCCATATTTGGATCAATTAACGCGTCTAATGGATTTGATTGTGATGATCGATGTGCAGTTGACTTTTCCAAGTCAACTGCAAGGTTTCAAACACTTAATATAAACAATTCGCGTGGGTTTAGGATAGAAAAGATGGTGTAGCCTAGTTGGTTGGTGTGTGGTGTTTATTTGAATCGCCTTGGGACGCGGGTTCGAACCCCGTCCCAAGCATTTATTTTTTGACAAAGTTTTAACTATTATTTTATTATTATAAACATATATTATGATTTAACAAACCCGAATGTGTCACAGAATATATTTTTTTAAACGTTCGATAATGATGAAAATGTAACGTCTTATTAATTGAAGTTTAACGTACATCGAATTATTAAAAATACAAAGAAAAGTGACGGATGTCACACCACACCCCCCAAAAACCAAAACGCTCCATCCCATCCCCCCAAAAAAATACCCCCTCTTCCACCATACCCAAAAACTAAACCCTAAAGCTAAACCCATTAAAAAAACTTAACTATAATAGTGAAATGCACATGTGCATGTAGTACAATTATCTTATTTTATAGTTTTATATAGAGATTTTTTTTTAAGTTTATTCACCAACAACCCCAAAAAACCTAACCCCATTCCCATCATTCCTAAAAACTAAACCCTAACGCTAAACCCATGAAAAAAAAACGTAACTATAATAGTGAAATGCATTTCGCGTTTATTTATTGATCATTGAATAAATTTTTTTCCACCTTATATACCATATTACGTCCATTTAATGATCATTTCATTATGGTAATTGATAATTTATTCAAAAGTGTGCTCTAATAGTGAAATGCACATGTGCATACGGTATATGTATGTATACATATAACAGCAAAATGCACATGTGCATCAGACCTGACGTAAATATGACGTAAAAAAGCCATTTTTTTGTTTTTTTTATTTTTTTTATTTTTTTCAGAAAGATTAACAATAAAAAAACATTTTGGTGTTTTTACTTTTTTTATTTTTTTAGGTTAAATAATTTTTTAATTATTTTTTTTTATTTTTTGGTGGAGGGGTTTTTGTGTTCACACTTGGTTCTTTGGTTCTCTCCCTAAATGGTGGTTCTCAAATGATCCAATATATATATATATATATATATATATATATATATATATATATATATATATCCAGTGAAAACCCTATGTAACAACATTGTTTTTTTCTAATTTTTTTAGAATAGCTTGTATACTTAATTTTATGACTTTCGGCCCAAAAAAATCAAAAAAGCGCCGAATAGATTTTTTTTTTAAATTACGTAACACAGATGCTACATATGTAACAATGCTGATGTATGATAAAACCGAGTTTTGTGTAACACGGTGTAACAAAATAATCTACTCGGCGCTTTTTTTTTTTTTTTGCCAAAACTAATAAAATTGAATATAAAAGCTATTCTGAAAAAATCAGGAAAAAGAACAAGTTTTTACATAGGGTTTTCAGGGTTTGCACAACTTAAGAGGGTTTTTATTTTAGCCAAACCCTATATATATATATATATATATATATATATATATATATATAGGCTAAGTATCCTGTGAAAACCCTCTTGAGTTGTGCAAACCCATGAAAACCCTATGTAACAACATTGTTTTTTTCTAATTTTTTTAGAATAGCTTGTATATACTTAATTTTATGACTTTCGGCCCAAAAAAAATCAAAAAAGCGCCGAATAGATTTTTTTTTAAAAAATTACGTAACACAGATGTTACATATGTAACAATGCTGACGTATGATAAAACCGAGTTTTGTGTAACACGGTGTAACAAAATAATCTACTCGGCGCTTTTTTTATTTTTATTTTTTTTGCCAAAACTAATAAAATTGAATATAAAAGCTATTCTGAAAAAATCAGGAAAAAAAACAAGTTTTTACATTGGGTTTTCAGGGTTTGCACAACTCAAGAGAGTTTTTATTTTAGCCAAACCATATATATATATATATATATATATATGTGTGTGTGTGTGTGTGTGTGTGTTTATATATAAAGCTAGTATATATGGTTATATGCATATCCCCTAAACTACAAAAGGGTGTTTAATTACATCCTAGCCCATTCCTATAATATCCAGTGACATTGTTGAGAGGTTAAGAATAATATGTGGTTTAATGATTAGTGTAAATCATAGTACACTATAATGCTTTTAATGATTTAAAATCACCTATGTTGGGGAGAAGTATGGTCGCTTCGAATGAAATTGTGGGCACGATTTATAGAGCTCCCGCAGGACCACGAAAGTGTTCCAGGACCATTATTGGACACGATAATGAGGGGATTGCCAGGCTAGGGGGAGTCTTGTGTGAACTTATATTGTCGTTTACACAAACGGCCGTCAGTTCAAAGACATCAAGTTCTACTGAAGCTAGTAAGCTAAGTATGCTTCACAAGGGAAGGTTCAAAGGGTTACACCTATCTATCATATGCAAGACTCAACCGTCGAGGTTACATTGGGAATTTGTGTGTTTTAATCGATCTCCATTCATGTGGGGGATTGTTGGAAAAATGGTAGTGGAAATTAATTTTTCACTAATTTTGGACATAAATAAATATATTTATGTATGTGATATATAAATAATTATTTTCGGGTTTGTGTACTACATTGTGAGAGGATCACAATGAATCAAACCATATCCAAAATAGAGCTAAGATGAATGAGATATCGAAGCTTGAAAAGTTGTAGGTTGGAACAACCAAATATGAGAAAATAGATAAAGTTTTGTCAACTTGCCCCACGTTGGTGGGATGACAAAATAAGAAGTGGTTTATAAGGAGGAGCACTCCTTGGATATTGTTTAGCTTAAGGCCAAACACTAGTGGGGACCCTAAAGGGTGCGGAGCACCCTTAACTCGCGTGGGCGATGGGCGTGATGTGGCGCTTTGAGGGCCCACTTTGCACTTCGCATCGCCTCTTGAGAGCCGCCTTTTTATTTTTGACATTGTGCGCATGGTCTGGTACATGGCGGAAGGTTGATGTAAGTGGTGCATGAGTTGTGAACGTCCAGTTGGACACGCGCGCAGGTCCTCATGGCAGCGCAGTAGTATACATGTACTGCGCTTGGTGACAGACGCACGCTCATGACCAGGTAGTGCCCTGGTCCACGCAGTCTGATCCCGAGCTGCTGTTTCAAGCCAGTTGACTTGGTCAAACCGACTGTTTCAACTCATCATGAATCGAAGAAGAAAGTTACGGTCAGCCACATAAATCCATGTTATTGCAATTCATTGTTATTTATTACAAGATTATTAATCTTATTAATGACAATAATAAAAAGCAATATATGTTACAATTCTAGTGTGGATAAAAACATACGAACGTTGGGTTCATATGGCAGAGAGTTTTGGGAAAACTCTTGACAACAAACTCACTTTTATGATTGTTCCAAAAATCGAGAGGAATTCGCTAAAATGAGACTACTTCTTTTTCATATTTCCTTAACACCAAAACAACCCGATGGTATCTTGGGCGTGAGAGCCATCTCCGGCAGTACGACTACTGTTTCGGTTGTTATACCCTGGGAGACAGACCGTCTGAGAGGAGGCGCGGAATCTGTTTTAAGGGCCCCGTGTCAAACACGATCCTCAACCAAAAACCGTCAACAAACAAGTTTGTTCAATCTTGCAGCGGAATACTAAACAAGATGATTCGGTCGAAGTTTTCTAAAGAAATCGACTTGGATCCAGATTCGGTACATATATTTGGATTTATTTATTTTCATTTAGTTTGGTAATCGGTATCGTACTATTATGTTTCCTACGAATAATGAGAGTATTGTTATTATTTTTATTTTTATTATTATTGTAATAAAATAGTGAACCCTATTTCCTACAAACTTTTCTAAGTAGAAGTGGCGTTATTATCGGTTACTACCTATTAGGCTATAAGGTGTGATTGCCGCCACCACTATTCACCTCATTACTTTCTTCGTCGTCATCTTCCATCACCATACTTCACATCACCCCATCCTCAATCACTATAAATGAAGAGATAAAAGGAGTCCTACGACAAACGTGAAGAATCACACCATTTCCATATACGGTTGAGCCTCGTGAGAGGCGGTGTACAACAACCTTCACGTACGTCGCACGTAAACATTTCACGGTTCGCGTACCCACTAGCCTTGCTAAAATTATATGTCGAAATGTAAAAAGGTAACTCTTAAATATATGGCATCTATTTTTTAAAAAGTTTTGAGCTAGTCTTTATATTGTTCTTATTTTTATCAACGTTTCAATATAAATTTTATTTGAATTGGGCTGTTAGTAGCAGGGGTGTTCAAAATATCCAAAAATTTCGGTTAGGGAAATTAAAATCCGAATCCGAAATTTAAGATATCCGATTTTCAGATATCTAAAATTTCGGATTCGGATAATCCAACGGATATCCAAATCTTAAAAAACAAAAAAAATCATCTTATGCTTGTATTAAAATGAAACCTGATTAATCCAACTAGATCTATACTCAAGAATGTAGCAAAAATTATAACAATAAATCTCTAAAAAAACTAGATAATAATAAAATCGTTTAGTATAATCAAGATCTGTACATACGAATCAACAAGTGTGAACCATATCAAATTAAACAACATAACAGAAAGAAAAACTTACGCGTGGAAACTGAAGACGGTAGAGTGAGAAAAAGGATGGCCGAGGGTAAGGTGGCTAGTGGTTATTGTGCGAGACGACAGAGTGGCTGGTGATCGTGGAAGAGACGACTTGAGAAGGTGGAATGTGTTGGAGATAGAGAGTGCCTAATGAAATGTCTTGAAGAAGGAGGCATATGTTTAGTGTTAAGATTCTAATGGACGGTGTGTATTTGTGTAATATAATGTGTGTGTGTGTATTAAGATTTCGGATTCGGATAATTCGGATACCAAAAATTTTCAAAATTCACATCAAAATCCTAATCCGAAATTTCGGATATTTCAAATACGGGTTATCGGATATTTTGGATTCGTATTTTTTTGAACACTTGTTAGTAGTAATTGTACAAATAATCAAATTATAAATGCTCTTGTGGCCTATGCACTTATTTTTATACACGTTTTGGTAATACGAAAAATGTATATGTTATTACGGTTTTTATTTTATAAAGTGACCTCGTTTTTATTTTATAGTACAAAATTAAATATCAACTTTATAAAATTCAGAATATGCTCTTGTGGCCTATGCGCTTATTTTTATACACGTTTTGGTAATATTGTTATTCAAAATCGAAACACTTATATAAAAAAAACCTAACAAAAACCCCACCCAAATAGGGATGGCAATGGGTCGGGTTTGGGACAGGTTTAGGTAATCCCAACCCCATACCTGATTTGGTATGCTTGTCCTAAAACCTGTTGGGTTTGTATAAGGTAATTACCCGTCGGGTATCGGGTATACCCGCGGGTTTTGGGTAAACCCGTTAATTTTAAAAACTTATCCATTGAGTATATTTGACTAAAAACCTGTCGGGTATCTATTGCGTGACTACTAACCAATACATTTAGCATTATCAAATATGTATGTAAATGATTACAATGTAAAAATCTAAAATAGTTAAATCATATAAAAACACTAAAAGACATAGATAACAGATATTATACATAAATAATTGGTGTTTTTTTTTTTTTTTTTTTTTTTTTTTGAAGAAGATGACAACCTAGATGGACAATTAGATATATTATGAATACATATTTTAAAAGATATATAGGAAATTACATCGGGTATCTAATCGGGTAAACGTGTATACTTTATCGGGTAATCGGGTCGGGTAAATGGGTATATCAACAAATCCCAAACTCGTCCCAAACCCGTGAAAAAAATAAAAACTAATCTCATACCCGGACCCATACCCGATTATCCGACCCCAAACTCGTCCCAAATGTGTCGGGTTTTGGGTTTGCCCATCGGATTCGGGTTTGATTGTCATCCCTACACCCAAACCTCACAAAAACTCACCCCAAAACAAAACAAAACCCCACCCAAACCCTACACAATTCCTGAGGACGATGACTTTTCTGTCAGCTTTTGTATTTCAAAGCGTTTCGCTATGGCCATAGCAATACGTTTTAATGACGGCTAGAAGGTTAAAGAAGACAGGTGGGTGTGTAAATAGACGGGGCTATCAAAATTTGTTTTCTTTTACTTTTGCTCGACCTCCTTTATGTGACACTCAACTAGATCATCTACTTGATGTTGATGTCATATTTGTTGATCATCCCAAATGAATTCCCACCAAACTATTGATTTTAGCTCACCTAAAAAGTTTTCTTTTGATTATTATTATTATTTACATAAATCGTGAATACTAAATATTCTGATAGAAATTTGCCACCTCATACTTCAAGGTTTTTATTAAATAATAAATCATTTATCATCTAATTTATATGTTTTCTAAAATTTACGTTCATTAATTTAAATATAATTAAAGATCTTATAGTTACGGTTAAAAAAATTTTATTACCCAATATTAGAGATTCACATTAGCCGTTTCATTTTCTATCTCTATAATTACACTAAAAATCATTATATTTATCTTTCCTTTTCTTTTTAATAATAATTTTCGATACTTTTATCATTATCTCTCTCCTCTACTCACTCATTATGTCCTTTATTTTATAAATTTGTTACACCCTCTGTCCTTTATCCTAAATTTGTTAAAAAACTTGGTTAACTTTATTTTCTAAATTTATACTTTTAGCTCTTATAGTTTCCCTAAGCCTTAACCCCAAATCAATCTACGAAACTAAGGCACGACATGAAACGAAATCAAATGGCTTTTAAACTACATCAAATTCCGATCAAAACCATAATTTTGAAGTAAAACGATTGATGAAAAACATATTTTGTTTTTATAAAAACTCATTTTATGTATAAACATACACATATAAAACCGAAGTTAAGCGAATTCACGTCAAACATTACACGACAAACATGAAACCTAACCGAAACTTGTTAAAAACTTATATCAAATCCAACCGATTCAAACCGGATCGCAAAACGAGTAAAAAAACCCAAACCAAACTTGACCCACGTTAACAAAAAACAGATATTACACCTACAAATCACACCCAAACTTGAATCTGGACCAACCCACAGTAGATCCTTTATAATTGTATTAGTCAAATAAGTATTCATCATGATCTTACTACAACATTTCACCATTATCATTCCTTTTTTATTACTTCCAAATATATCATCAGATTTAGATCATGAATATACGCATATTGAAATCAATCAATCAAGGTTATCACTATCATAACATAACTACTTTTTTTTACCCTCACTTATTCATACTTAACTTGAGAGTTAGACATCGTTCTAAAGTGAGTACTGAACCAGTGCATCTACCATATACACCCCACCCCTTATGGTAAATTTCAGAGTTATTCTATTCATGCTAATTTGTTTGTTACTTCATTTCATGTACTACTTATTCTGGACACATATATCCATTGCTTAACAACACCGAGTCTAAGCTAAAATTTCATTCATATTTGACCTTTAAAAGTCACACTTTCCAAACTACATCATACTTGAGATACCATTCATTCATACGGGGCTAATATCAACATATCAATTTCTTACTTACAATCACAAAATAACCAAATGTACTAACCTTCCATTCACAGCGTTAACCAACCATCCATATGTCGAATTGACTTGCTCCTTCACAAGTCCATGCCATACCTAGCTTGGTTTACTTCATTCACATGACGAGTTCCAACTCGTTAACACCATATCACCTATCTTGTAGATTTCATCATATCTAAAATTTAACCATTCGTATCTGCAAAGTCATTGGTTAGACATATATTTTGCATTCATAACAATCGTCTTTCAATAGTCCATGCAAAATTCTCTCCTTTGCATGTCTAACTATAAAAAATTCTTTGATAAAATTCCTGTTACAATACAAAATTAAGTTACACATCTAACATTCTTACATATGATCTTTACATTTTATTTGTTACTTCACAAAATCTCAGTAGTTTGACTTTTCAAAGTCAACTGCCACTTCTTACTAATTTGTGACCTTTGGTTATTATCTTTATCTACTCATTCTATTTATAGTTTAAATTATGGGTTTTACTTATTTTCCATTTAGGCATACATACAAAAAAAAAAAAAAAAAAAAGCCATTCTATCATTTCATGCAAAATTTTCCTTTCTTGTTAAATTGAATTCTTCACACGGGTCTTAGTATATGAGTTGTCCTGGTTCTCATTGATCATTTGCTAGCATGCTCAACATGTAATTACGTTTACTTACCACACCAGTATGCAATCCTGTTAGTACTTGCGTTACACTTGCCAATTCAACGCGTTTGACTTTTTGTAAAGTCAAATTATCCATTCATTCTTATCTAGCTTTCTACAATTAGTTGCCATATATGCCTACTGATAACTGCATATGAAATATGTATTCATGTATCTCATAGGTCACATAACACGTGTATCCCCAACTAAGTTATTGGCACTAAGTACGTACAACTGTCCAATCTATCTAAGATAGGGATGGAAACATTTCCCCTATCCCAACTCGAATGACCCGTTACATGGGTTATGCTATATTTATACAACACCTCACCCAATTTGACCCATTAAGGTCATTTGACATTTTTTTATGTTATTAAGGATGAGCCAACTAATAAGTAAGCTGATGGACTTACCTATGGATTCAAATCTTTCATTCCTGCCTTTCATTCATATAGGTTTGATCCATACTTACCTATGGATTCAAACTTTTCATTCCTATCTTTCATTTATATAGGTTTGATCCATACTTACCTATGGACTCAAACTTTTCATTCATGTCTTTCATTCAAATAGGCTTGATCCGTGCTTACCTACGGATTCAAACTTTTCATTCCTACCTTTCATTCTTATGGGTTTGATCCATACTTACCTATGGACTCAAATTTTTTATTCTTACCTTTCATTCATATAGATTTGATTCATACTTACCTATGGACTCAAACTTTTCATTCATACCTTTCATTCATATAGGTTTGATCCATACTTACCTATAGACTCAAACATTAACCTTTACATCACAAACGGTTCAACTTAATTAAAAACAATATACACCTTTCAATTGGTTATATGATATATGAACTACATGTTTAATCTAAAAATCTTGCGCTAATATAATCCAGCCATAAACCATAAAAATTAAACATAATTAACACTTTTAATGCCACGATCCACTTGCACGTACCTATAAAACAAAATGAAGCCTTGATCTTCTCTTGATAGCCCGTTGACTAAGTCAACTCATGTTTCTCATTAGTCCCTATTTAGAGAATATATATTATTTGGGTTAGATCAAATACACAGTAAAAGAAAAAAAGAAAATCGTAGGAGGGGTTTACAATTCACAAACCATATTCTGTCTCTAAAAATGCATCTACTTAGCCAATATTTTTTTACCCCCTCTAACCCAACTCATCATTCATGTCAGAAATACATCTAAAATCCATTGCATGGGCTTGATCCTAGAACCAATTTGGGACACTTTACAGTTGGATTAACGTAGATTATCTTGTCCCGATAATTAATGATCATGACCATTATTCTTATGGATTAAAGCCGGGACTAATACTTACATCAACCCCTTCCTAACTGGATCTATTCTAATATTTGGGTTTTACGGTTGTGACGCAATACATAGAATCTAAAACTTTAAATCATAAGATGCTAATACCATGATGGGTTGGAGGACATGACAAACACACATCTATACCATATTATCTGGGATAGGATCAAATACACAGTAAAAGAAATATAGGAAGTCGTGGGAAGGGTATCAAACAGACTCCGATTGAACTCATTCAAGCGGCATTGAAACGTCTAATCGAACCCTATAATATTAGTTTTCAGGTTTTCACTTTTTTTATTTTTAATTTGTAGTTTTTAGAATTTGCGTTATATCATTGTGTCTTTTATGTAGCATTGTGTCTTTTTCTTATTTTCATCATTTTGTCATTTTTGCTATCCATTGTGTCTCTTTTCTTCAGTATTGTGTTATATTTTTTCGGTACCGTGTTATATTTTGTGGCTTATTGTCTCATATTTCGTGATCTATTGTGTTTTTTTGTATCCTTCTTACCCTTCTCATTTTTGTTACATTGTATAGAATAACGTGACCCTTAACATTATATTTTTTTTTATATCAAATTAATCATGGGATATATTTTTAACAACTAAATAAAAATACAACATGGCCTTTGAATTATAATTTGGACCAGCATGAATGCAAGATGTTGGATCAGTTGTTTAACAGTTTGTTCTTGAATAATTAATGTTTCAAAGTAAATGCAGTGGAATAATAATAATTGTTCTAAGTTAACAGTTCACTTTTAATATCAGTCAATGTTTCCCCCTGCAATTGATTAACTAAAATAGTACAAGTGTATATGAGAATCAAAATAGTAAATGATATAACAGTTGTGAATACTCAAATGGTTCTCATATATTAGAAAAGTGAATATCTGCAAAGTCTATTATGTATATAATAGATGGTGTGAACCCATCTATTTATAGACATAAGTAAACGTACATAAAAAGTATAAATCTAATACTAAAACACTATAACGGGGTGTAGTATTGGAACTTGTACAAAAATATCTCAAAAGTAATCAAAAACTAATATAATACTAAACACTGAAGTTCAAGGGCGGTTGGAAGTTTTTATCAGAACTGCTAAAGACCAAACAACTTCTGGTGAGTAAATTATCAACGTTGTTCTTCAGGTGTTTGTCTGGTTTCAGCACTTGCAGTTTCTTCTTCAGCACTTTCCTTTAACTCTTTAGGACTTGTCTATACAAAAGTTGCAGAGTGGATATTAGACTAAGGTTAACAGGCTTGTCGATCCTCGTTGACCCAACACAAGATAAAAATTCTTGCAATATTTTTTTTGCCACGTCACATATTTTTTAACGACTAATTTCCTCCCATAATTTTTACACCCTTTTATTATATGTATTCTTCCACCCCCTTTTAAATACACCTTTTTTTTTTGCCTCTTATGAGTCTTGAACTCTCAACCTCCCATTTAAAACCTCATCACCTTTATCATCACACCAAAAGGGGCGGGGCACACATCACATATTTACTCACTCTCTTCTATCTTTCTTCGTTTAGACTTAAGTATTCACAATTCACAAACCATATTATGTCTCTACAAATACATGTACTTAGCCAAGATTTTTTTACCCCCTGTGATCCAAATCATCATTCATGTCAAAGTACATCTAAAATCCATTGCATGGGCTTGATCCTAGAACCAATTTAGGACACTTTACAGTTAGCTTAACGTAGATTATATGGTTCCGGTAATTAATAATCATGACCATTATGCTTATGGGTTAAAGCGGGGGCCAATACTTACATCAACCCCTTACTAAATGGATCTATTCTAATATTTGGGTTTTACAATTGTAACGCAATACATAGAATCTGAAACTTTAAATCATAAGATGCTAATACCGTGTTGGGTTGGAGGACATGACACACACACATCTATACCATATATCTCGGTTAGGATCAAATTCACAGTAAAAAAAAATAGGAAGTCGTAGGAATAGTATGAAACGGATTCCGATTGAATTCATTCAAGCGGAGTTGGAACCGTCTAATCGAACCCTATGATCTTAGTTTTTTTTAACTTGTAGTTTTTAGAATTACGTTATATCATTGTGTCTTTTATGTAGCATTGTGTCTTTTTCTTATTTTCATCATTGTGTCATTTTTGCTATCGATTGTGTCTTTTTTCTTCACTATTGTGTTATATGTTTCGGTATTGTGTTATATTTTGTGGCTCATTGTGTCATATTTCGAGATCAATTATGTTTTTTGTATCATTTTCACCATTCTCATTTTTGTTACACTGTATAGAATACCTTAACCCTTAATATTATATTCTTTTTTATATCAAATTAATCATGGGATATATTTTTAACAACTAAATAAAAATGCAACCTTAAATTATAATTTGGACCAGCATTAATGCAAGATTAAAATTCTTGCAATATTTTCTTTTTGACACATCACATATTTTTAACGACTAATTTCCTCTCATATTTTTTACACATTTATATTACACCTATTCTTCCACCCCCCCCCCCCCATTTTAAATACACCTTTTTTTTTTTTTTTTGCCTTTTATAAGTCTTGAACTCCCAACTTTCCATTTGAAACCTCATCACCTTTATCATCACACCACAAGGAGTGGGGCACCCATCACATATTTACTCACTCTCTTTTCTCTTTCTTCGTTTAGACTTAAGTATTCATAATTCGGAAACCATATTATGTCTTTACAAATACATGTACTTAGCCAAGATTTTTTTACCCCCTGTGATCCAACTCATCATTCATGTCAAAAGGACATCTAAAATCCATTGCATGGGCTTATCCTAGAACTAATTTGGGACACTTTACAGTTGGCTTAACGTAGATTATATGGTCCCGGTAATTAATGATCACGGCCATTATTTTTATGGGTAAAAGTCGGGACCAATACTTGCATCAACCCCTTACTAAATGAATCTATTTTAATTATAATATTTGGGATTTACGATTGTGACGCAATACATAGAATCTGAAACTTTAAATCATAAGATGCTAATACCATGTTGGGTTGGAGGACATGACACACACACATGACACATCTACATCATATATATATAAAGTAGAATCCTAAAATGAGGTAAAATAATCATTCTAAACACTTTTACACTTTAATATTTCATTTCAAATACACTTTAGTTCCCTTAACTTTAATAAAAAAAATTTAGAGAGAATTACACAGATTGTCCTTTAGTTATTAGTAAAATTGCACCTTCTGTCATTTACGTTAATTTTTCACTCATTTTGTCCTTTATTTTCTAAATTTGTTACACCCTCTGTCCTTTAGCCTAACTTTGTTAAAAAAAACTTGGTTAACCTATTTACACTTTTAGCCCTTATAGTTTCAACATCCCAATTCAAGCCTTTCAAACCCTAACCCTTGTACCCATTTCGATTAACCTCGAATTTGACCGCAACAATTAAGGAAATCATAAGTAAGGAATTACATTATCTAATTATCATATTAAACGAGTCATAAAAATATCAAAAATTGATTAGGTGTTTTAAGCATTACACCATAAATAATCGGACATATGATGGTTGTAGAAGAATCAATAAGACATCTACTAACAACTTGTCACTCTATAAAAAACGTTACGCTTTTAAAAGAATTTTATTAATTAAGCCATTTTAGGTGGTTAGTGGTTACATCTCATAATATGATAAGCATATAGACGAAACAACACCATTGAACCCAGGGATGTTATTAAACAGTCTCTTGCGTAGTTTATTTTTTGGCACCACATGTTCTTGAGCAAGTTGTTTTGCATTCATCGTAACTACTACTGCATATGACATCCATCATTACACAAACAACACCATTGAACCCAGGGATGTTACGCTCCTTGCAAACGAATTTACCAAGTTTGCTTGACGAGTTTATAATACCGGCCTCATGTATTTGACTGCTCTCGATTCTTGCGCCTGCATAGTTAAGGAACATCTATCAATTGAACTATGACAATATATGGGATCTTATTCCTATGTTTGTTGTGAGATAAAGAGAAAACAAATATGTTAAACGAGTCATAAATATGTGTATGTTTATATATAAAATGAGTTTTTATAAAAACAAAATATGTTTTTCATCCATCATTTTACTTCAAAATTATGGTTTTGATCGGAATTTGATGTAGTTTAAAAGTTCTTTGATTCGTTTCATGTCGTGCCTTATTTTTGTCGATTGATTTGGGGTTAACGCTTAAGGAAACTATAAGGGTTAAAAGTGTAAATTTAGAAAATAAAGTTAACCAAGTTTTTTAACAAAGTTAGGCTAAAAGACAGAGAGTGTAGCAAATTTAGAAAATAAAGGACAGAAGGAGTGAAAAATTAACGTAAAGGACAGAAGGTGCAATTTTGCTAATAACTAAAGGACAATCTGTGTAATTCTCTCCTTTTTATATTTAAATAATAGTTACATTTTCCACTTATTTAAGACAACTACCTCACGATTTTTAAACGGTCATAATTTTTTATATGTTAATATTTAAAAAAATTACACCATAAAATGAATATTTTATTCTCTTTAATTTGAGTATACTATTGCTTATATTTTTTTTTAATATTAAAAAAGTTGATGTGTTAGGTGATTAACCGGGATCGATTCAACCATTTTAGGGGCATGGAGCGAACTTTAAATTTGAGACCCTTTTACGTAAAAAAGGTTCGATAGTGTGTTTTTAATCTTGATATGTTTGCTAGATGTGAAGTTGTGCAAAAAAAAAAAAAAAAAGAGAGAGATAAACGACTAACGTAATTACTTTTTGGATTTGAGCATAAGAGAGACCACGGTCGAAAATCATAACATTATCTTTGCTGGTGCGAGAAAAATCAATCAAAGACACAAAAGAATGCTTTACCCAAACGGCTTTCGCAGTACAATGATTTCCTCAATATGACAATTTGACAAACATGATGCTTGGGTGCTGAGTGACTGCCAAAGCGCTATGATGCTAATCAGAGTTCAAACTGCAATGTATAATTTATGTAGTTGTTAATGGATCGTGAATTGTGAATGAAAAAAATCAATTACAAGTATAGTCATAACATTCAGTTTAATAAACACTAGAGATAGAAGATATAAACAAAACCAAGATTACGGGACACTAATAACATCCTAAAGTTGAAATAGGATATGAATATCAAAATCTAAGTAACAACCATGATTATGATGATATAAACATAACGAAATTTTAATCATATTTTTTATTTTCGATCTCAATTATAATCACATGTGAATATCAATAAAGACCTAGCTGTGACACCTGGCAAATTCGGGTTAACAACGTTGTCTAGATGAAAGTCTACCTTAGCGAGTCACGCGTATATTGTACTTAACTGGGTTAGTTAAGTCGGGTTATGGTTCGGGAACTATTGGTTAGTCTAGAAGATCATTGGATGTTGGTCTAGAGGTTCATTAGATGTCGGTCCTTAACCAAGTGTACAAACGGTGACGATCGGTGGGATCGTCAGGGCATACGGAACATACGAGTCTCGAGTCCCGGGAATTGGTGAACGAGTGTAAATATGTGTATTTACTTGTGTTATGTGTTTACAATCATTATGTGACTTGTCGGTACATTAATATGCGTTAACATATGTTAAAACGGGGTTTAACGCGCAAAACGCACCAAACCAACCCCTACAGGCGATTAGGAAGCCTAATCACCTGTAGGGGAGGCGAGTAGAGGGACATAGGGGCGATTAGGCCCCTACTCGTGTGATGTTAGGGGCGAGTAGGCCCAATCGCATGCTCATTCATGCGATTAGCAGCCCTAATCGCATGAACTGCTGCACAATCGCATGTAACGTGCTGGAACGACTAGAAACGCCTATAAATACAATACTTAACCTCCTAAACTCCCTAATATCAACCCTAGTCGTCCCATAACCGCCCCAAACACTTAAACAACCTCTGGAAGGCGATTTTGATCAAAAACACAAGGTTTCAAGGTCTAACCATCATTCTTTTACAATTCCAAGGTTTGATTCTCATCCATAACACTTTGTAAACGTTTTTAATCAATCCCTAATGGTCCAGACCTGTTCATAAACGAAAAAGCTTTCTGAAAATCGTCAATAAGGGTTGTTAATCGGATTATAACTAATAAACATGCGTTATGGGTATGTATGATTAGAAAGATAGGATTTTTATGAATCTTGATGATGTTTTGATGTGTTATCATGCTAGGTCAGAATTAATATTGTTAGTATGATGATAGAAATCTCAGTAATTGGATAATAGGTTATGATTACATGCGTTAATTGAATGTTGCATGCTATGTGAATGGTGTTTGGATTGCTTTGGTTGCATGCAGGACTGATTTTACGAGGTTGAACGAAGGGTTTTGGGTTAAACATGTTTAGGATAGTGTTTGGGATGATATTGGGTAGTTACACACGCTCTGGATCTGATTTGGAGCGTTAAACGCGCGAAAAACCGGAACAGCATGACTACAGGCGAGTAGCAATGCTAATCGCCCATAGTCATGCGAATGGAGGTGCTAATCGCCTATAAAGTGGCGAGTAGAAGGCTAATCACTAGTAAGTTCAGGCGAGTAGCCCTAATCACTAGTAAGTTCAGGTGATTAGCCCTAATCACTAGTAAGTTCAGGGAGTAGCCCCTAATCGCATGAAATAAAGGGGAGTAGCCCCTAATCGCCTATAGTAGGGGCGAATAGGGCTTCTAATCACTAGTTGACTTTCCTAAATGCTAGTTGACTTTTCTTAATCGCGTGTACTGCTGCTGTAAGTGTAAATTAGCATTCCGAGACCCGATTGAATATGTAGAAACATGCTAGGAACCCCGTAACATGTCTAATAACTTGGTAACATATATTTGGATATAATTCGGTGATACGTGAACTATGTGCTATAACTTGTTGTGTGTTAACGTATGTTAAGTATAGATGCGTTATTGTATGTTTTGGAGCATAAACATAACACGGGGAGTCTCGGGTCACCAATGGGATGTCGAGTCTTGTGAATTGGGTCAGTTAAACAGTCACGGTGTTTTCAAACGAACTTGGTTATGGTCTGGACATCTAGGGACTAATTAACCTGCGGGTTATTAGTCTAAGTACTTGTAACTGTCGTATGTTAGGTCGCCACTGTACGGGACTAACATAGCAGCGGAGTTTACTCGGGGTTAGGAGTAAAGCAACTTAAGGTGAGTTTACGGCCCCTCTTTTAAACTGGTTTTATACTTTCGGGGGAGAAAACATGTGTTAAAACGATTATTTGGTAACTACTGTCATACTATGGGTTTCTATTGTGTACTACACGATCTTTGGAAGTCCCGGGGGAACCATGAATGTGCGGGTTTTGCACAACGGGGAAATGTGAATAGCGCTATTGGGAGTGACCAACCCCGCTCGTCGACTTGGAGGGTCGGCGGGTGCATATTGTCTCAAACAGGAACAACAGGAACAACAGGAACATACATCGGGCATACTTTTGGTATTCGCGTTAGTAATGGTTTTCCAATCGTGGTAGTAACAAACATACGCCTAGCTAGCGTATACTGGTTTTCTATTTGTTATAGTATGGACAGGTTGACTTGGTACTTGAACTGCAAACCTGTAAACTCACCAGCATTTTTGTGCTGACGTAAACTTTTACATGTTTTCTCAGGTCGCTAAGGTAGCACAACGGAACTAGGGCGCACGCGTCTGCACGGCGTCTAGATAGAGTTGCATGATTTCACAAACATTGAACTTGATTTATTTATGTTGGATTTTATTTGAATAAGCTTCCGCTGTAAACGGGAATACTAAACTGTGTTTTGAAATTACATTTTAATTCATTTAGACTTGTTTATTGTGATCGTTGGTTTGGATCCTGGTTTGTCATGCGCCTCGCGGTAAAACTCCGCAAGTGGATTTTGAGGGTGTGACAGATTGGTATCAGAGCCAATGGTTATAGTGAACTAGGACTGCATGTAGAGTCTAGTCTATAGCCGAGTCGCACACACTAGACGATCACATGGTACTAAACATTATGGTGATTTACGTATGGTTTTGTCGGGGTGTCTCTAAATCATTGGCCTTTCTACGTTACATCATCCGTTCTATCTTAGGTTGGGTTACTTGTTATCTAGGAAGTGTAGTCTATTGGAGTAACTCGTGTGCTCTTGAGATTTGTCCAAGGCTCGGACATCTCCCTTTCGCACTCCAATAGAAACACTTGTCATAAACTACCGTAGTATTACGGTGTGTAGCTAAGAGTCTATGTTCGGTGATTTGATCTTTGAACTAGGAGAACACTTGGAGGACCATGTAGAGCGTTTTATCATTTTGGGTGCACACAAAATCATAAAACGAAATGCATGGAAGCCCTAGTGAGCTCTGGGTTTGAGGGATAGTCCTGGATTGGATCTGGCTTTGATCTTGTGAACATTAGTGGTTATCTTTAACTGCGAAACTAAATTTTCTCGTTCTTTCTGCCAGAATCATGTCTGGAGTGCGTGGAGGACGTGGAGGTGGTCGCAATGGTGGACGCGGTGGTGGTCGCGGTGGTGCTGGTGGTCGTGGTGGAGGTATTAACCTATCGCAGGCTGATCTGAACAACTTGCTCCAGGCTGCCTTTCAGTTAGGGCACAACGGTGGTGATAAGTTGTTTTATCTGTTTTCTTTGCCTCATTGGTGAACCTTGCTTACGTTATTCGTGGTTTCTCATACGTTTCATTTCAGGTGGTCCTGTTGACCCACCCCCCACCCATGTGCACCTACAAGATGTTCCGGGACTGCAAGCCCTAGGAATTCTCTGGCACTGAGGGTGCGGTTAGCTTGCTTAGGTGGTTGGAGAAAGTGGAGTCGGTATTTCTGATGTGTAACTGTCTCCCAGAAGATCGGGTGAAGTATTCGGCTGCGTTATTTCAGGACGTGGCATTGACTTGGTGGAATGGCATCACCCAGAACATGGGTATTGGGGAGGCATATGCTATGCCACGGGAGAATTTTGTGCAGTTGCTGAAGCGGGAGTATTGCCCGAGGGAAGAGGTACAGAAGCTGGAGCATGAGGTGTGGAACCTCAAGATGACTGGATCGGAAATCGAGAAGTATACTGTGAGGAGGAATGAGTTGGCAGTGCTGTGTCCCGATCTGCACGTGCCAGAGTATCGTAAGATTGAACATTATGTCTCAGGGTTAGTGCCGGAAATTGCAGGGTTGGTAGCTGCTGGAAATCATCCTACTTATGCGGAGGTAGTTCGATCGGCCCATAGGATGACCAACTTAAAGGTGAATGAGGGGATTTTGCCTGCGAAAGGTTCGACTGTTAAGGCTCCAGAGAACAACAAGCGCAAGTGGAAAATGACGGGAAAGGATCTGGGTCTGCACAGCAGGGTAAAAGGTTTGATAATGGGGGTTCATCTTCTTCGGGTAACAAGCAGGGTGGTTATGCGGGAAAGCTGCCCAAATGCAACAAGTGTGGACGCCATCACCAAGGAACTGCGACAGTAACCGTTGTCACCGCTGCCAGCGAACTGGGCACTATGCTAAGGAATGTCGGGCTACACTTCCATCGACTCAGGCTCCGACTAACAGCTCAGCTCCGACTACTCAGGGGACTACAGGAAACAAGGATGCTACAACTGTGGTGACACTGGGCATTACAAGAAGATTCCCCAAAACTGAAACAGGGTGGGAACAACGGGAATGGTAACAACGGGGGCGGCGGCAGAAATGCACGTGCCTTCGTCATTGGAGCTGCTGAGGCTAGGCAGGACCCTGATACAGTCACCGGTACGTTTCTTCTCAATAATCATTCTGTTAGCGTGTTATTTGATTCTGTGCCGACAAGAGTTTTGTATCCAAGGATGTTAGTCGACTGCTAGATGTAGTACCCGTACCATTAGAGACCAAGTATATTATTGAGTTGGCTGACGGTAAAACGATTGAAGCTACTAGTGTTCTTCGGGAGTGTCAGTTAGAGTTGTCGGGTTTATCGTTCCCCATCGACCTTATGCCGGTACCTTTGGGTAGTTTTGACGTTGTGGTAGGAATGGATTGGTTATCTTTGTATCGCGCGGAAGATTGTCTGTTACGATAAGGTTATTCGGATTCCTCTCCCTGATGGAGAATTCCTTTCTGTGTACGGTATCAAGGGTGGTGTTCCGCTAAACATCATCTCTAGCATGAAAGCCCTTAAGTGTCTTCGAAAGGGTTATCCAGCCGTTTTGGCGCTTTTATCTGTTTCCACTAGTGATGAGAAGAAGATTGACGACATTCCGGTGGTACGCGAGTTTTCTGATGTTTTTCCCGATGATTTATCTGGTCTTCCTCCTCATCGTCAAGTCGAGTTCGGTATTGATCTGTACCAGGGGCTGCTCCTATTGCTCGGGCCCCCTATCGTCTTGCACCTCCCGAGATGCAGGAATTGTCCAGTCAGTTGCAGAACTCTTGGACAAGGGTTTCATCCGGCCAAGTTCTTCCCCTTGGGGAGCCCCGATTTTATTTGTTAAGAAGAAGGATGGGAGTTTCCGATTGTGTGTGGACTACAGAGAACTGAACAAATTGACCGTCAAGAACCGTTATCCTCTTCCACGTATTGATGATCTGTTCGACCAGCTTCAGGGTTCTAGTTATTATTCCAAGATCGATTTGAGGTCCGGTTATCACCAGCTGCGCGTCAGGGAGGCTGACGTTGCAAAGACTGCTTTTCGAACACGTTATGGCCATTTCGAATTCTTGGTCATGCCTTTCGGTCTCACGAACGCACCAGCGGTTTTCATGGACTTGATGAACCGCGTCTGTAAACCGTATCTGGACAAGTTTGTCATTGTGTTTATTGATGACATTCTGATCTACTCCAAGAACGAGACCGAACACGGGGAACATCTGCGGTTAGTTTTGGAACTCTTGCGACGGGAACAACTTTACGCCAAGTTCTCAAAGTGTGACTTTTGGTTACGCGAAGTTCAATTCCTAGGACACGTGGTTAATGAACTAGGAATTCATGTCGATCCAGCTAAGATCGAAGCAATCAAGGACGGGGGAGCACCAAAGACGCCAACTGAGGTGCGGCAATTCCTAGGCCTTGCGGGCTACTATCGTCGTTTCATTCAGGGGTTCTCGAAGATTGCTCAACCCCTCACCATTCTCACTCAGAAGGATAGGAAGTTCGACTGGGGTGAATCACAAGAGTCAGCGTTTGAAGAACTGAAGTCTAAACTGTGTTCTGCTCCTATTTTGTCTTTACCTGAGGGTCCTGATGATTTTGTTGTTTACTGTGACGCTTCCATTCATGGACTCGGTTGCGTGTTGATGCAACGCGAGAAAGTGATTGCGTATGCTTCTCGTCAACTCAAAGTGCACGAGAAGAACTACACAACTCATGACTTGGAGTTGGGTGCCGTGGTATTCGCGTTGAAAATTTGGAGACATTACTTGTACGGTACCAAATGCACCATCTACACCGATCACAAGAGTCTCCAACACATTTTCGACCAACAACACTTGAACATACGGCAGCGCCGTTGGATCGAACTTTTGAACGACTATGATTGTGCTATTAAGTACCATCCTGGCAAGGCGAATGTTGTAGCAGACGCCTTGAGCAGGAAGGAATCTACTAAACCTCGTCGTGTTCGGGCGTTGCAGCTCACCATTCATTCGTCGTTACCTGATCAACTCCGTTCTGCCCAATTGGAAGCTTTGAAGGAGGAAAACCTTAAAGCTGAAACTATGCACGGTGCCGACAAGCACCTAGAGCGAAGGCCTGATGGCCTGCACTACTTCGCAGAACGCATATGGGTTCCTTTATTCGGGGACTACGGGAGCTTGTCCTTGATGAGGCTCATAAGTCCCGGTATTCTATTCATCCTGGTTCGGATAAGATGTACCAAGATCTGAAGGTGCTTTACTGGTGGCCAAACATGAGGTCGGACATAGCCTCATACGTGAGCAAATGCTTGACTTGTGCTAAGGTCAAGGTGGAATACCAGAAACCATCGGGTCTCCTGCAACAACCTGAAATTCCGAATGGAAATGGGAACGGATTACTATGGATTTTGTCACACAACTTCCTAAGTCACCAAGCGGGAACGACAAGATATGGGTGATTGTCGATCGGTTGACGAAATCAGCTCATTTTCTTGCTATTAAGGAGACCGACACCATGGATCGTTTGCTCGCCTTTACTTGAAAGAAGTTGTTTCTAAGCACGGGGTACCAGTTTCTATTATCTCGATCGTGACTCCCATTTTACTTCTCACTTTCTGGAAGTCTTTGCACAAGGCATTGGGTACCCAACTAGACATGAGTACGGCTTACCATCCACAGACTGACGGTCAGAGTGAGCGTACGATTCAAACTTTAGAAGACATGCTGCGGGCATGTGTGATCGATTTTGGCAAGGGTTGGGAAGCTCATCTACCGTTAGTAGAATTCTCGTACAATAACAGTTATCACACGAGCATCAAGGGCTGCTCCGTTCGAAGCACTGTACGGACAGAAATGCCGTTCTCCTCTTTGTTGGGCTGAAGTGGGTGAGAGTTCAACTCACTGGGCCTGAACTAGTGTACGAAACTTCGGAAAAGATCGTACAGATTCGTAATCGGTTGGCGGCGGCACGGGACCGGCAAAAGAGTTATGCTGATCAGCGTCGCAAACCACTGGAATTCCAAGTCAATGACAAGGTACTTCTAAAAGTCTCACCGTGGAAGGGCGTCATACGCTTTGGGAAGCGTGGCAAACTCAATCCGCGATATGTCGGCCCATTTACGATCCTGGAACGGATTGGGCCGGTGGCATATCGACTTGATCTACCGACGGAGCTCGGTAACGTACATAACGTCTTTCACGTGTCAAACTTGAAGAAGTGTCTGGCTGACGAGTCTCTCATCGTTCCACTAGAAGAGATCAAGGTTGATGATCGTCTTCGGATTGTGGAAGAACCTGTGGAGATCCTTGATTACAAGATTCGTAGCCTACGTCACAGCAAGATTCGTATCGTTAAGGTTCGGTGGAACTCGAACCGGGGACCGGAATATACGTGGGAACGGAGGATCAGATGAAGTCTAAGTATCCTCATCTCTTTCCTAAGGAAGCGTTCGAGTCGAGACACGTCTCTTCGGCAGCTGAATGAATCTCGGGTCGAGATTCCTTTTAACGTGGGGATGATGTGACAACTCGGGTAAATCTCTCTTTTGGTTTCTACTTTGCTTGTTTCCTTCGTTATTTCTTTTGTTCTTTCTGTACTTGTACAATTTTTCGGGACGAAAATTCTTTTAACGTGGGGATGATGTGACACCTGGCAAATTCGGTTAACAACGTTGTCTAGATGAAAGTCTACCTTAGCGAGTCACGCGTATATTGTACTTAACTGGGTTAGTTAAGTCGGGTTATGGTTCGGGAACTATTGGTTAGTCTAGAAGATCATTGGATGTTGGTCTAGAGTTTCATTAGATGTCGTCCTTAACCAAGTGTACAAACGGTGACGATCGTGTAGGATCGTCAGGGCATACGGAACATACGAGTCTCGAGTCCCGGGAATTGGTGAACGAGTGTAAATATGTGTATTTACTTGTGTTATGTGTTTACAATCATTATTGACTTGTCGGTACATTAATATGCGTTAACATATGTTAAAACGGGGTTTAACGCGCAAAACGCACCAAACCAACCCTACAGGCGATTAGGAAGCCTAATCACCTGTAGGGGAGGCGAGTAGAGGGACATAGGGGCGATTAGGCCCCTACTCGTGTGATGTTAGGGGCGAGTAGGCCCAATCGCATGCTCATTCATGCGATTAGCAGCCCTAATCGCATGAACTGCTGCACAATCGCATGTAACGTGCTGGAACGACTAGAAACGCCTATAAATACAATACTTAACCTCCTAAACTCCTAATATCAACCCTAGTCGTCCCATAACCGCCCCAAACACTTAAACAACCTCTGGAAGGCGATTTTGATCAAAAACACAAGGTTTCAAGGTCTAACCATCATTCTTTACAATTCCAAGGTTTGATTCTCATCCATAACACTTTGTAAACGTTTTTAATCAATCCCTAATGGTCCAGACCTGTTCATAAACGAAAAAGCTTTCTGAAAATCGTCAATAAGGGTTGTTAATCGGATTATAACTAATAAACATGCGTTATGGGTATGTATGATTAGAAAGATAGGATTTTTATGATCTTGATGATGTTTTGATGTGTTATCATGCTAGGTCAGAATTAATATTGTTAGTATGATGATAGAAATCTCAGTAATGGATAATAGGGTTATGATTACATGCGTTAATTGATGTTGCATGCTAGTGAATGTGTTTAGATTGCTTTGGTTGCATGCAGGACTGATTTACGAGGTTGAACGAAGGGGGTTTTGGGTAAACATGTTTAGGATAGTGTTGGGATGATATTGGGTAGTTACAACACGTTCCTCTGATCTGATTTGGAGCGTTAAACGCGCGAAAAAACCGAACAGCATGACTACGGGCGAGTAGCAATGCTAATCGCCCATAGTCATGCGAATGGAGGTGCTAATCGCCTATAAAGTGCGAGTAGAGGCTAATCACTAGTAAGTTTCAGGCGAGTAGCCCTAATCACTAGTAATTCAGGTGATAGCCTAATCACTAGTAAGTTCAGGGGATTAGCCCTAATCGCATGAAAAAAGGGGAGTAGCCCCTAATCGCCTATAGTAGGGCGAATAGGCTTCTAATCACTAGTTGACTTTCCTAAATCTAGTTGACTTTTCCTAATCGCGTGTACTGCTGCTGTAAGTGTAAATTAGCATTCCGAGACCCGATTTGAACATGTAGAAACATGCTAGGAACCCCGTAACATGTCTAATAACTTGGTAACATATATTTGGATATGTATTCGGTGATACGTGAACTATGTGCTATAACTTGTTGTGTGTTAACGTATGTTAAGTGTAGATGCGTTATTGTATGTTTTGGAGCGTAAACATAACACGGGGAGTCTCGGTCACCAATGGGATGTCGAGTCTTGTGAATTGGGTCATTTAAACAGTCACGGTGTTTTCAAACGAACTTGGTTATGGTCTGGACATCTAGGACTAATTAACCTGCGGGTTATTAGTCTAAGTACTTGTAACTGTCGTATGTTAGGTCGCCACTGTACGGGACTAACATAGCAGCGGAGTTTACTCGGGTTAGGAGTAAAGCAACTTAAGGTGAGTTTACGGCCCCTCTTTAAACTGGTTTTATACTTTCGGGGAGAAAAAACATGTGTTAAAACGATTATTTGGTAACTACTGTCATACTATGGGTTTCTATTGTGTACTACACGATCTTTGGAAGTCCCGGGGGAACCATGAATGTGCGGGTTTGCACAACGGGAAATGTGAATAGCGCTATTGGGAGTGACCAACCCCGCTCGTCGACTTGGAGGGTCGGCGGTGCATATTGTCTCAAACAGGAACAACAGGAACAACAGGAACATACATCGGGCATACTTTTGGTATTCGCGTTAGTAATGGTTTTCCAATCGTGGTAGTAACAAACATACGCCTAGCTAGCGTATACTGGTTTTCTATTTGTTATAGTATGGACAGGTTGACTTGGTACTTGAACTGCAAACCTGTAAACTCACCAGCATTTTGTGCTGACGTAAACTTTTACATGTTTTCTCAGGTCGCTAAGGTAGCACAACGGAACTAGGGCGCACGCGTCTGCACGCGTCTAGATAGAGTTGCATGATTTCACAAACATTGAACTTGATTTTTATTTATGTTGGATTTTATTTGAATAAGCTTCCGCTGTAAACGTGAATACTAAACTGTGTTTTGAAATTACATTTTAATTCATTTAGACTTGTTTATTGTGATCGTTGGTTTGGATCCTGGTTTGTCATGCCCTCGCGTAAAACTCCGCAAGTGGATTTTGAGGTGGTGACACTAGCATTTTATTAAAAACATGAAGTAATCATCCACAATATGTCATAGTTTTTCTGTATTAATTCGCATGCTATAAATAACATCTAGTGGAAAAGTTAATAGATTATCTACTTATCTTCAAGAGAAGCGTATCAAATCAACAATTTTGATTGACGATTTCAAATGAGCTAAGTCGCTAAATACCACACCTAAAATTTTGATTTCAATCTCGATCTTGATTTGATTT